>CM061551.1:188524075-189154075 GCA_030864225.1 Capsicum baccatum var. pendulum
AACAACAATAATGAAAGAAATCATGTACTGGAAAAGTATGCTCTGGACCCCCAACCAGTAGTAGCTCATCCACATGTTCATTGTTACGACTGGATAGCCTATTTTTATATGACTCCCTTCTAGTAATATAATTAAGATGTTTCTTGGAAAGTAAAAAGTTTTACTAATTCTCTGTTAGTATAAATTTGTGTCGGTATTACTCATTTATCATATTATAAAAAATCAAAATCAAACTTTAAAATACGAGAATTAATTTTGTGTGATATTGATATGGAGTAGTATTTTTAAAAAATCCTAATTTCTAATGAATACCCTATGACAATATACCATACCCTATTAGCAAATTAGATTGTAATGAAGCAATAAATACGAATTTTAACAGCTTGATAAACTAAACGATGATGTGTAGTGGGATGTAGCTTTTGTCTTTTGATATACGTAGACTACACATGAGAAAAGGGAAACTCAACAGTATGTGAAAGAAGACCGTAAAACATCCTTTAGATAATTTAGCCTAAGAAAAAAGATATTGGATTTTCTTGTCAAATGAAAGGGCAGCCTGTAACTTATCAAAATATATATTTCTTCTCTAATTTGAGGTTGCTCAACAACTCTCTTTGTTAATGCTTAACGAAGTCGATCACGGACTATCTTTTCACATTTGAAAATGAATCATCGCGCCAAATTTGGTTGACTCCCATCGAACATCTTATTTATAAAAAGTTCATATATTCCATTCCATCTAAGAAGAAATACCCAAACCCAATTTATTGAACCCTACGCTTTGAAAGCTATTATACACAATGTACTACTTTAAAGAGTTTTGTTTAGGAGGAAAATTTCTCTCTTATTAGTTTTTATATGTTGTAGGTCAGTTGGTCAAATCATAAATAATATTATGTGGTTTTTAGTTTAATTTTGTGTATCGTCTCCATTGATTGCAAACTATAAATTTCTACATGACGTCCTCTCGATTTCAAACCAAACACAAAGCTGAGAATGTCGACTCTCGTTCTTTGAATTAACTTACAATGGATTAAAAATTAAGTTTGACAATTTTTTCATATACACTGGGTCAAAGAAGATTATGATAGCAAGTTCATTCCCACTGGAGGGCATCCAGTCAAGGACAAGAGTAGACATACAAATTTGGTTCGAGTAACTGATAAGAGTCATTGTGATGTCACGAGTTCATGGAAACAACCTCTAGCAGAATGTAAGATAAAATTGTGTACAATAAATCTTTGTGGTCTGATACTTTCTTGAACCCACACATAGCAAAAGCTTTAGTGCGTTTGTGCGTTTTCGGCCACTTGGCTTTTGTGCGTTTAAACAAACTCTTGCATGCTGGAGGACTCCATTCAAGATGCACTTCATTGTCCCTGTATAAAAATTGAATCGAAATAGTAAAACCTAATTAACTATAATGCTACAATTCGTAAGGAAATAATAAATAAGTAAAAAAAAAAAAAATCAATCCCCTAAAAAAAATCTAACTAACTAATGCCTTAGGTAAGAAAAATTAATTTACCTAAACTGAAGAATATTACATAAATTTTATACCCAAACTAATTATATTCCTAATAAATCCTACATTTAAAAGGACTCATAAATTAAATTAGTTAACCTAATATAATTAAATGAGAATTTGAAAAAAATATAGTGAAAAGACAATTTTGTCTATTAAGGAAAATTTTAATGAAGGGTAAAAAATTCAAATCACTTTTCTAAGGATTTTCACACTTTTAATATATATATATATATGTACTCTGTGTGTACATCTATAATCTATATCTATAATCTACATATATATATATATATATGTACTCTGTGTGTACATCTATAATCTATATCTATAATCTATATCTATATCTATATCTATATCTATATCTATATATATATATATATATCTATATCTATATCTATATCTATATCTATATCTATATCTATATCTACACTCTTACACAACTTTAGAAAGCAAAACTGTACTTCATTTCACAGAACACATCGAAAAAGTCTCATGTCACTAAAATAATAAAATACTCAAAAAAAAAAGGAAATTATATGCCCAGAAATAATCTAAACATAATATTCTTATCGGACCACTAAAATAAGGTCTTCGTTCATGTTTTGCTCAATCAAAGGTAGAATAGCATATAATCATATTATTTCATTATTGTCCTAATATCAGATTATTTAAAAATAACATTTAAAACCAAAAAAGGGGCTCAAAAAGGGCACAAATTTCATCTATTGAATATAAAATATACCGTCTTTTATTTTCCACTTAGAGACATATCAATTATAATTACTCACATAACAGCTATCAAATCATCTTTATTTAAATAATAAAGATGAATATAATAATTAAATTCAATATCTTTTGGAGAATTTATTTAATTAAACACAACATTTACCAAAAAAAATTCTCAAAGCACATGCATCTATCACTTGTAAACTGCAACAAAACAATACGATGATAGATCAAAATAATTTAATTAAATCTAATTTTTACACAAAAAATTCCTTAAAGCAAGAAGAAGTTGAGGTTTAGAAAATCAAGCATCCACCAATCTAAGCATAAAGAAGAAGTTGAGGGTTAGAAAACTAAGCATCCACAAATCTAGACATGAAACCGAATCAAATTAGATGATCATCAATAATATTTTCTCAATAAGTAAATCAATTTTTCTCTAGTTTATACTATTGACGATCATCATACAATAAAGAACAATCCTAATAATGGCCAAAGAATTAGTAAGAATTCAGTACCTACCAAACAACATTGTACCTATAATACATAGTAAGAATTAACCAATAAGAAAAAAACATAAAGTGTCAATATTAATATAAAGAAACTGTAAAGATTAATATCTCATATTGGCAATTATATATTAAACGAAAAATTTGTAAAAATGGCACAATCTAATATAACAAATGTAGAAAGAATCGGCGGTAATTACAATCTAAAGATCTGGAAGAAGAAGGAACTTGAAAAGAAAATTGATTTGACCTCTTGATATGTGAATACTGATGCAATCTTTGTATTCTTCGAGAATAACATAATTTTTAGACTTTAAATAAAGATTGAATACAATATTAAAGAGTATCCTAAACAAACTAAAACTCAAATAACCCTAAACCTAATTAAATATATACACACGTCAGTTTTTAGTTTCTCAATAAAAAATAATTATAGTAATTATAATTATATTAGAAAATAGGATACAACATGAAAGAGCATCCTAAACAAACAAAAACTCAAATAACCCTAAACCTAATTAAATCTATACACACAACAGTTTATAGTGTCTTTGCAAAAAATAATTATAGTAATTATAATCTCTATATTTACTGATTATATTATTAAATAATCAGGAAAAGGTAAAAAGACAAATTTGTCTAAAAAGGAGACTTTTAATGAAGGAAAAAAAGTTTAAACGTGATGTATAAGGTGTCACACCCCTTTTACGTACTCCAAAATATTATGTTTTAAGTTCGAAAGGATTTTATTATTTAAGTGACAAGAAATGAAAATTTATTTCGGAAAAGGATTATTTACATTTTTTATTCAGAATCGCCACTTGACATAATTTGGTGTACCAAGTCACCATTGGAAAATCCTTTTCAAAACCATTTAACTCTTTAAACTGATTTGCGAACAGAGACTCCGGCTAAGGAATTCTATTGACCGAGGAGAAGGTGTTAGGCACCCCTCGATCCCGTGGTTCAACCACGATCGCTTGGTAGAGTGTATCAACTATTTTGGCACTACGAAATGTATAAACCACACAAAAGAACGCAAAATAATCAAACAATAAACAAAACAAAACAATCAAAAATGTAAAGTCCAATACAATTATACAGTCCAAAAAAATAAAAAATACAAAAATATAAATCCTATTCTAAACTAAATCTAGACTAAGCTCCAATGCCTTACCCGATGCCGCGGGCCATCATCACGATCATTTTTCATCAACATGATACGTCGGGGCATTCCCCGGTGAATAAGTACATAAGATCTCGGGGCATTCCCCGATAAAATGAATACATTTCTCATTCTTGTGCGGTAAAATAGAAAGAACCAACCACCAAATATTCACACATTCAACAAATCACCAAGAGTCCTAAACTTTGCCTACCCGACTTAATATTTGCCTACCCAACTCGACCTAAAACATGATACTGTCAAGTTTCAATTCTCATTCCATTTTATTGCCAAATCCCCTTTTATACGTCGATTTTATACAAAGCAATTAACCAAACAACCTGCTAACATCAAATTCGTACCATGATTAATTATTCATGGATAAATAATATGGAACATCAGCAAAGATCATTTAATCACAACCAACAGCAGATAATCATAACATCAATGCACCAAATCGAAATGAAGAAGTGACTGGGTTAAAGAAATGGACCTCAATAGAACATTCGAGACCGAAATCCTCCAACACGAAACCCCAACGACGAACTCACCAAATTAATAATCCAAGAGTACCAACTGATCCGATTTCCACCAAGAATAAAACCCCAAAACAGGAACAAAACCGATGAATCCCCAAAGCTCGATCCCGGCGACAGAATATAAAATCAGACAAACCCCAAAAAAAAACAATACGCAGTATCGAAAATGAACCGCGAAGAAGGCGAATCCGAAGCCTCAGAAATGCAGCAAAAAGACTAAAAATACGTGGCTTAATCTCCGATGAGCTCAGATGAAGGGCAAAAGTTGAGAAAACTGAGTATAATTTCAACAAGCTCTTACCGGAATCAACTTGAGAACGACCCAATCAACTAGTTCCAACGAGTTTCAGTGTATTTTGATGTTTTTCGGCGACTGTGTCGCCGGAACAGTAACCAGGCGCGCACAGTGACCGGTCGACGAACAGTAAACAGTCGCTGGTGCTAAATTTCTCCGAAAACCCAAGGACAACGACCGTATCTCAAACCATCGTCTCCTTGTTTCCAACTCTCTCTATCGATTTTGTGCGTGGGTGTGTGTGATTTAGTATGCAATTTTGAGTGAGCTCGAAGGGAGAGCTAACGGAAAATGTCGAAATCCGGCGACACTAACCCGAAAAAAAAATAACTATATCTCTCTCTATCCGTCACCCTCTCTCTCAATCGGCTTCCCTTTTTTCGGGTATGTGCGGATTAATGTACGATTTTGAGCGTGTATTTGGTAAGGATGAGTGATGATGGCGAGTGGTTTCTGTGAGGGAATCGTGAGGAAGAAAGAAGAAGAGAATGGAATGCTGCCCTTTTTTTTGCTTTTTTGATTAAAAATGGCCTCCCCCATACGGTCCCTTTGTGTGTGTGTATATAGGCTGTGAGGTGAGGGTGGCGTAGTGAGGTAGGGTGGGTGGGGTTACGTGGGGTAGGGGTAGGGTGTGATGTGTTTTATTTTGATTGGGTAGGTTGTTAGGATAAGATGTAGGAGTTAGGATAGGATATGATTTGTTAGGGAGTTTGTTATTTTTTGTATTTTGTGAGGGTATAATAACATGAGTGAGGGTACACGGCAGGATAAAAATAAAAATGGGTAAAAGTGAATAAAAATTAAATTTTAAGAGGATGAAATCACGTGTCTACATAAGGTCCTTCACTCTTTTAATATAACTAGTTTTGGTGTACGCACTTTGCGCGTGTATCTCGTTTTAATGAATTCAATTTTATAAAATTACTTGAATATAAAAAGCATGATAGTTATCACATAATTATTAACGATTTGATTATCGATGCTAATAGTAATAAGAATAAGTGAAACAACACTAACTAAACTATCTAAATAAACGCCTATCATAACCATAATCTCCTATCTAAGTTCATGTTTTCGATAAGATGAAATTGTATTATGTCCGTTCCATACAACATAACCAGCCTCGCAAGCATTCTATCGAAGCTTTGTGATCACTGTTATATTTTTTTTTTATAGTTTACAGGTCGTAAATGAATGTCAACTGGTTTTGAATAATTTCTTGTGTAAAAATTAGGTTTAATTGTATTGATTTGATATCTTTATTATCTTATTATTTTATTTTAATTTACAAATGCTAGATGAATAATATGGGTCGACTTTGAAAATTTATTTTTAGGTAAAGTTTAGGTTTAATTGTATTATCGTAATATCTCTATTAGTTTGTTATTTTGTGGTAGTTTAAAGTTCGTAGATGAATCTCGATTGACTTTTAGAATTTTTTGTGTGTAAAATTTAAGCTTAATTGTATTATTTTGATATCACTTTTATCGTATTATTTTGTTGCAGTTTACAGGTGATAGATAAATGTTGGTCGACTTTGAGAAATTTTTGTATGTAAAGGATAGATTTAATTGTATTATTTTGATATCTCTATTATCGTATTATTTTATTATTGTTTACAGATGGTAGATGAGTGTCGGACGACTTTGATAATTTTTTGTGTGTAAAGATTAGATTAAATTATATTATTTTGATGTCTCACTCATTGTATTATTTTGTTGCAATTTACATATGGTAGATGAATGTAGATCGTCTTTTAAAAATATTTTTGGTAAAGATTAGTTTTAATAAATAAATTCTCCATTTTTACATACTCAAAAGATATTAAATTTAATTATTATATTCATCTTTATTATTTAAACAAATATCTTATTTAATGTAATGTTTGAACTTATTAAATCGAGCTACACAAGAAAAGCGCGTACACCTAAATTAGTACATATATACATACACACAGATTAATTATTGACAAATGATATAGTTGAGCAGAAATCGTATTTATTAATAATTGGCACAGGTTGATTCGTGATGTACTTATTCATAATCCATTAGACTTGTGCGAATTGATGTGTAGATTTTCGATTTGACGAGTAAAAATCTTGTAGACGTTCATTATTTTAGACAAAAGTGAAGCATTAACATATTGAGCAAAATGAAAACAAAATCAAGCTATTTTTTTTTTTCTTTAAAAATAATTACTATGTAGGTTTTCAAACTAAGGAAAAAATTACGTTTAGGTCTCTTAAAGAACATACAATAATTGGTTCCTACACAATAATTGTAATCTATAATAACCACATGAATTACTGGAATGCAGCTAAGATATATGCTCAAAAATTATGGAAGATAAAATCATTAATATTGTAATTAATGACAGAAGAATCTATACCAAAAAAGTGAGAGCTTTTAACAGTAGTGATGGAAAATCTGAAAGCTTATAGATAACAATGACCCACAATTTCTCGCTCTAATTTTGGTTGGTTGCTCTGTAACCAACTAGGAATTAAATCGGATAATTATATTAAAAACAATATATTAAAATACAACCATCCAGGTCTTTCTTGGATAATTATATTAAAAATAATATATATTCAATCGGCACGCTCATTGTATGTGGTAAATCATGAAAGTGATATCTTTATCACCAACCAACATTACAACGTAACAATTGTATGTGGTAAATCATCCATTACTCTCATTTGCTTCCTCTCTACCTTTTCCTTTTTCTAAGTCACGTTTCCTCTTTCCTTCCTCATAAAAGGGGCTCAAGTGAATATATATGGCTACATTTCTAAATTTCATTTTTTTCTTTAAATTTCTTTCATGTTTTGCTTAGCTTGTGATTGTTTTTTTTTCTTTTTTTGCAATGTTTAATTAAAGAAGTAATGTGATTATAACAACTAAACCACGGACTTACTCATATTTGGAAACGAAATAAATTAAGCAGAAAGAGAATTTAACAAGTGTGGTTGTGTGGCCTGTTTGGGAGGGTCACTATAATCAGGATCCCGTCGATCAACATACCTGCTGTATAATATGGTTTCGCCGGAATGACACCAGCCACACCAACTGTTGATGTATTATATCACAAATTACAATAATTATTACAGTTGAAATAAAATGAACAAAAAGTGAAGAAAATCAGATCATTTTCTTCTTGGCTGAGGCGTGGATATCTTGTTCTTTTTAAGGAGATTCAAGCCCACTGTGGCATAATCTACACCGATCCAACAGTATATCTCGTGACTTGTCCCCTCCAGGATACAACAGTCCATCAACGATGTACAACTCAAACAACTCCCGGATTAGTTGAAGAATCAAAGCTCCACTATAAGAACACTTTCCTTCAACATATCTTTACTCACTTTGTATAGTGAATATAGTTAAGTATTTAGAATATTTTATTTGTCTCAACTCTTTCTTTCACTACTACATACTATAGTCTTTTTTCACACTTATCATATTTTCTTGTACATGCAAGACAACCTCTATTTATAGGTAAAGCCCATCAACTCTTGTCTTGAATAGAAAAAATGTGGTATATATAATAAAGTGAGTACATGAATGGTTGGATGTTACATGAGTTACAAATATAATTACATAGTATAATGAACAAATAAAGATTTAGTGGTTATAGGAGTTTCAAGAAACTCATGACCACATTCTTCTACTAACAAATGTAAATAATAATACTTATAATACACAATTCATAATCACTAACATATGCACTTAATATATTAATTTAATAATAAAATACATACACACCAACACCAATGAATATTGCGCTAAGTTTCTAATTGTCTAAATAGCACAAAATTATGCAGTGTGTTTGGGTTTCAGATAGCTGCAGACCTATAATAGATAAAAAGTATAAAACCTCCTCCTTCCAACCTTTTCCTTTGTCCATAACATTAACCACATCCTTCCCACCTTTTCCTTTGGGCACACTTTCTTTATTAGCGGAAACGATCAAGGACATTGTGACCCGATACCAATCGATGATGGATCATCATGTGACCCTTGAATCTTAAGCTCGGAAACTACCGTCGTCAACTTCAAATTATTATTGGGAAGCAAAAATAATCCCACATCGGAGAATTAGAGCAAGCATGTCCAATATTTAAGTGAGTCACCCAACTCTATTAGTATGAGGCTTTTTGGAATGTGTCCAAAAACAAATCCGGGCTTGGCCCAAACGGACAATCGACGAATTAGAGGAAACATGTCTTCTTGAGAAGTGATGGTATGAGGCTTTTGGGTCATGAGGGCTTGACCTTTGGGAGGTGCTCAAAAACAAATTCATGAGGGCTTGACCTTTGGGAGGTGCTCAAAAACAAATTCATGAGGGCTTGACCCAAAGCGGACAATATCATACTAGTGCGGAATTTGAATGTAGTTACACGCGGTCCCAACAATCAAGAGTGAAGTAGTTGTGCTCATGCACCTTAAGTTGTCTAGAAAGCATGAATCGATCCTGATTTATGTATTTATGAAGACCGTATTCCATGGGTTAAAATGCCTAGTATGGGTCATCCTCTTTTACCACTGATCAACTGGTCATTTATTCACAAACTTTTCAAAACAATTCAATGTAGCTCATCAATTATGTGTGTTCGATCGAACGCAGATATCTCTTCATCAAGCTTGTCCTCCACGGCTTTAGCCACTGTCAACACTTCTTTTCCCACT
This sequence comes from Capsicum baccatum var. pendulum, assembly GCA_030864225.1. NCBI lineage: Eukaryota > Viridiplantae > Streptophyta > Magnoliopsida > Solanales > Solanaceae > Capsicum > Capsicum baccatum. The sequence goes on from CM061551.1 coordinate 188,533,527, forward strand.
ATCTACAAATCCAATTAATCGGCTATATATAAAGCATGGGTTCACATATCTATATTTATATATTTTTAGAAAAATATAACACTACTGGTGGTGTTCGCAGGAGATTCAATAAGTGTCACTGTAGTTGCAATAAATGAGACGTTAGCCTAGGGGCCACGGGTCAATTTTCGGCCCAAAACAAACTTAGGCACCCGACATATCTAGAAAATCATGAGCTAACACCCATCGATTTAGCCCAAAAACGGCTAGTTAATTGTTACCTTTTGATTCTCAAGTTATTAAATGAAAGAAAATCGAGATTTAACTATAAAATTACTTTTTTTTTTTGAAGAATAAATACTCATAAATACATATGTACAACTGAAAAATACATATTCTTCTATTACTATGAAGTGAGTAAAATATTGTTATTTTTGTTATAAGCTGTAATTTTAAAAAAGTGTTGCTATTTATTGTAATTATAATCTTAAGGATGTTAATTTCTGTAATTTTTCCTAAATTATTAAACTTAGCTTTTATCGAGAATAAATTTTAGAATAGATAACTTTATTTGAGAAACAAGTAAAGCAAATAAAAGAGACATTACAGGATAAAAAATATGGAGTAAATGATTCCCGCACTTCCCTCAGAACATCAAGTAACAAACCAATAGAGTAGATAAATCAATTTTGGAATCAAAAAATTCCCAAGCAATAAGATAAAATTTTAATTTATAAAGAATACTGGAGAAACAAAAAAGGTTGTCCATCTAACCTTAGCAAATAATCACATACGAAGTAACTAAAGTCATAATTATTATTTAGATCGCCCATGCACCAATTAATGACCCAGTTTTGGGGAGATCAGACTTTCCGTATAAACAAAATCATCCCATTCAATGGTAGCTGCACCATCATCAACATAATCTAGAGGCCAAATTCGACCACTTGGTCCACCAGATATTGTCCTATATACATATCGTTTTGTTTCCCCATCAAAGCAAAAGCAGAGTAACACTTTATAATTTGAAAACATATATTTCGGTATGATGCTATAAACTCCGATGCTTGATATAGTGAACAATTTCATCCAAGAATCCTTAGCACTGTAGTTTTTCATTAACCATAAATCAAAAGCTTTGTCGTTCTTATAATAAACACCAAGCATTCCTCCCAACAGTGATACACCCACATCAACATCAACCACGCTTTCGATATGAATTTGGGAGCACAATATCTCTGGCAGTTGTATCTCTCCGAACATCTCATATGAAATATTAAATGAAACTATACAAAATTTTCTTGATAAGATACCAATCCAATGAAATGCTCCATGTACAAATGCCAAACATTCCCAACCAGCCAACATCCAATTAGCTGTCCCAACTGCTGAGGTTTCATCCATTATTCTCCAAGAACCATTTTTCAGTGAGAGAATTTCATAACCGGCATACATGTCAATCCTAAAAACTTTATAATCATCATTGATAGAGTCATATGCGAATCCGTAAGCAGATCCCACATCATCAGGACCATCATAATAACCATCATCATCATCATCCATTTGTAATGGACATTTTGAATGGGGAATTGCTATTGATTCTTTAGTGGAGGGGTTCCATATTACTAATATGGAAGGTTGTACAACATACGGTTCAAACCAAATGCCGATTAGAAACAAGCCATCACAACTACAAAAGATTTTCATACCAATTATTCGATCACAGTCAGATAGTTGGATATCCTTAAAAACTTCATCCAGCGGTAAAGTAGAAGACCAAAAGTGACAATCAGGATTCCACCGGAGAAGAAGCATTTTTTGACAAGCGACTTGGTTTTTAGCATGATTGAGATGCTTTTTCTTAAAATAAGGTTGGAAAATTAATGAATTCCAAAATTTTGAGACACACTTGAAACGAAGAAGTGCCTTCACGGGTAACCTGCTCAGAATTTCGATATGTATATCCTCCATGGATAGACAATTAATTAGCAAGTAGTATTTCAAAATCAATACACTTACTTTGTTAGAGAGAAGGCCAAAGCAACTACCGCTAGCTAGCAATGACCCAGAGAAGTTTGATCCAGACCCAGTGATTTGACCCTCCTTATTATGTACAAATAAAATTTGTTTCCTATTAGGATTGGACTGGACTACTTTTTTGCTTTGTTTTGTAAAAGGATTCCTTCAATGCACCCTTTTGTTTAAACCTAGATACTCCATAATTTGTTAATCCCTGTTTAAGTAGTATTCAAATAATTAACAAAGAATAATGATGCAATGCCTAAATTGATCGACGGCTTCCTAGAAAACAATCTATATTTATATTGTTATACATCAATAATAATAATAATAATAATAATAATAATAATAATAATAATAATAATAATAATAATAATAATAATGTTGATTAATTAAAATATTTATTAAAAGTTGAATGACTTATTTACCTTTTAAGTTATAATTTATTTTATCTGAAAACTTACTATTGGGTATAAATGCAATTTTTTATTATGACTAAATAAAATATTTTTGTATTAGAATTAAGTTTTCCTTTTATTAAAAAAAAAACAAAAAAAAACACTAAATGAAACTAAAACTAAAATAATCTAAAAACACACTAAATTGTATTAGATAAATGCATTTTCCCATAGAATTTGGTCGAATAAGGTTTTTGTTTATCTAATCGAATATGGGATTGGATGGGTAAAATTTTATCCATACTCAATATTTATATCAAATTAATGTGATTTATCATGGTTAAGTGGCTTAATAAAGTAAAAATATATCTATATCTATATCTATAATATATTAATCTATAATCAGCATCTACGTCTACATCTATCTACAATATCTTAAAAGTGTAGTGTGAAGATCGAAAAGTAGTGATTCGAACTTTTTACTCTTCATATAAAATTCTCAATTTTCTATTTAATCAAACTAAGAAAGGGTGACTCATAACTATCTTATTCAGCTGAATCAGAAACTACATAAGATCAATACCTGTTATGCAACATTAAGAAAGGGAATTTGACTTGAGTATATGATAATAGTAGTAATACATCCTCAGCTTCTGGATTTCCATGTGATTCATAAAATGATAAAAAATTTAGGGGCAACAACAATTACTACCAGTTCCACTTTAAATATTCTTATTCAGATGTTTGGTATGCATCTATTAAAATTCAAGCTGACAATTTTGGCAAAGAACACAAGAGGAAATTCAGATGAGGAAGGAGAGACCTGAGAAGGGTGTTCGATCTGTAACTGGAACATGGAGACAGCAGACCATGTATTATTGAAATTGGCAAAGAACACAAGAGGAAATTCAGATGAGGAAGGAGAGACCTGAGAAGGGTGTTCGATACCAGACCATGTATTATTGAAATTCAAGCTGACAATTTTGGCAAAGAACACAATAGGAAATTCAGATGAGGAAGGAGAGACCTGAGAAGGGTGTTCGATCTGTAACTGGAACATGGAGACAGCAGACCATGTATTATTGAAATTGACAAAGAACACAAGAGGAAATTCAGATGAGGAAGGAGAGACCTGAGAAGGGTGTTCGATACCGGACCATGTATTATTGAAATTCAAGCTGACAATTTTGGCAAAGAACACAATAGGAAATTCAGATGAGGAAGGAGAGACCTGAGAAGGGTGTTCGATCTGTAACTGGAACATGGAGACACCAGACCATGTATTATTGAAATTGACAAAGAACACAAGAGGAAATTCAGATGAGGAAGGAGAGACCTGAGAAGGGTGTTCGATACCGGACCATGTATTATTGAAATTCAAGCTGACAATTTTGGCAAAGAACACAATAGGAAATTCAGTTGAGGAAGGAGAGACCTGAGAAGGGTGTTCGATCTGTAACTGGAACATGGAGACACCAGACCATGTATTATTGAAGATCCTTCACATATGGTAAGCACCACTCGCAATATCGGAGGAGGAGCGCAGTCCAAGGGAGAAAACCAGCGTGGTGGTGTCCCCCCCTTCGGCAATCATATCCTTGCTCCATTCCAGGTATTCTTTCATATTAATCAAACTAGTTGCCTCTCCTCTAGCTTAATTGACGGTTGGTGGGGGATGGAGGCAGTTGAAGATGCATGCAGCACGCACCAAAAAACTGAGTCTGGTGGCAGGCATGAGTTCCAATATTGGAGAGGCCGGTGGAAATAGTCGCCATCTTCATGCCCGTTCACTAATGAATGTCCTTTACTTTTTGGGTTCATGAATAAAACGCACAATCATAAAACCAAAAACAATCATCAAATCATCTGTTTATATGACTCACTCCCTAGTTGTTGCATTTCTTCTCTACGTAAGTTACCACCTTTATTATGCAAATTTTCTTCATTGAAACAATTTTAGACGTGGGTCTCAGTGCTATATTTTTTATCGTATTATGATATTTAATATTAATAAAAATCAAAATATTGTATCAAAGTATATTTTTACATATAAAGATTCATATATATATATATATATATATATATATATATATATAACCTTAGATAAATTAATCACTACAATATTCGAGTTAGAATATCATTTAATAAAACATCTTAAGTTTAGAAATAATAATAAATGAAAAGACATCCTTTTGCTAATAATATACGAGATAGATATTGATTATTATATGAAGAAATAAAACGCAAGGCAGAGAAAGAAGAACTAGAAATATTTTTAAATATTTATTTAGATTTATTAGAATGTATAGACATTTCACAATCATAATTATTCAAAAAAATATGTAAGTGAAATAAGTTGGGAATTACAGGGAACTAGTATTGACATATTCAACCATAATAGAAGAATAAGCCATTATAGGAGACGATGTGACCAAGTAAGTATTCCTTTAGGGTAAAAATACATGAAAACGCATCCTTTTACGAGAGAAATACAAAGAGAATATAATCATTTATATAAAGAAATAAGACAAAGAAATGATTTTTTAAGAATAGAACAAAGATTACTAAATCAAATGAAAATTTTAGAAACTACAGAATTACCAGAAGCAATCATTATTTCAGACTTTATAAATTTAGTAAATTGCATAAATCATATAAGTTTGCTAAAGAGTAGATTAGAAAGTATTAGATATTGTATAAACTATAGGAATTTTAGAATACAAACAGCTAGAAAACAATGTAGTAATAATACACCCTCTTTAGGATAAAGAAGAATAGTAGTATAAAAATAGATAATTTAAAGAAGTTAGAATATTTAGATCTAACAATCCCAGCTGAAAAGAAATACAGACGTTTTAAAGATAATTCTCTTATTAGATGTAATTTTAACAACAGAGAACATACTTTACATGGAGAAAATCCACAATAAAATACTATTACAGATTTTATAATAAACTTAGGAGAAAAGACTCAACAAGAAAATACAAAAATATTAAAAACTTTAGAGATATTAGAAGACCTGCAAAACAAACAAAAGAAATTATTAGATAAAATAGAATTAAATTTTGATTTCTTAAAGAACCAACAAGCAAAATTAGAAAAGAAATTCAAAGATTTAATTAATAAAGACAAAGGTAATTTGGAAAATCTTGAAATAAGACTAGTATTGCAAGAAGTACAAAAGGAAATTAATAAAATAAAAAATATAATACTCTCATGAATGATATACTACAAGATAAACTTTATCCAGCATTATTAAAAAAGGCAGCACAGATCCAACCAAATCCCGAAGGATTATAAGACCATCAACCTCAGGGAAAAACAGACTCGTTAATCATAAAACAAAATAATATTATAATTTTGTTACTATTAGAACTGAATAAGAACCTAGAAAAAGAAACCCTAGAAAAAGACAGTCAAAATAAAAATATAGAAGAATTAATAGAACAATTAAAAAAGATAGAAATAACCCCTCAAAAAGAATTAAAAAAAAAATAAAATAACTATACCAACTAAGCCAAAACCATGGACTTTTTTTCAGCATTCCCAAGTAGAAACAGATCAAGTTTTACAAGACAAAGATCAAGTTTTATCCAAAACAGTTTAACAAATAATGTGCTATAAAAAATAATAAATACACCAAGAATGACTTCAAGACAACAGTTAGAAGAAGTAATAGACGTCGATAAAGAAATACAATTATTTCAACAAAATAAATTAAAACAGTTAACTGCTAAAACATTATATAATGAAAGAATGTTTTCAAAAGCACAACTATATAGGCATTATAGAGAAGAACAGATGTGTGTTATCGGAGAAAATAGTAGTAGCATAAATTTAATAAGTTAAGACTCTTTAAAAGAAATCTTGAAATTAGACATGAATCTTATGCACATGGGATTAATAGTAATAAGCATAAAAGGTTTGACTAGAAAAAATTTAGGAACTAAAGTATTAATCACAATATATGATAATAGATGGTCAGACACAGAAAGATCTAAAATAGGAATAACTGAAGTAGACATGACTAATAATGGAGGACTTTTTTATTGTAGTCCATATTATATGATAAATACCTTAGTATTCAGAAAGCATATTAAAATAGGTGTACAAACTAAAGGATATGAATAAATGAATAATGAAAATAATTTACTTATATGTGTAGGTTTTATAGGAAAACTTGCCACTAATAGTAGTATAAAGTTTAATCTAAAGATAGATGATGTAGTAAGTTTAATGAAAAATAAAGGTATTAAATTACTAAAACCTCTAAAAATAAACTCAGAAAAATATGCAGGATTAGAATGAAATTTAGAAAAATTTACTAAAAAAGAAATACTAAAGTCTACCGATCATTTAATGTATATAAACAGTAAAGGAAAAGCTTCAGTAAAATTCACAGACTACCAATATACAAATGAAAAGGAAACTGATGAAGAAATTGAAGAATGTGAAAATACTAATTTTATAAACATAGAAATATTAGAAGAAAGTTTTGAAGTAAATAAAGCTATAATAAAAGCAGAAGCCCTATATGAAATAAATAGCAATAGCATATTTAAATGTACAAGTTGTAAATTAGGGAATGTAAAACTTGAAGAAATGAAAGAACATTTTATAAAATGTGAATTAAGAATAGATAATTATGGTTATACACGTAAAAAAGAACTAAAAGGTGATGATGAAAAATCAAATTATAGTATAGAAGAAAGTATAAAGAAATTTATGGAAAGCGCAGCAAGTTCCTCAAGTCCTTTTCAAAGAACAACCGGTATGCAAAATGTACCATTAACAACAGAAAATTTACCAAGACATAGAGTATTTAAAACAAACTCAAACACTCTAATAGAACAAAACAGAAACCCTAGAGGAAAAAAAATGCTAATAGAAGAACCCATTAGATTATAAGAAGGAAGTAATAATGGAAAAATTTTAAACTTGTCAGCCCATGACCCTCAGGCAAGGAATCATGTAATAGACATATGGAAAAATGTAGTTGTAGCAGACTACATACAACATATACAGGGTAATCAAGAACCAGATGCAGAAATTATGTATAGATATTTAGAAACAGTTCTAGGAGAAAGTTCTAAAGCACTTTGGGAAACTTATAAAATAATATTCCCACAAGACTTTCAAGAATTAGTAGAACTAGGCTCAAATCCATACAATTTTGTAAACAAAGTACATACTCTACTAACAGGCCAGGATCCCAATAGTGGATTGGTAGTGTTACAACAAAGAGCTTTAATAAATTTAGAACGATTAAGTATTAATCAGTGGTCAAGAATTAAAGAATTTTTAAATGATTACTTTTATTATTGTACAATTAGTGGAAACTCATTTGATCAGACTCTAGGAGCTAGATTATTTAATAAATTACCAGGAGCTTTAGGAAGAAAGACAGAAGAAAAATGATCTAAAAGAGGAGTAATACAAAACCCAAACAACCCATGGTCAATAGGACAAAGAATACAACATGTAATGGATATATTACAAGAAAAATGTACAAATATACAGATACAAAAACAATTAAAAAGAAGTGACGCAGATTTTTATAAGACCATATATACTACTCAACATTATAACCAAGATTATAAAAAGAAAAAATATAAAAAGTCATATAAAAAAAGACTATCGCCCTAGGAAGAACTATTACTTGAGGAGATCAAATGCGAGAAAACCATACTTAGATAAGAATAAACATGTGAGAAAATAAAACACTGGTAGAACCTATAAGAATAAATTAGAATGCTTTATGTGCGGAAGTATAGAGCATTTAGCAAATACTTGTCCAAAAAGAAATAATAATAGATTTAGAAATGCAAAATTAATAGAGGATGTAAATGAGAATTTGATAAATGTAGATGAATATATATCAGATAATGAAAGTATATACTCTATCAGAAGCATGAAAGTTTTTGAAGAAGAAAAGAATAATTCTGATTCTTCAGACTCTGGAGAAGACAAATTTATAAATGAAATAGGACTAGAAAGAACAAACACAGACTATCACTTAGTCAATAACACAGACTATCACTTAGTCACAGACTATTATGATTTAGTAAATCTGATAGAAGAATGTGAACACGAATTTGAAGAAGGAAAAGGATTAGACAGTAATCAATGTTGTTTTTGTAAATGGTTTCCAAGTAAAAATAAAAGTGCAAAATGTAGGAAATGTTATAAGGAAGCATGCATAAAATGTATAGAGAAAGCATCAGAAATCTTAGAAACTCCAAAATCAAACCGAAATTTAAATAAATTTTACAGCAAGGAACCAATAACCAGAACAACAGAAGATGAAATATTAGAATTAGAAAAAAGACTAAAAAGACTAGAGATAAGAATATACAGTAAAAATATAATTAAAGAAGAAGACTTAGTAGAGGTAGAATTATTAAATACACCTGAAAATAATAAAAAATCAATGAATGTACCATTTGAAGGAATGGTATGTAATGAAGAAAAGAAAATCAGTACAATCAAGGTTTTAGCGAGAATAAAAATTCAAGACTATGAGTTCGAGACTTTAGTTATAGTTGATTCAGGATGTACAAGGAGCATTTTAAATAGCAGAATTTTACCAGCAAAATTAATTAAAAAATTGTCAAAATCTCAAGAATTCATGCAAATGGACGGAACATATAATACCTATACAAACTATATACCAAAAGCAAAAAAAAATTTTATTAATACTTGTGAAAAATTCTACCAACCATCATATACACTTAGTGAAATACTAGTTAGAGATTTAAACATAAAAACAGATTTTGTGTTAGGATTAGATTTTATGGTACAAAATAATGAAGGATGTCTAGTTACAAAAAACTGGGTAATATTCGCCAGTAATATCAGTCACTCACCAGTACAGACACAACCAGGTACTCAGACAATAGATGAAGGAAGTTCTTCTCAGAATAAGAAGGGATTTTTATTAAGGAAAAAGAAAAATGAAAAAAGAAATATAGAAAAAATAATAGCAGACTCAATAAAAAAGTTGTTAGCAGAACAATCGCCTAAGGAGATATCTATGAATCCAGAACCACCTGAACAAAGACCCAGAATTTCTTTAATTCCAAGAGAAGAGATAAGAACTGGAACAAGACTAGAATTATCATACGGAGATAGTGATGAATATGAACAAGAATACAACTCAGCCATCAATCAATTTGTCCAAGACCCAAACGCAGACGACGATTCAGGAATGGAGTTTGACTCAGAGACTTTACATAATTTGGATACGTAAGCAATGACGATATCTACAAAAGGCAAAATAGCAGACGTATGCAATATCAGATAAATAAATGAATGGAGGAGAATTAAAGAAAGATATTAGCCATCGGGCCCACCCAAGGTGATAAGTCTTGCTAAAGTCTTTACAAAGGATTTGAAATCCACAAAAAAGTAAGATTTGAAGTCCAAAAAATGCCTATAAATACCCCCCTTATGAAAAATAAAAAGATGTACCAAAAAAAAAGAAAAAAAAATCAAGAGTGAGAAAGTTTTCATAAAGTTCTTAATTTTCAAAGTTTGTAAGTTACTTAAAAAAAAAATGATGAGTGTGTAAAAAGTGTGAAAAGCTTTCTTAGTTTCTTCATTTTTCGGTAGCTGTCAAGTTTTCAGGGGACTCCCGAAAGGAAAACCTCACTTCTTCCTTAAGACATGTAAGTAGTAGTTACATAGGTCTTTGTAATTTTCTCCCAAGTTTGTAAATTATGTTTGAATTAATTAAGTTTATATTTTCTTTCACATATGCTTTATTATTAAGATCTGGATCACCGGCGGTTTTTCGACAGTTTTTCTGATCTTGTAAAATTTGTAAATTACTTATACCCTCAATATATGGTTATTCTCTCAGTGCTTTAGCAATAACGATGGATGATACAAGATCAAAACCAACAACAACAAGAACTTCAAGAAGTCTCGGATTTCAGTTTAACAACTCAAGAACAACCAGTTTTTAGTTTCTGTTTTCAGCAACAACAACACAACAACAACCAGTTTTTTTGTTTTGTTTCGGTTTTTCAACACACAACAAGAAGAACAACAAGATGGATAACAATGCTAGTGAATCGAAAAGAGCCCCACATGGCTTCACTAGATTTTAAGATAACAAAATCAGTAACAACAACAAGATAATGAAAGATAGATAACTTGACATAAAACATTCAAGAAAACTAAGAACCCTACTTCAAGAGAAGGACCCGAAATCTGCTGAATGTAAACACCAAGTTCTTACGAGGACCAAGAGGTACTTAACAACCTCAAAACCCTTGTTTCTAACCAAAGATACAACACAAGTATCCCTCTACTTGTGAGCTGTTGGAGGCGGCTCCAAAGAGTGGAAATGAGAGAAATGTTATGTGTTTTAGGTTACAATTTTCTGAAATCTGAAAAACTGATGACCAACTCTCTAATAGGTCCTATTTATACTACAAACAAAAAGGCTAAAAGGCCCATCCGCCCCTTGCCTATTGGGCCAGCCTTGGAGGCTAGTTTATTGCCCATTAAGACCCCTTCTTCACACATAAAAGGCCCATCCGCCCCTTGCCTTTTGGGCCAGCCTTGGAGACTAGTTTATGGCCCATTAAGACCCCTCTTCACACATAAAAACGTTCAGGTCCTTGGCTGGTTCAATCACCAACTCACACACGGCCATTTGCATGAACAAAGCTTGGAGTTTTTGTAATTCCCGAGCTTGGCTTCGTGTGAAGGGTCATGTACTTGTGGAGGCTGCCCCAACCGTATCACGTATCATCTAGGTGCAGCCATGGTGTGTAAATACACCATGGTAATGTCCAAAATGCCCCGTGAGTCCTCACTCTTAAATGCTCCAAGCAACCTTCCATACGCGAGATTGCTTTAAGTTACGCTCAAAACGGGTCCTCCATGCATGTTCTTGTATTATCGAGGTGACCAATTCTTGAGCCTCTATGTGTTGGCCTCCAAAGATGTCACCGAAAGATACGATGGCCATTTGTCCCGTATCATCCTCCCCGTCTTGAAAAGGATTCGACCTCGAATCCAAACCTTGCAAAACCGAAGAGAGGACAAACAAATACAAACTCCTCATGGCATGAGGGTTAGGGTTAGCATAACAAATCATCTCAACATGCCAAGGTTGCACATATTTGCAATATAACCACGAATCCTTTGCAAGGAATATTAAAAGCTCTACAAAAGATGTACAAAGGATTTGGTTATTGGGCCCATTAAGAGTGACACTTTGCTTGTCATGTAGGCCGAGCAACAAGTTTGGTGCACCAACATCACCATCTCTAAATTTGGCACCGGGTTCAAATGGGAAAAGTAGCCATAGACACGGGTCTCGACAACACTTCCCTTTCCCGTGGTCTACACCCAAACTAAATGACCTACTCTCTAAAATAACACACATATGATCCAAAGCAAATAGAGAGTAGAGAAAAGTATCACTCACATCGACTTCTACTAAGGTGCTCTCATGTGTGTACTCACTACTAGTTTCCCAATAATCACCATGAGTACTCTCAACAATGAAATCACACCAAGTAGAAGAATAAGTAGCTTTCGCAACTACACATTCCTTCCCCTTAAGAGGATTCTCATCTTCCAAGAAGAGATTTCCCTCTTTAGGAGGAATATTGTCACACCATAGTGGGTTAGCATATAGGCTATAGCTTCCAAGGCAAGCTATACCGTCATTTTCACCACTAGGTTCATTAGGAGTGCTTAAATCATCTTCAAACAAGACGTTGTACCTAAAAAGAGTGTGATCTACCTTACGGACAGGTTTGGAACAAGCAAGTTCCTCACTCTCTAAATGATCAATATCAAGTCTCAAGGATGTTTCAAACACAATATTACCCCAAGAAGAGCTCTCGGGTTCATTCTCACTTCGATCAACATTTTCAACATCATCACACACTTGAGGTTCATTAGTTACATCATACACATCCTCAAGTGGTGGGTAATTTTCACACATAAGTTGATCAACACAAATTTCAGAAGATAATGTACTTTCATTCAACATAATGGTTTCAACACTAGGTGGACATAAACCAATCTTACAAGAAGAGTCTATTCGGTCATCAATAGAATCAGCTAGTGTATCCACACTCACAACATGTACATCATCCTTAAGTGGCAAAGAAATAATACACTCACACATAGGCAAGCTACAACTCACACTCAATGGGCTACTAACCACACAATTATCATTCATATGTACAAAAGTGTAAGAGTTTGCCATTTTACCTTGAAGTCCTTGAGTAGATTCTTCTTTGTCATGGTGTGAAGGTCCTCCAAAAGTTTGGGCAGCAACTTTCTTTTGGCATTGTTCTTCTTTGCTTTCCATGTTGTTACCTGCACAAGTGTCCTTAGAAATAGAAGGACAAACGACGTTAGCATGGTTTGGTGGTAATCCCCTTACTTGGCTCCACACAACCTCTCCTTTTTCCACTCTCGGATTACCACATTTCACTCCCTTACTCCTCTCAATCTTTTGTCTCTCATAATAATTCAAATTGGAGTAGGTAGGAACTTCTTTTTGCGGCCCGGGCAGAATGTACGTCTCGAGGCAATTTCCCCATCGGTCTCTTACCATATTAGGCCAATTTTGCATATTTGGAACCTTATGTTGTGCAAACCAATTGGCGCCTAAGCTCACATGACCATAGGTTATGGGAAAAACATCACACCACACCTCCTCATGGTAATTAAATTGGGAGAAGACAACCTTTACCCTCTCGGTAACCTTAAATCTGTCCAAGAAGTATGGAACAAGTAAAGGCTCACAAAATAACCCCAAGTAATCAACCATGGATGGAACAATGTAGTTTCTATAGTACCTATCACTTAACACAACGAGGCAGCCCGGTATCCCACAAATGGTCACCTTTCCGGAGTGTACACTCCTTCTCGGATCAACATTGTAAAGCACATGAGTACCCCTCGATTTTGGAGATGTATATCCTCTTCTTCCCATTGGACAACCTACACTATAGCTAGTATAACCATTCACACTATATCGACCTTGATAAGAAGTACTACAAGGTGGAGAATATGAATCTCCACACTCCTCACGTGTACTCTCATCATAGCTCTCATAAGGTTTACGAATGATAGGGTTACACCTAACGCCAAATCTAGGTTCGGAGTGGGGAGTGCAAGACTCCTCACATGCCCCAACTTCATTATAAGATCCATCACGAGGTCCTACATCATCTCCAAGGTCACCATAAGCACTAGGCACTTCATTCACCTCATTTTCTCCCTCAAAACAGTAATTTTCAAATCTGCCTATGTTTTGCCCATGGCTATTTTCATAGCCTCCGCAATCTCCCTCAACGTCGTAGCCATAAAAACCCTCACTACAATCATAGCCTCCCATATTATAGTCAAAATAATCCCCGGCTATCAAGGTCATGTTCCTCTTATATCACCCTTTAAACCTTCAAAAATGAACAAACAATATTAGTAGTAAAGCTCCTTCCATTGTCAAGGTATTAGCCGCTTTAGTTCACCACAAGTTCGTGTTCCACAAGTGTTGTATAATTGGCTAGTAGCCGAGAAGCTTTAAGGTATGAGTAAGCTCTTATCCGGAATGGATTCTTGTTTGAAAGACTCAAAGAAATTCTGCCGGACTAGAGTCAAAAATCAGCAATTCGTTCAAACGAATAAAAGCACTCAAATAATCGTTGACACGAACAAACGGTGCAAGGAACTAGTTGACAACCTAGTAGGAAGGTACTAGTTTGTTAATTAGTTCTAGGACCAAGTAATGGAAACCAAGGATCAACAATTAGCAACCAAAGAATGTCCTAAGTTGAGCTTATAGTGACGTGGCAGCAAGCAATGGTTCCTCACGTTTTTTTTTTTTTTTTTGTATTAATATCCACACAAATTGGTTATAGTTTGAAAAGTGTTTGGTGGGAAAAACGAAAATCTTGTAGTCTTTCACTCTTTTTCAAACTCAAGAAAGTGGAGTTTGGTTTACAATTCCCACAAAGCAAGGCTCCTTGAAGTTAGAAAAAAAAATGATGGGCAAGACAACAAGTGATGGGTGCAAGTCTTTCACAACAACTTAAGTGATGGGCAAGACAACAAGTGATGGGTGCAAGTCTTTTCACAACAACTTTATAGTTGGACCACTTGAGCACACAACAAGATGAACAATATTAACAAGTTCAAAAAGATGAACATTTCAACAACTTCATCAACTTCTTTATCATATTACATACAACCACCGATTTTCTTTTGGTCATCAACAACATACAACTTTCGGCCACTTCAAGTCACTACTCAATGTTCAAGTTTTCAAGCTCAACTTTCGGATCTAGACACCTTAATGTTGGTGAGAAAGAAACCAACACTAGAAACTCACTAAACAAGCAAAATAACACCTAGATCTAAACATGCAACATCATTCTCGGATTCAACTTTTTAATGGACAGATTTTTCAGAAAGTTTTCTTGGTGTAGTTTTGTTCAAGCCGAGAACTACTAGCCCAAGATGGGTTATGTTGGAACACAACCGGTCTTGCTCTGATACCAAATGATACAAGATCAAAACCAACAACAATAAGAACTTCAAGAAGTCTCGGATTTCAGTTTAACAACTCAAGAACAACCATTTTTTAGTTTCTGTTTTCAGCAACAACAACACAACAACAACCAGTTTTTTTGTTTTGTTTCGGTTTTTCAACACACAACAAGAAGAACAACAAGATGGATAACAATGCTAGTGAATCGAAAAGAGCCCCACACGGCTTCACTAGACTTTAAGATAACAAAATCAGTAACAACAACAAGATAATGAAAGATAGATAACTTGACATAAAACATTCAAGAAAACTAAGAACCCTACTTCAAGAGAAGGACCCGAAATCTGCTGAATGTAAACACCAAGTTCTTACGAGGACCAAGAGGTACTTAACAACCTCAAAACCCTTGTTTCTAACCAAAGATACAACACAAGTATCCCTCTACTTGTGAGCTGTTGGAGGCGGCTCCAAAGAGTGGAAATGAGAGAAATGTTATGTGTTTTAGGTTACAATTTTCTGAAATCTGAAAAACTGATGACCAACTCTCTAATAGGTCCTATTTATACTACAAACAAAAAGGCTAAAAGGTCCATCCGCCCCTTGCCTATTGGGCCAGCCTTGGAGGCTAGTTTATTGCCCATTAAGACCCCTTCTTCACACATAAAAGGCCCATCCGCCCCTTGCCTTTTGGGCCAGCCTTGGAGACTAGTTTATGGCCCATTAAGACCCCTCTTCACACATAAAAACGTTCAGGTCCTTGGCTGGTTCAATCACCAACTCACACACGGCCATTTGCATGAACAAAGCTTGGAGTTTTTGTAATTCCCGAGCTTGGCTTCGTGTGAAGGGTCATGTACTTGTGGAGGCTGCCCCAACCGTATCACGTATCATCTAGGTGCGGCCATGGTGTGTAAATACACCATGGTAATGTCCAAAATGCCCCGTGAGTCCTCACTCTTAAATGCTCCAAGCAACCTTCCATACGCGAGATTGCTTTAAGTTACGCTCAAAACGGGTCCTCCATGCATGTTCTTGTATTATCGAGGTGACCAATTCTTGAGCCTCTATGTGTTGGCCTCCAAAGATGTCACCGAAAGATACGATGGCCATTTGTCCCGTATCAATGGATTAATCTATAAATTTCTAGGGACTTGGAAAGTCCGAAGAAGATTGAAAGAAGGACTGTTGTTATTCTCCCAGTGTGTGATTAAAAAAGATATTGCTAAAATACCTAAAACTGAAGAGAAAGAGCTGAACAGGGTTTAAAAAAAAAAAAAAAAAAAAAAAAAAAAAATAGACCAAAAATACAAAATAATATATATTGGGAGAAAATACACTTGGACCTTTATGACTTGGACACTTACACTGGATTAAGGACAACGAAGGAGGGAGTACTTAGTAGGACTTTACACCATATTAAAACAAACTCAAGATATTTTTGTTAAGCTCACGATTTTTCTGCTTTAATATCTTATTATTACTCACTTGCTTAAAAAATTACTTACCTGCTTATTAATATTAATAACTCGTTACAATAATGTGCTTACTATATTTATCTGACTATACTAACTACATCCACCTGTCTAACATATATACTTAATATATATAGTACTTATATATATATACTTATATTCATATAACTGCTTTATTATCTGCTTTTTATTATTATATCTGCTTATTAATATTTATCTGCTTCTATTAATATTCACTGCGTAAATATATATATATATACTCACTTATTTGCTTAAATATATATAAACTCACTTATTTGGTATCAAAGCCCTAAAATTCTAGGAGACCTTATTATATGAATTTTTCAAGAACACAAAAAAGAAAGCCTAGACACTACGAGCGTTTAATAATATTAGATTCAAAATATTATTGGTCTCAGAGAAGTTTAAAAGAACAACTTAAAAAATTGTATAACGTTTTATTGGAACAAAGGCTATTAAGTATAAAATTATTTAAACTTTTTCCAACATCTAGAGAAGAAGCGTGGACTGAACTAGAAAAAGTAGATACTAGATTAAGAGAAGTTAGAGAACAAATAGCTTATATTAACCAAGCGCTTTGGATAAATAAGATTTTAAGAGATATGCACCCTTTTTATTTGACTTAATGAATATACCACCTACTAATACAACATCATTAAAAGAAATTGATATTTAATATTAATAAAAATCAAAATATTGTATCAAAGTATATTTTTACATATAAAGATTCATATATATATATATATTATAGAAGAGTGAAGAGTGGGACAACCAAGGGCAAATATGTAATTATATTTACTATCAAGGACAAAGTGTAATTATATCCAAAAACATCTATTGCTACCAATAAATTTCTACCTTTCCACCAACAAACTAAAGGTAAGTCTAGAAACATTTATTGTACTCCATCAAATCTACTTCTTCATTTTCTTGGCTTGGTAGCAATTGATGATAAGATTTGTCAATCTTTAGCAGTATCTGACCATTTGTTATTGTTGTCATTGTTATTATTATTTTAAAGCTGAAAAATAAAGGGTGAATTATATATATTATTTATTTTATATAGAGGAGTGAGTTATGCGACGAACAAGGACGTTATAGTCATTCACAATCCAAATTAATCATTCAAAGCCCCACTCTTTGTGGGCTCCATTTTTCATTTTATTTTTTTCTCTATTCTTTAAAATACACTACTTCTCACTTTTCACCTTAGCAAATTAACCTAAAAAAAGTTCTCAAAATAATTTACAATTTAATGTTTATTATACTATTTCAAATTAATATCATTTTAACAAATTTTGAATTTCAATTGTTGCGTTTAATTGACAATTGTTCAATCAATAAGATTATAAAGTTGTGTTTCAAGTTGTTATTTGGTAATAAAATGTTAAAATGCTCTCAAATTGTATATGAAAAGACCTCCCTCTTTAATGCACTACTTGAAAATAATTTGAAAGAAAATTTTGAAAAATATATAGTCATTTCATATATGTCAGCATGAGAAATATCATTATGTAGAGTATACTATTTCATCTATGATCAAACTTACTTTGATACTTTTTTTGATTCACTAAAAATTCAGTGTTACATAAATTAAAAATACATGAATATGTAATTAAGAATTCTTTCAATAAACAAAGAACCGAAAAGAGAGAAAAATACGAAAGATAAATAATTTCTATTACAAATAAACTAAAAAATTTAAAACAATTGAAAATACTAAAGGAGTATAGCTATACTTTTTAAATTTAATAAGAAATTATGTTATAAATAATATTTTTAGAATAATTTGATTAATTTTTAAATTTTAGTGGTGTACAATCTTTTTAAAAATAAGATAAAAAGTTAAAACCTATATAATAATACTATAAACTGGATTAAAATTTAAAAATTACTATATTGTAAATCATCATGTAATGTGTCAAATTTGATAAGTATTATTATAAAGTGATTGAGAATTTTGAGATATTATTAAGATCTCAAAAAAATCAAAAATAAATTAACATAATGAAAAAGAAAAATAATATATAAAAATATATCTCTTTTTTGTCATAACACAAAAACATATTTATATTCTTTTCATTTTAAAAGATTTATAAGATGTTTAATTCATAATAAACTCTGAAATATTATTAAACAAAAGAATATTGGGCCCACGCATAGTGCGGGATACATCATCTAGTATATATATATATATATATATATATATATATTTCTACTAGCAAATATATATAATAGTGTTAGTATAAAAATAATTATTTAAACGTTGGCTTTGACTATCCTATCTTAATTGATTTTTTTTATTTTTTTTTTTTTGGTGATTGATTGATTAAAGGATTGCTCGGACTTTCTTTTGAATATTTATTGATGTATAAGGTGTTAGTATGATATAATTAAGATATTTCTTGAAAAGTAGAAAGTTATAATTATCTATTATAAAATTGTGTGTAAATTGAAATCGGTCAAATTATGATTACCGATTTACCATATTGTAAAATATCAAAATCTTACTTTAAAATGCCAATTCATATCAAATTAATTTTGTATCATAGTAATATAATATTTTTTTTAAAATCAAAGTATCTATTATCCTATCAAAATATACCATACCCTATTAATTTTGCCTGTTTAGTATATCATGAACATATTCATGGTGGCATTGCATAGATGATGAAAGGTTCAAACTCAGTAATTTATGAAATGTCTAAAGCAAGGAAGAAATCCAACACAAGACTCCAATATTAACCCACAAACAAATTAAATGACTACAACAATAATATATGTCGTTTTTTCTCATAAGGTGATTTTGGGAAAAGTAAAATGTACGCAGTTTATACCACAATCTCACATGAAGTAGAGAGTATTTTTTATAAACCCCGACTGATGACAAATAACATTATAACAAATATGAAAACATAAATGACTAAAATTGAACAATAATTAACATGACAAGAGTAGCAGAATATAATTTTACAACATGTGTATTAATATCCACTTGTAATTCAAGGAGGGCGGGGCGTTTAAGCAATGAAGGAAACCCAACACTGAATTCAACCCATAGAATAACACGAACAAACAATAGAACCAACATGATGAAAAGTTTAACAAGCATCATAATATAATTGACCAGAACTTTGTAACGTGTATCACAAACCTCACGTTCACGTTTCTAGGGGAAAAGAAGAAATTCAAGCGGAAGCATCAAATCTCAGAACAGAACATATTTAAAATACACAAAAAAAAATTAGGCTAAAGTATTTATATTTTAACCAGAAATTTAATGTTTAGCGTATGACATAAATTGAGGGAAAAAAAAAAAGTGAATTTCAAATGCAAGTTAACTTAACTAAAAGATTAATCATTAAAATATTTAATGTATTAATTATTGGCAAGTATGATCACGATTACCTAACTATTCTTCTTATACTAAATGATTAAATTAGGATTTGGAGGGAAAATTAGGATTTCAGTGGGAAAATTAGGGTTTTCGTGGAAAAATTAACGGCTAAATAAGCATAGGGGTTAAGGGATTACATTGTCTATTTACACTGTTTGGACTTTTTTTGAACTCATGGTTTTGGACGTTCTGTTTTTTTTTTTTTTTTTTTTTTATGTATTTGGGGTTCTCCCTTTTTGTTCAAAGATTAGAGCTTTAATCCCTTTTATTAGTTTTCCTAAGGTGTTCTTGGAGTGCAAAAAAGGAAAACCAAAAAATAATATTGTTCTTCCATTTGGGATTCTCCCTTTTTGTTCAAAGGTTAGAGCTTTAAGCTCTTTTATCAGTTTTACGCCCTTTTTTTTTTAGGTAGAAGATAGTATTGGAAAGTGTGCAACTTCAGTTTGATGGAGGGAGTTTTTTGAAAAAATTGGTGTTTTGGTCAAATGGATATGCCGGATCTTGAGGCTTATGAGTATGTAAGATCTAAAAATGTGAGAGATTATATTTTGTTATGTTCTGTTTGGCAATGAGATCTCACTGCCTATTTGCCTTTCATGTTGATTGAGTTGACATAAATATATAATTATGTTAGGATGTTTGTTTCTGGGATTCTTGATTTTATTGTTAATCATATCTGTTATAGCTACCGATTATGAGTTTTCTAACTGTAACTGTAATGAAGAGGGTATTTGGAGCATACATACCATTCTCGAGTGTCAAAAAGTGAGTGATTTCTTGATTGCAATTGCTTATTTTTCGATACCTCTAGAGTTGCTTTACTTTATTAGTTGCTCTGATGTTCCATTCAAATGTGGCATTTTTGTGGATTCTCATTTGCTTAATGGATGGACTTATAGTGGTAATCCTTCTTTCCAATTTATAATGTCCTTAACCATAATGAAAATCCTAAACCGCCCTTGTGTCGTGTGCAACTGCAATCACCCTCTTGACTTTGTTTCCTATGCTACTTAAAATTAAGGTTAGAGAACTATTTTTGACTCAAAATGTGTTGGACCTTGATCAAGAGGTTGGTATGATGAAGGAACAGAAAAAAGTGTATACACGTGTCCGAATGCTGATACGTGAAATTAGGAAGTCGCTTGATAAGCTTACTATATTGTACACTACTTTAGTTGAGCTTTCAAAGACCTTGAATCTTCAGAATTGTGCTGTTTGGATGCCAAATGAGGATAGGTCATTGATGAACTTGACACACGGGTTAAGCCACGGTTCTGCTGTAGAATACCATCGTTCACTTCCGATTGATGATCTGGATGTGTTAGAGATAACAAAGAATGAAGGAGTGAGGATTTAAGGCAAGATTCGGTTCTTGCTGTTGTGAGTAGTGGAGGGCCATGTACTGTTGTAGCAATTTGGATGCCATCGTTTCGTGTTTTGATTTCAAAGGTGGGACACCTGAGTTAGTTGACACTCGTTATGCTGTTTTAGTTTTGGTTATTCTGAGTGCAAATGATGATTGGAGCCGTAATGAGATGGAGATAGTGAAAGTAGTTGCTGCTCAGGTGGCTGTGGCTCTATCACACGCAACGGTTCTTGAAGAGTCTCAATTAATGAGGGAGAAACTAGAAACGAAGAACAGTTTGCTGCAACAGGCTAAGGAGAATGCCATGAAGGCAAGCCAGGCGAGGAATTTGTTTCAGAAGGTAATGAACAATGGAATGAGACGGGCAATGCACTCGATTTTGGGTTTGCTTTCCATACGGCAAGATGAGAACACAATCTCTAATCAGAGGATTATTATCGACATGATGGTAAGAACGAGCTCCGTTCTGTCAAATTTAATAGATGATGCTATGGATATACCCGACAAAGATGAAGGGAGATTCCCTGTAGAAATGATGTCGTTTCAGCTGCATTGAATGATCAGAGAGGCTTCTTGTCTTGTCAAGTGCCTGTGCGTTTATAAGGGGTTTGGCTTTTCCACGAAGGTCCCCTATTCTTTACCTTAACTGGTTATGGGTGATGAAAAGAGAACG
The DNA here is from genome assembly GCA_030864225.1 of Capsicum baccatum var. pendulum. Classification (NCBI taxonomy): domain Eukaryota; kingdom Viridiplantae; phylum Streptophyta; class Magnoliopsida; order Solanales; family Solanaceae; genus Capsicum; species Capsicum baccatum. Next base: position 188,555,378 of record CM061551.1, read on the forward strand.
TTTCAGGTTATACTTTATATGGTGGGGCATCTATTGAATATCAAATCCGGAGGGGGCTCCACTGTATTAAAGGTTATTCTGGAGAGTGGAACCGATGTAGTGAATAATAAGGTTTTTCAAGGCTCGCATAGCAGACTTAACTGGTCAAGTGGAGAAGCTAAGGTATCGAGTTTGATCTTTGGTTAGTTTATCTGACTTAAAGTGTTGTTGGTATGACGAAGTCAATCTCATGGCAAGTGTTTACCTGAAAATTGTTTTCCGGTGTTTGGTTTGCAAGTGGGAAATCTTTTTCCCCAAAATAACATGTATCTAGGATTAATAATAATATTAGCAAACTGGAGAGTGGTTTGATGAAATTTTTCAGAACTACAGATTACTAATTATCATTACTGTTAAAGCACTTATATGTTCAATCTTTCTAGACCAGTTAAAACATAATGCGCGCCGTGCGATAACATCATATCAAAGTGGTGCTCATAATGGACAATGACACATTTGACTGTTTAATGTATGAATGAAAATGTTGCATGTTAGCCTAAAATAATAATTTGAAGAAAGGGAGGCTAAGATCATTTAGCAAAATCCTGTGCTCAAGGAAGATTACTTACAAGTTGGCCAAAACTTATACATCGACAGTTGCACGGTACCAGTAAGGAAATTAGCTGAAGCCAAAGTCTGCAAAACTTGTAACTAACTACTTGCTTGTACTACTATAAACTTCTACAATTGAAGAAATTCTTCATATCTAAACACTCTAGGATATTATCTACAGTTTGCAAATTGTCCATTATGGACTAAAAGCATCAGTATACTCTGCTGTTAATATGTGTTGTGCAGCATCCTTACTTCCTTACTCGTAATAAGTAGGATTAAATTCCTACTCACTAAGTTGATTGTTAGTACTGAGGACATTGGTTGTCTGGCTGCTGTTGAAGTGTGGAAGAATGCTGTTGCCTCCAGATTGCTGGTTCTGGTTTGTATCCAGGATGTTGGTGTCGTGAAGGTCGGGAAATGTTGTATGTCCTCCTTGCTCGCCAGGCTGAGGGTCGATCATATGAGGGTCGACATAATCGCTCAGGTTGTCTGTTCCAACTGATCTGGTTGTATTCTGTGTTGGGCTTCCATGGGGAAAGGAAAAGGAAGTATCACGTCCTGCCACTCCTCCAGTCGCAAAAGAAGTATCAGTTTGTGTTAGTCCAACCGGAAAGGACTCTCCAGTTCCTCTTCCTCCTCCAGGAGTGTTTACTCTAACCCCCCTGTTTCCTATGTAGTTTGTCTGTGTTCCTCCACCCGGAAAGGGCTCATCAATTCCTCCTCCTCCAGGAGTGTTTGTTCTAACTCCCCTGTTTCCTATGTAGTTTGTCTGCATTCCTCCACCCGGAAAGGGCTCATCAATTCCTCCTCCTCCTCCAGGAATGTTTGTTCTAACTCCCCTGTTTCCTCTGTAGTTTGTCTGCGTTCCAACTGGAAAGGGCTCATCAATTCCTCCTCCTCCAGGAGTGTTTACTCTAGCTGGTTCCCTGACATTTAAATCAAAACGAAGTTGCTCTTTTTACAACCCCAAGAAAAAGAAAGAACACAATGCCAAACTACTCAAATTCCAGTTACCAGGCAAAAACTACAACTTATACTCCTAAGTCCGTCAATATCTTGGCACACAGAAATCCAAGAAAAAGATTGCAAAAAGAAAACTTCTTAATCAAGATGAACCCGCTGAAATCCACTAAAAGAAGAGTTCTTAATCAAGATTATCCAACTACTAGAATACCAGTTAAAAACTTTAACACAGACTTCTTAATCAAACAGACAAATGCAAGAAAAGAAATTGATTAAAAATACCTCATAAGAAATCTGTTGACTTCCATCAGATGCTCTATCTGTTGTTGGTATTTCCTTCTCTCTTCTAACATCCGATCTATTCCAATCAGCATCACTCGTTTATGTTCAGCCAATCTATCGAAGTGCTGCCTGCATACCCTCGGATCCCTGTACGTTACGATCACCCTCCGCATCTTTCGAACCCCCAGTAGACCTCTGATTTCGTTGTACCTTTCACTGTCTTGAAATGGAAAATGGGGGGTGAATATACACCCAGAACAACTCTTCCTTTCTGGGTGGTTGATACACGCACCGCACCTCACAGTCTCAAATCGGTTATTTCTTTGCCTCGGAACCCTGGACTGGTTTGACGCAGATGGTAAAGAAGAACCTTCATTAGTCGTATTTGCTATTGGTCGTGTGCGGCGTGCATCCGCCATGAAAGAATCTTCCATGCTTGAATAAGTTCACAACTGCTTGTTTCTTTAATCCTTTGGCGCGCTTTTCTCAATTCAATTGAAGAAAGCAGTTACCTGTTATAGTTAGTTAACTACTTTATATATAGTAGCTCATTATTGACCGTTAATAAGAAAATGACTTTTTTTTTTTTTTTTTCACTTTAAACCCTTTATTTTATAATTAGAATATGATTTGAAAATGAGTTGTTTTTTTTTTTTTTTTCACTACAAACCCTTCATTTCTTTTTTTGTTTTTCGTAATTCAATTAAACTAAGTTCAATTAAACTAAGTTTCACATATAAATTAGGTTAAATTAATTTAATCTTTTAAATTGAAATTTAGATATTGAAAAACTATGTAAAAATTACTATAAATTACAAATTTTCTTTTACAATTTGATTAAGAAATACATTTTCTAATGTTGCTCGAAATTTATATTGTTTGATTCTAAAATAAAAAAGAAATTGTTAAAAAGGAATGGAGAGACATTAGGTAAGCATTTGGCCGTGAAAATTAAAAAAACATACATCCTTTAAAATTTAGAATTTTAATGTACTGTATCGAAATATGGTTTGCAAAGGCATCGACTTTTAAACCCTTGGACGATGAATTAGAGGACACGGACGTGGATAAGAAAATGCACTGATTAGCAAACCCGAGAAAAAAGAAGGGTTCGTGATCTAAATCAAGTGAGTGCAGCAATTGCTGCAAAATATTGGTGGGGAGAGACATTCATTTGACAAAGATGGTATTTGTACCTCCATATACTTTTAATGAAGATGATAATTATACTTTCATAAATTTTTAAAAGGAGATTGATGCCATCATGCTTTTGGTTAAGGATATTGTTCGTAAGATGCGCAAGGGATTAGCAATCAAATCGGACAAGATTTCAGTGAAATTCTGAAGGAGTGCAAAAAGAGTAGGTATGAACTATGAAGTAACAAGATGGGCTATTATTTAATGTCGTTTTTAAGATGAAAGAAATGTTTGAAGAATAGAGATGGAGTACAATGGTTTTGTTATACAAAAACAATGATTATATTCAAAATTGCAACAACTATAGAAATACGGCTTAGCTACACTATAAAAATTTAAAAGATTGCGGTGGAGATGAGAGTGCATTGGAGCGTAAAAATTTTTGTAAACTAGTTTGAATTCATGTTGGGACATTTAACTATATAAGTCCTTAATCTAGTAAAGACACCGATGAAGCAATATAGAGAGATTTGAAAGGAGGACGTATACTAATATTCGTTGATCTGTAAAAGACTTATGATTAAGGTCCTAAAAATTTTTTTTTTGAGATGTTTGAAAACAAGAAGTATACTCAAGGACATATATGATGGAGTTAAAATTCAAGTAAATACAACTGGAAGAGACTTAGAGCACTTCTTAATTTTGATGGATTGCACCTGGGCTGAGGCTGGCCCTTTACTTATTTTTTTTTTTCTAAAAAAACTAAATGAAAAATATTTTCCTTTTTTATTGGAAAAATAATAATTAAATATAATTGCATAAAAAAAGGTATAGTTGTTACATAAATATTTATCTACATAAGATATATGTATAGAAATTATACAGTTCTCTCTGTATATATGTCATTGGGCCATTTTCAGCCCTTCCCTTAGCCATTTAGCCTTTTACTTAGTATTTAAAAAAAAATAAAAAAAATAAGTAAAAAGTATTTTACTTTTTTCATTGGGAAAAAATAATCATTAAATGTAATTGCATAAAATGGGTATAACATCTATTATGTTAAAAGTGTGAAGACCCTTTTAATTAACGTTTGTCTTTTTTATCCTTCAGTAAAAATCTTCCCTTTAAACAAAATCTTTTTTTCATCTTTTTCTTTTCAATTATTGTTTTATTAGATTAAGGAATCCTAAAATATATGGATAGACTATTAATAAATAAATATATAGAAAATAAATAAATACGAGAGTCCTAAAATATATAAAAATACAATTAAGAACCCTAAAATATATGGAAAGCACATAAAATAAATATATGGAAAAAATAAATATACTAGTCCTAAATATACCATAATTAGAATCTCAATTTTACAATAAATACACCACGTACATGAATATATTGTTTTCTGTATATTCTATGTGCCGCCATGTATTCTGAGTATCAATTAAGTTTAGTTGAGTTTACACTTTTACTCAATCCAAAAATGAGGTAGTTGATTTAGTTATGCTTTTATAATGTTTTAGTTGATTTATAAGATTTTTATTCTTATAAATTCATCTATTTTTGGTTGAAAAATATAGTTTATGGCACTGAGAGATATAGGATCTCAAATTTAGGTATGTCCATGCTAATGATAATAGTTCATCACCTATTATTGTTAATATTAATATTCTTATCTTATTGGACTGAATTATTGCGATGAAATATTTTATGAATCTCTCACGACAAATTCATAGCACTTGGGTTGTTGTCCGACACACCACCACGTAATGTAACATAGGGTTTGGATTTCTTTTCATCTCTCTCTATATCTATCTATCTATATATGTATATATTCAAATTTATCTAATTGTCATTACAAATTACATATTTTTATTCTATAGGAATAAAGATTTTGATCTTGATTTGGCATTAAGGGTGATAGAAATTTTAGGTGGTGATACAACTAAGCATTACGGTGTCCTACACCTTCAGATGATCACGATGAGAGTAAGTACAACTTAATTTAGATAAGAAGGTGCCTCTCAAAGGTAAATTCTATAGAGTTGCGGTCCGGCCAGTTATGTTGTATGGAGCGGAGTGTTGGCCTGTCAAGAATTCTCACCTTCAAAAGTTGAAGGTGGTGGAAATGAAAATGTTGCGCTGGATGTGTGGAGTTACTGACAGGGTCAGGAATGCCTCTATTCGGGAAAAGGTGGGAGTGGCATCGGTGGAGGATAAGATGCGAGAAGTGAGGTTGAGATGCTTTGGTCAGGTGATGAGAAGTGGCATGGATGATCCAGTTCATAGATGCGAGATGTTGGCCTTAGAGGGTTTCAAGAGCGGTAGAGGTAGACCGAGGATATATTGGAGAGGAGTGATTAGACGTGATATGGATCAGTTGCAGCTAACTGAGGACATGACCCTCGACAGGAAGGTGTGGAGGAAGAGTATTAAGGTAGAAGGCTAAGTTGGGAGGTCGAGTCGTGGTCTATAGATAGGAGAGTTTGGGTATTAATGTGGTTTGGGTTTGTTAATGTACTTTATTTTTTATGGATGTTATCTATCTGTTATTTCACCATGTGCCCTTGGCTGGTATGAACTTCATTTTCTCTCTGTTATTTTTTTTTTGGGGGGGTCTACGGTCCTGTGTCTTGAGCTGGGGGTCTATCGGAAATAGCCTCTCTACTTCTTCGGAGGTAGTGGTATGGACTGCGTACATTTTACGCTTCCCAGATCCCACTATGTGGGAATGTACTGAGTTTGTTGTTGTTGTTGTTGTATTAACTAGATTTATGATTCTTTGAGTTTTTCTATGTTTAGGAGTTTTCCTTCTACAGTCCAGCTTTTCATGTATACGAAGGTATCATGGTTTAAAAGAATCTGTTGAGAATTGCGGTGCAATCAGACCTGTTCAGGTCAATGTTGTCATAGGCACGCTTAATCTCATGGTTATGCCTTCTTAGGCTGCTTTAGTTTTTTTAAAAAAAAAAAAAAAAATTTGACGCATGCTAAGGCTTCTATACTTTACTCTTTCATGTTGGTAGATCCACCATCTCTTTGTTGTAACAACCATTGTAACCTGAAACTGTTACTTTGAAATGCATAGGACTAGCCTTTTCATTTCGTTTGTTTTTTCATAACAGGCTTATCTTATCATACTAGAGCAGAAAGCTTGCCCTTGGACTATGCTATTGCTTAGTCGCGTACTATGTGAACTTGTGTTTATGCCTTATAAAGTTGTTCACTCATTTTCATTCCGACATGGAAATGCAGAAGTTGTATGTGTAAGGATAATATCATGTAGAAGTTTGAGTGAACGTCTTTTCGTATAGCTGTTGATTATTTGGACTTTACTTGAATATTTCATGTATTGTTTTCAGATTAGGAGTCCTTAAATAGTGATAAACTTAAGAGTCTTATTTTCCAAAAAACTCATATATTTATTTATTGATGTAACCACCTAATGAATTGGTGTGCTGATCCTGAGGCCTACTTGTCAGTCTTCTTCATTGAATAAGCAACCGATATTAGCTCAATTTTCACTAGAGGAACATAGTCCAGAAATGTAAACATTTGTAGAAAAAAATATCACAATAAAAAAGAAGAATGTACATTAGGCACTTTTAACAATGCTGCATTACAAAATTCTTCTATACAGTTAGATACAGAAGAAGGAGATGAGATAAAAACACATGTTTCAATAGAGTATGTGCTGCACCAGAATATGTCGCAACAGGCCGGTATACTCCAATTTGTCTGCCAACTAATCCTTCTCCATCAAACTATATACTCAAAAGAGTTTCAAGATAGATGTAACAAACACATTCTAAGGAAGATATGTATGGGGTCTCTTCTTTATTCTTTATTTGTTTGTTGTTTTCCTTCCTTCTTAATTAGTGGTGGGGATAAAGGGGAGGAAGAATTATAACGTGTGAATGTAATATGTTAATTGGTAAATGGAGGCAGATGGCTCTTGCAGTGTAAATTTTAATGTGAGAAAATCAAAATCAACATAACTGGCCTGTGCTCTAGCGCATGATACCAAAATTGGATGGGTCTATTCTAACGTCGACTGTTTATTTTAAGAGACCGTTTAGCTATTACGTTTTAACTAAGATTCTATGTTCTTCTTATACCTTATAGCGGCTCTCAAGAAAATTCAGCTTCAAGCCTTAGCTAGAGAGTCTGATGAGGTTCAACGATAAATCAAGAAGCAAACGGACACTTACTGTTAACTTTAAAGATACAACTTTAGAGGCGTCGTATCAATGATTAGGTAAGTAGACAGACCTCTCTTTAATTGTCGTAAGTTTTACTCCATTCAGTGGTATTGAATAGTTTATGCGATCTTTCAATGGTTTGATTCCCCTTGATTCAGTTATTGTTTCTTTTGGGAGATCATTTTGAGCCAAATATTGTATTAGCAGGTACAGTTTTGAAAATTACCACAACATCATTTTCTTTCTTTTCTTTCTTGGTGTTTTCGATTTTGCTTTCTGAACTAATACTAAATTTCTCTACAATTAATATGTATATTTAATTACTTGCATATGTATTTTAGTATTTTAAAGTCTAACAGCTGATACCAAGATCAAGAACTCACATTAGATACTCAATGTGCAAATGGTACTGTGTTAGTTATTGTCCCTATTAATAATTAATGTTTAGAGTCACATGTCTTGAAAATGATTTGGAGAATAAACAATTAATGCAAAGGGTAAAATAAAAAAATTCTTTTGTCTTTACTTGATACGTCAAAAGTGACAAGTAAAAATGAAAATTCAAATAGAAAAATAGTTATAATTAAAAGGAATAGAGGGAGTATATGTAACACCCCGTACTTAATTACATGCATTAGCCATTGTTATATGCGTTGGAGTATATGTATTGATCCTAAGTTAGGTATATATGAGTTTAAGTATGAGTATTGATTATTTTGAGATGGTTTCAAGTATATAGTTTGATTATATGGGTATAGGAATCGACCTTATTTATATCGGAATTTGCCCGTCGATGTTTCCATACGAAGGTTATTGAATAAGCTTTCCGACGATATAAAGATTTTCAAAAACGGATAAGTTTCGGATATAAGCGAACATGTTCGAAACTATAAAACGGTGGCCGGGATGTGAACAGTAAATTAGCAGGAAAATACTGAGGCCCGCCAGTTTTTGGGTCAACTTTGAACGGTCATAACTCCCTCAATATAATGAACTGCGCGAGCTACCATATATCAAAAGAAAGATCTTTGAGTCGTCTTTCTAATGCAATTGGTTTCATCCAAATCCAACATCTGCGTAAGGAGTTATACTCGTTTTACTTCAGCCTCTCAAAACAGATTTTTGTGAACAGTAAATTAGCAGGAAAATACTGAGGCCTGCCAGTTTTTGGGTCAACTTTGAACGATCATAACTCCCTCAATATAATGAACTGGGAGAGCTACCATATATCAAAAGAAATATCTTTGAGTCTTCTTTCCAATGCAATTGGTTTCATCCAAATCCAACATCTGCGTAAGGAGTTATACGCGTTTTACTTCAGCCTCTCAAAACAGATTTTTAGGGTCAACTTCAAACGATCATAACTCCTTGTACAGGACGAACTGGGTGGCCTAATATATGAAATGAAATCCCTTTGAATTATCTTTACAATGATACCAATTTCACCCAAATCCGATATCGGAGCAAAGAGTCTTGGTCTATCTACTTCAGCTTGTCAAAACAGTCCACCGGAGGACATATTTGACATTATTTAAATTTTAAGCGCACTTTGGTCATTTTCTATGGTATTATGGACGGGAATATGTGTCTATATACATGTATATGAGTTCAAAAACTCATATTCATCATCAATTATAGGAAAGAACAAACCCTAGCCTAATTTTCAACTCTAATTATCTTGTGATTCAACCGTGGAAATTCCAAATTGATTCCGTAGTTGTGTTCATCGTCTCAAGGGCTTCGAGAAGCACCCCTTATTTGTGCCAACAGGACTTCAAAACCCAAAGGGCCATTCTATGGTAAGGATGTAAATTATGTTGGTGTTATTTATATGTATATGTATATATATATATGCATGTGAGCATAAGAAGTATGTTATTTGATTGTTGTTGAAAGATGATTGGAAATGATGTTGGATCATTCTTGTGCATGGTTGGATTATGTTGAATTGTGAAGGGATGATGTGGTATTGATGATATGGTATTGAAATGATGATTATATATATATATATATATACACATAAACCTATTGTTCAAGTTGGTTTTTGGAATGCTTTGCAAATATTGGTTGTATGGAATTATGGAAGAGAATTGTGGTGTTGGGTTGCTAATACTAGATGCCAAATATTTCATTGTAGATAAGTGATTTGTAAAGGCGGGAAGTTGTGTTGAATTGGTATCCGAATCTAGAACGAGGTATGTAAAGCATACTCTAACGATGTTCTTTGGCATGAAAACACCAATGTTCCATCAAGTAAGATTCCGAGGTTATCCAAACACATGTATTGTTCTACATTACCAATGAAGTTGTTTCCATTCTATAAAGTGTCAAAATGTTTCATTGATATACCAAAAGGCTCCTATTTCATTGTTGTGATATTGATGATTCTGAAACATATTGTTGATGTACCAATGAGTCCTTATTACATCGTTATTGTATAGAAGGTCTATTACTTGATTCCTATTGATGTATCATTGTTCCAAAGGTACTATATTGGCATGAACACTAATGTAATAATCTCAAAAGCTTTTGAACTAAGTTATTGGAAAAATCTCTTATGTGTTACTTGATATACGTGTGGGTGGTATCCCAGGGGCATAAGCCTAGCATGGGTCGATCCCTAATTATGTGTTCATGGGTGGTATCCCAGGGGCATAAGCCTAGCATGGGTCGATCCCAATTGATATGTACTGGGGGCAGCCTAATGGTCACAGTACGGTACAGTATTGATTATTGTTAGGTGGTTGGAGGTTCGGGAGGAGGAGGTAATGGCGAATAATAATTGTAAAGAATGAAATGAACGAATGTATACCGTTCCACAAATGTGTTTGAATTCAAGAACCCAATTCAGATTAATGATAATGTTCATGATCCTAAAAATGTTTATGAAGTGTGGTTCACTTCTATTATGATTTATTCGCTTGTGTCTGATTTTCTTGATCCCCCATATCACATATGATTATTTACAGCTTTACATACTTAGTACATATTTCGTACTGACGTCCCTTACGGGGGACCTGCATTTCATGCTGCAGGCACAGGTACCTCAGCTCATACACCGCACCAGTAGGAGCCAGGTCATACAGCTACTGTTGGTGAGCTCCAGTTTACTTCGGAGCTTTCCGAGTCGGTTCCTTATATTTTGTTATTGTACAGGAGTCATGTGTGGGCGGGGGTTTATCCCGACCCTAGTTATGTCATGTATATCCTAGAGGCTTTGTAGACATAAGGAAGGGTAAAGTCATGGAAGTTTATATAGTGATGTTATATTCGTATATGGGGTGGCCCCGACGGCCAAGTATTATATATATATATATATATATATATATATATATATATATATATATATATTTGTGCGTGTTGTGCTTATACAGGTAATTAGACCCTTTTATATGCAGCGAAGTGCTGCCCAAATTTTTGGTGACATGTAAGTGAAAGTACAGGTATTTGAACGGGTCCTCCCGGGCCTTCTCGGCTTCGGGTGCCAGTCCGGCCCGATGGGATTTTGGGCCGTGACAGTATACATACATATGTGCATCTCTATCATTATACCGTCCAAGATTTTACATGCCAATGTAGTCAAAGGCGTTCGTTCTTAAAGTGTCTTAAGCCTTGAAGCGAGGCTCCAAAAGAGTTGAGTGTTTTGCGTCTCTTAATATTCGCTTTAGTGTCGTCATCAAAGCTTTAAGACATACTTTCCCTTGCTAATGAATCTTTTCCAAAGAGGCAACACTAACTAAATAATTGTGTATCTGTATATTTTTTTCTTCTTTTGCCTCTTTTTTCATTGAAGTCCACGCTAAGCATTTTAAGTACTAAATGACCTTAGTACTTTTTGCTCTTTTTGCTTATGATAACACAGTTATACACTAATTAATGCAATTTTTTCACCTATATTATAGGTTGTAAATACGTAAGATGAGAAAAAACTGAAGAAAGGAAGAAGCCAAGGAGGGAAGTCATCACCAACTGATAGCAAGTTGAAGGCAAGGAAATCACCCTACAAAAAATCATCAACAAAAGAGCTGCCAAAGAAAGGAAAATATAAATGACCTTAATATTCCAAATTGTAGTAGTATATGGTAGTCAACCCTCCTCATTATTATAAACTATGAAGAGATTCTTGAAAAGGAGACGAGTGTTTTTTTTTTTCATATGTAATTATATGCATATGTATTTTGATATTTTAAAGTTTATAGTTGATAGTAAGAGTCATCCTCTATGTTATTTCTTTGATTATATAGGAATTTTTTTTTAATTATTGTGCAACATATAAGGTCAAATATGTTTGTTGTTGTTATTGTTGTGCAACATATAAGGTCAAAGAAAAGTCATTTTCATATCCAGACTTGCTTAAGGAATGTCAATGTATGTTGCAAGTGTTTTGAATGTTCTATAATTCTCATTGATTTTAATAATTTCTGTCAAATATATTAAAAGTTACCTTCACTCATAAATCTATCATATATTCTTTGTTTTGAAATAATTTGTTGTGAAAGTTTTTTCTAGAAAAGAATTTTAATGATAGAAATTATTTAAGCAAAGGGAGTTATGATTTAAATATACTTTTCCTTACTATTATGAGAAAAATAAAAGATTGGAACTGGGTCATCGATTTTTAACTACGTTAAATTGACAAAATTGATTTTCTTCACTTTTGGGTTTAGATTTTTTTTCGATAAGCAAAATTAGTTTCATATTGGATAAAATGGTGATAAATATAGAATCAATCGGCGACTGCTTTTGAAATTAATAAGCTTATATCGTATAAAATGGGTAATTACGTTTATATTTTAAGAGTTTGATTGTATTTGGAATCTATATTCTAAGTGAACTAGACATTCAATTACAAGACATTTAGTACTTCAATTGCAAGCTTGCCCTCCAAGGCTTTAGCCACTGTCAACACTTCCTTTCCTGCTATCTACAAATCCAATAAATTGCCTATATATAAAGCACGGGTTCACATGTATATATTTATATATTTTTAGAAAAATGTAATACTACTGGTGGTGTTTGCAGGAGATTCAATAAGTGTTACCGTAGTTCCAATAAATGAGACGTTAGCCTAGGGGGCGCGGGTCAATTTTCGGCCCAAAACAAACTTAGGCATCCGACATATTTAGAAAATCTTGAGCTAACACCCATCGATTTAGCCCGAAAAACGGCAAGTTAATTATTACCTTTTGATTCTCAAGTTATTAAATGAATGATAATCGAGATTTAACTATAAAATTGCACTTTTTTTTTTTTGAAGAATAAACTTAGATTTTATTGAGAATAAATTTTTAAATAGATAACTTTAATTGAGAAACAAGTACAGCAAATAAAAGAGACACAAAAGGATAAAAAATATAAATGATTCCCCCACTTCCCTCGGAACATCAAGTAACAAACCAATAGAGTTGATAAGTCAATTTTGGAATCAAAAAATTCCCAAGCAATAAGATAAAATTTTGATTTATAAGAATACTGGAGAAAAAAAAAAGGTTGTCCATCTAACCTAAGCAAATCATGACATACGAAGTAACTAAAGTCATAATTATTATTTAGACCGCTCATGCACCAATTAATGACCCATGAGTTTTGGAGAGATCAGACTTTCCGTATAAACAAAATCATTCCATTCAATGGTAGCTGCACCATCATCAACATAATCTAGAGGCCAAAATCGATCACTTGGTCCACCAGATATTGTCCTGTATACATATCGTTTTGTTTCCCCATCAAAGCAAAAGCAGAGTAACACTTTATAATTTGAAAACATATATTTCGGTATGATGCTATAAACTTCGATGCTTGATATAGTGAATAATTTCATCCAAGAATCCTTATAGTTTTTCATTAACCATAAATCAAAAGCTTTGTCGTTCTTATAATAAACACCAAGCATTCCTCCCAACATTGATACTCCCACATCAACATCAACCACGCTTTCGAAATGAATTTGGGAGCACACTGTCTCTGGCAGTTGTATCTCTCCGAACATGTCATCTGAAATATTAAATGAAACTATACAAATTTTTCTTGATAAGATACCAATCCAATGAAAGGCTCCATGTACAAATGCCAGACATTCCCAACCAGACAACATCCAGTTAGCCGTTTCAACTGCTGAGGTTTCATCAATTATTCTCCAACAACCATTTTTCAGTGAGAGAATTTCATAACCCGCATACATGTCAATCCTAAAAACTTTATAGTCATCATTGGTAGAGTCATATGCGAATCCGTAAGCAGATCCGGCCACATCATTAGGACCATCATAATAGCCATCATCATCACCGTCATCATCATCATCCATTTGTAATGGACATTTTGAATGGGGAATTGCTATTGATTCTTTAGTAGAGGGGTTCCATATTACTAATATGGAAGGTTGTACAGCGTACGGTTCAAACCAAATGCCGATTAGAAACAAGCCATCACAACTACAAAAGATTTTCATACCAATTATTCGATCACGGTCAGATAGTTGGATATCCTTAAAAACTTCATCCAGCGGTAAAGTAGAAGACCAAAAGTGACAATCAGAATTCCACCGGAGAAGAAGCATTTTTTGACAAGCGACTTGGTTTTTAGCATGATTGAGATGCTTTTTTTTAAAATAAGGTTGGGAAATTAATGAATTCCAAAATTTTGAGACACACTTGAAACGAAGAAGTGTCTTCACGGGTAGCCTGCTCAGAATTTCGATATGTATATCCTCCATGGATACGTACTAGTGGACAATTAATTAGCAAGTAGTATTTCAAAATCAATACACTTACTTTGTTAGAGAGAAGGCCAAAGCCGTCGCAGACAAGTTTGATCCTCCTTATTATATAGTACAAATAAAATTTGATTCCTTTTAGGATTGGACTACTTTTTTGCCCTCTTTGTTTTGTAAAAGGATTCCTTCAATGCCCCCTTACTTTGTTTAAACCTAAATACTCCATAATTTGCTACTCCCTATTTGAGTAGTATTCAAATAATTAACAAAAAATAATGATGCAATGCCTAAATTAATCGACCGCTTCCTAGAAAACAATCTATATTTATATTGTTATACATCAATAATAATAATAATAATAATAATAATAATAATAATAATAATAATAATAATAATAATAATAATGTTGATTCATTAAAATTTTTGTTAGAAGTTGATTGACTTATTTACCTTTCAAGTTATAATTTACTAGTTAAAGTATCCACGCGTTGAGCGGAAAATATTAATGCTTTATTAAATAATTATTTTAGACATTCAGTTTTTGTATAACAATATAAAATCATTATAGAGTAAATCAGTGCTATTATCATATTATTTTTTAATATGCCTAATTTACCATCAATAAGTTGATATGAATAAATAAAAATTCAAATTGTCATTAAAATATATGTTTAGTTGTACAATATTCATTAGTATAATTTAGTTGATATTTTTCATATTACATAAAAGATGGGATGTTTCATTTATTATTAAAGTTATTAAATGAAAACATAAGGTAAAATTTTCCCCTTACAAAGTAATTAAAATAAATCCACTCTATTATATTTAATTGTTGAAAAATAAGGTAAAATTTCACCTTTTTGAAGTAATTAAAATAAATTCACACTAACTATATTTAATTGTTGAAAAAAATAAGGTAAAATTCCACTCTTGCAAAGTAATTAAAATAAACTCACAGTAATTATATTTAATTTATGAAATATATCAAAAGTTGTGCCCCATGAGCAATAGTAACCCAAGGACTTTCGAACAACAACTTACGCCTCATGGGTAAGAGTTGAAAATATCATATTGTGTTTTGATTTATTAGATATTCTATAACACTTGTCTTCGAGAGAAGACTTAGCCCAAGGACTTTTACACAATAAGTTACGATTTATGGGTAAGATTTGACATTATCACATTGTGTCTTGATTTGTGAGATATTTTATAAATTAAGGACTTTCAAATAAAAGTTATGCTCCATAGATAAGAGTTAACATTATTACATTATGTCTCGATTTATGAGATGTTCTGTAACTCTTGCTCTCGAGGCATAAATTAGTTCAAGGACTTTCAAACAAGAAGTTACACCCCATATGCAAGAGTTGATACTGTCATATCGTGTCTTGATTTATGAGATATTCTATAACTCTTGTCATAGGCAAGACTTAGATGACAAGTTACGCCCCGTGGATAAGAGTTGACACTATCATATTGTGTCTTGATTCATGTGATACTTATTAGTCCTGCCTCTAATATAAAACTTAGCTTAATAACCTCCTAAAAGAACAAGTTAGGCCTAATGGACAATTGTTGACACTACCACATTATTTTTTTATTTATGAGATGTTTTATATCTCTTGTCTTAGAAGCAAGACTTAACTCAATAATTTTCAAACAACAAGTTATGCTCCATAAGCAATACTTGACAACTACCATATGATGTCTTGATTTAGGAGTTGTTCTATAATTTTTGTCTTAGAAGCAAAACGTATCTCAAATGAATTTCTAACAACAAGTTATGCTCTTAAATTTGCTTTAATGTCAAAAAAATAAGATTCCTTTACGGATTATCCAATATTTTATTTATTAGCAAAATACAATAAAATTAAAAAAAAAAAAGAAATAAACCAAATAGAGAAATAAAAAAAAAAGATTGAGTAAAAAAAAGAAAAAGGCAAGAAAAAATAAAAGGATAAAAATGTATTTGTACTGTATATAAAAAAAAAGGAAGACTAATGGGTAAAAACCGGGCAAAAAGTCAAACCCGCCCCGCTATTGGGTCATCCCATGATATTTTCTGATTTATTAACAGGCCGAGTTGAAACTTGGGCTTAATCCATGAAGTAAGTGGGCCGTATGGTGTTTAGGTGGAGTCCAGTTTGGAGCAACGTCACTGGAAAGAATTAGACCAATGAAATTGGAACACGTGGTCCGGTCCATCTCCGATGCAAAATGCTAAGAACCCTCCCCCTATGTAATACTACCCCCAGCTGAAAAGCGTTGTTATTATCATCTGAATCTGAATCTCTCTCTCTGTTGACATCAAGGATGGCGGATTGTGCGAGGAAGATCCTCTTAGCTACTACGGTATTAGGTTTAGTGTGTTTGTCATGGACAATCTCAGCCTTCTCCGAAGGGCCATTCATTGTTGCACACAAGAAGGCCACTCTTACTCGCCTCAAACCGGACCTCGAACGTCTTTCCATCTCTATCGACATCTACAACGAAGGATCTGCGTATGCTTCTCTCTCTCTCTCTCTCTCTCTCTCTCTCTCTCTTTCTCTCTTTTTTAGATGGATCCCTACTTCCTTCCTTTCACTTTTCCTTCATCCGTGCTTGCCTTCGTTCCCTAAATGCCTGATGCATAGCTTTTCCTAACTGGATTGCTCCTACCTTGTTTCCTCTTTCCATAATAATAAAGGATTAGATAGATAATTCGCATTAATTGTTAGTATTTATGGAATCAAAGCTAATAAATACAACCATAGTTTTCTCAATTGGTAAGTAAATAAAGTAAGGGATGCGAATTCTCTTGATGTGATTGTGTTATTTGGTTACAAAATCGAAATCCCTATAAGGGACGTGCATTTTCCAATCGGGAAATCAGATTTCCTTCTTATCCAAATCCCTATAATTTTTGTTGATTTCTTCTTCTTGAAGGTGAAGCATCCTTGGAAAAAGAGACGACTAATTGCAAAATGATCTTTGACTGGGATTCCTTTTTGACTTTACCTCCCATCCTCACTAATTAAACATTATATTTGTACATTGTCAGGAATAAAAAGAGTTAAAAGATTTTTAAGAGTGTAAATTGGATTTTATCTTTTTATATTATCATCCGATATTTGTCGTTTAAAATAGTTGTTGGGTGTAATAAAACCCTTCTTGAAATTGCAATACTAGTTTGATGCTACTGATTTGTCACCAACAGGCAGCAACTGGTAAACTTCATAAAGCTTGATATACTTATATCAAGATGAGCTAAATAAAACGTTAAATGTTTTACTTCAGGTTTTGATTGATAATAGGAGGCTGTAGCTGATTTGGAGTCTAAAATCATCCTCTACAATCCGTAGCTGCTAGCCTTTTTTTGTGGAAAATGTGATTTGGATTCTACAATCATTAGCTGCTATCTCTTTTTGTGAAAAATG
This sequence comes from Capsicum baccatum var. pendulum, assembly GCA_030864225.1. Taxonomy (NCBI): domain Eukaryota; kingdom Viridiplantae; phylum Streptophyta; class Magnoliopsida; order Solanales; family Solanaceae; genus Capsicum; species Capsicum baccatum. The sequence goes on from CM061551.1 coordinate 188,572,681, forward strand.
AAAAAGGACAACTAATGGGACCATTTAAAGTTTTAGGATCTGTTTACTGAAATTTTGGAAATCCTATCTTCGGACCATTGATTCATCTATGAATCCATCGTTTGCTAAATGGCCACCTGAAGATTATATTAACATCTATATTTTTGGAATAAGGGTTACGCTCTGCATTGTGGATACTTGAGACACTGTTTCTGTGACTTAGATTTTCCATTTCTTCAGGACAGATTAAAGCACCACTACTGGTACTTGGTTGAGCGTCAGCTCTTTCCCTGTTTCTCCAATATGAGAGGGCAATTTTATCATGTGAGAACACCATTATCTGCGAGGGGATGTAGTCAAAGTAATCATGTGTTGCCTAAAATAGTACAACAACAACAAACCCAGTGTATTCCCACATAGTGGGGTCTGGAGATGGTAGAGCGTACGCAGTCCATACCACTACCTCTAGAGAAGTAGAGAGGCTATTTCCGATAGACCCCCGGCTCAGGATACAAGGCAGTATACAAAAGCATCAAAAGCATAGAACACAATAAAATAACATAGGTATGACATCTACAAAAATTTGAACCTCGTCAAACAAAGGACACAAAGTCCACTGAATTACTGACTACGACTCATCGACCCCCTTAGCCCTCTATCCTAATGCTATTCTCCATAATTTCCTATCCAGATTCATGTCCTCAGTCAGCTGTAACTGCTCCATGTCATGTTTAATCACTTTTCTCCAGTATCTCTTCGGCCTACCGCTATCCCGCTTGAAACCTTTCAAGGCCAACCTCTCATACCTACTGGTGCATCCTTGTCTCTCCTCATCACATGCCCAAACCATCTCAACCTCAATTCACGCATTTTATCCTCCACTGACACTACCCCCACCTTCTCACGAATAATTCCATTCCTAATCCTGTCCGTCCTTGTGAATCCACACATCCAACGCAGCATCCTCATTTCTGCCACCTTAAGCTTTTGGATATGAGAGTTCTTAACCGGCCAACATTCCGCTCCATACAACATAGCAGGCCTGATTGCAACTCTATAGAATTTGCCTTTCAACTTGGGGAACACCTTTTTATCGCATAAGATTCCTGAAGCGAGCCTCCATTTCATCCAATCCGCCCCAATGCGGTGAGAGACATCCTCATCTATCTCTCTATTTCCCTGAATCTTAGACCCGAGATACTTAAAACTATCTCTCTTGCAAACCGCCTGAGACTCCAACTTCACTACCACCTCCTCTTCTTGCCTCGTGTCACTGAACGTGGACTCCAAGTACTCCGCCTTGGTCCTACTCAGCCTGAAACCTTTAGACTCCAGAGTTTGTCTCCAAACCTCCAACTTATCATTAACCCCTCGTCGCGACTCATCAATCAAAACTATATCATCCGCAAGCCTAAAATAGTACAGGAGACTAAATATTTAAGGGTGCAGTATGGTGTGTGGCACTATTACTTGCCATGTACATTGTGCATACAGGGTTTGGGGTTACATCTTATGATTAAGTTTTGTCCTAATGTTTTTCTCTTTTTATTTACCTTTTAAGTATGGAAAGTTTGAAGCTGCATATGACTAGCTTCTTTGTTTATTTTGTAAGAAACTTGGATTTAGTATTAGTGGTTTGGTTGTGGGAAAATTGCTTTTGTTTTTTTCGGCAAACAAATGTGGGTGTGTGTGTGTATATATATATATATATATATAGATAGATAGATAGATAGATAGATAGATAGATAGATAGAAGCTTTTACGGGTGAAACTAATAATAGTACAACCAAAAAAATCTTTATGTACTTCTAGATGTGTTCTTCATATAGTTTTTACAGACAATGTTTGCGAAGGACAAAAGTCATTTTAAAAGTTAACCTTGGGTGCTTTACAGACACTGTGTGTCCTATAATTGTTTGGTCATTTTTGTTTTCTAAATTTTGAGAAAGGATAACTCCTGTGCAGACAATGTATAGAAAAAAATCTCCTATTCTCTGGGTGTAATATCAATGGAATCTTGTATCAAAAATCTTCAGCCAGCTCCCGTTTCAGTTAACACTATGCACCGTTAGTCTTTCCCCACCAGATCAATCTGTCTGGATTTAGGTAGCAATGGATTATATTGCTGAAAGTGGTCGGAGAGGAAAGGACACTTTTTCCTTGATTGTAAGAGGTGAATAAGGAAGTGCTGAGTAAAGGGATTTGGAAACTCTCCAAGTCAGTTGTTTGGATGGATCCCTTATGCTAATGAGAAAGATTTTCCTACAACAAAATGCAGTCACCGTGGCATAAAATTTGGTTGTTAAGTCTTGGAGGTAAGAGAGTAACCCACTAGTGATATTTGGTGAAAATAGTATTTTCCTTTAAATAATAATGTGTTTCTTACTTTCTTTTCGCGTCATCAGCAATCTCTGCCTCGATACATTTTAAAATGATTCATATCGTTCCTGAACCTTCTGTGGGATGGACTAGTTCCTTGGCTTCAACGAGGTGTAAAGTTAAGAATCAAGAATCTCATTAGCTAATCAGAGAATGACTTTGTGGGATTCCGTTTATCTTTTTCTTTTGTCCAACCATCATCACTCTAAATTATTCTAGAAGATGATCAACCTCTGGACTTCTGCCATTTACTATAGGCATTAACATTTACCGATTCCCAGACCCCACTATGTGGGAATACACTAGGTATGTTGTTGTCGTTGTTGTATTAACATTTACCGATTATGTGCCTTTGGCATGAAAAAGCTCTGTTTGTCCAGGACGGCATATGATGTGAGTCTTTATGATGACAACTGGTCTCAAGATATATTTGAAATTGTCTCTGGTAACACTTCCATGTCATGGGAAAGGCTGGACGCGTGAGTGCTCTAAACACTGGTGGCATCTGACTATTTTAATTTCTTTATCTTGTCTCTTTTTCATGTTGGTTTGTTTATCTGATGTTAGTGGGGCTGCTCTCTCCCATTCCTTTGAGTTGGAAGCTAAGAAAAAAGCAGTTTTTTATGGGGCACCAGCGGCAATAACATTCCGCATTCCCACCAAGGCTGCTCTACAGGTTTGACATTTTTTCTTATATGCTTCTATATTTCTACTTGGTGTGCTTGATATGGATGGTGATGATCAATAATGTTCTTGTTTTAGGAGGCATTCTCAACTCCAATCCTCCCTCTCGACATACTAGCTGATAGGCCTCCGGAGAAGAAATTTGACTGGGTACGCTCAAATACTAGTAGCTGCAGCTGCACAAACTACAGAACACATTTTTTAATAATTATGGTTTGCTAAGAGATAAATTTCCTTTTTTTGCATGGACTGTCCAAAACTCTTGGTGATTGATCACAGGCAAAGGTATGAGATCTTCCTACATAATGTTTAGATTTGATAGCGCTTGGTGTTGCGCAAGTTTACATACAAAAACTGTAGAAATAACCCGTAACTAGGCTGTCGATCAATATCTGAATTGAGAAAAAATGAGGACTGCATGGATGGAAAACTAATCTGATAAATATCTCTCTGTGAACACCCCCTATGTTTGACATGTTAAGTTGTGTCTAGAATTTCTGCATCTTACATGTTCCATGTGCTTCCCTTCAAAAAAAAACAGTAAGGGTTTCCTATGAATTTGATGGCACTTCATGGAAATATTTGAAAATTATGAGAATTAGGACCTCATTTTATCTCACCTTGTTTGCAGAAGTTGATGGCAAAATATGGTTCCTTGATTTCTGTGATCTCAATTGTGGTTTTATTTGTCTACCTGATTGTGACCCCTTCAAAGTCCAATGCTGCAAAGGCAAGCAAAAAGAAGCGCTGAATGCAAATTAGCTGGCTTGCAACTACTTTAAGAATGCTTGGAACCTTCAGGCTTATCCTGTTTGTCCTTGTTAGTCAAACAGTTTATGTACCAGTTTTAACTTTTACACTTGTAAACAACATCCAAGCAGGTAATTAGACTGAGATGTTAGTCGTCGGCAGATCTCTAAGCTAAGATTTTCACTTTTATGAGAATTTTGTACTGGGTTCTTTGAATACCTAACTTTTGTCTTTTGTGGTTGGCTTGCTTCTTGAGCATTTAACAATTTCATTTTCTTACACTTCCAATTGAGACTTTTCATTATTAAGAGGTGCGAAATAGTTTGCTGCTCGAATGGTGGATCTATTAGAGTTGTTCATCTGACAAGCAATATTATAGTTAGCCAGTATTAAGTTTATTTGGATATTATTATGTCTTCATGCAATTATGTCGTTGAATATCCTTGTACATGAACCGATGAGGAGCATTCTTGTCTTGTTCAATGATCGCCAAGTTTTTGAAAGAAGAAAAAGTTCCAAGTAAATGTAGACCATAGAGGAGAAACATTTTCTCGTTACTCTTTACAAATAACAAAGTTCTCCTGTTTCGCTCACCTACTCGAATTGCACATGTATCAGGGTGGATGGTGCAACAAAAACTAACAATAATATGTATTAATTTCAGCTCTGAGTTGTGAGTCTTGGTTAGTGAAGCTGGTGCGCCATTTTCATTCTCGTAACAGGAAAGAAAGATTGGCCCCGAAGCAAGATAGGGTGGGATCCTGGAAGAGACCCAAAGTTTATGAGATGACTTGTAAACAGAAAAGCTAAGGATTACAAAATAACGTAAAAGATATGAGGGAAAAGATTTTGTTCAACATCTCCAGAAAGAGCACCCATCGATTCATTTGTTGGGTTTGACAGATTGAAGCTTAATTCATCGGTGGACTAGGATTGCATTTGCATAACAGTTCATTTAAATAAACTACAGAGCAAAAAAAAAAAGTGTCTCCAGTACAGATGCACAAAAGTTATCCTCTACAATGTCTGAACAAAATTAGGTGCATCTCTCCTTGGCCCAACCAGTGAGCGATACAAGTACATCTTCTCTATCCTATCGTTATTAACATCAGGGCTAATGATCTCCACATTGAGCCTTGGCATCTTCTGTGCCAGTGCCTTGCATGCTCCAAGGGTCACTTGGCAGGACAACATACAAAGGGATCGCATTGTTTCATACTTCCTCATGTCCGCCAGGAGTGCCACATTACCAAAAGGGCTATTTGTGACATCAAGTTTCTTCAGCTTTTTGCACCCATTCAACACATATAACATCCCGTCATCACTTTCTCCAGCAAAGGGTATGGTTAGCGTCTTGAGCTGCTCACCATACATTCCTACGTAAAGGAATACTTGATCAGTTAAAAGACCAGAGAGTCTCAGCCGCTTGAGGCCTTTACATGACTGTACAATCGCCCCAAAACCTTCATCAAGTGGCTGCTCAGTCATCCCATCTGGCAGTTTGGGGTTTGCAGTGTTCAATATGAAACAAACTAAATTGGGGCAATTTTTTGCCACAGTTATCAGTGCTGCATTAGTCATCTGCCTGCACATATACAACAATGATTTAAGATTTGGGCAACCAGCAGATACAGCAACCAAACCTTCTTCAGTAACACCAGAAAACTGTGTCATATGTCGGAAGACCCTTAATTCCTGCAACTCTTTACAAGCAGAAGCCACAATGCCGAGACCTTTATCTCCAATGGTATCTCGAACCTATATAAGAAGTTACTGTTAAGTCATGCAAATGTCAAGAAAATAAAGCAGATGAGGTATTGAATAAAAATGGGGCTAGAATATCGAACCCATAGGCACTCTAGCTTCCGGCAATGAATAATTAGTTCACAAAGTTTAGTACTGCTGATAGGCGAGCAGCTCAAATTCAAGGATGTCAAACTCTGGCATACTGGATAAACAGCACGCAGGCAGCACAGATCCACCATACTGAAAAACCCAGACAAGCTCCTAATTGAAGTACACTTCTGAAGAGCATTCTTTAGTTTGTTGTAAGTGTCTGAAACTGGATTAGCGGCATAGGATCCCACCCCCAAGTCCACCAACTGAGGAGCTTGAAGTAAAATCGTGTGAAGAACATTAAGAGGCACAACACAATTTAGCCTCAGCTTTGTTAGGTTTGGACATCTGGCCACCAGTCTCACAAGATCTCCAAAGTTAACTTGTCCTTTGAGACAAGCAAAACTTAATGAGACGAGGGTAGTGCAGCTGTCCGGAAAATAACTAAGCCACTGTCCTCTGCGATCATCTACTTGACATTCTTGCAAGTCCAACTCTCGTAAAAACCTGCATTTTAGTGGAACTTGATCAATAAACCAAACATCTTTCATTGTCTATTGTTGTAATGTGCGACAAAACTCGTTAATGCTCTCTTACACAGAGACATGCTCCAGCAGAGTATCTGGGTGCGTGAGCACTGAAAAATAGAAATTGAAAATGCAGCCAAATAAGATGCCTTTGACATAGGCAATAATCAGGGCAAACTATAGCTGCGAGTCTGATATCAGATACATGGCAACAAAGCTAAATTAGATGCACGGTGTTATGTTTCAATTACAAGGGAGGGATAGGTAGGTAGAGTGAAGGGGAAAGGGGGGACCTGCAATTGGAAGCAATGGAGGCAAGACCATCTGTGGAGAAACCTTGACATGTGACCAAAACCAAAGACTTGAAATTAGGGAATGATTGAGAGATCAGTTGGAGGCTGTCATCGGAAACGACCATCCTCTTCAAACGAAGCTCCTCCAAATGGAGCCCTCCGGTGTTAATCCAAGGATGAATAAAGGCTCCCCATTGAGATTGAGGAGGGAGGAGGTTCCAATAAGAAGTAGGGATGCCCTTGAGCGTCAGGGATTTCAGCCTGGGAAACCTGACAAGGACCCTCTCTGGAGTGGCGGCATAGCAATTACCGACGAAGACCTTGTATCTGCTGAATCTATCGATGTGGTACCAGGACTTGCAGACGAGGGACGCAGCATTCCGATCCCTGTGACACGTCAAGTAGTGGAACATGTGCTCTACCACCTCCTCCGGCAAGTAACAGTACTTCCCCTCCGCCATAATAAACCCTCATCACCAATACGCTACTAGATATATATCCGATCTCAACGGAACAAATCTCCTCGAAAAAACAGTGGACCTAAACAGATTTTCCCATTTTTGGCTCACCCTATTTTCGTATTTAATATTCTTTTAATTAATTAGCATTTGTTTCAGAGAATGAACTAATGTCTTGTTCACTGAATACTTTTATTTTTTTCATTTGACTATATTTTGGTATCCAAGGTGAGTGACTAGGGGACTTTTCTCAATTAGATTAGAATACATTAAATCGACCCCCACCAACCATACTAGTATTGGAATAAGATATTTATTCGTCCCAATTTTATATTTTAATTTAAATAAAAAAAACAATCTAATTTTTGGCCGAGGATGATTCCAGAAATCGTGCGTTAATCAATCTTTATTTGGTAAAGCAGTCGAGCATGGAATGCATTTCCTCTATTAAAAATTTAAGTATTGCTCTCGCGCTCTTCATCTTGCTTGCCTAAAAGTAACAGATCCAAAGTAGGACAAGTTTCACATATTAATCCAAAATTATGAACTTTCGCAATCAATGCTCACTTAAAAACTTCAAAGCACCAATAACGTAACCAGTTGTAAGATCATCCAGATCTATTGACAGACTCCATTGCATAAAATAAAGCATTACCCCACATTTTTGTAGTGAAGCAGAAAGAAACGTTTCTACAAAATGCCATATACACACGATATTTAAAAGCCACTTAACTATCATCAGGTATCTGTTGTACAAGGCAACAACAACTGCCAAGATCACACATTCATTTGTTAGCATGATTGGACACATCCAAATCTAGGTAATTATGGCGTCAATTGCTTTCCATATGTAGGAGATATCATGGATTATGTAGCACATTCTCAAAGATATTACAATTAGAAATAGCAGATCTTTAGGCATGTAAAACAGAATCCTTTCTATTTAATGGAAGAATGCTCCATTTGAGAGCACTGTTTCAGCAAACTTGACATCATTAGCTCTCCCCTCCGGAGGAATTCAAGTCAAAGAAAACAGCACAATTGTCGATAACTGTAAATTATGTCTGAATAGTTTATCACCCTCTCAATCTTAAGAATATCTAGTCACATTGACTGGTAATCATACAACACCACAAGAAATGAACAAATGAATGAAGGAAACGGACATTGATGACGGTCAAAATATGGTCATACTCTGTAATCCACATAGCTTCCTCAACACATGTTAATATATTCAAATTTTTATTAAAACAGATAAGCAACTTTCATTATAAAATCCAACATGCTACTGGGAAGAAGAGAAAAACAAATCTATTGCATCAACAGTGTCCTAAATGGGGCATAATCCACCTCGCATCTCCCATATTCCTTTTCGTTTTTTCAGAGGTCAATATGTTGTTGGAAACAAATAACCACATACCCAATGTAATTAGGGTCTGGAGGGTGGTAGGATGTACGCAAACCTTACCCCTACATTTGTAGGGTAGAGGGGTTGTTTCTGATAGACTGTCAGCTCAAAGCATGACAAAAGGAAAAAACTGGTAGCGAAATATCAAGATAAACATTTCAAATGAAACAGCAGGTAATAGTGAAACAAATATTCACTGAAAATCTTATTCCCCAGCAAACTTTGGTCTATCAGTTCAATAGACTGTTGTGTTACAACAAGTTGTCAAGTGATCAGTTTGATCCCTAACAAGTTGTCAAGTGATTTAACCAACAAAAAGACATCCTCCTTAGGTTCAGATTAGGGTCATTAGGAGCAAACCCAGCAGTCATAACCTGGGGATACGTTAGGCACAAGCCCTGCACGCTGCAGTCATAACCTGGTCATGTATGCCCCTCCTACTTGTAGATTTCTGCAGAGTTAAAGACTCCCGGATGCTTACTATCATATGACATACTACTCCTTTTTCCCCCACAATGATCACATCCCAGGCAATGACCATTTTCAACTTACTGGTCACGAACCAAAACTGATAATCATTCAAGCTACGCAAAGCAAAGAGCACACACTTGATTTTAAAGATACTGTCTTTCCTTGAAAGATCAAAATAAGTGGTTTAAACAAATATTATGAACATCATAATTTTCATGCATGAAATGGTAATGAGATGACAAAATCAGCAGTAAAAACTCGGTACACAAGCTTCTTAAACATGAAGAATCACATTCCATCCGAAGACCTAGATCTTAGAACACGGAACAGTCTTATTGCCAAACAAGGACCTGTTCTTCCTTTAAGAAATGCATGTACAAAAACATAAGAAAGAATGGCAACATCATGCCGGACAATGACGTAATGACTGCATTGAGAAGGAATTAGCTTACCCAGAGGAAATTTAAGCAACCGATATAGCATTTACATAGTTGTATAGTTACCTTGGCATGTTAAACATCTGTTAAGACTATTCAGTGTCTACCTTAGACGGGAAACATTGATGCCTTCAATTTCAGAGATAAGCACATCACCGAGTTCATATAAAGCCAATCTCAACGCCTGCATAAAAGTCTATGCAGCATTTGCTACAAATAGCAATTTGTGAAGTATATGTAGAGATTTAATATTCGAGACTATGAGGAAAGTAAACAAGAGCAAAAAAACCAGATTAATAAAACTGGTTTAAGGGTAATGTAATTCCCCAACTACATGAGAAATAAAGATCAAAGTCGAAATACAAACTATTCGACCACATTGTAGTTGTAGTAGGAGGATGAGAAGCAGCTAAAAAGACACGTCTCTATCTAAATACAGAAATCTTTTAAACATAAGAAGTAGCATCATTTGTTGGAAGCAGAGTTAAGCGCCGGTACCATCAGGTTTAACGGGATCATCAGATATCTTAAGGGAAGATCGATGGGTAGGACGTCTGGTCCTGGAGGGAATAATGTTACCCAAATCGACCTCGGCGAGTAGATCGTCGGAGAGGTCAGTATCGGTGTCAGCATCAGATTCGCCTCCAAAATCAGTAGAATCATCAGAGTCGGAGTCCTCAATCAACTTTCCCTTACCCTTGTCATCTCTTAAAATCCCCTTTCCTTTCCGATCGACTTCCGCCTCTCCATTGGACTCCTCCTCATCATCATCATCATCCTCACCTTCTTCATAGTCATCATCGTCCTCTTCGATTTCATTCAAGTGGGCGACTGACGACGAATCATCGAGTTTTTGCTTCTTGTTCGCCTCATCTTCATGGGATTTGGGAATGGCGGCTTCTTCTTCTTCTTCTGCGGGTAAATTCCTTTTAAGGGGGAATGTGTGTTCTTCTTCATCTTGTCCTGCTTCTGCCATTTTGTCCCCAATAACTAGGGTTTTGCTCTTCACTTTCAACTGCCTTTTCTTCCCCGCCGCTTCAAATTCTCTTTTTTTATACTACAAGTTAAAAATAAATAAATTAAGGAAATAATTTCAATTTACTTAAAAGTAATTATCTAATCTACTGAAAGCTTTCAATTATGGACCCATTTGCCTATAAAACATTATTCACTTTTTTCCAAAATATTTTTAAGTTAATTTGAACAACAATGTGCTATCAAAATTCAAAAATTAACTTGAAGCAGTATTACTATTAAGTACATTTATTATGAGTATCATTTTAAATATTCTTTGTAAAATAAATTAAATGCAATAACATCTTAAACTCCAACTTCTTAAATTTTAAATAAAGCAAAATATATATATAAAATTTATTGTCCAACGCCTATTTAGTTGCTTCAGTAAAGTTAAATATTGCAAAAAGTATGTGATATGATAAATACTCATTTATTTTTAGTTAGCGATTTGAATCATGAATATACAATTAGCTTATCAAGAGTTCTTTATCCCATACAGGATTTTCCTCATACAAATTTGATTGAATCAATCAAAAATCCAACATCAAATTAAAGATATTGAACTAAAAATAAAAACTAATCTCATCATGTATATATAATCGAGAATTGACAAAAAGGTAAATATCAATTACTTCATCAATCTATATAGTATAATCGATATTTTTATGTTCATATGTGTTATTCTTTATGTTCAAGTAGTAATACAATAAATATATTATGTTTATAATCAGAAAATATAGAAAAGAAAAATTTTCGAGCTCATAAGTTATGTGTATATCATTTAAAAATTATTATTCTCTCCCTGATGTCAAGGTACTGAATTACTTCTTCTCAAAGTAGAACTCAAAACGTTTCTATAAGAGCGGCAGCACAACTTATAAAACTCCGACGAACTCAAACAGCAAAGCAAAATCACACTTATAATTTTGGGTGTTTTAAAAAGTAATGTAGAAGCATATAATACAGAAGAGTCTTTAGAGTAATATTAAATTTTCTGAAAGTGAAAATTGAGGTAAAACCTCGAAATTTATAGCCACAAGATTGAGTTTGGATAGATGCAGCCGTACTTTTTCATTGATGAGTGTCTGTTCAGAAGAGATTACATGTTCATTAATAACAGTGTTTGTCAAGAAGCTGCTTAGTAAAAATCATTATGAAAAAATAATTAAAAAAAAAAATTAATAGAAATTTTATCCGAAAAAATTTATCAATTAAATCACTCAGCAAAGGGAACTAAGCAATAATAACAATAGTGCTATGGGGTGTCAATATAAACACAAAAATTCTCCTCTTCCTCGTCAATGTGGTAGAAATGATCTTTGTAAAACTCACTTTCATTCGTTTTATTTCTTTCAATTTCTCAATTCACACTACTCCCCATCTAATAGTTTTAAGTCATTGAAATTCCCAACAATATGCACATGAATGTTTTCTATATTATTAGGATTAGGGTACTTGTCCGCGCTTCGCGCAGTTATACAAAAATTATGTAACATTAAAATGATAAATGAAATGTAAAACTATTTGATGAAAAGAATTTATTAAACATATTGTTAGTTTAATAACACATAAGAGAGTGAAAAAAATCAATAATTTAAAAGAGAAAAAAATTTATGATTCCTCTGAATTCTTACAAGACTAATGAACTTATTGGATTTTATCACATTTCAATTATAAATATTGTGAAGCTAGTTCACTTTGAGGTTTTAGGAAGTGTAAAATGACATGATATGACTCCTTATTATTTTTTCTTACTATAATTCATTATTGCATTTATAGTGTTTTTCATTGTCCTTATCCGTACGCGTCATATTATGGTTAGTGACTTACGGCTTTAAGTTCAGTAAAATGACTCAAAATAGTTGTTGGACAATTGATGAATTAATAAACATTCACTAAATTAATAAACAATTCATTCGTATAAATGAAAAATAACTAAAATTTTTACAGTAATATTTGAAATTCAGTAAATATTTTAAAGCCTATTACCAAATTGTACTTAAACCCTATAATAATATTTGAAATTTCATAAAAATTCACATTTAAGACATTTTTATAGTGTGTTTCTTGACTGAAGGAAGGTGATTCGTCACGTTTCTCATTCCCAAAAGTCTTGTAATAATCTTTTCTAATCAGCTCTTAGGACGTCATGATCATGAATCTGCAAGATATGAATAAGAACATTTGATTAAAATATCAAATGAAACTAATAATTTTACATATAATAAATTTTGATTTACAACTTACAACCAACATATTCATGCAAAATCAATCCTTCATTAGTCTCCATTCAAAGATATGTCAAACACATTCTACAAATCTCATTCTTTATTTCACAAATCTTAATCCTTGTAATCAAATAATCTCTATTAATGACTATTCTACAAATCTAACTCTCATCATCGAATCATCTCTATTTGAAAGAAAAAGAATATGCTCATTTTAAAATTCAACAAAAAGTCAGCAAACTAAGCAAGTTACAAATTGCATTACAAATTATAATATGAAAACTAATTCACTTTCTATCTATTTATAGTACAAAAAATAGAGTATGAAAAGGCTTATTTAAAATTTTAGTTATTTGAAAATTATTACACATTAAAATCTATTAATTAAAATTGATTAGGATAAAATAACGGCTATGAGAAAACTGACATAGAAAATATATAAAGTCATTGTAATGTCAGGAATAAATAATGTATCTTTAGATTACCCAAAAAGAATATTGAAGTAGGGGCGAATTTAGAGGATGTCGAGGGATTCACCCGAACCCAATCAGCTAAGCCAAAAATTACACTATATAAGCAGGATATATATACTTTTTTCGTATAATTATAGATTTTGAATATCTTGAAATAAGATGTTGACTTAATTATCGAGGAGGTTCAAAATTCTCCTTGAGGTTCCAAGTTTAAATCATATGCATTGCTTTTTTATTTTTTGAATTTACTGAGTGAAAATTCTGAATCTACCACCGCTGTATTAAACTAAATTTAGTTACATTAAAGTAATGATGTTCTAAGTAAAACAAATTATAAGAAGATGAAGGATATGAATTTTTTTTTATCCAAACCTAACATAAGAAATGCAATTTGTCACTCTGTATAATTTATCAAAATTCAATTATTATGAATAGATTATGAATTAGCAATAGAAAGATCTTTATTAATCAAAAAAAATAACAGAGAAATTAAAACTTTACCTGTTGTAATTCCCTGTTTGAGTATATTTGCAACTCCTTGCAATGAATTCTAAGCATTCTCATTGTTATAAAGGAGTCATACTTACCGTTGTAATTATTATTAATTGCATATAATAATAGTGGATAGTAAAGATGGGTAGTAAACGTTGAGTAATTGCAAAATAAATGACTTTTGACATACATTTTTAGGTTATATATGATTATAATTTATCAAAAAATATTTTAAAAAATAAGAAAAAAGAAAAATGGAAATGGAGACCATTCAAAGATGTCACATCAACAACCTCCAATTAAATATTAGAAAGGAAAAAAACTTAAATATTAGACGAAATCATCATATTATAATAATATTAAATAATTTTTAAAAAGAAGAAAAAAATAAATAGTATTCTTGTTCATAGAAAGGTGTCCTATCATTTTTTTTATGAGTTTGTTGTTTCTATTATTACATTAATAATGTCGTATAATTATATTAATGCTATAATTGTTGAAATTTAAGGTGGGTTCATGGTATGAGAAGTGAGAATTCATTAAGACATAATATTAACGTTATAATTGTTGAAATATAAGGTGGGTTAATGGAATGAGAAGTGGAAATTCATTAGGACATTAATGCTATATTATAGACTTTAATTAATTCTAGGTAATTAATAGCATAAATTAATTAAAAAAATATAATAAAATCAAGAAAAATGCTCAAAAAAGGAGAAAAAAGATAAATTCAAATGGAGATTATTAAGAGGTGCGACATCAGCATCCCCAATGTCTACTTTATTATTATTTATAGATTTAAAATACAAACTGAAATTTGATGGAGCTTGATAGATAATTACGACATTGCTTTTGATTTCTAAATAAAAAATCCCAACAAAAATGAGACTTGAACGCGTCCCTCCTTCATTTCAAAAGCTCTCTACTAAAGAGTACGTCAGAGGGATCACACCTCATCCTCCACACAAAATTCAATTTTTAATATTAGGACATAAAATAAATTAGTGTGGATCAATTAATAAATTAAGAAAATAAAAAGATGAAAGAATTTCCATTAGGAATTGATACGACTATGGAGGTGCCCTCTTCTGTTAGCAAGGGGAGGCAAAAAAAAAATATGATATGTTCCCTTTTGCAATATTAAGAAAAAAATAATGGTTGAAATTTAGATCATTCATAATATTTTTATCTAAGTAAAGTTGCGATTCATGCATACCGCATATATAATTGGCGACTCATAGTGATCCTTACCTTAACAAGACAACTATTCTCTGCACGCTACTAAACGATGTTATTTAATGTTTGGATCTGCTCAATACAAGGACTACAATCAAATTTAACCTAAGGTTAAAATTGTGAACTACATCCGGATGAGAGACTTCTATTTTACTAAGTTCCTTTTTGATCCTTTTCATGTCATCATGCCAAAGCTTAATCTGAATTTAAATCTAATTATTTTTTTCCCTTGTATAAAACATAACTATGTTAATATAACAATTTAGAATTTTAAAAGACAACTTGAGTATTGTCTCAAAATCTTTCGAAAACGATTTATTTTGAGATAATAATGAAGGTGAAATTAAACTAGACTTAGATTATTTGATTTTTTTTAATGCACATAAATCTGTTACATATAATAATTGGGTATGATTTTTTAGAGAATACGCCATCATTATTGACACATCATTATTTAAATTTAGTTTTATATATAGATATTGACTGAACTCGCGTAAGATAGTTATAATTAAAACTAGTAATGCCTTTTATTTTAGAATATTTACATAAATTGAATTTGTTCCTAAATTTTTATCTGGCGATTCTATTTGAGATTACCACATAAATTGATTCTTTTTATGATCATATGTGTACATTAATATGTTATATATGACAATTATGATTTTAAAGGATAAAATGGAGCCATTTTTGTTCATATTATGCACAAGTTATTTCAAATTTTCATGGGACTAATTGCATTATTTGATATGATCACCCTTGAAAAATGTAACGTCCCGAATGTTTAGACATTCTTTTAGATCTAGATACGAGCCTTAAAATGAGTAGAAAATCTTTTCGGGTGAGTTCGGGAGCGTTTAAAAAGTTTAGGACGTGAAATGGGATCATGTGTCACGCTTAGGAGGCCAAGTCGCACATATTATCGCAGGGTACACTGCCTTTCCTTACCAGTGGATCCTACGTCGCATGGGGCGTCACCTCGCTATGGGTGTGCGTCGTATGAAGGTGGGCCATGCGATAGGGTGGCCCCTCCCCCTTTGTTTATCTGACATGACTTCATCTTTTAACGCTATTTAAGGGTGTTCGAATCTTTTTACTCTATGAAACTATTCCCCATTCATATTAAACGATTTCAAACCCCCAAATACTACTTACACCAGTCATAAATTCACTCTATTCTCCCTCATAACTCTTAAAAGTAAAAACGGCTAGAGTTTTTGATTCAAGGTTTGAAACTCACGTTTTTCTTAAGTTCATTCCGTTAAAAAGGTATGTTGAACTCCCTACTTCAACTACTATCCTAAAGTGTGGATTCAATTGTTATTTTAGTATATTATGTTGATATTTTGAAGTTAGGGTTGAGAGTTTTGTTACAAAAAGTTTGACATGAATTTCCTCTTATATTTTACAATGGATAATTAGATTTTGTTTAGGAATTTTGAGATGACAAAATAGCAATTCGAAAATGATTGGAATTTTTTTTTTAATTGAAAACAGTTACTTATTCATGATCTAGCATGTACAGAATGAAAATTTCATTCTCGATTCTATGAAAATTTTGATGACAGTCTTTCATTTGTTTCTCTTGTATGTTTGATTTTCTCAGAATGTATCCTAATTTTTGGCCTAATTCTTCTATTAAAAGTGTGTCTAGAGGCTAGAGAAGATGGATTGAATCGAGAGGCGATGCTTATGCCTCTTCTTTCTCGATAGATATTTTTTTATCATTTTCAGTCCTTTATGATTTGAAATTTGAATGTTAAATTGATGAATATTTAAGCTATGATTTCAAGTCACTTATAATCTTTGAATCGCACAAGGAATGTTCATGTTTTCCCTCGTTCTTTATATCATTAAATGTAATGCATTATTCAAATGATTTGAAATTGCTATGGTAAATTCAATTATGTTTATCTACATGATCTTTAAAGGTGGGGATGTGGAGTAAAAAAATATTTAATGACAATAATTTGGCATTGATATAAGTGACCAAAATGTATATGTCTTTCTGAATGACTCTATGAATAGAAATTATGATTAATGTTTTAATTGGGATTAAAGAAAAATATGCAGTTCACTGAAAAGATGCAGATCCTCATGACTAACGTTTGAAGTCTATGTTTTACGGATATAGGGATGTTCTAGACTATAAATATTTTTCCTTAACATGAGAATAAAAATGGTGACTTTAGCCTAATCTCAGTTCTTGCGGCAAATATGGATTGAGACCCCACTGATTGGGTAGTAGTGCACCCATATATATCCGTGGATTACGAAATATCGGTGAAAAACTACATAATTCAGAACTAAGTTTTAAATGATCATGTTTTTATGTTCTGCATCCTCTGTTCCATACTTTTCTATTACGAATAATAAAAATGTATTTTATGACTTGTTTTATAAAAGAATGTTTTGTCCCTTTTCCTAGGTTCAAAATCATTTTTTTCGTAATTTTGTGTAGGGACTAAAATTCTAGCACTCTTTCTCAAAAAAACAACCGGTAACACGTAGTCAGTCTTTTATCCTTTAGAAAATATTTGGTCTTTTCATTCATATTTTGATCTTTCTCATGCTTTTATGGTATAGTCGAGGCCATGTCCCAACCTAGGAGTTTTATTTTTAAAGTTAGGTTTTGTAGATTGAGTTTGGATAGTTTTTGGTATGTCGTATTACAAGACTTGGGGTTCGAATTATTATTTAAGTTGAGTTTCTTGATCTATGGGTCAATTTTTTTGCACTTTACTATGACTATGCTTATAATGAAATGTTAAGAGATCTTCAAGAATTTTTGTTGGTTTGAAATATTCGTTACGGTCAGAATGTGGGGTTGAATCATTACAAAAAATTAACTAATTTAGTTAATATTTAAGTAAATTTATTTAAATATTTGAATTATAATTTATGTCAATTGAGCACTTAAATATATGCTAAAGTATTGTCATTAGAAACTTTCAATTCATATATTAAAATTTATTATGAAATAAATATTACAGAAAGAATTTAGCATGAGTTTTAATTATGAACATAATACATTATTTTAATATTAAGAGCACAAAATTGGTGGGTATTGAAATTAAAATTAGTAAAAATGGGATGAATTGAATGGAGTAATGTAATGGATATTGAACGGGAATCGGGGCTCAGGGGTGTGTGGACGTGGCAGCAGGAGAGGAGAAGGTGGGATTTTATTTTATTGTGCTTACGTCCGAGTTTGAATGCTTCCCCTCCCCCCCTCTCTCTCTCTCTCTCTCACACACCCACCCATGCAAACACGCACATCTAGCGGAAGAAGGAGAAGAGTAGTGGAATACGCAAAATATAATGACGACGGACGGATATTCCAAAGCAATAAGCAAAAACAAAAACAAATAATACTACACCATTGATTTCAGTTGGGAAGATCGCAGAGCTTTTTCAACACCTGGCTTCCCTCCTCTTCTCCATCACACACGCATCTTCCCTTTTTCTTTCACACTTAACTATGACATATATACTGACAACTCCTCACCCACTAATTTCCTACACACCCTTTTATTAACTATTATGATCCAAGGCGAGCTGGCTTCATTAAAGATTGGAAATCCCAACTCCCCCTGCCCCCACTCCTAACCATTTCTCTCTTCATATCTTTTGGCTCTTTCTTCCTCTCGAATTAAAGTTTAAAGTAAAAAAAAGAAAGAAAAACCTTCCCTGAATGAAGATTGCACAAATGTCAGCCGAATCATCAGTGCAATGGTCGCTAAACGCCAGACCCACTATAATCTCAACCTCTTTGATCATAATTACACTATCCTCCCACCCACTCACCGAATACCCCAAGTTTCAATATCACAAAAAGAGAGGAAGAGTACACAAACACACTTACTCACTCGCTCAAATAGAGAGAGAGAGAGAGAGAGAGAGAGAAAGAGAAGGCTTTTTCACAGTAGCAGAAACAGAAGAAGCATAGCATTGGTGTGATTATATATGGCGATGATGGATATTACCGAGGCGTATGGAGTGATGGCAGATGGAAACGCAACACTTGTTGGGGACACTCACACCACTAGTAATATGATGAATAATGTTGCTCCTTTTCCTCCCATTCCCATTCCAATTCCTATTTCTATTCAGCAGCAGCAGCAGCCTCACAATCACACTCACACCACCAAAGGAAGTCGCAGCCAGAGGCGCAGGCGTTCTTCCCTCAACTTTGCCTCCTTGGATTTCCCATCCTTCCTCTCCCACGTGCCGTCTCCTCCTCCCACTTTGCCCCCCGCATGTGTATGCTCTTTTCCCTTCCAACTCCTCTTTTTTCTTTTTTATTAGTACTATTATTATTATTATCTCTTCCCTGCCTTTTCCTTTATTAGTTTTATTACTACTACTGTAACTCCATAATTTTACTAGTACTAGTACTAAATCAGATTTCCCTTCAACTATCTGTGCTGATATTAATAATGCTTGAAATTCCTACAGACAAGGATAGCTTATGACTATGGAGATGTCATTACTTACTATATTTAATTTCTTATGTATAGCTAGTAGGTAGTGGCGGATCTACTTGTACATTTGCTCTTTTCTTTTACTTATTTGGAAGGTGGGGACTGGGGTCCTATTGCCCTATTTGGTTGTGCACAAATTAAAGTGAGGTGTACGGCTGATTTCTAACTTAGTAAGTACAAATAGTTGGTGCTAATATACGAGTTTTGTATACTACATACTACTATATGATTTATTTATGTCTTGTCACTATTGCCATGCCTCTTCCACCCTGACCCGTTACCTGCTTCTCCAATTCCTCTCACAAACTTAATTTCTCAGTGTACCTCCTCCTCCTCCTCCTCCGCCTCCTCTTCCTCTTAAACATACATGTCAAATGGGCACTACAAAAGCCTAGTGGGTGGGCCTGGACAAGCCCAACCCCCTATATATGTACGCGGGGTCGACAAAGTTCTGGCCTGTCCATCCTTTAACAGGAATAAAGGAAAGAGCAACGTAGAGCTTACCTTTTCTTCATGCTGCATTTATAAATGCCATTGTTGTGCTTTACTCGGTAAAACTAATTACTACTATAATGATTTGAATTTGAAGCATTGAGATACAATTAGATATCGGTAGGTTTTGTACATTTTGGATTTAACATGTACTAAGATTGGAGATTTTGAGGGTTCAATATATGGGCTGATCTAGGCTTGCAACTTTGCCTTGGATGCCCACTTATGTAAGATCAAGTTCTACTTGAGATAGTCGTTTGAGATTTTAATTTGACACTAAATCCTTCATGTGAAATTAAATGTCTAATGCAATACATTATATATTCAGTTATAGATTTCCATCATGCAACTATGCATCAAGGTGTAGTGTGATGGTCAAATAAGCTTTTAGAGTGATGGAGCATATGTAAAGAAATCCTTCTTGTTCAAACCAATTAACAAACAGGTTCAATAAAGATGAAACTTTGTTGTAAATACACTAAAACTTGCCTAGTTATCTAGATGCTCGACTAGATGATGCATCACTGAGTTATGTATGAAGGATTACGAAGACGATGGTCAATTAAGACCTTAGAAACATAAAAAGAAAGATGCTCCTTTTCATAGCGAAACCACTACCATCACCACTTGCAAGACGAGAAGATGGAAAATTAAGTTACCAGGGAAAGGGGAAAATATACCCCTCAACTATGCGATTTAGAGCTAATATATCCCTCGTTAAAAAGTGGTGCATATATACCCTTGTCGTTTAACAAATGGTGCATATGTACTTTCGTCGTCTAATAAGTGATGCATATTTGCCCATTTGCATTTACAAATGGAACTCTAAAAAAACAAATCCTAAAATTGGCTTTTTAATTTCAAAAATGACACGTGACTTTAAAAAATTATCACACCCATTTTCTTTACCCCTCGAGACCCCATCCAAGTAAAAAAGAACTCAATTGCTCTTCTATTCAGACCCGACCCAAACCCATTTTATTATTGAGTAGAAAAGGGATTGAGACTTTTTCATTTGGGTCGGATGTGAAGGGGTAAAAAAATGGATGATGTAATTTTTTAAAACCACTTTGACATTTTTCGGGAATTAAAAACCAGTTTTAGGATATTCTTTTTGATTCAGTAAATAGAAGTATATAAACAAAAAGGGTAAATATGCATTTAGACGGCGAGGTGTATATGCACCATTTTTTGAAACGAGGAGTATATCCTCTCCAAATTGCAAAGCTGAGGGGTATATTTGCCCCTTTCCCCTTCTTTAAATAGTCATTAAATTTGTGCACATAATAACTCTTTGAAATCAAAGGGTGGTTTAAAGGCATTGCAAAATAAGCGTAGCTTGTAATTGCAAAAAGCACGAATTTAATAGCTTAACGTGATAACAATCAATTGATACCTTTGACGATGTTAAAGCACATGTAAAGAAGAGATTCTCATTTCAAGATTATCATCTACTTGCTTGACTAGGAGATGAAGCATTAAATGATGTGCCAAACTCCGATGTCGGATGGAAGATGATAAAGCTATCAGTCGATCAATTGCATTAGTCATCGCGTGCCAGCACATGGTTTATTCCTCTATGAGCAATATTCATATGAATGGATCTCATCTCCCGTCCTCAAGGCGTAACTCCAATTCATAGCGCCACCTCGCTACTATTGAGGTACAAGGAAAGAGGAAATTTTCATTTCAATAAGATGATTAGTGTCTTAAAAATGAATCGTCAACGAATGTGCCAAGCTCTCGAGGGTGATGAGGAGAAACGTCTTACTGAGTTTTGAAAAATGTCTTTGATCTTTGACGTGGCGATCGGAAGACACATCTACTCGGTCACCTCTAGTGTGATATGTCCCCTCATAGTTGTATGACCAACGGGATCAATTAGTTAGAGAGTAGGGCGAGTGACGGAATGACAACATAAACATAGGAAAGGAAGAGACACCTAGTGGTGTGGTATATATTGGTTAAGTTGTGAATGATTTACATAATTTTGTAAATCGATAACGTTGATGTAAAAGAATCCCATTACTGTCCACTCGAGGTTATTCTCTTCATAACTCCCGAGAATTAAGTACCTATGTAAAAAAATAGTTAACACATCGTGCCAACTACATCATTTCTTGGGGTTCTTCTCACGAAGATCTTAAAGTTACAAGATGTCTAGCATGTATTACTTGATGTATTTTGGTTGAAAGATCATGTCATCTTTGGTGTTCGAGATTCGTAATAAGTGTCGCAAAATGAGCCAAAACGGCAAGAAGACATTGGATTGGCATGAATTGAGGAAATTATATTAGAAAAAGTTGAGATCATAAATTGAGGAAGATCCTTTTATGCCATATAAGGATGCCTATACTTAAGAATGACTTCATGGATCTATTATATAACAATAGCTAAGTAGACAACACTTGCAATTGCAAGAAGACATAACTAAACACCCAACGTAATCTCCTTGTTGTATGGCATATGAAGCATATACCGATGAGTACATTTCAATTCCGACCTCATTTTCTAAATTGCATTGCTAGAATATAGGCAAACACCTAATGGCATTATTAAAGAGTCTAAGCAACATAGCATGAGATACAAATAGGCTTAACAAATTAAACAAAAACCAACCTAAACTACTCATGTTGGGGCTTGTTAAATTGTATCATTGGATATGTATTGGGTAGTGCGCGAAAGATATTGACAACTATGGTATAGTATAATGCCAAGTAGCTGGCTTGATATCAATAATGCACTTATCTCATGACCATGACCGAAGAGAATACAAAGTTGCATGAGTAATGTGTATTGGCATATGAACTCATACGATACGACTTACGAGAGGATTTACACATAGAAAAAACATAAAATACTCATGTTGGGGCTTGTTAAATTGCATCGTTGGATATTTATTGGGTGAGGCGAAAGATATTGATAAATTTAGTGTCAATATAATGGAAAAAGTAGTCGCCTTGATATCAATTAATGCACTTCTCTAGTTCCAAGCCTTGTGAGTTGTGCCATTATTATTATTTATTAGTCAAAACTTGAATAACATGAGTAAAGTCATCTAAGGTCTAAGATTTGTTTGAAGGAGTGCAAATAGAGAAATATCCTCTATTACAATTTTTTTTTTGAAATCCATAGCTGTCAATCAGCCAAATTAGAATCTAAATTATAATGAGTGTCTAGAAGAACCTTATTCGGGAGATAGCTAAGATGTAATACTTGTGTTGCTACAAGCCACTACCAAACTGTAAGCCATAAGTAGCATGTAGATGTTGCTTCCCACCTAAATGTTAGGCGTGTGGTGGATGTGTGACGTTTGTGGTTGTTGTTTATGCACCTATCCCACTGAAGAAAGACCGAGTGATATGCTTGCCTACCAATCACAGTTTTACCACTTGTTCCTTATGGATTGGGTTCAGGGTCATTTTCTCTGTGCGCATAGTCTTATTTACTAAGTTATGCAGGAAATTATTTGTTAAGTCCCACATCGGAAGAAGGATGGGTTCTTGGCCTCCTTATATGAACTTGGGCATTCCCTCCCTCATGAGCTAGCTTTTGAGGTTGAGTTAGCCCAATCGTTCTCCTTATATGGACTTGAACAATCCAGGATGGGTACTTGGTCTTGAACAATCCTCCCTTATATTGTTGCTCCGGTCAATAAGGTTTGAGCTTGCGGTTAGGCCCAAGCATTCTTTATCATGGTATCAGAGTCTATTTTTCACGCTCCAGTCAATAAGGTTTGAGCTTGCGGTGAGTGTTGCTCCGGTCAATAAGGTTTGAGCTTGCGGTTAGGCCCAAGCATTCTTTATCATGATATCAGAGCCTATTTTTCACACTCCAGTCAATAAGGTTTGAGCTTGCGGTGAGTGTTAAGAGTATCACATCATAAGAAGGATGGGTATTTGGTCTCCTTATATGGACTTGAACAATCCTCCCTTATATTGTTCACGCTCCAATTAATAAGGTCTAGATACTTGGTCTCCTTATATGGACTTAGGCAATCCACCCCTCATGAGCTAGCTTTTGAGGTTGAGTTAGACCCTAGATCTATTCTTTATCATGGTATCAGAGCGTATTCTTTATCATGGTATCAGAGCCTATTGTTTCACGCACGCTCCAGTTAACAAGGTCTGCACTTTTCGAGGTTGAGTTAGGCTCAAGATCCATTCTTTATCATGGTATCAAAGCCTATTATTTCACGCACGCTCCAATTAACAAGGTCTGTGCTTATCAGAGCCTATTGTTTCACGCATAACAAGGTCCGCTTATCAGAGCCTATTGTTTCACGCACGATCCAGTTAACAAGGTCTGCGCTTGCGGGGGAGTGTTAAGAGTCCTACATCGAAAGAAAGAAAGAAGGATGGATACTTGGTCTCCTTATATGGACTTGCGCAATCCTCCCCCTAGGCTCAAGATCCATTCTTTATCATTTAACTTCTAAGGAATATTATCTACCCATCAAGAGAGACATTCAACTACTTTACTGCAAAGACTATTCAAGTAAACAGGTGCACATAAATGGCCAAAGACTATTCAAGTAAACAGGTACAGGTGCACATAAATGGCCGATATCCAGCTAATGAGCTTCCTAGAATTGTGTTAGTGAGATAGCCTTGGAAGTCAGAATTTCATCCACCGACCTATTGTCCATCTGTTTGACGAAGGTAACTAATTTGGAAATTCTTGGATTCCGATCAGTGAATAACGAAAGACATGAACTACCCAATATCCCAGTCCACATATAGCAAAAAAACATATGCAAGGTGATCCAATAATTTGTAGCATTACATGGATATAGGGATGATAAGAATCTGTTTTATATGTATTCACTTTGTAAAAGACAATGAAGCTGAAAATTTAATCATTCTATTGAAGCAAACCAATTGCAGTGAGTTCTTTGACACTTTTGATGCTTATTTATCTATCTTTAGAAATGTAGTTCATTTGATTCATTCCCCTCTTTTTCTGGTAAACATACATTTTCCTTGTCGTCCTCTGTACCATCTCTTATAAGGAAGTGGTAGGTTGTCCGGCGATCGCAATTCAAGTAAAGTTGGCCCTGAACATTAATAAGTGCTCTAACAGGTTGTTTATGCTTCAGGTACTTGAACCAACAGGGTTCAAATTTCTCTTTGACAAGCAGCTTCAGAACAGTGATGTCAGCTCCCTGAGGAGAATCGTTGTGCCCAAGGTTTGGCATTTTGAACTTTGATAGCATGGTCATATGTGCATTTAGAACACTTGTTTCTTGTGCTTACTATTTCTTATTTGGAGTATACACTGAAGTAATAGTTAATGTTGCATTCATTTTAGATTTCATTGTACCAATGATTTAGCAGTTGTCCAACATTCTGTATAACATATTCTGCCACGTCAGAGTAATTTTATGCCGTGGTTAATTTCAGAAAGCAGCTGAGCGATATCTTCCAGCTCTTGAGATCAAAGAAGGGTTTCCCATCACAATGAACGACATGGATGGTATCCATGTTTGGAGTTTCAGATACAGGTCTGAGGTTTTTTTATTTCCAAATTTACTTGAGTGAGTCGTGTTTCTAAGTCGACAAGCAATGTAGATTGAAGTTGTCCGGACTAAGGATATGAAACCAGAATATTGATAAGCAAAATTAAACTATAATGCTGGTCGTCCTTGAGCTAGATGACATTCTTAAATGTCTGGCATTGTGGTGAATTTCGTTAGAACCTTATCAATTTCGGTTGATTGATTAAATCAGCTAGGGGGAGGGGGATTAGAACACACGGTTTCTTGTGCAACGGTTTTATATTTCTGACATAATTCATCCACTCAGTGTATGAGTCATTACAACGTACGTCTCTTCAAAGTTGTGCTTTTCTTAATAGGTACTGGCCAAATAACAGCAGCCGAATGTATGTGCTTGAAAATACTGGTGAGATCTCCGTAGCTCTTTTTCTCCAAGTTTATTTACTTCAGTGCTGGTTCTTAGAGTGCTAAAACTAAAAGCAGATTAACGTTGTTGGATTTGAAACTTGATGGTCAGGTGACTTTATCCAAACGCATGAATTGCGCCAGGGAGACTACTTTGCGCTCCACTACAATGATCAAAAGCAGATTTATGTAAGCTTGCTCATTGATTCTTATGTTATAGGTGTAGTTCACTTTGAAGTTTAATAAATGTATGTAGTTTGTCAAATTCTATGGTTTACTGTCATCTATATACGTGGCATGTTTGTGTATAGGGCATTGAAGCAAGGAAAGCTGGAAGTGGACCCGTATTCCGTGGTTATGAAGCTGAGGATGTGATTTTAACAGATTATGCACAGGCTACAGATGATGGGAATGGGAATGGGGTGCTTAAGAATGAAGCAGAAATGGATATGTCCAGCTTTTACTTCCCTGCAATGGACAATGAGATGGACATGTCCTTCATATATGATACCAGCTTCTGGAACGAGCCTGCCTTCGATTTTGTAGGGGGTCCTATGACCTATTACTCAACTAATGTGAACCCAACGCCAAGCTTTGGGTCCATTGAAGACAGCTTCCCCGTTGATGATTTCTTCTGAGGTCTGTCTGGCACAAGCATAGTAGAAATAGGGGGATACATACTACTAATCCCATGCAGCCTTGTAATCTAATGCACACTCTTACCAGTAGCGTTTTGAAGTAAAAAGCTGATACTCCAGTTACTAGCACAAGCAACTTTACTAGTAAGTTAAGGTTTCTGTTTTTTTTTGTTCTGTGAGAAAGGGCCGAGGCTTCTCAGGTGCTTTGGTTGGTTTTTGTTGTGAAGCTTAGCTTGGGTCAAAAAATCTTTACCACCGTAAATGTAATAAGCTGGAGGCATTAGAAAAGGAAAAGTATGAAATAAGAAGGCGCTTAGTTCAGGCTTATAATGTTGTCATCGAGCTTTGTTTGATTTGCCATGTTTAGAAATCATGCTCCACTCTTAGCACAATCCCTGATAAACTGTGTTTGATGTTTGTGTATAATTTCACTATACGTTCCTCTTGTCTTATAGATGAGGCCTGTTTTGTACGGGTTCAAGGTAAGAAGAGAAAGGAAAGTAAAGCACGGATTGAACTTTGTACCTCATGAATATAAGATAAACAATGCTATCAATAAGGGCATTGATGGTGAGTTGACCCTTCCCCCCCACAGTTTATCAATCCAACGTATTAGCCTCATCATTTGGATGGTCAAAAGTATGTATATACAATCGCCCGTCTCTCATCACTAGTTTTCTACATCTCACAGCTGAACTTCTGTTATATGATGTGCAGCTAACCTAACCAGCTTCTTTCTGCTTGTATCTAACTAATGCCCAGCTCGGTAATTCTTCCAGCTGACTCAGCTCCATTCCATCCCTCAAGGTTGCATCAAATCACACATCTTTCTTAACTAAATCTCAATTTTTCCTTTTGGTATGCTGCTTAAAACATCCATCACGCAGAGTTCGAACAGCACAAGAAACGACTATCCATGTACCAGGTGCAGCACAAAACGCACTAACAGGGGGTGGGTGGGTGGGTACAACAAGGGACCCTACAAAACTAGCTCCAGTAACAGTGGGATTTACAAAAGGGATTAACCAGAACAAAACCAGCAATAGAAGAATCATCATTCAGCAGCTGTAGCTTGGGCAAGTTTGAAAAAAGAACATTTTTGGTACACTGGGGAAGTTAAAACGAACGAGCAAACATATAGCCCCAAATATTCTTTGTTATTCCCATCTAGAAAGGGAAATGCTTAGCATCAAATTGATTTTGTATCTATTCTAGCAAAAAAGACATCCGCAATGCTTAAGTTTTCGGGGGACTCCCCCTTCTCCAAAATCTCAAAATCTGAGAAATAATAAAATTGCAAAGATTGTTGAGCGTGAGAATACTCTCCAGCTACTACGAAAGAGCACTAAAGAAACATGGCAATCTATGTTTATTGTTTTAATCTGGAGAAGTCTTCTCTTACTACTTCTACGTTTGGCGAAGAAATACTCAATCCTACACCTTTGCAACCTCAGAGTCGGCAGGTGCAGCAGGAGCAACACCACCAGTTGTTGGCCTGAAATCGCATCACAAAAAATAAGCCAACCATAAAAATCAAGTTATCAAAGTAGTCTGATATAGGTAAGGCACACAGGTTTAGAATGTTCAGCTCTGTGTTAGAAGACACTTACAGCCCAACAAAAACCTTGAAAGCATCATAGATTCCCCATTGAGCACCAGTAAGGGTTCCAATCATAACAATACGTAGAGGTAGCCCACGGGTAAAGAGACCCACTACTCCCATCTTCTGCACAGCCTGGAGAAATAGTTTTTTATCAGAAACAAATAGGGGTGTCAGATGGTGGATTAACGACTTGAGGACATTTAAGAAAATTGAAAGGAAGAGAAAGAAATGGTCCAACAAACAATACAATCTACTAATGCTTACATCACCAACAGTTGCACCCTTGGCATTGTTGAGGAATGAGACAAGATTGTCAGCAGGATGTGATACGATAGCACAGAAAACACCAGCAATATAACCACCAGCAAAGCTAATACCAAGTTGCATGGGTTTGCTGCACTCATTTTTAGGCTTTGGGACTGCATGCTTGTAGATCAACTCCACAATAGTCTCAAAGGATGCAAACTTCATCATTGTATCTGTAATTTTAGACATTTAATTCTTAGTGTCCAATAAATAGTATCTCAGACAAGGTCAACAGTAGAAGAACAATAACACAACCAAAAATGCAATAATAAAACGAATACACAGTGGGGTGATAAAATGGGTATCAAGATTAAGGCTCTGCAACATCCCAAGATTATACACAAATGTGTGTTGTGCAAGTAGGAGGAGAGACAAAAGTTAGATGAAAGGAAGTCGTTACCAAAAGGAAGTGCCATTACTAGAACGAGAAAGAGAATAAATTTTCAACAGCAATGACAATAAATCACTGCTGCATCCAAACACAAGCCCTCATTTTTTCATTTTCCACTCCCATGCCTTCTGGGGGCCAACACGATCCCAATTATAGGAACTACAGCAAATCTAAATAAGGTGACTGTTCCAATTACATAAACGGACAAGAAGAAAATAATACCTCTATTTGTTCTATTTAACAGAGAAAGTAAAAAGGTTATTTTGCACTATTACAAACTAGCTCAATCTTTTTCGGGGTGTAGCAAGGTGAGGTCCCCCATTTGGAGGTTCAATTGTCTTTTAGACCCTGTCTAACTCAACAACCACAAGTTTTATGAATTCTGCCAAACGCCAAAACACTTTTCACTCATTAGAAAATGATATGGACATCAAACCCTGACGCACATAATTAGATTGCCAAGAAATGAACAAGTTCTTAGATAATAATAATAATAAACAGTAGAATACAGATGGTTCCACTTACATGGAATCTGGCGCCCCCAGAGTGGAACCAAACCTTTGTAAAGGCTGCAAAAAATAGAAAAATATAAAGATGTGGTCCATAAGGTACATATTAAGGAATGTGCAGAACAAAGATAACAGCATACCCCAAGGGGCCCTCGGATCTAACAAATTTCGGCAATCCATCTGACAATCCCCTAGCAAAACCAGGCTGTGTCTGAACACGAACCTTTACAGCTTCAAATGGGCAAAGAGCAACATCTGCAATCACTTCAGCAGATGCAGAACCAGCAAGGTATATCAGAGTCTTGTACTTTGCAGCATTTTCTGCTCCCGCAAGGTCAGAGTAGTACTTCTTGAAGAATTCATAGAATCCAAACTTGCATGCACCCTGAGCACTGTAACCTAAAAGGGTAGGAACCCATCCCCTGAAGAATCCCCTGGCACCTTGCTCCTTAAGAAGCACCCCAAATCCAGATGATATGCTCTTGTATTTTGCAGGGTCGATCTAGGAATTTACAAAATTATAAATTTCAGTCGGTTAGATGCTTCAAGCCTAATGTACAGTAAGAAATAGAAACAATATTATAGTTACTAAGGGAACAGTTTCACACATTCCAGACCCCACTCGTGGGATTATACTGGGTTTATTGTTGTTGTAGCATGTATAGTTACATAAAGACAATCCTCCGGTCATTCACAAAAGCAAAGGGGAAAATAGAAGTTACACCTAGAGTGTCATCAGCTAGCAAATAAAAAACTGTCCCATTGAGAAGGAAAGTCAACACAGTAAAGGAGTAGCACCATTATGAGCACAATGTCCCAAAACATAAAAATGAAGCTTAGCAATAGTTACTATTTCTTATAAACATAAAACTAAAAAAGTGAACCAAGTTATCAAATGACATTTCCAGTATCTACTTGAAAACCTTTAGCCAATGCTGAGCAATAATACCGCATGGTGACTGAGCAAGACAGTTTGGCAAGGTTCAGTCTCAAAAGGGACTGAAAGTATAATTATAATAGCATGAGAGTCAAACACCTTATCGTGTTGAACAAACTGCTCAATCACAATCAGCATAAGTCTGAATGGCATACTCCTTCCCCTTTATATACATCTAAGGATAATACAAAAATATAATCAAATGAAAAGAAGGATTGAGACATGAACAGGAACTAACCATCATCATTTTCACATTTTAAAAGAAAAGAAAAGGAAGATTGAGACATGTAGAGGAACTAACAATCATCATATCACATTTAAAATCATTCAGACTAAGATCTGAAGCAATAATTTCCAATTAAACCTTCAATAAATTATAAGGGCCTCCTCCTATAAGATCAGTGCATATGATCACATTAAAATATAGATCTAGGACATGGGCAATAGTATACAAGTGAGAAGAGTATAGATCGGATACGCATAAAAATAGTAGATAAGTTAAGGATCGGGAGAGAAATGAAGAGATCTGAAAAGGAAATAGGATGGGGAGTGAGACCTGCATGTTACATTTGACGAGATCGAGAGGAGTGACGGCCATGTGAGTGAGACCACAGCTGAGGATACCACCAAAGGTACAGGCAGCATAGAACTGAGGGGAGTACATCTCGATCTTTCCAGGTTCGTTAGGTGCTGGAACGAGGAAGCTCTTATTGGAAGAGGGCAAAACATTGGTGGTTTCGGGGGCGGCAGCAGAAAGGGTTTTGCTATTAGTGAAAAAAGAAGAAGAAGAAGATGGGGAGTAGAGAAAGCTTGGAAGAAGAGACTGACGGGGGGAGTTCTCCATGACTGACGGCGCGCGAGACAGAGATCGAGAGATGATGGGAGGGCCAAATGAAAAACAATTACTCGTCTCTCTTTGGACCTAAACCACAATGACAATTTCCACCTCTTTATACTGCCCCTCCCCAATCACGGACTCACCCCTACGGTCTACCCTCTCTATTATACCTTTATTATAACTTTTACATTATGATTGCAATAATAGTACTTTATATTTTTTTAGGCCCAACACGAGAGCTTCACTTTACTTTACTTAGGGGTCGTTTTGTTGGAAAAGAGTTATCTCAAAATTAGTTATTTACACCATAATAATGAGATAACGCATAGATAGTCTTTCAATGTAAATGAGGTAGAGTCGGGCCAACAAGTAAACCATTACTCTATACGGTGATAACCAACCTCGCTAATCGTTATAATTTTAAAGTAGTCGGATCTCGATATATGACTCGTATATTTCATATTGGTATGGTTTAGATATTGTTTGTTATATTCTACTGATCACTTGTTGCGCATTCAATTTTTCTTTTTTTTTTTCGGTTGGGGCGGCGTGCAACAAAATTATTATATTGCTGGGCACAAGGGTAAATGCAAATTGGGCTTAATGGAGGACCTTAGCGGTATATTCCTTTTATCGGGAGAATCGATACTGTTATTCTGGAAACGCAATTGGAGCACTCACTCACCCACCCACCAAATTTCCAGCGTACTTTTGTGCAATACCAATATCCTTTACAAGAGCAGCATCAAAATAGCATAGTTTGAGATTGATACACGATTAAAGAAGATCAAATCCCATGTGAATCTCTGTCAGATTATGCACCACTGTTGATCAGATGACAACTCTTGTAAGTCGATTAGTAGGTGAGACGAACAAAAAATTGATAAAAGTAGGTTAAGATGGAATTTGGTTCAGTGCTTGAATCACCAATAGTCCCCACACGAGCACAACCCATCCTTAAAATGGTGAAATCTCTTTGCATCTCTGACTACAATTTCCCTATTAACAATCTTGGCAATTAGCTTAATTGTTGTATGACAGTCTCTGCATATCCGAAGATTCTTAATCACTTGAATTGTACTACCAGGGACAGAATTCATAACCCCAAAAGCCACAGCAAGCTTCTCACTATGAACTCGTAATGCCAGTCCTTTCTCTTCGTCCTCAACATCATGAAGATCAGATGTCGTGTTGGGTACATAGCCAGCTATCTGCAGCTTTATAGACAACTCTTCTAAATAAGCATAAATCTTCTCATGTTGAGGGTGTTCTCTATCACCAACCAGAAATACATGAACCCTGCCTTTGAGTTCAAGCAGGCTGAATCCAGGAGGTTTACTTAATCCACGATTCTGCATAAGTATCCTCATCTTCTCTACATCTTCCCACCTTCCAGCATCAGCATATATGTTTGAGAGCAAAACATAATACCCACAGTTTGTTGGGTCTAACTCAAACAAGTGACTGGCAGAAATCTCCCCAAGCTCGACATTCTTGTGCATCCTGCATGCAGCTAGAAGAGAACCCCAAATGACAAAATCAGGCTTCACCTTCATTTCTTTTAGCAAATAATATGCCTTGGCAAGGAAACCAGCACGTCCAAGAAGATCAACCATACAAGCATAATGCTCCACTCCTGGTTGTATGCAAAATCTAGGCTCCATTGCCTTAAACCAATACCATCCTTCATCCAGCAACCCAGCATGGCTACAAGCTGCTAGAACAGAGACAAAAGTAATGTAATTTGGTTTTACCCCAGCCGAGACCATCTCGTAAAACACTTGAAGGGCTTCCCTGGCTCTCCCATGCATACCATAACCTGCAATCAAGGCAGACCATGATTTCACATTCTTTTCTTTCATCCTATTGAAGGCATTCCTTGCCATCCTTAATCTCCCACATTTGCAGTACATGTCAATCATGGACGTGCCCACGTATACATTATCCTCTAGGTTCATTTTTAGAACCTAAAGAGATCAAAGTCAATTAGACAACTGGAAACATCAATATAGTGGAAAATAAGGAGTCAGAAAGAACGCAGCATGTGTAAAAGTGATTAGTCCTGGAAGTACCTGATCATGTATGCACTTGCCAGACTGAAGAGCTCCTGAATGTGCACAAGCCAACAGCACAGCTGACAAGGTGACAGCGTTGTAGTCAACCTCTCTATCCCATGCCAGGGAACGAAAAATTTCCATTGCCTGAGCTGAAAGTCCGTGCTGGGCATAAACTGCAATCATAGAATTCCATGAAATGATGTCCTTCTGAGGCATCACGTTGAATATCTTCCTAGAGAAATCAACCTCACCACATTTAGCATAGGCATCAATCAAAGTATTCGCAACTCCCATGTCTTCATTGAATCCCCTTTTCGTGACAAAGCCATGGAGCCCTTGGGTAAGGGTCTTCCCTGAAACACGAGAACAAGCGGAGAGCACAGAGACCATGGCAACTGAGTCGAGAAAAACTAGTTCTTCTGCTTGACCTGCCAAGAGCTCTTTAAAAAGCAAGATTGCTTGATGGGGGAGGTCATTTTGGACGTAGCCAATTATCATGGAGGTCCATGAGACAACATTCTTTTGAGGAATTTGATCAAACAGCTTTCTTGCATCAGCAAGTTGGCCACACTTGGAGTACATATCAATGAGGGCGGAGGATACAAAAAGGTCGGTTTCATAACCAAAGACGAGAGCTTGTTGGTGGGTCTGCTTGCCGGAAATGAGATCGGAAAGGGAGGAGCAGGATTTAACGGTGCAGGGGAAGGTGGAACGGTTGGGTTTGAGAGAGAGCTTTCGCATGGAAGAGAAAGCTCGAAGGGCTTCGACGGAGTCACCGCTCCGAGCCAAGTCAGCAATGATTGAGTTCCATGAGAACACATCCGATTTGTCCAAGTACCTATTGAAGAACGTGGCGACATTAGCATTTGTAGAAATGTGGCGTCGACACACTGAACCCAAATTTGTCTTCTTCATTCATCCAGCGCACTTATGGCTTGAGATGATTAAATTGTTTTGCAAATTTGTTTGTACTTAAAATAGGACTTTGGGGGTTCGATATCTGCCAAGCATTTACCTTTATACCTAGAAAGATCGACAGACAAAAACATTAATAGGAAAAGAGAGCTGCAAATGACCAATGATTTCCTCAGCAGCTTATTGTATAAATAAATAAAACCACACCAGAAATGTAGGACCTACAGTATCAAGAATTTAAAATGCGACCAATTGAAACAATTGTGATTCCAACTCCATCTCGAATTCCGTATCAGCATGCAGTTGTACAAGTGGGAATTAATTTTGCAAAAAAAAAAAAAAAATAGGAATCATCAAAAGTATCACACCCTGTAATCTGACTCCGATGGTAAAATACACATCCTGTGAATGCTTTGAAAAATTCCCTAATTGAGCCAAAATACTTCAAATTATCTCAGCTGTCGAATGGAATAATTTACTAGAGAAGCCTAAGATGTGCAGTATCGTTCATTCTCTTGATCTGCCATCCCATTCTCCAGGAATGTTGTAGCACTGTAACCGAAGAATCATCTATGCATATCTTACTCGACATAATTGCACTGCAGCCAAGGAGGCCAGTAAGAAGACACTTAATTGGGATTGAATGCGTAAAAATACCAATGCATTGAGAAACATTAGTAGTGATTTGCAAATTTAAATCCCGGATGGAGTTGGGATTAATGGGTTCTCGAGGTGACATTTCATCATCAGCCTCATGATCCCCAGTATTTGTCACGATCTGAAGCCTGCTCTTTCCAGACTTCTTCCTCGAAAGTCCCTGTCGGTTCCTGTGGTGCAAATCCCAGTGGGAGGACGAGAAAGAGGGAGGCCCCTCTCGGTCATGAACTGAATTGACTAGTGCATGAGAACTACGGTTTGAGAAGCCCTGGTTTTCACTGTGATCAGGTGGAGAGAAATCGGATCGGAATTTTTCAGGCAATGCCATAACAGTTCCATTTAGGAATTGTACCATCCGAAATTCCACCTGCCTCAGTGACTCGCCAGATGGTGCTGAAAAATCAGGCTGGAACTTTTCCATTAGGCTAGTTGTTTCAGGTGTAAAAATATCCGAGCGGTGGCATCCCTCCCAATGCCCCTGACTCATTTCCAGTAGAGCATCAGAGGATTGTATCCGTTCCTCTGAAAAGTTTATTTCCTGCACAATTAACAGAGATCCACTCATTACCAAATTTGCAAGTCCTTAACACAACATGCAAATAATATGTTGCTATAAATCCCTGCAACTTCGTCAATCCAGTTGTGCTACTTACAGCCACAACTGCATCACCATCCCCGTACAGAACATCATAGTATGCATCACTACAACAACAATAAAATACCCAGGGTATTCCCACAAAGTTGGGTCTGGGGCCATACCACTACCTTAGATGAAGTAGAAAGGTTGTTTCCGATAGACCTGCCTCAGGACAGATAACAGTGTAACAAACAAAAAACATAAAAACAAACAACAAAATGGGGCAACACACCACTAGATAATAAAAGAAACAAGACACCCACAACATAATACTATAAACTATCTATTCGAAATCACAAACATCACCAAAAAGCTACGAACAAGAAACTACAGGCACAGACACAAACAAAGCATTCCTCCCTACTACTACAGACGCATTTCTGCCCACTGGCACCCACAACATAATACTATAAACTATCTATTCGAAATCACAAACATCACCAAAAAGCTACGAACAAGAAACTACAGGCACAGACACAAACAAAGCATTCCTCCCTACTACTACAGACGCATTTCTGCCCACTAACCCTCCACCCTAAATCGCGTCCTCCACACCTTCCTCTGTCAAGGGTCATGTCCTCCGTAAGTTGTAACTACTCCATGTCATGCTTAATCACCTCCTTCCAATATTTCTTCGACCTACCTCTACCCAGCCTAAAACCATCCATGGCCAACCTCTCACACCTCCGTACTAGAGCATCGGTGCACCTCCTCCTCACATGCCCAAACCATCGCAACCTCACTTCCCGCATCTTGTCTTCCCCGGAAGCCACTATCACTTTCTCTCGAATAACCTCATATCATAGTATGCATAACTAAGAATGGGAAAGTCTTTAATACATAGCTAGAGACAAGGAAGTAAGTTCCTGTTGCTCGAGGTTGTTTCTTGTATAAATTGGAGATGTGATGTTAAACTGTGACTCGGCTGCTCCGAAAGACAGTAACATAGTGTTTGGATTTGCTAGTGGCCAAGATAAGAATGCTTTTGACACATCAAATCTGCTGAGAAGACAACTATGCCATACTTTACTGCAGAATATGCAACTTTCTTTGCAGTACTAATCTTGCTGAAAACTTTACATCATAGATAAAAGTACTAATCTTGCTGTCCCTTTCGTTGATACATTATGAACAAGGCTGATATTTTGCAAGCACCGTCTGGAAATGTAATAGAGGATGATCGTATAGTATACTCTACCTATCCCAGAAAGATTCAATTAGTTTCCCTTTCCTGATCTAAATGATACCTGTTTTCCTCGACCATGAAACTTATTAGTTATACTACAGGAATTGGACCAACTATTATCCCCAAAGTAATTCAAAAGTTGGACCAACTGTTAACCCTAGAACATCTGAAAACAAAAGACCCAACTTTATTTGAACTACATAGTACTAAAAAATTCCACCTCCAACACCAGTAATAGGCTGCTAAACAACCAAAAACTACAAACTAGCAAAACCCAAACTACTCTGACAGCCATATAAATCCTGAATCTAAAGCAGCTAAGAAATCCAATGGGTTTCTTTCAGGGAAGAAGTCACTATGCCTCTGATGACAATCACCAGAGACCTACAAAACTTGAGAGGGAAACCTCACAAACAAGTAACAAAAGGAAACATGGAGCTGCCCAGAAATGAAGAAATCTTGCTCCCACAGAGCTGATAATCTATGTTTCTCGAGTCCTCCATAAATGTCGTTGTATCCATGTCGAATTCTCAAAAGAGGCATGACTTTTTAAGGATCCGACAGACACCCAGCGAGATTCTTGAGGATTCAAGCAACATAGATGATAATGGGTAGGATTGTATATCAATTGGTTGGCGCGGTGCTTCCTATTTTTATGGGCCAAGATAGATATTGGAAGCAAAGGGATTTGATCTTTTCTACTCCATTTCATAGCACAGACAAGAGCTTAATACTAAGACGGACAACAAATAGGAATGATTATATGTAGCAGTAGACTAGTATTGGTAAGGAAGGATACCTGGCAAACAGAGAGGGCAGTAGCTCGTGCCCGATCCAGGGGAGATGTATAGACGGAATTGAAACGAATCCCTTGGGACTTGAGAAAAACAGCCAAAGCTCTAGCTTGTCGCTTTCCATTAGGGGTAAGTGCAGCCTCGGGAGAGCGTCCGGCAATCAAATCAGGCCTTAAATTCATATGACACTCTCCATTACTAATCAAATAGAGATCGGTAAGGGTCCTATCGTCGTCGACGGAATCAGAGGAGAAGGTGCGGTGGAAATGAGGAAGTGAGGGTGGTGGAGCGAGGACATTATAAGGGTCCCAGACCTTGATAGAAGGTCCGAGACGAGGGGTGCCGAAAGAGGAGAGCTGAGGGGAGAGAGGGGATGCAGAGGCGTGGCAAGGTAACATCTCGGGCTCTTGTTCCAGAACCTTCTTGAGCAGAGCAGTGTCGTCACCAACAACTAATCGGCTTCTCGCATCTTCTTCTGGTGGGGTGCCGTGTTCGTGCTCCGCATCTTCTCCTTCTTCCTCTTCTTGGTCATCATCATCTTCAGAAGAAGGTACCTCTACGGACTGAGAAGCGCCCATTTACAACCTGGATCCTTCCGATCTACGCCTATTTGAGCTTTGAGATTTGAGATTCGAGGTTCTCAGATTTTTCTTCAATCTCTGGTATTGGGAAAAAGAGCGGTAATCCAGAAATGAAAAAGGGAAGAGAGATGTGAGGAAGCAGTTATATATTTTTGTTACTAGTAAACATATATAAGTATTACTACTATTAACATTAACAACAGACCAAGGAGGAGGAAGGATATGGCAGGAGGATGCGCAACCTTCGCCTACTTGTCATTATTACACTACACTTGCACATCCACCATCATTATGCACATTTTACCTTTTTACCTTTTCTACTCGGGAGATACTGGTGTTTATAGA
Organism: Capsicum baccatum var. pendulum; assembly: GCA_030864225.1. Taxonomy (NCBI): domain Eukaryota; kingdom Viridiplantae; phylum Streptophyta; class Magnoliopsida; order Solanales; family Solanaceae; genus Capsicum; species Capsicum baccatum. Next base: position 188,610,618 of record CM061551.1, read on the forward strand.
TCAATTAATATGCATTTCAATTTATTTTATATGCTCATGCATTTAGATATGGGATACTCTTAACAACTATCCAAGGGAATGATAGATTAGTAAGAATGCCACTCAATGTATGTTGTAGTGGACATGTGGTCATGCTAGGAAAAATAGGAGTAGAAATGAGACTATTTGGAATGAGTTCAAAGTGTTTCTAGTGGAAGACAAGATACGTAAAGCAAGACTGAGATAATTCGGACGTGTAAAAAGAAGATTCACAAATGCCCTAGTACGAAGATGTGAGAGGTAGACTACGCATGGTAATTCAGAAAGTGATAGAAGTGGATCAAAGAAGTATTGGAGACAGATCACCAGACAAGACACGACACAATTCAACTTATATAAGATATGAGCTCAAACAGGAAGTTGTGGAGGACACGAATTAAGGTAGAAGGTTAGAAAAAACAAAGTGTTGCCTTGTTGTTCGTTCATAGTAATAATCGTACTATTGCTCATGCAGTTTCTTGTCCTTTGATTTCTATTATTATATGTTGCTCCTTGTACCTCAATAGTCATGCTCTTTTGTCATAATTTTGTTACTATTTGATATTGTTATTACTTTCTTTTATTATTATTTGTTATTTCTTATACTTCGTTACTTCTTATTTGAGACTATTTTGAATAGTTTTTCCTTAAGACGTGGTTCTTCAGAAACAATTCTCCACTTTAAGGTTGGAGTAAGGTCTGCATACACCTTATCCTTCTTAGACTCCAATTTGTAGGACGACACTGATATGTTGTTGTATATGTAAAAGTATGAGTGGAAGATTGTTGGATATATAATATCAACCACGTTATATATATATATGTATATGTTTCAATTTGTTTGTTTGATCTTAAATTTGCCCACAAAGTTTAAAAAATAAATAAGACTTTTGAATTTCATGCTTTTGATCTAAAAAGTATGTGTAATGTACTAAATTACAAGGGAAACTAAGAAAAACAAATTGGGATGGAAAAATATTAACAATGTTAGATATAATTTATTTTAGGATAATTACTTATTCAAATTTAAGCTCAAATAACAATCGTATATGTTTTAAATTCAAAATACTCATACAATTCATTTTGATAAACCTCATTATAATCTGTTTTCATTCATTATTTACTTTAATTAACTAGACGAATAGCTAAATGCTAGTACTACTAATAGCTTGTTTGGCCAAACTTCTAAAATCAACTTATTTTAACAAGCGCTTCTTGAAAAAATATTTTTGACGAGAGGCAATTTGTGTTTGATCAACAAATTAAAAAATATTTTTAAGCAACAATTATAATGTTGACTAAACTTTTAAAACTGTTTCTAAGTATATTTTCTTTTTAAATGCTTTTTTAGGAAAAACATATTTATTTTATCTTATGAAAAATTGTTTATTCTACTCCCCAAAACATTTATATTTTGTTTCATAAATTTGATCAAATATCTCAATTTATTTAAAATAAGCACTTTGAGAGAAGAGATAGTGGCTAAATGGTAAATAGCGGTGGTGGTGAGTGGCCCATGCAATGGTTAGAAAAATAGTCCGGCCCAAAAAGGTCTCCAATATTAGGGTTTGCTATATAAATGATGAGATACAGAGCTTACATGCGCAATGGCGTGTAGTGTGGATTTTCGGTGCCTGGATGAAGGATTCGGTGGAAAAACCTACAAACGAAAGAGAGCTGAGAAAGAGCTAAATGTACCAACAGAAGAAGAAGGTGAGGGAATGGCCATGGAAGTAGAAGCATCTAAGAGACAGGCGGATCCTGGAAGGCCCACCTACGACGGGGTGATCGCAGGGAGAGTATCTGGGAGGAATTGGAAACAGCCGAGGAAACACAGGTCATCGGCATCGAAGGTGAGCGTTAAGGGCAAGTCGTTGGAGCAGAGGATGAAAGAAAAGGAGATGAAGAAGGCTTACAGGGAGAGGATGAATGAGCTAAAGGAAGAGATAAGACAGAACAAGGTGAACAAGAGGAAACACAAGGAGGAAAGAGACAAGAAGAAGCAGGAAAACATTCTCAAGTCAGGGACCAAGGTTCAGAAGATCACCAATCCAAAAACGCTCAAAAAGATTGCTAAATCTAAGCAGAGGAAGCTCCTCAAGGTTGTTTCTGACCAAACCAAAACAATTAACTAGTCCTCGTCTCTCTTATACCATTCAAAATGTACTCTTGTTTTTTTCTTTTTATTTAATTTGTCAGTTATGCTTGCTGCAATACCATTCTCTGTTATGATCGGAAAGCTGTTTGGATGCAATACAACAATTTTCGTTTTCATCTATAAAAGTAGAGGATACCAGTAGGATTACCATAGAAAGAGCTCCCTTCGTTCCAGCCCCTCTTAAAGCTCATGTGGAATGGATGCGATGCCCACTTATGTAGTTGCTAAATAGCAAAACGAAGAGTAAAGGACGGGGACCGAGGAAGTATTAAATAAATAAAGACATTAAGAAAACCACCGTTACAGCATTGCATTAAAACCAACAGCACAATACCATACAACAGGTTACAATTATCCTATATTCTCATACTTTTCTTACTAGTTTTATATCGGGAATGGTAAGTTTAAAATCACAATTCACAGGAACATAACTTCCCTAGCTGAAAAAAGTTCTATAACGAAACCAAGTAAATATGGAAACATGAGATCTCTCTACTTGCAAAAATCAATTGAGTAATTTAAGAAAAAAGGCAAGGACAGCTCAAGAAAATGGTCCCTTTCCTCATTCCTTCAGATCATTAAGTATAGGTAAATTTCAATCAAATTTGCAGGGCACTTCCAACAGATGATGGTTAACACACTCCCAGTTAAGATCTGAGTTCCCTGTGGTGACTGTCACTAGTTTACACTCCAGGAGGAAGCTGTTTGAGGTGTTGAGCACAAATCACTTGGTTCCCTCGTATTTGTGCATGCAAGAACATTAATTAGGTTCGACTCGAAGCGATCCATCGGATCAATCCATTGTTTCATGCCTAAGATTTCAGGGGATGTTTCACGCAGACTAGATCATCCAGCTTATTGCCATCCATCTTGTACAAAGACACGCCTTCCATCTGAATATAGTGCTTCCGAGCTTCCTCCCTCAAGCTCTCAAAAGGCATGACTTCCCATCGATTGTAATTGGAATACTTCCTGGTATCCGTCATATCTGTGGAACCAGATACCGGCCCAGTGCCATAGGGACCTGATTTGCCCCATACTTTACAGTTAACAAATTGTCCCAATCCTCCCTCTTGCCCGGCTTGCTTCTTTTTCAGAAGCAATGCAGCTCTGTGAGCGTTGTTTATCATTTCTCGACTAGGCACATCCGACCAGTCTTGCTTTCTCTTTGCTCGCATAGGAGAATGGATTCGTATGACCTAAAATATAAATTCTCAGTGAGAACATCAAACAAAAAATGAACAAATTTAAAAATGAACTTTTAGTGCAGTAACCCAATGTCCTTACTCCAAGGCATTCTAAGAGTTGGTAATATGCCCTCCCTTGTAGTGGGTTGTGTCCTTTCCTTGGTGTAGAAAAGTATCGAGTCCTATAACCACATAGAGATAATGTTTAATGGTTGTCAGATGTATGAAATAGCATAAAAAAGTTCAGAAAAGGTAAATTCAAATTCTTTATTTTCTTTTCTTTTCTATTCTAGAAAACGGAATTTAAGTGTTAGTGTTGAATATTGTAGAAACAACAACATACCAGTATATTCCCATGAGGTGGAGAAAACTTGAAACCAGAGTTTTTCAAATGTGCATTTATTTTGTTATCTAGTAAAGTCGAAGTTACAATGAAAAGATGAGGCGAGATGGAACATACCATTCTGTGTAACCAGGATCGACAGTGAAACCATAAATGTCAACAATGTCACACATGGATAGTGCTAGTTCTATTGATTTCATCCCAGTTCCTTTGGCCCCTCTGCGTAATACGATACCTTGGAACAGATAGACTGGATTCCGGATTTTCTGCGATGAATAATGGAGATTTGTCATTTTCTCTTCAAATGAATATGCTATCATAAAACATCACATTCCCCACCGCCTTACGAAAATTCACAATCCACCATAACATGAAATAATAGCAGAGCTTCTTTTATAGTCAAGCATGCAGTCTTAGCAATTAGAGCAAGTTATTGTTATCGCCCAAAGAGAGCAAACCAAAGCACTGCCACAAAACATTTGAAGATAAATAAACAAATTCCTCGTGCAGCCAACACTCTGAATCAATTAGCAACGTAGCAAATAATTGCATCAGCAAAACATGTTCTTAAACATCCAGCATCTACCCATTATAAATGCAAACCTACACTGTTTTCTGAAGAAAACTACTTAGTCATCCATCCTGCAACCATCTTCGACAATTTCCATCCCACCGATGCAAAGTTAGGTGATTACCATAAAACTCAACAGAAGCAAACAAAAATTTCATACTATTTTAATTAGTACACAGTACATACCGAGGGATAGTGCAAGTGTCCCATACTTCATGGAAAAGAAAGATCCAGCCTTTATGCATTGTTCCATTTATATAAGTTCCCAAGGAAGGGTGATGATGTGTATTCAATCTTTTGAAATAGTAGATATGCATTCATTTTTTATTATCATTCCATTTTTAAAGTAGATATGCATCCCTAGTTTGTAATTCTTCAAACAACTAAAAGTTCTACTAGATCATTCACTGGTAGCACTTGATTGAATATGCAAATTGGGAACAACTAAAACTAACAATGACAACCTCAAGAAGAAAAATATGATGGAGAAACAAATAAGCAAAAGCATTCATCTGAACATAGAGGTAAGAAGATACTAGCATTCATCTGAATAATACATTACCTTTATCATTGCATTGAAGTCTCTATGGATGACACTTTTAATTATAAGCACCTCATTGTCTGCAAGTAAAAAAGGAAAAGCAACAAAAATCTTCATGAGTATTGCTTCCTATGTAACAAATCATAACCAAGTCAGTGCTAACAATCATATAAAGAACAGTAAACAGTTCACTGCTAATTTTCAGATGCTCTTCATTAGGATAAGAAATGTAGCTGATAGACCAATATGAAATGCTATTATCAAAACTACCCGTACAGTACAGCTAAAAAGGATAAGAATTACCCTGACCCCATATCTAATGACAAATAAGTAAATAACTGAAAGGGAAGCATTTGACCAGAAATAGCAAAGACTAATTAACCAAAAATTTAATAGCCCATCAAGCTATTCAAAGTCATTTTCAATCCCTTCAGCTATTTTTATATTCAGCTAACATTTTGTTATAGACCTTTAGTCTGTCAAAGAGCTATCTGCTAAGAAAGGCTAACAGACTTGACATACATGGTCCTACGACCTATGCTAAATAGAGAGGGGTACTGAGGTAAATTTTCTTAAGCTTGGTTTAAATAGAGAGGGGTACTGAGGCAAATTTTCTTAAGATTGGTTAGAATCACCATCTTCCTCCTCTTTTGCTCACATCTCTACATCTCTCTCTCTCTCTCTCTCTCTCTTTTTCCTGATTAAGCTAACAGTAAGTTTCATTTTGTTCACAACAAGAAGACAGTGTATTCTTTATACCTGGGTGAAAATTGAAAAAGGAGAACCTCTTCAGCTATATAAGGAGCTATCATCTATATGTAACAGTTAACTATCTTGTTCCTTCCTTTGACACCAATGCAAACTAGACCGCAGCACTCGTTTGGAGGAAGTAAATACTCGTGTCAAAAGCTAATTTGGGACTCTGAAAAGTTACAAACTAAAAACAAAATACTTACTAAGTTGAAGCCACACAAAGAGAAACGTGCAAGAATTGAGAACTATTGTGGTTCCTCTCCCCCCTCCCATAAGCAACTTTTGGTTTTGCTGAACCATTCAGGTTAAGAGAGTTGGCGTAGCCGACACTCTTTTCCTATGTTCCAAGAATCAACCAAGTATAGATTAAAATCTCTGAGGTATCCGACAGAAGTAGTAAAAACAGGAAAAAAAAGAAAAGAAGAAGCAATAAGAAAGCACCAGCAACTTAGTTAAAATAGTTACAAGAACTCATGTCTCTCTGTCACTCTAGAATTCAAGATTTTTTTATTTATCCATTTGTTGGGAAAGAGAACAAACAATATGTATTTTGGCTAGACATCGTTTTTGCCCCCCTAAATTGAGGGTCTATTTGTCTTTTTAACGGAAGGACAAAACCAAAGATAATATTTTTAACAATATTTAAAGGACTAGTTTGAGACTCGAAACGTTAAGGCTCTCAAAACCTGAATCCCTAATTAAAAGTAATCATGCTCAAAACCAAGTAATTTTGAATATAGCAGTGCTGATTGATCACATATAAATGGACAACCATTAGATCATTATAGAAGAGTTGATTATTCTTCATCACGAGAAACTATTTCTAGCTTCTAACTTTCAATAAGACAACTCATGTATGCAACCCTGCAGTACACAGTATACGACCGAACTACTGCTGCTAATCTGAAGGCTTTTTATAGTGCATCAAAGTGCACTCATCACAATAAGTGTAACTGACATCCTAATATGGCATACTCATATCGTCATATCAACAAGCATGAACTGCCTTAAAATACATGTTAAATAAAAAAAAGAAAAAGAATTCTAGAGTTTTGCTAAGTCATATTTAGACCAAAATGCTCAAAAACAGACATCAATATATACCATCATAATAAAAAACAAACAATTGCCACTGAATGGAATTGTGTATTTGATAATTGAAAGATCAAATACAGACACCAAGGAGGTGATTGGAGTATACAAAAGTTGGCAGTCCTCAACACCCAAAAAAAAGGAAAGGAAGGAAAAGAAAAAAGCAAAAGAAGGGAAATTTTTTTGTCCAGAATGTCCTATTTGTGCTGAGAGATAATGAAGTCTAACAAAAAAATAAGTAAGTAAAAACAACTAATACGCCTCAGTCACAAACAGAGTTAATGAAGTCTAAATTGTGTGTAAATCGTACCTCTTGAAATTTGCACCAAATAGCAGCAAACATAGGCAGTCAGTATTTTCATATCCTATAAATCATTTTGCCTCAAAACACCTAGGCACACAGGGTTCCTTTCTTTCTATAAAACCCAAAAGCACCTACAACCATTGCTGAATGGTAAAGTTTATTAGGTAACAATAAGATCATTAAAGATGTTCTCCTTGGTTGATGTTCATAACATGTCCCCTTAAAGCTAAGTGCATTACATCAAAAATTGTAGACATCATTCTTCTTGAAGTCTATATAGGAAAACAAAAAAATGGGAGAAAGCATGATATAAATATGAATAAAAATAAACACGGAAGACAAGATGTATATGATCAAATGTTCAGGAAATAAATAGGTTTTCCAATAATTTACCAGAACCGTTGAGAATTTTAATCATGTTTCTGGCAGCACCTCGCACAACTAAGCGAAAATCTCTCTTCAGGCCGACATGCTTGGCGTATTTCTGCATAACATGTTTATTAGCAGTTATTGTCACAACAAATTCTGGTTGACTGACACCATAGATGTGAAATCTAAAAGGATTTTTTAGCTGGGTTAATACAACTTTTAACATATTATGCATATTAATAATGACTATATAGATGCTGATAAGACTTCATCATTCTGAGATCTTAATTACAAGGCCAGGCCTAGTTATTCTCTGGACAAATAGAGTTGATCAAATAATAAAAATACCACTCATGCTTTATCAGTATTGCACGGAGAGAAATACCTGTGGCAACATGGATAATGACATAAGAAATATAAGAATATGCGAGATGCAACAGAATGAGAACTTTAGTGCAGACCAACATACATATATCTACATGTTTTTCTTTATTAGGTTCTATGTATCACTTTATATGCAGCAACACTGGGACACAGGTCTAGGAAGTTAATTTGACTTAATACATTATCTTAGTGACAGTGGAAAAGACATGCTCCCATTAAAGTACTGATTGAAAAGTTAGTTTAATTTTAATCGAGAAAGCATGATATCAAAGTTTAACAGTTTAATGAAATGAAATTCTTGAAATTGTATCTTTAACCTTTTCCAAACAAACTTTCATGAATGTTGTGAAAGTAGTATACAAATTGGTGTGCAAACATTTTGGGACGTCCCTAAATAGGACTTTTATAATATAATTAAATCACAGAACTCATCTTTCATTAGTAAGAGTGTTGTATTGGATAGAGAACTCTAGTTTTAGATAATACCTACTTCGCCTTAACATTGAATGAATTGGACCTAATAGAGTGTAATGAGGATAAGCGGGAATACACTGGGTATGTTGTTGTTGTTGTAGAGTGTGATGACGATTCATATAATAAATCCCAACTAGTCTGGGATTGAAGCAGAATTGGTTGATTGAATAGGAGTATTGTATTGACAGTTGCTTTGATAGCTTATAATAGGGAGGTAATACCCAGACGTTTTTTTAACCTTATATACACATTACTGTCAAGTCATCCATAGGGCATATCAACATATTTAGTTCTTAACTCTCTTGCTTTCTCAAGAAAAATATACTCTCAAAGAGGTGTAAAGAACACAAGTGCTATCACTCTATGCAGGCCCAACTCATTTAACAGTGCGTATTTTTCTTGAGACAAATTATTTAACATTGTATAGATTGGACCTGAAAGCCAATTCCTTAGAGAAGAGGCATGAAGAGCAAAAATGTCTGCTGGCCAACTTTTAAAAAAATAACACTATATAAATTAAGAAATTCACAGAAGGATATTATAAATTGGTCAGACAGCTGAAGAAGAAAAAATTAAGTCAAACACGTGTCTACGATGCTTCTCCTCATGCCCAACGACCCTCATGTTCAACATAGATTCTGACATGAGATAGTATCCCTGCGAAAGCTTCGCGGCATAAATCATGATTATTTTCAACAGAGAAAGGACTAATTTACCTCATTAACAGGGGCCTCATTGTCTCGTATAACGGCATCATGATTGTCAATTTCCTCTCCAAACTGCGTCTTCAAGAGGTCTCCAGAATTTCCAACGACTGCACATCTTCTGAATTGTCGAGGGTGAAAAGGAGGCTTAGCTGGTAAAATTAGATTGAGATGTTCTTCGCAGAGAGTTTGATTGTAACATTTGTCTGCTCCTCTGCAAACAGGCACAGTAGAAACTAAAAAGGAAATAATGACATAAAATATGAAGATCCAATCACACTAAATCTTTGATTAATTGATTAAGAAGGTGAATGGCGATGATAATGGAAGCTGACTCCAATAACTTACAGCTGTGCAATCCTTTTAGCTGCATAGTCAAACCATCCATCAGGGCGAGAATCCAAATATTCTCTTGTCAAAACTGTAGTCATGTTACGATACTGCATTTCAGATAATCCCAATTTATTTAATGTAGTACTAGTGGAAGCGTGAAAAGAGGTTTAAAAGTATGAATTCACAAGTATTGGGAACCTGCTCCCACAGAAGTATAGCTTCGCAGACGTCATACTTGTACTCCAATGGTTCAAAGATCTTAAACTGCTCATTATACTGCAAGTGAAATCCAGAGACATAGAGGTGGATGGGGAAATGCATTTCAGTGTTGTTGAAGATAAAGAATAGGTAGGAGATGGAGATGTGTGTGTGTGTGTGTGTGTGAGAGAGAGAGAGAGAGACAAACCCAAGTACTGTTAGTTCCTTGGGGAAACTTGAGAATGAGATTGCAATGATCAATTATATGAGCGGTCAATCCGAGGCCTCGGTTAGCCTGAAAAGCAGGAGAGAGACAATAAACGAGTAAGTGATATAGCTGAGCATGGATGGACAGACAGATAGATAAAAATCGAAGAAAGTAAGGCAATAATTACGACGCATTGCTCAAGGTTAGACTGGAAGTGGGACAAGATCCGAATTTCCTCTGTGCTGAGATTTACGGGACCTGCAATGCAATCAAAAAATTAGCTTACTAATAAGAAGAAAAAAGGAAGAGGGAATAGGAGATACGACATACCAGTAGTAGGGTGGAAGAAAGAGGACTGGATGGCGACAAGGATAATTGACAAGACAACAGCAACACTCACTAGACGAACAACGCCGCCTGCTTTCCTCCCTCGCGTCATTTCCTTTCCTCAAATCTAATCAATTTTCCCAACTCCAATACCCTTTTAACTTATTACTCACACAAATCTTTTTACCTTCTATCATTTCCTTTTTAATCTTTAATATCAATCAATCTCTGAAACTTACTTCTTCTTCACTCATATAAGCTCAAAACCGATATATAATTAATGGAAATAATCAAATCAATTTTAAGGCGGCGTCTCAAAACACAAGAAATTAATATACTTGATTTAAAAGTGAAATACACTCTAAAATACTTCAAACATCAGTAGGGAGGCATTAACCAGTATGTGCTCTATGCTCATCTGCTCCAAAATATTTCATTTTGGTTTTAAAAATATAATTTCAGAGATATCCTTTGCATTTTGGTTTTGTGTCACAGATGTTAGAGGTAGTTTTCTAATATTACATTTGCCTTCCTTTTTTATTGTTTGTAACCATTGTTATATAATTTGTTTATAATAATTGAAGTTGGAACAATTATTAATACACTTGGTTTAATTAATTAATTTGCCAATTCGATGAATATGAGATTCCTTTAAAAGAGAAGAAAAATAACAAGTATTTTCCAAGTTCAATAGCACCACTCCAATTGTAAAGTCAATATGTTGTTGATTCAAGAATAAGGCATCTCTTCCTTGGGGTGGCTAAGCGCCATTACTTGTGAAAACAAAGTTCCTTCAAAAAATTAGTTCAACTGTCAATTATTTCACATTATTATAAATGAATTATAACAATTCTGGGTATGTTAGAAAACCACAAGACGGGTAGTGTTGCGAAACCAAAATTATCAGAGAGTTCAGTAAGCATTTGGACTATATGTGGCTGAAGCTGGAGAAAGAAATATCACAAGTTGAAAATTAAACAGAGTATTTGGAAGTTAATGCTTGATTATACATTCACTCGTCAGGTTTAGTTTTATCATAATAATTGATATATAGAAGGATGGGAGGAAAAGGAGTACAATAACACCCTAATGTAATCCCATAAATTTGTGGGGAGCGCGTGCGGGGGCAGGGGGCAGGGGGCTTGGTGGTTTCCGAGAAGGATAGAATGTACACAAACCTCACCTCTGGGATAGATATGTATATGGAAGCAATCACAATACAAATTGGAATGGAACGCGCTACGCAACAAACAACACAAAGGACAATAACGAAAATGAAATAATGCAATAATCGGCACACTAAACACAAGTGAATGGGAGGAAACGGAGTAAAAACTAAAAAAGGAAGATGATGTAGGAAGCAAAACAGCTGAACCTACTACAACCTTCACAACAATGTACCAAAACACCATGCTCAAACCTACAACTAACAAATCTCGGTTCCTCCTAAAGGACAACATTTCTTAATATACAGAGAGATTTCGTTATCAGGTTCCTTCAAAATTCAGTAACGCCTACCACCATACGTTGACATTAGGATCCGATTTGGCTTCTTCCCTCTCTTCCCTGCATCATTTGACTTGGACGCGTTGGGACCTTCAACAGCTTTTGCTTTGGACGTTACATTTGCGAAGGACGGGATTCCAGAACTCCTTGTTCCTGAGAGAAAGGAAGTCCACTGGTTATGAGCACTAATCCCAAATAAGCAAAACAAAACTGAGAACAAAGTTGCTACTCCTATTGAGGAAGATGAGTATAGGGTCATTCACTCGGAGGATGATGACAACCAATCTATAGATGAGGTTAATGAGGAAGAGGAGGTATGTCAAGAGCTCCTCAAAGCATTTGGTCCTTCTGGAACTTCTGATGAACACAAGGAAATACAAGAGGCATGCAGAGAAAAATGGTTTATCTCCAAGAAGTTTTCAACAAAAGGGTCCTTACTACAAAGCTGCCACCAGTTCCGCAAAACAAGGTCACAAAGCAGTAGGGGTAGATGATATGTGCGGGTCCTACATCTTAGTGGTGGTGTCATTAGTATCACAGGAGCATGCATCTTCACTTCACATAATTTTATTTCCAACATACCATGTATGAGCTTACATATTCTGTATCTCTTCTTCTAGGCTATGTTCGGCTGAGATAAAGCATTTTAGAAGAGTTCTTTTGATTGAGTACCATCATAAAGCACTCTACCTAGATCCTAGGTTTATCTTAAGTTATGGAATTAAGCTACTAGGTCATCTGTTAGGTAGCCTAATTCCACCTTTGAGCTTTCTTTTGTGTTTTTAGGGAGGTCTTGGTCTAGTCCCCCTCCTTGTACATATTTGCCTTGATGAAATAAAAAGCTTGGGGGTGTTGCTCAACCCCTGACCCACCATGGGTCATTAAAAATGAAAAAGAAAAAAACAAAAAACAATAACACGTTTACAGCAAACTGTGATGAAACATGATAAAGAAGTCAGATCATAGCAGATAATCAATGTCAATAATCAAGTAAAGAGATTTAAGAAGATACCAGCTGCCACAGAAGAATCACATGCGGACTCATCCATTTTCAGCGCTGGAGGATCACATCCAGCGGCAAAACCAAGCCTTGCAACATTGGAGAACAGCTGCTTGCCTCCAGGCACTGGGGAGCTTGATGATGTTACACTCGTACTTCCCAAAGCTTATCACAAATACAAACACAAAAACAATCATTTCAACTAACGAGAAGATGGTTAGTACCTAAGTAAAGGCGCGAAGCAATATTATAGAACTTCAAAAACAAAGGTCAAATCCCAAGGTTTTTGTAGTCATGAAGAAGAGTTTAACAGTTAATAGCATTAGTGACAAAACTGCAATGGCAAAAGTCGAACTTCTGAAATCACCACTATCAAGCTCAATTTAGCTTTCTGGTAACCATTTTCTATAACAATTTGAGTCACAGAACTACTAGCATGAAAGTGATTGTATATGTTGAGACATAATTTAGTAAATAATGTGGCCTCAAACCGCTTAAAACTTTTAGAGCTAGAACTTTTAGATGAGATGGTACCAAACTAAGTTGCTTGGAGTCAGGTGCGGGTGCCCGACAGGGGTGCAGATCCAGGTATGAATAAGAGTGCAGGGATTCAGCTAAAACTAGTTCAAATATCCAAAATTAGAGTTACAAAAATCTGCCTAAATTATTATGGGCTATTTGAAATGAAAGGCGTGCACAAATTTAGAGCAAGTTTGAGCCTGTAATTATTATTAAGAACAAATACATCTCCCTACTCTTTTTTTGAGTCAACATGGCTATTGCAAATGCTAAATGATATAGAAGCCATGATAGATTTCTCGAGTTCATTGTAATGTTGACCTGTAAATATCATTAAAGCACATTCTGGTTGCTGATTTTTTAATAAAAATTTCTTCTAACAATAAAAGAAACACCTATCTAAATTTTGATTTCAAAAATCATTGTATCTGTCTCGAATTTCAATATCGGTTCTGGTAAAAGTACTAAAAGTTGATTGATCATATCCCATATGGATTCCACAGCCACACAGACGTTGTATTAACATGGGTGCAGCACCAAAAGTGAAGCCTACACCCCAGCATAGGTACCAGAGCACGACATGGTAGCAGAACAGGCAGAGATCATGATTCCAAGTCTCTCTATAACCCAGTATCAAAATTGAATTCCACGAGCTTGGCCCATGAAATTTAGCAGACGTGTTGAAGAGCCAATCAGTATATATTATTAAGCTGGGCAAGAGAAGATGATGTGGCACCAGTCTTTGGCCCAGAAACACAGTTATCGTTTTTCTACTTTTTTGGCCTTTTTTCCTATTTTTACCATTTTTGTTCTATATTTTCTTAAAAAAAAAAAAAAAAAGTCAATTCTAAAAATCTGAATTATTACAACCCAACCTTTAATTCTCCATGTTTCTTTTCAGTCAACTCACATTATCACATTATCTTGAGAGGCCACAAAATCTTTATTAAAGTAACATTAATGCAGCCCTTTGCTTCCCTAGAGAAGACAACAACAACAACAACAACAAACCCAGTGTATTCCCACCTAGTGGGGTCTGGGGGGGTAAGATGTACGCAGTCCATACCTCTACCTCTGAAGAAGTAGAAAGGCTGTTTCCGATAGACCCCCGGCTCAAGACAGTCGCCACACAAATATAGATATAAATATAAATATAAATATAAATATAAATATAAATATAAATATAAATATAAAGTAACGCATAGGTAGTAGGAAACATCGGGAAGCACTCAGATACCTAATAAAACATGGAACACCGAAATCATAACAAGAAGAAGAATAGGAATAGGAATAAAAATAAGAGTAGGAAGAATAACAGGAATAAACCCCACCAAAAAATTCCCTACCCTTGTGCCCCCAAACTGGCCTAGTCTTCTGCCCTAATCCTCGCCCTCCAGACCTTCCTATCTAGGGTCATGTCCTCGGTGAGCTGTAACTGCTCCAAGTCCCGTCTAATCACCTCTCCCCAGTACTTCTTCGGCCGACCCCTACCCCGCCTAAAACCATCCAACGCTAGCCTCTCACACCTACGAACCGGGGCATCCATGTCCCTAGAGAAGCTTTAACAAAAATAGTAACGTGGACATTAATTAAAAAAATGATTCTCCCAACGCTCAGTTAATGTAATTAGAGCAATTAAACTTTTTGAAATGATAGTCAATAAGTTAATTACAAGATATGAAAGCTGGTCTTTGGAGCAATGACCAGATTTAGAATTGTGATGCAAGACATATAAGAGGTGGAGGAATAGGAGAAGGAAACAATAAATGAAAAGAGGAGAAGAGATATAACAACCGTAAATTTCAAGCAGCAATAATGAAGAAAGAGTCCAGTAGCAACTATATTTTTTTTTGGATAACCGTGGTGTCCGGACCACCTTGCACGCACCTCGACTAATTTCACGGGATACCTGTCACCTCCCACAAGCAATCCACCAAGGCTAGAACAAATGGAAAGAAATAACCTAGTGTTTGTCTCCATTGGGAATCAAACTTGAAACCTCATGGTGCTCAACCCATTTCATTGAACCACTAGGCCACACCCTTGGGTGCAAGTCCAGCAACAACTATAAGTCTTACTTCTGTTTTTTATTTCAGAATTGTTCAAAGAGGATTTGAGACCATAACTGACACCAACACCAACAACACACCCAGTATATTCCTACAAAGTGGGTCTGGGAAGGGTAAAGTGTACGCAGTCCATATCACTACCTCAAATAAAGTAGAGACAGAGACGTTGCTTCCGATAGAGCCCCCGGCCCAAGATAAATAACAGTATAAAAGACGTAAAAACAAAAAACAAAATTGGATAACATACCAATTGGATAATAAAAGAAACAAGACACTCAAAGAGTAATACTATACACAATCTATCCGAAATCACAAACATCACCAAAAATACCATGAACAAAAAACTACAAGACACACGCATAACACTACACTCTAGGCACACCTACCAACAAAGCACTCCTTCCTATTAGCAAGGACGCACTCCTATCCACTAACTCTCTACCTTAATTTACATCTTCCACACCTTCTTATGTAGGGTCATGTCCTTAGTGAGCTATAATTGCTCCATGTCATATCTAATCACCTCCCTCCAATATTTTTTCTGCCTAACTCCATCCCGACTGAAGTCATCCATAGCCAACGTCTCACACCTCTGTATTAGGGCATCCGTGCACCACCTCATCACATGTCCAAACAATCTCAACTTTACTTCCACCATCTTGTAATCCACCGAAGTCATTCTCACCTTCTCTCGAATAATCTCATTTCTAGCCCTCTCTCTCCTAATAAGTTCACACATCCACCGCAACATCCTCATCTCCGTCACCTTCAACTTTTAGATGTGGGGGTTCTTGATTGACCAACACTCCACTCCATACAATATCGTCTGTCGAACTGCCACTCTGTAAATCTTGCATTTTAGTTTAGGAGGCACCTTCTTATCACACAAGACTCCTGAAACGAGCCTCCATTTCTACCACCCAACACTCATACGGTGTGACATCCTCGTCAATCTCTCTTTCGAATGGGCTGAGAATCTAGCTTCACTGCCATGTCCGCCTCCAACGTCAAATCACTGAACTTGCACTTCAAGTATTCCGTCTTGGTCCTGCTCGACCTAAACCTTTTAGCCTATAGGAGCATTACTACAACATATTCAGTATAATCCCACAAGTGGGTCTAGAGAGGGTGCGGTGTACACAACCTTACCCCTGTCTTGTAAAGGTGGTTTCCAATAGACCCTCGGCTCAAATAAGGTATATAAATGCAATTATATAAAGCAGATACTCTAAGAAATAAAGGATGGGAATTATCAAGGTGAGATTACAGCTTATGTTCTATGATATTGAGATTTAGTTAATGAAGCGTTTTCACTGTGAATTATCAAGTGTTTTCTCTTCTTAGCATTCATTGAAATATTTCTCTCCCTTGTACTTTCCTAGTAAGCATCTTGATATTGCTTATTAATTTGGTATCATTTGATGTTTGTAACGTGATAACTTAGAAAATAATTTGTTTTACACCCACGTAACGCAATACCAATAAGTATTAACATAATAACAGTTTCGTCCATATACTGATCAAATCCATGTCTCTTAGTAATATGTATTGTCGATATTCGGAGGCCATCAAAAATATAAGAGATAAGGATCAATAGAAATGTTTTTTAATGGCACAGACGAGTTGATGGAAAGTAAAATGGAAGAATGAATAATGTTGATCTAAAAAAGTAAAAGAAGGCGAGACCTAGAAGGAAGTCATTCACTATTTCATGAACATTTTGTTACGAGGATCTCTTGACAAATTATTTGTGATATTAACAAAGTAGATAAATATATATTATAACAGAAGATTCATTCTGGAAAAAGAAGATTACATGAAAATTCTAATCTGCACAATGCGCGAAAAAATTTACTAGTTAAATGAACAAAAATCTAACAGTTTAAGATTTAAGATGAGATGATCACACTTTGACAGTATACAGAAGATAAGCACTATAACTCTCTTAAATGAAGATTATGTACTTAAAGGAATATATTTGTCTTATAACCAACCAAGCAATGACATGACTCATCTTCCCCTTATAAAAGATGGGTGGGGACTGTGGGGTGGAGGGTGATATACTCCAGGATGGTTAAAATTCCAAACCACGTCCGATGAGAACATAAACTTCTTACATAAATATTAACTTTTGATGTACCTTCGAAGTCATTGCTAGTGAAATTAGGTTCTTCTGTGAAAGAAGGTTCTGAAAAGCTAAAAGGCAAAGGCTCTGAGTGCATGCCAATGGCTTCAGCTTTAACTTGTTCACGCCGTTCCTGAAAAAGAAAAATATCAAGTTTGAAGAGTTCCTCAGTAAAAGGAATCATCCGAACCAAGTCCCGTTTTAAATTGTGTGCACTGTCAATTTTGGGTATCATGAGAATGAGAGGCTCGAATGTACCAGAAGGACCAGAGCTATGAGGAGCTTCTCAGAAATGATTTTGGACCTTCAGCTAATGGATTTGGTTTTTGCAAGGGTGATAATACACTTTGTCAAGAGTGCCTCTGCAAGCCTCAAGAATTGATAGGTTCCTATCTCTCATAGTGGAAGGAAAGCTTCAAATCTACCAAACAGTAGACACTGCCAGTAGTCATTTCAGACCACAAAGCTCTTATGCTAGAAGGTGGAGAGTAGGACTCAACACCATCTTACTTCAAGTTTGAAAATGTGTGACTTCAATAAGTGGGATTCATTGATACGGTGAAGAGAAGGTGGCAGAATTACACAACATGTGGCATAGAAGTTGAGGAACTTGAAAACGAACATCTCCAACTGGAACAGGGAAGTATATGGCAAGCTAGAAACAAGCAAAAGCAGGGCTCTAGATGAGCTTTCAGCTTAAAAACAAGCAAGAGAAAACAGAACTCCAACTCAAGGTTCCTGAATCTGAAAATGGAGTTGGAGAGATTGCTAAAGCTGAAGAAACCTCATAGAGACAAAGATCAAGATGTTTATGGTTAAGAGAAGGGAACAAGAAACACTAGCCAACTCATATAGGAGATTCAATTCAATTGGCAAGCTCACATTAGAAAGCGAAAGATTGTAAAGAATTAACCAAAGGGGAGATCCAAAATTACTACGATAAAGAGAATGAAGGCCAACTGCCAGATTTGAAGATGTAGCAGACTCACAGTAGAAGACCAAAAACCAAGGTGATTTCTTCAGATTTGTCCAAGCCTTGACGGACAAAGTTATCTGGTACATGTCTTGGTGGGAGGTAGCACAACAGATGCCCCATGGAGTTAGTTGAGGTGAGCGCAAGCTGGACGGGACCCTACGCTTATTTATTTTTTAAAAAAAAAAGACGTAATACATACACAGCCTCTTAAATTCGAACTAAGGGCTGTTCCAATTGAGCATCTGATCACGTGATAAAAGTGTTACTATTAGACATTTTTCGATTCAAATTTTGATAAACCTATTCCGCATATTCTCAAACATCTATTAGGCAGGCAAGTTAACCACAATAAATATGTATCTCCTTTAATTATACACATCAACCTCAACCAGAACAAGCCTGAGATTTCAAGCTTACTGAGGCTAATGCATATAATTAAAGAAGGTGACATATTTTAAGTGCTTAATTTATTTACATAAGGGGCACTTGAGAACAGGCGCAAAAAATTCCAAAATTTGAACCGATAGTGTCTCCTAGGAACACTTTATCAGGAGCTCAATTGGAACACACCATAGTTAGAGCATCTAAAAAAAATACTGGTAAGTTCAAGGGGCTGTTTGTGTATTAAGCCAAAAAAGAAAGTAGAGTCCTATACGTATCTAAGAAGTTCCTTCATTGATCATTAGCAGGTCTTATTTATATCGCTATTGTTCGCACTATGGACTTTTCCAAACATCCAAACTCATGATGCTACGCCATTAATTGCACAAGAACATAAAAATCAACTGTAATTCTGCTAAAAACATGGGCTACAAACCTTCCTAGCTAGCCACTTCCTTTGTTTTTCCCTACTTTTGATTTCCTCCATAAATGGAGAAAGTGCATCCATGGGCAACATTTTGCTGATATCAATTTCACAGAGCTGAAATTTACAAGTGAAAATAATTAGAGTGATCAAACAACTAATGAAGTCACGCCACTTCCAGAAATAAGTACACATACCTGAAATGTTGTTGTCAAAGAAAAATGACTTAGGAAGCGGTAGCGCCTTCTCATGGCCTCCGATTGCGTCACAGATTCCATTTGTAATATCTTTCCACTGATTCTGCATCCAAGATTTTATCTTATAAATTGTTGTGGAATAACAAAAGGCATATGGTCAAACATATTAACATAGACAGGTATAATGTTATTTTCAAGTAAGCATAGTATTTACCACCATTTAGCTCACGGTAGACCCATTCCCCCTCAGCTCACGGCACAGTTCACCACCTCAGCCACCTCCCACCCACCCAGCTAGAGCGACAGATGAGATAGTACCAGAGTTGTTTAAAGAGCCCCCATCCATCCCCCACCCCCAAGAAATAGTAACCTGTCACAGCAAGCAGCAACTTTGTGCCTTTTCTAACTCCCACCCATCCATCCTTGCCCCTTTTATTTTAAAATAAAGTAAGATATATCATTAATAGGCATCCCGTGGATGCAAAATTGCAAAGTGTTCATAGAAGTAATGTTAGTTTCAAAACAACGTATTGACTAATCTAGGGATTGTGAACTAACAAAATCCATAAAGTTAACTGGACTCTATCCTCCCCCTTTGTTATTCAAACCCATCCTTCCTATGGCCTTTAAAAGCCATTCTGATCTATTTACCACCAGCACATTCAGCCCCTCTAGAATATGTTCAAATCATATGACTCTCCCTACCCAAATTCAGTTTGAATCCCAGTTCGAAAATCGAAAATGAAGCTAGCTGCTTTGTGTTAAATAGGTCAGGGAAGGTAAAAGGGGTTGAAATGAGATTTAAGCTGGAAATTAAGGGTGAGTAACTCTCCCTTTCGTGTCTTGTGTAAGCCCTTTTTTTTTCTTCTCACGTACCGTAGATAAATTGGTTTACGATACGCCCTACTTCATATTTTAGAAAAAGGGGCCTAATAATCTGAAGTATGTTAAAAGCACGACGTCCTTAGAAATGTTGCTTGAACTTTTGGCCCTTCATTATAAAATTCAACAATAGACACAACTGTCATTTACTATTTTCCTAATATTTAGAACTTTCGAATCAACTAAAATTACACCCAATGTAATCCCACAAAGTAAGGTTTGGGGAAGGTAGGTGTACACAGACCGTACCTCTACCTGGAGGTAGAGAGGTTTCCGGTAGATCCTCCGCTCGATGAAAAGGCAATAAATGGAATGAAGAAGTTATGACAAAATACTATAGAAAGCATGACAAAGCAATCTGAACTATAAAATACACTAATAGAAGTACCAGATGCATCAAATAATATCAGAAATTGAGGAACAAGAACTAAGGGGCAAAACTATGACAATATGGAAGGATAAGCTATACCACGATCTACTGCCTACTAACCTACACCCTATTATGTGTCCTCCACAGACTCCTATTCAAGGTCATGCACTCAGTAAGCTGAAATTGTGTCATGTCGTGTCTAATCACCTCTCTCCAATGCTTTTTAACCTCCCTCTACCCCTCCGAAAACCATCCATAGCCAAGCTCTCACACCTCCTCACTAAGGCATCCGTGTCTCTCCTCTTCACATGCCCGAACCATGTAATCCAAGCCTCCCGTATCTAGTCCTCCACTAAAGAACCTCTCACCTTGTCCGGAATATCTTCATATCTAACCCCATATCTCTTAGAATGTCCTCACATCTATCTGAGCATCCTCAATTCAAATCAACTAAAATTATGTTATTAAATATTTCCTTATCAACAACCAATTTTTAAAGATTTTACTTATATAAATCATTTCCTATTTAGGACCTTCATTGGTCAAAGTTCCAACACCATAATAATTCAACATAAACAGGAAAACTTTGGTTTCCTCATTAACATGATTTTCTCTCAAGATTGATTACATGTATTTCAAATGTGCTAAAAGAAAAGCTAGATTTTAGTAGCTAATCTCACCAAGGACAATCTGAAACAGAAGACATCTATCTAGGACGGAATAGTACCATAGAAGACTAGGGGGCAAATTGCAACTTCTATCAAACAACTGGGAACAAGAAGAATACCTTAATCCATATGCATAAGACATTTGTTCAATCTAATAGCTGCTGCCTTAATAATGAAGGGAAAATATAGAATAAGATAAATGTATCAAAACTGAGTTCAGTGGGTCCACAGGTTTGCAGTTTCTCTGGAACCAACAAATTGCCACCTTTCACTAGAAAAAATATAGCATAACTTACTGTAAGAATGTAAAAATCTTACGAACCTGTTAGGAAGACTATCATAGCCACCATAGTAATGCAGAAGGCACTTCATGTTCAGTGGATGAAGGATAAGGTGCTGACCATCAACTGCCTGAAAAAACCAGGCACTATAAAACATGTATAAAGCTATGCATTTATCTCACAGAACCAAGTGAAAGATATTGACTAAACGCATGGAGCAGCAACATAATAAACAGTTGTAAGACAGTTCCAACATCAAAACTATGCTTAGTTCGAGCAGACAAAAGAAATTGAGGTTGCAAAGCTGTCAAATGTTATGCTAAGTTTGAGACGAACTCTGTAATGCTAGGATGCATTAAGGAGTTGCCACGGAGCTGAAGGGAAGAAACAAGCAAAAGCAGAACAAAGCCTCAGAAATGACCCCCATGAAATCAAGTGGACAATGAAGGAGATTTGCAAGAGGGCATCTGAAGGTGTCAATAACACACATTTACAAACGGAAAGATTGTGGCTCTTTTCAGCCTCTTTTTAAGCAGTCAAAACATTCAAGTTTCTATGGAAGATCAAATGACCTTCACGGAAAAGGAAAAAGTTATCTTTGTACAGTACATCTGGCGTATATGGGCTTCCCTTTTCCCTGAAGGAAATCCTATCACAAGTTTCTATAATATATAATTTTATCAACCACTTGGCTTGATATATCAGAAACCTAATAGCACATAAAATTAAAAACAGAACTTTCTTTATGGAAAATGGTATTACCCCACTTTGCCTGAAAAATCCACTGTAGAACACTTCCATGAGAAGGTGGATTCAATAGAACAAAACAATCACTTCCAAAGTACAATAATCTAGCATTGGGGTGGGTTAGGCCAAATGTCCATTTTCTTAGCGGTACACATACATTTAAATGTAATACACGCATACTTGCATAGGAAAAACAACATTTTCATATGAATTCACCTGGTAGAAACTGTAGGAACTGATCTCTTCTCTATTCGTAATGCCAATAGTGTCTTTCTGTAGGCTCTTGTTATAGTCATATAAAGACAATGAAGATCCAATACAATCTTCTATTGATTCAAAATCTGCAGCTTGAACAAACTGAGAGTCCCTCGCTATCTTATTGAGAGTTGACTTCTCCTGCAATATTGGCTTATCATTTGGATGACTGGATGCCATTTCAGGAGTAGATTGACCAGCAGAATGGGCCTGAACACTTTCTGTTGCCTGAGAACTATAAGAGCACTTATCAAAACAATTATCTTCGTCAGATTTGCGGTTTTGGACAGCAATATGTTGCATATTCCAGTACTTCTTCCTCTGCTCCAATTGTTCCATTGCAGCGCAGACAAAGGGAAGTTTTTCCATGTCATCAACTAAGCCTGAATCTGCTCTAGCTAACCAACTATCAAGATCAGACATTGCCTCTCGGACAGAGAGGTCAACATCTGACGTAAATGTGAATTTTGAAAACGACTTTTGAACCTCCTCTCCACCAACAATGCCATCATTATTTTTCAACGATAAAGTATACGAATCCTTGTTACGGGTTAAGAGGGAAAATTCAATGACATCACCGACATGATGTTGCTTAACGTTCTCAATTTGAATGGTGTACAAATCCTTTGAAGATATCATCATAAAGCACAAGGGGCATTTCTTCTTGAAATCGTCTTTATGGTCATCTTCTTCGGAGATGATAAAATATTGCATAATACATGGGAAACAAAAGATATGACCACATGAAGTTATCTGAGGACAGAGGGGATCCTCTAAGCATATGGGGCACTGCACATGAAATGGAGTGGAATATCTGACACAAACAATATCCTCCCACTGTAACATTTTGTCCGGATCGATTGAGGAGTGAGGGGCGTAATTGCCAGAATCCAAGAGAACAAACTTGTAATTTGCTTGAAGAAACAAGTCTTTGTTGTAAGGTTTTCTCTTGAGGTATCCTCCTCTCCTTGGAGGAGGGAGGCGCAGCCTAGATTGTGGACGAGAAATGGGATCATAGTGAAAATTGAGCAAGTGGTTTCCACTAACCATGTGGTTTCTTTTTGGAGCTGAGCGGGCAGCAGTGTTCCTATCTCGGGGAGGGTTATGGCGGCCGTGTCGACTGCTACTGGAGTCGTTCACCTGGAATATATGTGTGCGTGCATTAGATATAATGGAAGGGAGGACAAGTTAGAAAATGCAAAGTATGGTGGGGGTATTACCTTTTTGGAGGAACCAGTAGAGGAGGTATATGCAGGGGTAGCCATGTTTCCTAAATAAAAGGCGTAGGAAAGAATATTAGTAGTAAATTGAATAGAGAGAGTGATTGATTAATCTGGCGGAGGTGGGAAAAAAAAAAAACAAAGGAAAATTCAATAGAAACCTGACAAGTTGTGGGAAGGGCCGTATTGCTGTTGGTGTTCGGATCCATGATTGGAGTTAGGGTTTGTAGAGATTGAAGGTGACGATGCTGCTGTATGATTGTCAGTATGGGAATGAGAGGGCAAGATGGACATGAAATATTTGCAGGGGAGAGATTGATTTGATTACACACAAATGGGGGTTTGATCTTTTCGGGTTTTTGTCTCCCAATCACCGCAAAATATATATATATGCCCCCCCGCCCCGCTCTTTTAGTTAGAGTTTGCCCATGGATTCTCAAATATTTTTGCTAACTTATTTATTTATGAAATTTTGAATATGTGTTTAGTGAAAATATTTTATTTGAACATTAGTGTTTTTTAGTATTTAAAAATATAAATTATTTATTAAAAATATTTATCTAATAATAATAAATTATATATAAACACTATTAGTCAAAAAAAATTAAAACTATTTAATAAATCTATGACTAAATGGGGCCTTATTTTTAGAACAGGGGTTTGGTCACACGTATTGCAACTAATTTTTGCTAAAATTTGAGTGCCATTAAAATTTGTCCAGATTCGACCAAAAAAAAAAAAAGAACAAGATTCCAAAATATATAGCGTGTTGTCTTCGTCTCATATTAATTGATTATTTTATTAAAAATAATTATCTCATATTAGTTATTTACCTTATTAAATTAAAAAGCATTAATCAAATTTTTTCATATTATTCTTGTAATTAAATCTTTTTGAAAATGTTCACACTTGTTTATAAAATATTTTTAAAAATATTATAATTTCTTAACATGCCTGTAAAAAAAATGACCAATTAATATGGGACTGAAGGAGTATAAAAAAAAGTGATTTGTTGGTCAAAATATAATTTTTTGACTTTTGAAAAAAAAATTAATACTTACTCAAACTTTTTATAGTTTATTTAAAAAAGAAAAAAACTCAAAAATTATGACTCCAACTACAATTTAATTTATACAATCTCTTATTAAATGCGTTCTTACTAAAACAGCGATTCACAAATATGGGAAGATTAAAATAAAAAATAGTCAATTACTATCATTATTTTTATAAATTACTTTGCATCAATATATCTTTGTAACTAGTTGAAATTTGACATATTATGATAGTTGTTAATGTATTATTAGTATTTTTATCAAAATGTCATATAATGATTAGTGAATAATGTATTATTCAGGTCATTATCAAACACTTGTGTTTATATCTCATGTACATTTAAGGGGTGTGCCATTTTATTACGTGATTATTACTTAATATAGTTTTTGACTTTTAAAAAAACATGGAATATAAATATACTTTGATGCTTACACACTGAAAATCAGAAAAAACAACCTCCCTTACCTTCCCAATATGTAGTTAAATTAATAATTGAAGTGGGTTACTTCAATTTGCAACATTAGAACAGTGGGAGGTGATTCTGAGCATTTTTCAGTCTTGATCGGGTTGCACTAGGGTGCAACTCTTAGTCCGTTTCTATTCGCCTTGGTGATGGATATGTTGACGCGAAATATACAAGGTAAGGTGCCTTGGTGTATGCTTTTCGCGGATAATGTAGTTTTGATCGATGAGTTGCGTCAAGGTGTTAATGATAAGCTGGAGGTTTGGATACAAAATCCTCGAGTCTAAAGGGTTCCGTTTGAGTAGGACTAAGACGGAGTACTTGGAGTACAAGTTTAATAACTCGAGGCAAGAGGAGGAGGTAGTAGTGAAGTTGGATTCCCAGGCGGTTTACAAAAAGGATAGTTTTAAGTATCTTGGGTCTACTATTCAAGGAAACGGAGAGATAGATGAGGATGTCTCTCACTTTATTAGGGGCAGGTTGGATGAAACGGAGGCTCGCTTTGGAAATTTTATGTGATAGGAAGGTACCCCTAAGCTGAAAGGCAAATTCTATAGAGTTGCAGTTCGGCCGGCTATGTTATATGGAGGGGAGTGTTGGCCGGTTAAGAATTTTCATATCCAAAAGTTGAAGGTGGTGGAGATGAAGATGTTGCGTTGGATGTGCAAATTTACAAGGGCAGACAAGGTCAGGAATGAGATTATTCGGGAGAAGATGGGAGTGGTGTCGGTGAAGGATAAACTGCGGGAAGTGAGGTTGATATGGTTTGATCATATGATGAAGAGGGGCACGGATGCCCCGGTTCGCAGATGTGAGAGGTTGGCCTTGGATGACTTCAAGCGGGATAGGGATAGACCGAAGAGACATTGGAGGGAAGTGATTAAGCGTGATTAAGCGTGACTTGAAGCGATTACAGCTGACTAAGGACAAGACCCTGGATAAGAAGAGATGGAGTAAAAGTATTAGGGTGGCTAAGGTGGGTGGATGAGTTGTAATCAATAGGTAAGAGGGCTTCGGTGTCCTTTCTTTGGCAAAGTATAATTTTTGTAAATGTCATACCTATGTTATTTTATCGTGTTTCATGCTTTTAATGTTTTTCTTTATACACTGTCCTTTGTCTTAAGCCGAGAGTCTATCGAAAACAATCTCTCTACTTCTTTAGAGGTAGTGGTATGAACTGCGTACACTCCACCCTTCCCAGACCCCACGATGTGGGAATATACCGGGCTTGGTACTGTTGTACATTAATTGCCTTCCCAATATGTAGTTAAATTGATAATTGAAGAAGTACATTACTTCAATTGGCAACATTACACTATTTAGTACCAAAAGTATTGCTCAAATGATAAAATATTTTTAGCATTCAATTTTAATTGTGCATTCGAATCCCTAAGAAAGTAAAAGATGGTGAGGGTAAAAACTCAAATCAAAGAAACTCTTTTAATTATTACAAGTAATTAAAACTTTAAAGTTATGATTTCCAGGTTCTGGTTTAACATGGCATTAGACTTTGCTCCATTAATCATAAATCCTTGATATAGGAATTTCAAAGTGTCTTAGGAGTTACTCAAAAGTTTGCTTTATATTAATAAGTCTATCAACTCATTTTTGTCCAAGCTTAACTTGACACATTCTAATAAACAATAATTTTACAAAAGCACCACTGTTACGCTTTTTCATAGAGCCCTTACATAACCACGAGGAAGTAGCCTGTTTTGATATAACCTGGAATTAATTTTAAGTAATCAAAATGTTAAAATGAATTAGTACCTACATAGCAAGGGTAGAATAGACACAATATAGAAAATTAACTGGTAATTTGAGAGACCACATAAGGAGTGCAATCACTTGAGGGCAAATTTTTACAATATCACCCCTTAAGGTGCACAATCAACACTCGGTATTATATCCAGTTGCTGGACTTATAAGTATTTGAATGAGGAAGCACAAGCCTTACGCAGTTGGTAAATACCTGCCTCATAATAGAACTATCAACGCATTGAACAGGTATAACAACTATTAACCAGCAATACCTGCAATACAAAGACTAATAAGCTGATATCACACCTGCAACGTGAAAAGGTACTGGGTTCATGCACTAAACTGGCGGTTCAAATGTGCTGAGAACCAAAACAAACTTAAAAGAGATTCAACCTGTTTAAAACTCGCAAGATTACTTGGGAACTGAGTCACAGAAACTTTGTACTATATATATTTAAAAAACACACATTCACAAATTAATGTGAAATTAAATGAACGAGATCACTTTCTCATTGGGACTAAGGCAATTTCCCGCTGTAGGTAACCTCTACGCAGAAGTGCAGGTGACGAGAAATCAGAACATTGAGAATCCCCAAAAAATATGCAATATGTGCTAAAGCTAACTCATAAAGAATGGTTACATATCCCATCAAAACAAGCGTTTACGACAATCAGCAGCTCCACAGTGACAAGCCATTTGTTTAACCTTGCCATCTCGATCCAAAACACTATCCAATACATAGCCATAATCATACGTGAGTTCCTGCAAGTATACAACAAACAAGTCAATGAGTAATTTTTTAATAGTAGAAAGACTGCTTCTTACCGCTTTTCGTACTGTAGTATTACTTAATAATGGGATTAAATTCCATCTGCTATACTTGATTTCTTTCTCGCAAGCCACTCTAAGTATTAGGGTCAGGCAAAATCTGAATCACACAATCACCTGACTGCTGCCCAAATACGAACCACCAAGAACATCACACCTCAAAAAAGAACGGAAAAGAGAAACACCCTCCACCTAAACCCCGCGAGCAGACACCTTCTCTTCTTGAAGTATGAACCAATCTTTCTCATCTTTCTAGCTTGTTGATTGGTTTTAACAGTTTGCTAGAAAGCTACAGCTCTCAGTGAGGAGTTTACTAGTTTTGAAGCCACAATATCCAGTCAAAGAGAAAAGTGAGACAATTTAATAATCGTGATCCACAAACTTGTTGGAAATCGATCGTCCACATTATTCAACTTCAAGATAGTGCAAACAGATGCATTTATTTGGAGAGATTGTAATTCGATCTGTCAAAAATGGTCTTTGTTAAGGTTTTGAGGGGACTTCAGGCAGCAAAACTTTAACCTTTAGAAAAGCGGAAGCACATTTTCTCTCTGTTGCCTCTCCAAAAAATTAATCGCATTTAACTCTTTTAGACATCATTGACATTTCCTGTGATTCTTGACCACAATCTTCTTAGAGCAACCTCACTTACCAATATGGGCCCAAAGTAAACCACAGATATACAATTAGAAACAAATCGAATAAATTTTATCAAGTTCATTGAACACACAAGGAGTAAAAGATTTAGCAGAAACCTGAAGAGGTGGTATGTTGTCAGCTGCCATTAGCACCACTCTTGCCAAGCCAATGTCGTGATGGGTGCTTAACACACATTGAACAAATAAATTAGGTTGACAGCTATGATTAATAAACCTCGAAACATTTCCAACAGAGACAGCATCAATGCAATACTCTGGCCCTCCATCAGACGTCTTCTCAGCATCCTTCTGCCAGCTTCCCGGCAAAGAAACCTCACCCAGCCGTCTCTGCAGAACAACAAAAGAAAATAAAGTGGATAAGAAAAGAAAAGAAAACAAAGAAACCAAAGCCCAAATGGGAGAATAGTGCTATTGTCACGATGCCTGATCTCTGGGAAAACTGCAACAGCCAAAAATATCAGAGTGCAAAAGTTGGATAATTAATTTGTACACGGCTAGATCTTATATCAAGTCCAGGAGAAAATAGTAGTTTTGGAGGCGCCCTTCGGCTAATCCTAGAAGACCTGTACATGACATAAGAGAACAAGAAATGGAAATCTGGGCAATAAAATAACAGGACACTTGCCTCCCTCCCATCAAGCCCTTTCATTGTTTGCAAGCAATCAATGTCAAAAACATAGTTGTTATCTGCTGCAGGGTCAATCTGATCTGTCTTCTTCAAAAGACCAATGTATTCACATATGGTTGCACCAGAAGGAATATAATCCCATGATCTCACACCCCAGCCCTTGTATGGAGTACGAAAAACCTGCCCCCGTTGATATAGAAACAGCCTCAGAAATGAATATGCAGCACTCATATGAAAAGAAGAATCTGAAATCTGGTTAATGAACTAGTGAAAGAACCTCAAGCCGATATCTCAATCCTTTCTGAGAAGTGCGGTTGACACAGGCAGGTCCGCACCCACAATTCGGACCACATTCAAAAACAACAGCCTTTGGCTCGATGAGTCTACAAAGAAAAATATACCAAAAATAAAAGGCATGTTGAAGGAATTCTACTGCAAACAGAATATTAATAAGCTCTCGGCTTTGCTGTCGAGTACCAGACAAAGCTCAATCAGCAGTTGTCACAAATTAAACAGGGAACTAACAAGCAAGAAATTGCATTATGCTATCTCATATAACTACAGTGAAGTGACGAGCAAGAAATTTGCTGTGCCATAACTTATAAGACAAACCAAACAGGTATCAGATAAGGAAAATACATATAAAAGGGATCTTGAAATATTCTTTGTTCTATTCATCAGAATTATTTACTAACAGGTACCATAAAATACCTTTAAAATAAGCCAGTAAACTTAAACATTTCTTGTTTCTCTGAACAAGAAATTATCAATTAAGTCTAGAGTAAAATGAACTACTTGTTGTTTAGTGACACGGCTTTCAGGATAACACCCACTGGCAACAATGCCATAAAGAGATTTGGTGCCTGCACTGCCTGCGAACTGAGGCTTCCGCAAAGCAGTTAACATGTTTTGCACCTAGCTTCAAGGCTTACAGGACCGTAATAATGTTCTTTATATAAGGCCCAAGAAAAGATAAAGCAATATGAAAGAACAGTGAGCTATAAAAAATTTCCCACTAGTCTATTGCCTAAAACAAATACACTGATAAAACCACCTTCCTCATTTTTCTCAGTTAGTCAGCAGAGGACTTTCAAGAGAGGAAAAGGAGCAGTTAAATGAGGCACCCTTGTTAAATCCCCTAGAAATCCCAAGAGATCTAAAAATATTTATTCCTATTAAAATAAAGAATACAAAGAAAGCGGAGAAGGAGCACTATTATATGTAAAAGGGATGATCAAAGTGCAAAGATCCAAAGAATAAAACAAGTAGCACATAGACCTAGACAATCATGCCTCTACAGTAGGCAATCTCTGCTCAAGTAAGCATGTAGGATTAGAAGCAGAGGTGGATGTTAGTAACCAAGGTAAACGAAAATCATCTTTAATTTAAACTTACATCTCCGACAAAGGAATGCAACACTGTACTCACCTACCACCATCTTTATGAACATAGGGAAAATCAGAACCATTGAGTTTAGCACAAGAACAAATTCTTGGATCAAGACAAGAACCACGACAGTTGCATCCTGTGGGAGCTGATGGGAGCTTTATTCCTTTAGCGTATATAATACCCCTGGTATAAGTAAAACCTGAATGTTGTGTAAAGTTTTAACATCAAAAAGATAATTACAAATGGGTATGAGCTATACTTCACACTGGCAAGATGATTACAGGCACAAAATTTTTGACATATCCACTAGCCCTATCCCTTCCTTAAGAAATCATATGCTAAACATTCACATGACACTGACTTGTGAATGAACATTATAATCAGTGGAAGCAAAAAATCAGAGCACCAAAACACATTTAACTATTTACTGCAGAAACTGATAAAGCTTCAAGGATCCATGCAGTAGGTAAGATGGAGAAAGAACAGTGGAATATTATACCACACGATAGTGAATGAACTATCTTGGTGGCAAAAAGTGCAACAGGGAGACTTCATCAAAGTATCAAAAACCAATCCGCTACAATCATATTTCAACAATCGAAACAACTGAGAACCTTAATTATAAAATAATGAAACAACTACACCGATCCAAAACTAGTTGCTCTCAGTTATGTGAATCCTCCATAATCCATTCTATGAAATATAATTCATGAAACCAAATAAGAAAATACCAAAATAAATGCAAGAGTAATTTTCTAAATGCCACGAGATCATTCTGCACGTTAACATGCAAGTCTTTGCACATGAGGAAGGAAGAATTAAGGAAGCTATTAGAACAGCATAATATCAAGAAATTGGAACTTGCCAGTTGGTGCTACCGGTGGATTATCAACTAAATTAGTTGCAGGAATGGGGATATCCTCCAGTCCTCCAGAAATGTCCTCACACACCAACCTATACACAGAAAAAGTAAGAGTTTGCCTTATTTTAATTGAATTCAGGTTATTAACCAGTTTTATTTTCTTTACCCTCGTATTTCAGAAATGGAGTTAGGAATACAGCCTCGAATAAAATGTACCTGCATATGACAGATGCAAATTACTATAAAAAGCTACAATTTGATCAGTCAAAGGCAGTAAGAAGTGACTGATGGTGCAACAACAATATACTCAATGAAATCCACAAGGTCTGCAGAACATAGAGTTTACGCATACCTTACTACCTTGCAGAGGTAGAGAGGCTATTTTAGAAAGACCCTCAGTTCAAGTATCATATGTCGGAACAAAATGAAGAGGGACACACAAAAGTAAAGCAGACATAGCATTCAGGGAAAAGAAACAACAGCAATAGCAAAATACTGCAACAACCTTAGCACAAGAACAAAGTAGCAACAGAAAAACAAGGGACAAGCAACTATGGGAATATTGTTGATACTATTGCTATGAAAGGAGAAACAAATATGGTGCACCAAAAAAATTACCACCAAGCCTAACTCACAGGAAAGCGAGATATTGTTCCACCACCTACTAACCTTCTACCCTAATCCAAGACCTCCATATCTTACTATCTAAGGTCGTGTCTTTGATAGCTAAAGATATGTCACGTCTTGTCTAATCATCTCCAGCAATGCTTTTCTGGCCTACATCTAGCACTCCTTAAATCCACCAATGTCAAACTCTCACAGCTCCTATTTAAGGCATTGGCACAACACTTCGCATGCATAAACTATCTCAACCGGATATTTTCATTATTAATCATATCTCTCACTGAATGCCCGCATAGCATAACACTTCACATGCATAATCTATCTCAACCGGAATTTTTCATTATTAATCTTATCTCACTGAATGCCTGCATATCCTCCAAAACATCCTCATTTTTCCGTCACTCACATCTTATGGACATGAGAGATCTTAACTTGCCAACTCTCAGCCCCATACAATATAGACGAACTAACCACCACTTTTAGAACGTAACTTGAAGTTTTATTGGTATATTCTTCAACACAGGACTCCAGAGGCAAGTCTTCATTGCATCCACTCCGCTCATACATATTGTGTGACATCATTGACAATTTTTCCTTTAGCTTGTACCAAAGATCCAAGATACTTGATACTTCCTCTCTTGGGGATGATCCGTGCATTAAGCCTCACTTCCACACCAACCTCATGCTTTGCATCACTGTACTTGCACTCCATGTACCGAGTTATGGCCCTACTCAAACTGAACTCTTTAGACTCCGAGTCATATCGCCAAACCGACCGCCTTGCGTTAACTTTGCTGCAAGTCTCGCCAATTAGACCAATGTCAAGTGACTAAAGTTGCTCGAAGAAAGAAAATCATGCAGCTACAGGCTTTTCCAATGCTGAGCCAATTGCACCAACTGAATTAACAATGCAGCTAGCTCACTAACTAAAGTAGAGATGATGCTTAAATGATGAAAAGGCAGACGGACAAAAAGAAAAAACAACAGCTAGGGCTTAATGAAGTAAGGAGATGAACACATAATTTATGACATAAGACAAGGCCACCCAGTTCAAAGACCAAACAGAATTGTAGGCTAGGTCAAGGTAACTAATATAGCAATTTACGCATAGCACCCCAAGAAATTTATTTCTGGTGTGAAGGTAGTAGCGTCATTAAATAAATTCATAATAACCAACAGAGCCAAGGACAACATAAGGTCCCAACTTTTGTCGTGCAACATTAGCACTTTTCTTAAAATAGAAAACAGATGTTATTTATGTATCAAGGAGAAAAAAGTATACATTGTGACGAGCATAAACGCAGATTCCGAGGATAAGTGCTATAACAGATATACTGTGTTGTTTACATACATGTCGAATGCATTCCCTTTAAGTGGTATGACCACTTTGACCATCATACCCAGCATGAAAAGTTATAGCCTTACAGGGATCATTATTCATGTAAGTTTAACATTTTGAGCTATGAGCATGTTTGACTACATGTTTAGTCGCATGGCCATGCATTATACACATGTCTATCTATTTGCATATGTGATTCAAATCTTGACATATGATTTGCTACTCTAACTAAGGCACATGAGTTATCCATCCAGACTGTGTTGGGGCATATGAGTTGTCCCATGTTGAATTATGCGTGCGGCGTGCCATGAAGATCACCAAGAAAATCAAAGAGTGCTAAAAGGACGCTTACTATTCAGGCACAGAGACAAAAACTTAAAATTAAACCATAAAATACCACGGCAAAACAAGTCCAATGAAAAGGGGGGAAACCTGATTGGTGGTCAACACAGGTTGTCCTTCAATACGCTTTAACCGAAACTTATAGACGGTGAACCCAGAAATACCCTTCTCCGCCCAGTAATTTACAACCTGCAAAAGAAAGATAAACTACTGTAATACTTGAATATATCAATGGTTTACCATTTGGGCAGAACCCAAAATCTACACCACCACAATATAAAAGGTAAAAAAAAAAATGACTGGCATAAAGAACAGAAGGTTGAAAAGTAACATCACTTATTATCTCATTATTTCAGATCAGCATTATCCCTTTACAAATTGATGGCCTTATAACCCATTTAGAGAAATATCTGATATATTGGTCAGTCCTACACAACCAAACATGTCACAGTCAAAATCCACATCTGACCTGACTAAACAGTCCAATATCATGGATTAAGCACATATAAACCACTCAAATTCCTACATCACCCTACATAGCCAACACCCACACATCCATGTGTTGATTGAGTGTTGCTTCCATTTTCTCTTTTATTTTTGGGACCATTTGTGCTGCTACCAAGTAGGAACAGTGGTCTTAGTACATGCTAACTCTAAAATGACTCACTTAAACCAGCCCCCAAAAAGAAAAGGAACAAAGATGGGAGACTCCAACTGACAAACTGCAAATCAACAAATAGAAATATGCCTTTAACCTTAACCAGTACAGTCTGCATCTATTATATTTCATAAAGAATTTTTTGGGATTCAAAGATGAAGAAAAAAGATATTGATTACCTTATACAAGCCATCATAGGTGTAAACCTTTCCAACATAACTATTCACACACCGATGTCCACGTGTAACTCTTATAGGTACAGAATGCTCCATACAGTTCTGCAAACAGAGAGCAGGTCATGTCAATTCCAAAACTTGACCACTCAGAGCATCAAGTGGTTAATAATTGACTAATTCAAAAAAACTTATACTCCCTCCGTTTCAAAATAGTTGGCCCTTTTTGACTTGGCACTCCCCTTAAGAAAGTATTTATTAGGGGTATATTTTACCAAATTAGCCTTATTAATTATGCTTTGAAAATATAAATTTGAGTAAATATACTTTGTTTAGTTATTTAATGTTGAGGGTAGTATTGGAAGAACATAATAAAATATTCTTGATTTCATCAAAAGGGACAAACAAATTGAAACAAATATTTTTAGAAAGAGGGCGAACTAAAACGAAACGGAGGGAGTACTAATTGAGTTTATAACAGAACTGTATCAAGTGTCTATCTCTATTTCTAAAGTAAAAGAAATAAAAGCCAGGTGGCATTTCCTATTTCCCATACTAAGCATATGCAATGGACTCATGCAGTGTAGGAAGACTCAGTTCACCAAAAAAATAACATGAACTTTGCTATATAAGTCTAACTTTGTCCCGTGGGTTATCGAGACTTTTATGCTTGAGAAAGCACAACGAAGAGAGGATAAAATGAGACTTTCTTTTTGTTAGAATATGAGTAGGAATAGCAATAGCATATAGAATCCTACTTGGAAAAGGATTGTAATGTAGTATCCTATTAGCAAAAGGATTGGAATGTAATATCTATAAATAGGGCCTCAATATAATAATGTAGTTACAACAATTCAATAATATTCTTCTCTTATATTTCTTCACAATGTATCAGAGATTCCACGATCTTGGTAAAGAATCAAAGAGTTTCCGATGCCGGCGGGCGGCTATAATCCATATATGCCGCCCGTCCGGCCAATGATCATGTTAGCAAAAGTTAGGCCACCACACTTCTTTCCCCTACTTTCTCATATCTTTGCGTAGCACCATGCATCTGTCCGGTGACTACTTTTTCATAATCTATTTTTTCTTAGCACCGTGCTTCTTTTCGGTGACTATTTTCTCATATCTGATTTGCGTAGCACCGTGCATCTTTCCGGACTACTTTGTCATATCTGAGTTGCATTGCACCGTGCATCTTTCAGGTGACTCCTCAGATCTAATTTATGTAGTTCTGTACGTCTTTCCGATGACTCCTTAAATCTAATTTATGTGGGGTCGTGCCATCATTCCGACCCTACCCATATAATTTCTCTTTTTCAGTAGGGTTGTACCATCATTCCAACCCTGCCCATATAATCTCTTTTTCAATAGGGTTGTGCCATCATTCCGACCCTGCCCATATAATTTCTCTTTTCTAGTAGGATTGTGCCATCATTCCGACCCTACTCATATAATTTCTGTTTCTCAATAGGGTCGTGCCATCATTCCAACCCTAACCATATTTCTCTTTCTCAGTAGGATCGTGTCATCATTCCGACCCTACCCATATATTTTTCCCCTCAAATTGTAGTCACTTATCATCAAATCTAGTAATCCGACGTATGAGCATGTTTCGGCAAAGTTTTAGGCCATCGCACTTCTTTCCCCTACTTTCTCATATCTTTGCGTAGCACCATGCATCTGTCCGGTGACTACTTTTTCAT
Source organism: Capsicum baccatum var. pendulum (assembly GCA_030864225.1). Taxonomy (NCBI): domain Eukaryota; kingdom Viridiplantae; phylum Streptophyta; class Magnoliopsida; order Solanales; family Solanaceae; genus Capsicum; species Capsicum baccatum. The sequence continues at coordinate 188,646,688 of CM061551.1, forward strand.
ATCTATTTTTTCTTAGCACCGTGCTTCTTTTCAGTGACTATTTCTCATATCTAATTTGCGTAGCACCGTGCATCTTTCCGGACTACTTTGTCATATCAGAATTGCATAGCACCGTGCATCTTTCTGGTGACTCCTCAGATCTAATTTATGTAGTTCCGTACGTCTTTCCGATGACTCCTCAAATCTAATTTATGTGGGGTCGTGCCATCATTCTGAGACTACCCATATAATTTCTCTTTTTCAGTAGGGTCGTGCCATCATTCCGACCCTACCCATATAATTTCTCTATTTCAATAGGGTCGTGCCATCATTCCGACCCTGCCCATATAATTTCTGTTTCTCTATAGGGTCGTACCGTCATTCCAACCCTACCCATATTTTTCTTTCTCAGTAGGATCGTATCATCATTCCGACCCTACCCATGTATTTTTTTCCCTCAGATTGTATTTACTTTTCAATCATCAAATCTAGTAATCCGGCATATGAGCATGTTTCGACTAAGTTTTCGGTGACTTCCTTGTGCAAGATCTACTCATCTCTTGATTTCGAGATGATTCATATATTCTACACCAGTTTCCAATAAATTTCTAGTGACAAATCGACTTTCTAGCGATGTTTACTACTTTTTGGATCACTTTTTCGTTTGTTCCTTTTCAATTGAGGTTTCCCAGACATCCAGAGCAGTCCTTATGAGTTTTCTTGCAGAAATCTTTACCAAATCCCTCACCCATCCTCATGTTAATTACATTCATAACAAGCTTGGTACATATGTCTTCCATGCACCAGCTTGAGGGGGAGGGTTAGAATATGAATAGGAATAGCATATAGAATCCTACTTGGAAAAGGATTGTAATTTAGTATCCTATTAGCAAAAGGATTGGAATGTAATGTCTATAAATAGGGCCTCAATGTAATAATGTAGTTACAAAAATTCAATAATATTCTTCTCTTATATTTCTTCACAATTTTAATGCTCATTCATTAGAGTTACTGCCTATTACACAATATTTAAAAAAAGAAAAAAAAAGGAATTCGCCTTAGGACGGATTAAGATGTTAAATCTGACTTCTATAAATATAGCAGAAGAAAATATTAAAGTAATGATCGATTGCAAAATCAGTTAAATAGAGAAACGATACATCTAGGTTTAGAATTTGGATGCATCATGTATTTGAATTATTGACAGTTGTGAAATTTCTAAGAAATGGAACTGTATCAAACATTTTAGAGCATCCCAAATGAAACAGAGTCGCATTAACTGGGGCAAAGGGAGTTTTAGCTAACACATAATACATCCAAGACAGAAAATAATATATTAAATTCAAAATAAAAGAAGGTACCAATTTTTAAAAAAATGGAAAGAGACAAGGCAAAAGCAAACCTTAAGCCCTAAATTACCCCGCTCCATGACTTGATCCTTTATTTGACGTTTGTTACCAAGAAGATCATTTCCACCTTGACCAGTGTAGACAATTTCTTCATAGTTGTCTTGATCGTCCTCATACTGTCCCGATACAACAATGGACACCGCAAGGGGCAAACTGTAGCCTTTGTACTCCTAATGATGTGAAGGGATAATTTTTTAAAAGGCAACAACCAAAGTTAACAAAACAAAAGGGAAATAAAGAACACTCTAGAAGACATTCGGGTAAATATTCTGTAAAATAGAGTAGAAAAGACATGTATAAGCCTCCATACAGTATAACGGTCTTCTCCAGCTCAAGTGGGTAAATTTACAACAAAAGCAACATCAATAAGTACTTCACACATGAGGGGTCAATAAGAGTTCAGTATCATTATATTATCATCAAATATAGGGCAGTAGACTGAATTCCTTGCAACAACTTATGTCACGATCAGTAAACAATAATTCAATGCACCAAGAGAAAACCTTTCACATAGAAGGGCTATGCGATTTAATAGTTGAAATTAGCATTTTACACTGTTGTATCTCATGGAAACTTATGAAGCATATTTGTATGGAATAGTTAAATGCACTTCACTATGATTGTTCAAAGTAAAGACTAGGAAAATGAACAGCAAAATGTCTAAATTGAGATCTCTAGAATGTCTCAACTGTAAGAACAAACGTAATAACGGACTGTGCACATAAAGGATCCAAGTCTCCCTAACAGCAACCAGATATTCTGCACCCTTCATGATACAATTTATTTTCTACCTTCAAGGAACAACAGTAACATCCTTTGAAAATATTTGTTTCAAGATTATCCCCATAAATATCAAAAGTAAAAATGGAATTCTCTCGATATTCGGAGGAAATGTGTGAGCAAAAAAGAAAAATACCATCACTATCCTAGGTTGAGCAAGGAAGAATATCGTAAATTATGATTGAAAATTCTAATAGCTAGTAGGCTGTTTCTCAAACTCAAATGCCAACTAAAATACCTCTTTTTTGCCAGCAGCTTGGCCAATATAATCAATACCGTTTAACCAATGGTTATGCATTCTCACGACAACCATCTCAGCACGCGAAAAGAACTGATGACCAACATCAATGCCTGCCACAAGAAACTTAAAGCTAAAATTATCTTACAGATGCATCCACCCGAAACATAATTTAATTGCAGGACATACCATTAAGCAATCTATAATAACTGGATTTCTACACATAAAGGACAACAACAAACTTAAATGTCGCAAGGCTTACTGGAAGTTACTTGATGCATAAGTAAAGGTCTAACTCTACATGTATTATATTAGAAACTAGTTGATCCCATTCATCGTCATCAAAGCTTTCATCTTCTAGAGCCGAAGTATGACATAAATGTGTACATTTGGTCAAAATGAAAACATTTATTTTGTTTGAAAACTCAGATATTTAATCATTTTCTACTGCATTTCAAGCAAAAGAAAAAGGTTAAATGTTCCATGATCAAACTTACAAATTCCGCTTTGTATTCACTGTATCGGTTTGACTCAAACGCAAGAAATATATTTGTTTAATACATGTTGGGTCCATGAAATCAAGAGATGGAGAGAACAAACTTATTTATTTTCCTTTCGATATGGTAGATGAACAGATGGTTTGTAGCTGAGAAGTAACATTATGCTAACTGGAAGTAGCACACTATTGTATATATTGAGACACCAACTAGTTAATGGAAAATGTGTCACTAAACAGCCAAATGCGGCGACTGACACTAATTGACCATAGCATGTGCTTGCCGAACAACGGCTGTTTACTGACCAGAAAGACTAAGAAGTGGTCAAACAAGATGAAAAACAGGAGAGCATCCATACAAACTGAAAAGGGGAAAGAGGTAGTACCACCATGAGAATCACCAAAAATAGAAACAGTTACATTGGAATACAGGCTTAGTTACCAAGGGGAAAACAAAAGTTGAGCAAAATATGAGTGATGTAGTGATGATCCAATTCAAAAAAAATGATGCATCAGAAACAATCAACAAAATAATAAGAACAAGGAAAACTATGAGAAGAAGAAAATAAGTTGAGCAAAAATGCAATCATTGTTGGACAAAGCTACTGAAGCCTCTACAGCTATCATAGAGCCTTTTAATACATGTGAGCCTAGCGAGAGAAGGGGAAACTGAGAGAACTAAAAGTGTTCTCTTTAAGCTGCATCGATAAGAGTAAAAGAGGTGCACATATCTTGTTTATATCTTGTAAATGTATCTAAACCCTTTCTACGAAGGTAGATTGGATCCAATTGGAATGGAGGTTAAGTAATAAACATTAAAAAAATAGATAAAGCAAAACTAGCACTCTGTTTGGATGGTCATTACGTATTGTTTCATTATGTATGGTATTGGATTGGATTGTATTGTATCATATTGTATTGTTTTAATGAATACAATGTTTGGATTAATTTTATCGTTTTCCGTCGTTACATATCTCACACAACAACAATTTGAAAGATAAACCTACTAGAAAAGTAGAATAAAGGGTAGGGCTACCATAAAAAGGTAGGATAAAGGATAAAATAGGATTTTAAAGTTATAAACAAAGGTGAAATGAGGAAAAAAAAAACTAAGGCAACGACGTGATACCACCAAATAGGTGGCTACATAAAGTGAGGCTTTTCATAACCATACCATATCATCTATTTTAAGAAACAATCAAAACAAACGGTGTACTCTTAGTAGCCATACCATACTATACCATGGGTAACCACCATCCAATCAAAGTATAAGTGGATTGGAATTTCAATTGTTGACCTTTATCTATAGAATAAATACGAAATGAAACTCTTTTCAACATAAAACAAAAGTGCACTCCCCCCATCCCAATTTATGTGGCACCATTTGACCGGGCACTACAAAATAAGGGAGGACTTGGTTATGTTTACCAAATTGCCCTTACTATTGTCATTTTAGGGTTTACGTTTAGCTCACTTTTCTTCACAATGAAGTGTTATGTGTGACCCAATAAGGGAAAAAGGGGGATTGCTGCCACTAAATAGTTGCTAAATAAGGAAAGATCGCATTCTTTTTGGGACAGACTATAAAGAAAGAGTGCCACATAAATCGGGACAAAGGAAGTATATTGATGTGCACAAAATCCTATGAAATGGGTACCTAAAGATCAAATAGAAAGTAAACTTCCAGAATCAAAAGTGGTTTTCCGGAGAAAAGCAAGTGAATACACAAATAACCATCATTTGATAAGACGTATAATTGCATGATAAGAGTAGACAATCAACCTGGAATGGAGCCAATTCTCTGACAATTCAAAACCTCCTTTTCTGATATCATCTGCAAGCTTTTCTCGATAAGAATCAGTAGAACTAAGCAGATTTACTGAACATAGACTCAAGTTTTGTACAAACTATCAACATGAAGTAAATGGTATACAAGTTCTCGCACAAAAATAAAATCACTTCAATACTACTAACAGACGAAAGAATATTAGCAGCACTAAAGCTAAGTAATGGAAGCTGACATGAATAAAATAGTTTCATGTCATTGATCTAAATAAAAAAGAGACGTCCTTTATCAAATGTTCGTTGCAAGATTTCCTTTCTAGTCCAATTCAAAATGGTAGACACAGGTTCATTTTTATTGTTTATCTCGTTACTTTCCTACTCTTCTTAGTCTAATTTTTCCTCAAGGCCACTACAAAAGCATACATGGGTGCTACAAATCTTCATTTCTTTACCAGAAATCAAGGTCAGACATTTAAAGATAGGCTAGGAATGCTGATCAATAAAAAAAGATAGGCTAATATTACATCATAGCATTAGAATATTTAAAAAAAAAAAAAAATGAGCAAGAGAGAAATGAGTACTGACTGACGAGATTAGTAATATCTATTATTAATCATCTGGATAGGCGTTTATTTTATTTTATTTCAATATCAAAAAAATCAAATCCAATCCATGCAATTTTGAGAAACATGTAGCATTTGCCAATCTTCAAGTTTTTCATCATTTTAACTTGGTACACAATCAGACCGACTTAAGATAAAGGAAAGGGGAACTACGAACCACTCAATAATAAATGGCTGGGAAGATCTAACAATAGAGCATACAAAAGGTTCCATTATATAAGTCACTTAGATTACTGTAGAAGTTCAAAAGTCTTGAGCAGAATCAACATAAATTTGAAGATACTGCTTCAAACATTAACAACATGAGAAGTACACCTTCACACTTCAAAAGTTACATTCGGTTGATTTTGTAACCATCAACTGAACTTTGTAATTTTGAGTGATATATCTAGTTCGATTCTTCTCTCAAATAAAAGTAGCCCTATTGTATTTGATCTATCATGCTAATAAATCGGAAGGAGTGGCAGTCAATCTCTGGGGACTAATTTGATGAAGTAATTAAAAGTGACATATTTAGGTCCTACTCTATCTATTATTAGATACCTTAGTAATCGCTTTTAGATCAGGCCGCTTGGAACTGCGTTTACCATCATCTTCAACTTCCTGCACATGTATTACCAACCTAAAGACGTTAAGAGCTAGTGTTTAGGGAAGCGTGATGCGGAAAAAAGCGACAAGTCTCTACATCACGCATTAAGTGAAGCGGAAAGCGATGCGAGCGCATCACTAAAGTGAAGCACTGAAGAAGAAGGCGTAGTAGTGGTAGTCGCACGGTGAAGAAGAAGTTGCAACAGTGGACTCCAAAGTTAACCTAAGAAAATTGCAGAAGTGGTAGTCACCACAGTAGACTCTTTTTTTAATTTAAAATTATATGATGCGCTTGCATCAGCCACACACAGCGAGAGGGGCTCGCATCACTTCGCATCATAGCATTATGCAACGATGTGAGCGCATTCTAAACCCTAATAAGGGCTACCAAGTTTTGCATATATTATCTAAAGAGAAGAGGTTAGCAGCATGCAAAACAAATATAACAAAATTAAGGAGGATGGAGATGCTTTTAAAGGCAAATACACAGAACAGGTCATTTTACTTATTGGTACCCTCTGGGCATAAAAACAAGCCCCATATTTTTCATTTTTTTCAATAGATTCAAAAAGAAATTTAGACACTTTAAATTGTATAAAGTATGTATATTAAAGAATTTACAGGAAGATGATAGCCATATAAAATGGTACAATATGTGTGCATACAAATCAATCAAATAACATCTGTAGACATAATATTTCTAAGTGGATAATTTTTTATTACAGGTTAAACATTTTAAATAAATCCAAAAAGAAAGTTTTGGCTAATGAGAAGAAGGAAAAAAAACATCTGAGTGGTGGAAAGAATGCTGTAGCATATAGGGTGAACAAAGTCAATATGTTAAGTGTGTTTTAAATAAACAACCATTGATTGAAGTGAGTCTGGAATTTGCAGTGGGAATTTAATGATTAATAGTAGTATCATAAATCAAAATGAGTAAAGGAGCAATAAATAGCTCACTAAAACAAACTAGCTTTAGGATGTTGATATGTTTCATACTACTAAAAAGTAGCTACTTTCCTAGTTTAACCCGTCACAGGCTGACCTTAGATTTAGAATTTTTCTTAGCTTTGTGATCAGCTTGGTCTCTTCGACATCTTATCTCCTCTTCCTGAACGAAATGGAGATAATGCTTGTTAAATTTCCGAAGAGTATCAGTTACTCTGGCATGGGAACTTTTGTCGTTGTCATTCCCGCTAGGATGTTCATTAACAGGAGGATCAGCAACAGTGATGGCGTGGTCATTAAGAACAGGTTGTGAGGGCGTCGTATCCACCTGAACAGGTTGTGAGGGCGTCGTATCCACCTTTCTCTTCTTACTATAGACCTTAGTTTTAGGAGGAGGGTTGTCAATAGAGCGGCATCGTGCTCCTCTCTGACGCTGAGCTTCCTGGTCACTCTTGAGTGTTTTGATTCTAGCACTGCAACGCCTGGGGACCATGACTTGTTCATCGTTGTTGGGGTCGGAAAGCTGGGCAGCGCATGGAACCACCATGTTGGAGAAAGAAGGAAGCTCGATTGTAGTGTAGTGTAGTGTATTGTAGGGTTTCTGGACTGACAAAAAGGAAAGGAGAGTGAAAAGGCGAAATTGGCGAGACGAGACGAGACGAGGCGGGGCTTCAAAAATTTTCACTTTTTTCCCACATCGATACTCGTGAGACGATTCATTTTCCCGCCCACCACCACACTCTCCGCTCTTCCTTGCTATGCTAAATTTGGGAACTCTCCAGCTGTTCTCTACTTGTTCAATTCAATTCAATTAGGTATTTGTATCGGAAATAGCCTTTCTACCTCTTAGGGTATGGATTTTATACATCTTATTTTTTAGATCCCACTAGGTAGAAATATACTGAAATTTGTTGTTGTTGTTGTTGTAGGTATTTGTATTTCTCACTTTACTTGTTGCCTTTTGATATGGCATTAAATTTGATCATTTTGTAAAGTTTATATAATTTATTTTTAATTATTTTTTTTATTAAGTGGGATTCAATAAAAATAAAGTAAAGATATTTTTATTAAATAATTATTAAATAAAAAAATAATATTTTTTTTAAACGTATCAAAAAAAATAAGGACATATAAAATGAGATTGAGAGAGTACTACTCCCTGCTTTTAAAAAAGAATGATCTACTTTTATTTTTAGTCTGTTTAAAAAAAGAATGATCTTTTTTCTTTTTTTAGCAATACTTTAATTTTAACTTTTTACATGGCATTTTAATACATTTAACACTACTTTAATTTAAGACCATAAAATTCAAAAGTCTTCTTTATTTTTCAAAATTTTATATCAAATTAAAGTATATCATTCTTTTTTAAAACGGAGGGAGTATTTAGTATGGAGTAAAATAAAACTTGTTAGTATGTAGGTAATTAGACATTGGAGCCCGTACCAATACGAGCCCAATATATGTTATTTTTTTATTTCAATTTATCTGATATAGATGAAATTTGAAAAATTGATAAATTTTTTTGTATATTTTTAAATATTTTATGTTATTAGTTACTGATTTATGGAGTAGTATTTTTACATAATTTTCAGATATCATATGCTAATCCGTTTGTCCCAATTTATGTGACATTAATGAAATATTTGAGAAGTCAATCAAATTTGTTTTATTGTTTTATGATTTTATACAACTTTCTACATAATTTTAAAGTAATATCCCTCTATCCCAATTTATATAAAATAAATTATTAATTATTGTAATTTATAATATATTTTTTGCACAATTTTTAAATATATAACAAGTTAAATAAAATAATTAAATTAAAATTTAGATAATCAATTATATTTTTAATATATTTTAAAAAAAAATTGAGCCATTAGCTATTGTAATTTATAATATTTTGGGGGCCTCATATAAGATGTCAAATTAATTTAACAAGTCAATAGTCAATTTATCATTCCATGTTTATTTTATTTTTTTATTAAATATTATTAATTTTTTAATACATAATTGATTTATAATAATTAATTAAAGCTGATATAATAAAATTACAGTTGAAACAGACATGTCATAAGTCATATTTTACTTTTTTATTAAATTTTACTGTATTAATTTTCTAATACGTAAATGATATATAATAATTAATTGGGTATAAAGTAAAATAATTCTCAAGTATCTTATTGATGGGTCACTTGCGCCACCTCTAACCCAATACCAAGTTTTACATTACGGGTGTGTTTGGTATGATGAAAAATATTTTCTTATTTTTTCTTGTTTTGTTGTACTAAAACATTGGGAAAATATTTTTTAAAATAACTTATTTTTCTTTATTTGATGGAAAATGACAAATGTGACTTTTATGTCCCTACCTCCTACCCACCCCAACAATACTCAAATTCACATTACTCAAAAAAATCACATTGCTCATAAATATTTTTCACTGTGCTTTGCTCCAATTTTTCACTGCTTAAAATAAAAAATATTGAAGTCAGTTTTTTTCCTTATTTTCAATGTTCGTTGAATGTATTGTTATTTCCATATGCATAGAGGAATACTTACCTATATTACTTTTGTTAATTGCATGTTCCATTTTGTCATCGTTGTAGTTTATTTCGTAAGGTTGAATAAGTTTGTCGTTCAATTGTATTTCTCTTGATTGTGGTATCTTGAGGTTGTCCTGATAAAATATTGAAAAATGTCCCCTATGTTTGCTAATTAGTAATTGCTTAAAATTTAGTGACTTGTAATATCTTAATACTCAATATTGATATTATTTATTATGCTTAAATTAGTTCAGACAGTGATATACTAGTTAACAGTTAGTAGTATTTTCTGGAAAAAAAAATTTTACTCGTCAACCAAACACAAGAAAATATATTTCTGAAAAATATTTTCTACTCATCAATCAAACACCATAAAATATCTTTTGGAAAATATTTTTCACTCACCAACCAAACATAAAAAAATAAGTAGAAAATCAACCTATTTTTCTGGAAAACTTTTTTCAGAAAAACATTTTCCATGAAAATATTTTCCATCATACCAGACACACCCTACATCATATTTTAATTTATAAGTTGATTTTTTTACCTCCACTCCAATAGTGCCCTGTTTCAATTTATGTAATATAATTTGATTCGTCATAAAATTTAAGAAAAAAAAAAATATTGTATAAAATAAGTCACAGATATTTATTTGGCTATAAATCACTTCATTGAGGATAAAATAAATATTTTAAAATCAAATTGTTACTAAATGTAGAAATATGTCATTCTTTCTGAACTTACTAAAGAAAATTGTGTCATATAAATTGAGACAGAAAAAATATTAAATTTCACCATTTTGATGTGTAATAATTTGGTGTGATACTATTCATTTACACTATTATACATAACTTATGTTTCCAATATTACAAACAATCTCAACTCCCTAAACATATTACAAAAATTCCAACATATACACAAAATGCTATGTATATGTCAGTTATGTTATGTATATTAATGGGGAGAGAGAGTAAAATAATTAAAAAGTGGGAGAGAGTGTAATTACTTCCAAAAGAATTGATATTTATGTTATTTATACTATTATTTATGGTGTTGGAGTTGTCAATACGGTCGGTCTAACTCATTTGGACTAGCCCACACGGATTTTAAAATTTAACGGGTCAAGTCAGACTAGTCCATCAAGAGGACAGATCAGAAAACAACAAGCTCAATACATCTATATGTGGGTTGCGTGCCCCAGCAGATCAGTTACTTTTTTAAAATATTATTAAAATAATATTTTTAATTTAAACTTCAAAATGTTAATAACGTAAATATTTACAAAAAAATATTACATGGATTAACACTTCCTGATTAGGTCTCAAATTGATAAAGACAATAATACTAATAATCTGAAAAATTAAATAATTTTTGACATGATATTATTCGAACCAAATCGATATATTAATAAGCAAACAGAGTAGTTAATGAGTAACAATATAATTAGTTAAATAGAAATATTAATCTAATTTATTGACAATTGTAATATATTGACTTGATTTTCTTTCAAAATTTGAGTATTAATTTTCTATTGAAGAAAAAAATAAAAGTAATACCATAATTATTTTTAATCTTTTCTAAAAAAAAAATATAAAACTCTTTTATATTTAGCTAACCGCATTCTCGGAGAAAAGATTTTGAACTTTTATAAATAGAAGATTCTTCTTCTCATACAATTACATAATAGCATCTTAGTATATCGAGGGTGAATTATTGACGGACTGTTTAGCGCTATCGACAAAAAATTCTTGAATTCAGTCAGATAATTAAGCTTGAATTAGATGTTCAAAAGTCAAAACAACTGACCTGGCATCTAAAAATGGACTAAACATCTCAAACAACCACTTAAATATATATAAAGAAAGACCAAACATTCAAACTGTTTGAAACATATAGAACAAAATCAATTCAAAATAGGTTAAACAACCCAAGCACATAACCTAAGAGAAATGTAAAGTATAAATATCGCATAAAAAAATAATAACCAATTGAACTACGATCTAATTACCAGCAAATTCAGTTTCTTCCTCGTCATTAGATACTTGAGCCATGTGTTTTTCATAAGTTTATCAAACAAGGCAAATCTATCGTCAGAAGTTTTACACTTCTACATTATTTTTCTAATTTATTTCCATATCTCTTCTATTTTTATTTTTTTTAATAGTATGTTTTACCATAACTCCAAAGTCATATACTATATTTTTCTTTGGATCATGTTCCACCTCTATAACTATTGACTTCATATATGTGGTTGACGATCAGACTAGGTACCATCCTCTAAAGTTAGTTGTATTTGACGACAATCTTTTAAATTTTTTCTTTAAAAAAAAAAATTCAAAAATAAAAGTGTTATACCGTGAATTAGGTTCATATGGGTAATAAGAAGACATTAGTTGATCAAAGTATGCACTACTAAATTGACATGTGAATATAGTGTGGTGCTCAAGACAAAGCGGCATTGAGTTTGAGTTAAAACTCTTTATTCAATTTATATCATTTATATGTGGTATATTGCTCTGCATAATATACTTGATGATTGGACATATATAAGTGTGGAGTGATGTCGTCCATATGAAATTGTGACAAATTTTTAGAGCACTCATGAATATCTAGGACACACGCATGATCTCTTAGCACAAATTCGCAATAACAATAAAAATTATGCGGGTATAATGTAATAAAATAAGTCCATACAGTTACAAAAGAAATCTTGATTCATAGAAGTACTAAACTTCACAAATTATTTTGTGAGTTTAATCTTATTTTATCTATATCTGGTTCATAATTTAGGAATACCAAATTCGACGCATTGTACTAATATTTGAAAACCAACAAAAACTTTCTAATATCATATGTTATATTCCTTAACATTCTTTTTGAAATAAGAAGAGGATTGTTGGATATTTCAAAAAGAAAAAAATGTTTAATTATCTAAAAAAAAAATTGTAATTATTTTGGTCCAATTCTTAATTGTTGACAAGGTTTTTTTCCTACCCATTTGATTAACTACAATTGCCTTAATGACATTTGTTAGCCATTAACTTTGGTCAGCTATATTACAGTTGCCCCCAATATTTTTTCCTCCAAATAGATCATCTTTAATTTTTTTAATGACATTCAATTCCCGTGATCTTAATTGCTTTATACATGTTGGTTATTTTCATTTTGACCTGTATATATTATACTCTGTCCTTTTATCTGGAGACAGAAGACAAGTAGACAAATTCTCCTACATATTTTTAATCCTCTTCTTTTAGTTCTTTCCACTGATATTGTGTTAGTGTTGGATTTTCATCATTAATATTTGTTAGATTTTACCTCCTAATTTATACTAGAAGAGTTTAATGAATCTTGGGAATACACTTGCATCGAGTGAAAATATCCTCAAGGACAGTGATAAAAACACTCATCAATATTTTAAGAATTTTATACAATTTTTCGTAAAAAAGATGTTTTTTGCAAGATTTACAACAGATTATGGTTGCAATATAGTGGTGAAGGTGGTTCTGATGTGAAGTTGTTTGATATTAGTATTTGGAGGTATTGATCGTGGTGGCTGAAAAATTGTTTAACTGATCATGTGTTTGTGATAGTTGGAGATAATATTAGTTGTGATGGTGAAGATGATTGTTAGTAGAGATAAACTTTAGTGATGGTAGTGGTTTGTAGTAAAGGTGAAGGTGGCGACAGCAGTGACAACAACAATGGCATGATCGAAGAATGCGTGGAAGTTGATGTGTTAGTGCTAGTCGGTGGTATTGCTAGTTGTGATAGTAGAGTTGGTTTGTAGTAGTGATTGATCGGTAATAATTGATAGTGGTGGCGGCGTTGACGTCGATGTTGGCGATGGATATAATTATAATAATAGAGATGGTATGTGTGACATCGGTTAATAGTAGTGGTTGGTAAAAGTGTTGATTGTCAATGGCGATTGTGATGGTAAAGGTGGTTGGTGATGGTTGATGATTGTCATATTGGTTGACAATAGTGGTATTGAATATTGATAGAGAACATTAGTGACAGTGATTGATGATTGTAGCTAAAGTGGTGGTGAATATTATCAAACACAAGAATATTCGTTAACGATATTAAGACTTAGTTCTAAATCTTAGGCTGCGTTTGTTTTTATTAAGATTCAGATGTTTAAATTTAAATACACATCTGAATGATTAAGATGTTGTCTTTATATATGAAAAATGAATGTTTAATATCGTTCATTTTTTAACACCTGGATTGTGAAATATTTTTATTTGATTAAATAAAATTATAATTAAAATAAAAATTAATTATATATTAAAAATATTTAAGGTGATACAATAAAATAATTATTTAATTTTTTAAAAGAAGCATTTATGTTTTCTAGTAATTGCAGATATGGTTTGTAGTGGTGGTGGTTCTGGTAATGATTGATGTTAGTGACTAATAATGTTAGCAGTGATAGTTGTGATGATAGAGATAGTTGGTACTGTAGTGACTGTAATGGTGGTGACAGTTAGTAATGGTGGTGGCGGCGACAATGGATACAATTAGAATAATGGAGGTGATAGGTCAACAACGTCTTGTTGGGTTCGAGACCGAAAGGCATCTTGCAAAAGCTAATAGTTGGCAAAACATAGAACAATAATTCAGATGATAAAGAAAAAAACATACGAAAAATGGTATATTATTAATATGACTTGGTCAATTGGCCTACATATTAAAAACTAAATAAAAAAATCTAAAAATTATTTGAGAGAAAATCTCATTCTAAACAAGACTCCTAAAATGACTGTATTGCGTATACTAGCGTGTTGTGAAAAAAGGAAGAGTGATCCTCAATTTAGAATTGTATACAAATATTTTTTCTCTAAGAAAGAGATTAGTCAAATATAGAAAAAATTATATTTTTCTTTTAATATAAGTAAAAGTAATTATGATATTACTTTTATTTTTCTTTTAATAAAAGTAAAACTTTAATTTGGTAAGAAAATCACCTAACAAATCTCTCATTTTGAATTGATTTTCTTCGCTTGATCCATCTTCTTCATATGCTTGATCTTTTTTTTTCTACGTAATTTTCATCGTTGCTGCTTGTCATGGTTAAAAATAAGGTTTTAAAATATTATAATTAAAAATTAATATTTTATTTTTATTTTAAAAAATGCAGTAACATGAATGTTGAAAATATGGTTGAAACTTCTTCTCCACATGTAGTTTGGACAAAAATTTTCATTAATTTGATTTGCCTCTTGATTTGAAACTGCTTTAAACTTGTCTCTAATCTCGCTTCACCAAATCATTGGACCCTTGAACCGTAAGTTTTGATGTCACTTGTTGAGTTCAAAATTGATAGGGCATAATGTGAAAACTAATAATTTACAAACAATAGAACAATAATTCGCATGACAAAGAAAAACATACTAAAAAAGATATGTTATTGATATAATTCAGCCAATTAGCCTACATATTAAAAACTAAATAAAAAAACATAAAAATTATTTGAGAGAAAGTCTTACTCTAAACAACTACACCGTCGATACTACTGTGCTGTGAAATAAGAAGAGACATCCTCAATTTATAGAGGTACAAAACATTTCCTTCAAGAAAAGGTTAGCCCAAATGAAGAAAAAAATTATATATATATTTTTAGAAAAAGTAAAAATAATTATAATATTACTTTTATTTTTTTTCTTCTAAGAAAAATAAAACTTGAATTTGGTAAAAAAAAATCAGCATAAAAATCATAACACTGTAGTAACACATCTGTCGACTGATAAAAATGGTTAGTGATGGTGATTGATGATAAATGATAAAACCATATTAGTGAAGATCCGGTGCGCCAAGGAGGTTAAAAATATAGGGGAAAAAGAAGGCGCAGAGAAAATAAAAATAAAAAATAAAAAATAAAAAAAAGTAAAAAAGGGGAAAAGTAGGGCGTGGTTGTGAGAATCGGATAAGTGTGCAACCCTTTCATTGCAGTTTGGTGCCGCCTGTATCCGCCCTCCCCACAGCCACTCTGTTTCAGGTTCATTCATATTTTAGGGCTTTATTTCTTTCTCATCTTTTGATTTTATGTAATTCGATTCCCGCGTCTGCTATTTCATTGTTTATCGCTTGTCCCCAACTCCTTTTCTTTGCTTTCTTAGATACATAAATGCTGATTGTTATCCACATAACCAATCATTTGCTTATTACTCGTATAAATTTTCATTCTTGTAAATTCTCTCTTGCCTCTTCATTATTTCTTTCTGTTGTATTCCCACTTATCTCTCTTGTCCGGGGGCTTTGAGTGGGGGCAAGGGGATAATGGAGCGAGGATTGTATGCTTCTCTCAAGCACCCTTTGCAGTAATCTTAAAAGTTGACTTGATCTGCTACCCTTTGGGCACACATTATTAACCCCGTGACTCTGTAACTGAAAGATATCTTACTTGTTTCCTTAATTGAACAGGCATGCCACTGAGCTATTACACTTTATGAAGCTTGTTTATTTGTATTCTTACCTCTTCTGTTTACGTGCCTTTAATACACGATTTTACTTCATTCGCATATCATTCTACTTATTATAAAGTTAGTTTACTTATTTTTTTATGTTGTTTTTAGAAGCTCTCAACTGGATCATTCATAGGGAGGGTCTCATTGATCAAAATTGAGACAGCATCATTATGTTCCAGTGATAATTATTTGGCATGCTTTGACAATGGTGGCTGATCAGTCGAAGAAACGTCTGCGTGCTGACAGCAACATTGACTCTTCTCTGGACCCCCACGGATTGAAGAAGAAGAAGAAGAAGAAGAAGCAGGGATTAACAAGATACAATGTGAAGTTAAAATCTAATGTTTCTCTGATTTGGGATGACAAAAAAAGGCGCGTTCTTGCCAAGAAGGAGCAAATTGGCATTTCACACAGAGACCTGGCTCCCTTCTTGGATTCTCTCTCACATCACCATAACATATTGGCTGATGTTTTCACTCTACCTCACGAAACTTTTGAACTCAAAAATTTAAGCGAGGTCCTCTCGCACAAGGTAACAGTCTATCTAGTTGTATGCGCTAAATACTTGTTACTGGATGGTATAGTTATCCTCGTGTCTTTCACTATGGAAATTGTTTCAGGTTTGGCAGGCAAACTTGTCAGAAGATGAGAGAGAATTTCTTATGCAGTTTTTGCCGGAAGGGTCAGGACCAGATGATATTGTGTATAAATTACTGGTTGAGGAAAATTTTCACTTTGGAAATCCTTTTGTTAAATGGCAAGTCTTCCCTTTGCTTAATATCTCAATCTGTTTGACATTCAATTTTTCAATTTTTTCATGTTCTGAAATTTGCACTTGAGGTTCCTGTGACTTCTCTTGTTACTTCGGACTGTAGGATTTATGGTGGGTTCTTGATAGTTTGTTTGCCATCTGACAGTATTTGGATTGTTTTTCTCATTTGACGTGATTATGGTTCTATTTATCAAAAACATAAAAGAAAGATATGATATGTTATCGATATAAATTGAGATTGATGAGATTAGAGTTACTGATTTTGGCACCATGTTCTTTTGATGATTGGAATTATAATTATCTCACCGAGGAGCCATCGTTTTAAAGATGCAACTAGAGGTCGAGATATTCGTGGAAAAGAAAGGATGAACTACGGGTTCCTAGTGTCCGTGGATGTACTTTGGTATGACGATAATATGTTACGTGGACTATAATCCAATGTGTCAAATAAAGAGATTATGAGGATCATAATACACTGATGTATCAACTGTATCTATGCCATATCCCCATCATAATACTAAACAATAGAATACTTAATATTGTTAGTAATTAGTATGCAGATAGCGTTTACGTACAACCAGCAAGAGGAACCAAACATAACTTTTAATAGAACATTATATGATGTGCAATCAACCTCCCATACATTGTCTGTAAATATTTTCCCAATCTAGTCCCTGATATTATCAAACGCCCTTTCACGTTAGAAGACGGAGAAGCATATTCTTTCCTGATTATGGAACTAGCATTGTGTAATTGTTTTGGCCTTGAACTGCTGTTCTTTAACCGCCTGAGACCTTTTTTCTACTTTCTTAGTTGGACGCATTGTATCTGATCACCTGTGTATTGCTTCTATGGACTTTTGTTAAGTAGGTACATAATTGTGCACTTATTAACTTATTAACTTGCACCATTGTGTCAATTATCTGAAAAGTACCCATAAATCAACACCTCAAGTTGCAAAAGAGGTTAGCATAGACTACCTTATAATGAGTTAGTAAGTTTGATGATCATTTGCACTAGAGCCCCCGCCGCCCCACATCCATATTTTTTTTTGATAACTGGTAAGATTTGTATTCTTCAGCTTACCCTGGCAGTGGCGAACTCAGGATTTAAGGATTGTGGGTGCTTAAAAATTAAAAAGCTAAAAAAAATAAAAAAATCACCTCAACAAGGTTCGAACCCAGGACGTCCCTTCAGTGGAGAAGGGAAAAATCAACTTAAATGCCAGTGCACCCAACCAACTTTTATTTTAGTGGGTGCTTTTATATGTTTTATACCTATTTAGTATATTTTCTATATAATTATAACTATTCCGCATCGAGTTTACTGGGTGCCGGAGCACCCTAACTTTCCAAGCAAGATAACGACCCTATCCACTTCCCAATCATTTAGCAACCTTCTGAAAGAGATGTTCCAGCCCTGTAATGACCAGCAATCACTCCCTTTAGCTTTTGGATTTGCACATATCCGGAAGAGGTCCGGAAATTGATCCTTGAGAGGAAGTTGATCAACCCATCCATCATGCCAGAAGCTTGTCTTGATTCCATTGCGTACCTTAATACTTAGTTGGCTTCCATCAGTGGCCAAATATTCCTGATAGTTTTCCACACCCCCACACCATAAGGATCAGAGACTATCTTTGAACGCCAGGGATTGATTTCGCCAAACTTTGCCACAATAACTTCTTTCCATAAGGCGCCTTCCTCTTTAGTGTATCTCCATAGCCGCTTCATGAGTAAGCTTTCATTTTGCAGCGTCAAATTTTTGACTCCCAGGCCCCCTCTCCCTTTGTTCAACAAAACATTCTTCCAGTTCACTAAACAGTAACCCTTTCCTTCTTTATTTCCTTGCCATAAGAAGTCTCTTCTTAGCTTGTCCAGCTTCTTCACAACTTTGGCTGGCATTGGAAACAAAGACATCACGTAAGTAGGTAAAGCATCTAGGACAGAATTGATAAGGATCAATCTACCCCCCAAAGATGGGTACTGTGCCTTCCATTTAGTAACTCTCCTCTCTGTTCTTTCCAAGATACCATCCCATCCCAGATTTCTAAAGACTTATGCTTGCTTGCTACCTAGAGGCATGCCCAAGGATGTTGTAGGCAGTTGGTGTATTCTGCAACCCAGAATGCTTGCCAAACGCAATTAACTTTCAGCCCTGCTACAGCTTCAAATAATACCAGAATCACTCTGATGTAGCTTATCTGTTCAACAACTGGCTCACAAAAGATGACAGTGTCATCTGCATATAGCATATGACTAATTTCCATCTCCCTTCCCACTCTATCCCCAATTTTGAAGCCACTGACCCATCTTTGTTGGGTTGCTATTCTCATCATACCGCCAAAACCTTCCATTACCAGGATGAAGAGAAAGGGAGAAATGGGATCACGCTGCCTTAACCCTCTTCCTGATGCAATAAAATCCACAGGTTCACCATTCACGATAATTGGAGAACCTAACAATTTTGATACAACATTCTATCCACTTAACCCATCTATTTCCAAACCCCATTCGTCTCAATACGTTAAGCAGGAAAGACCAATTCACATGATCATAAGCTTTCTGTATATCTAACTTACACATTATGCCTGGAACCTCACTCTTCAACCTTGAGTCAACACATTCACTAGCAATGAGTGCTGCATCTATTATTTGCCTCCCTTTAATGAAGGCCATCTGGTTCTTGTTGACCAATTTGTTTATCACTTTCTTGAGCCTTTCTGCAAGTAATCTAGCAATAATCTTGTAAACTCCACCAACCAAACTAATTGATCTTAAATATTTTAACTCTGAAGCTCCAGGTTTCTTTGGGACTAGAGCAATGAAGATTGCATTGAAACTTTTCTCGAATGCCTGATTTGAATGGAAGTACTGAATTCAATTGTACTGATGATATCTTGCTTTACCAGACTCCAAAAAGTCTGGAAAAAACCAGCGGGAAACCATCTGGACCGGGTGCTTTCTCACTAGCACACAAATTTACACATTCCAGTATCTCCTCTTCTTCAAAAACTCTCTGTAGCCGTATTTGTTCCTCCTCAGTGATCCTTGAGACCTCATGTAGTCTTAAGTCAGGCCTCCAAATCTCAGTCTCCTTGTATAAATCTTTGTAGAAATTTTGCACTGCTTCCTTGATGTTTACTGGATCCTGAATATTGTTTCCGTCCACTACCAATTGCTCCATGGAATTGAACCTCTTGTGTGAGGTTGCAGTTCTGTTGAAAAACTTTGTGTTCTGGTCCCCATGTTTCAACCACTGGACTCTAGATCTCTGTTTCCAGGCAATCTCCTCCCTCTTTGGTACCTCTTCAAACTCCATGGACAGGTTAACCTTCTGTAACATTTCATCATCTGTGAGGGATCTTTGTTTCTGGATATTCTCCCAGTGTGCAATCTGATTAAGGATATCCTCTTTCCTTTGCTTCCAGTTCCCCCTATTCTCTTTACACCATTCCTTTAACTTTGCTTTAAATATTTTAAGCATAACTTTTCTGCATAGAATGTATATAATCTTTAACTTTTTGGTTTTCAAGTGCTTTATACTTTCAATTGGAGAGATTTTTGGGATATGGTTGAAGCATTAAGGATAATCTACCTTTTAAAGTACTTCTCTGTTTCTATTTATAGTTTACTATGCAGGCCTAACTGCATTTATCTGGGACATGTGTGATTTAACCCTTTACATGGATGTTCTGAGAGTCTCATATTATCAAAATCTCTGGCATCTTTGCAGGGGTCGGATGATCTGTTCTGGTAGCTTTCACCCTGACAATGTTATGCGTCAGGAGCAGGTTTTCAAGGCTAACAAGAAGGCATACTACATGGAATTACAAAATTACCACGACAAGTATTCAGATTTCTTATCTGTATCTTTCTTTATTTCTGAGCATTTTTCTGTTTGCATTATATTTTACTTTTCACGGCAGTATGATTGGGAAGCTGCAGTTATGGAAGGAAAGTTTGGAGAGCTGTAAAGACTCGGAGGAGGAAATGGTGGAGAGAATATTGAGGTTGGTTTTCTTTCATTGTCTTATGTTCCAGGTTACTGTGGTTGCGTTACCTGTTTTGAAAAAATGTTCTAGGTTTATTTAAAGAAATTTAAAAGAAAGAAAGAAGCACATGAAAATAAATGACTCAGAATACGTCGGGACCCCTCATAAATTTGACCTTCTGTATGAGTTTCCAAGGCCACAAAGCTGACAAGGAGGTTTCATTGTTTAGATTCCAGTAGACTTAGTTGACTGAAAACTTCCGTTTGTTGTACAGCTTCTAAACTTCATCTATGTTAGTTCAGGTACCTGTGAAGGGGTTCAGAACTTGTAACATGCTTGAGAGACTGTCAATTCCCAATCATTTAGGCCCCTCACAAACATTAGATTCCAACCTTGGGCACTCCATATCATAGAGTGTGTTTTCTTTTTTGAACGCTTAAGATGTAAAGATCAAGGAATTGATCTTTTGGATTAGTTTGTCCTATCCAAAGGTCGTTCCAAATATCTTTCATTCTTCTACCTAGTTGGTTTCAATTTTGAAAAAAGAAGAATCTGTCTTCATTTCATCCCCAACTCTAATGGATCTGTTGATGCCATAGTTAGGCCATACTCTGCCATAGCTTTCTGATAGTCTTCCGCACACTACAAACATTGGTGCTAAGTACATCTCTAGTGATCCACTGATTCATTAAGCATACCTTTGGGTGATGAATCTTCCCCACGGAGCTAAATCTTTGCTGCTGAATCTCCATATCCATTTTTGAAGCAGACATCTGTTTTGGAAACTGATATATATTATGACCAAATCTCCTTGCCTTCTTACTGTGAGTCAGTGAGTCCCACTTTATCAGGTTATAGCCTTTTTTCTCATTGTTTCCTTTTTTGAAGAGGTGAAATATTTCATCGATAATAACAAGGACATCTGCCATATACGAGAGGTTTCCTTGTTTCCTTGTAGTTGGGAAAAGTTGTCACTGCGTCTGTAGAAGAATCAAAAGAAATACACAGTTAGAACTTCATTATTTTGGTTAAAACTTTCTTTTATTTGACAAAAAAGAATAGATTCCAGCGATTTTTTTAACAGATTTGGCCCGAAATATAGAAGAAAAACATAACTAAACAAACAACCATTGCATCTAAAGGTGAAAAGAAAAGACATATGAAGTTGCAACAAATATGCATTGTGTGTTAAGAAGAAATACAAAATTGGAACAAATAAAGCATTTTATATGATTATGTGGCGATTAACAGTTGAAAAATGCCCCATTTTGAAAGTTATTTTTTTGATCTTTTCAATCCCAAGAGCCTAAAGAGAGTGTATTCTCGCTCTTTGCCATGTCAGTCTAGGAGGGTTGAGTCTATCAAATTGCCAAGTTCAGGGGGGTAATCAAGACCAAAATAGTTTAGATGTGCACTGAATATACTGAGATATTCTGCCAATAAAGGATAGCTCAGATGATATATTGAGATCTTTTGACAACCGCGCTAAGTTATGCCATAATAGGAGGTTGTTGCAACGATCCTCCTTGTCGATATTGTTGTTCTGGGAGCGATCTCAACCTTCTTGGTTATCAAGAAATCTGTTTGATAAAAGTAGCTGGAAAAGAATTGATTGAAGGAAGAAACAAAAGTGAAATGGTAAAAATGAGCTTGCAGTATGGGTGTATTCTGTATGAAGGAAAACATTTTCCTATTTTCTCATGTTCGATTGGTTAATATTTTTGGAAAATATATATTTTTAGAAAAACAAGCTCCTTGAAAAATAAGGAAATGACTTCCTTAATAAAAGTAGGGAAAACAAGTGGGATTGTCTCCTCCCGCTCTCACGATCACCCACCCCGCCCCGACCCGTCTCTACCCACCCCAAACTCCATCACCCTATCTCTACCCATTCTCATTTTTTGTGTTAGATATATACAAATAACTTTAGGATAAGATTTTTTACTTGCATACCGAACACAAGAAAATAAGTAAGAAACCACTTGTTTTCCTTAAAAGTGTTCTCTTGGAAAATATTTTCCATGGAAGACATTTTCCTCCACACCTAACACACCCTATGACTTCTTAAATTGTGGTTGTATGTTAGTAATTCTTAATATAATAATTGATTTTTTTCTCATTATGAGGGTCATAACAGTCACATGCCTTTCTTTGGGTATCAGAAAGGGCTTCACCGAAGGCACATATGGCAGTTCGCCTGATGGAGCTAAGATGGCTGCAAGATCTAGGAAAGGAGAAAAACTAAACAAGCGCAATATCCAACACAACGATGGTGCCAAATACATGTCTTATATTAAGGTGGCTATGCCTTCGTTGGAACATCTTATGAGTCTTATGGAATGCTCCAATGGTCTTGTTTTGTTTATTTTCTCACCGAATACTTGGAGCTCAGACATGTTGGAACCCATTATCCAGCAAGATGTTGGCCCATCCATTTTTTCACTCGAGTTCTTACATTGGAATGATTTTCATTTCAGTCTTTCATGTGTGCAAATTCTGTACAAACTACTGGCATTCATTGAATTTATGTTATGTTCTCATCTCCGGTGGCTGACAGTCTTTCTCCATCCCACTGCCCCTTCCTTTCTCCATCATATTTTAGGTCAGTCGAGAACACTATCAACGTGTTAAGAACAGCATGAAGCATAATAGTAATAGCATTCAACCCAGGTCTCTGAGCAATGTCTTAGGTGATGTGGAAAATCTCCATGTACAGCCTTTTGAATTTTATGAGGAAGAAGAACGTCAGAAATTACATAACCACTGGTTAGTTTGTGGAGCAAATGATTTCTTCTGGTATTATCAATGTTTTCCACATCAGCTCTGAGTGTGTGTTTGTGCAGGCTGCAGCTGGCAAATAAGGATGTCCCTGCTGGTTTTGCAAAATGGATAAAGAAACGTTCACAGGAATTGCAACTGAGAACATCATTAGGTCAAGAAATGGAACAGAAACTGAATGTCCAAATTAAGGTCTGTCCTAGGAGACATCTTATACATCTAAGCTCAGAGTAGCTGCTTGAATTACTCGATGATTTGTGTTTACTTGGTCTAGCAGGGTAAAGAGAAAAGGAGCTCTGATGGGATATTTGCAGAACTAACTGATAATAAAGAAGCAGAAGAGAGAACGTACTCTGATGGGATCTTTGCAGAGCAAATTGATAATAAAGAAGCAGAAGTTGCACATTTAATGGAAGTAGAGGTTTATACTTTTAGCTTTTCCCCCCTTTGTGTTTGAGGATCAATGTGGGTTATCTCATCACTTAAAGGAGTCAGTTTTAAAGATGTTTCTATGCTCTTGGAAGTTCCAGATAGTCTTATCTTTGTTGTCTAATTGCTAAATTGTCTAAATTTGCTCTAGGTTGATCAGTTGGAGGACAACAAAGTATCTGATGGGTTGATTGAGAGCCAAATAGAAGGAGAAATAGTAAATAATGAGTTTCTACAGTCAGAGGTCAGTTATTCTAATAGCCAATAGAAAAACAATTGTATAGTCGCTAAAAGGCTTCACCTATCATTCTTACCAACTCTTGTATGTCGAATGGAAGATGGTTTCTTTAGTTGTCTAATTGTTAAAATATCCAAGTTTGCTCTAGGTTGATCAGCATGAGAGCAAGGAAGAATCTGATGGGTTGATCGAGAGGCAAATGGAAGGAGCAATACTAAATAATGAGCTTCCTCTGCAGTCAGAGGTTAGTAATACTAATAGAAAAATAATTTTATAGAAGCGAATTCTTAACAACTCGTGTATGTCGATGGGAAGATGGTTCCCATAGTTGTCTAATTGTTATAACATGTCCAAGTTTTGTCTAGGTTGATCAGCATGAGGGCGAGGAAAAATCTGATGGGTTGATCGAGAAGCAAATGGAAGGAGAAATACCAAACAGCGAGCTTCCTCTACAGTCAGAGGTCAGTTATAATAATAGATAAACAATTGTATGGAGGCGAATTCTCACCAACTCGTGTATGTTGAAGGGAAGATGGTTTTCTAGCTGTTTAATTGTTAAAATGTCCAAGTTTGCTCTAGGTTGATCAGCATGAGGGCAAGGAAATATCTGATGGGTTGATCGAGAAGCAAACGGAAAGAGAAACACTAAATAATGAGCTTCCTATAAAGTCAGAGGTCAGTTATACTAATTGAAAAACAATTGTATAGAGGCGAATTTTTACCAATTCCTGTATTTCGAAGCGAAGATGGTAATCAAAGTTTGCTCCATGTTGTTTAGCATGAGGGCAAGGAAAATCCTGATCGGTTGATCGAGAAGCAATTGGAAAGAGAAATACTAAATAATGAGCTTCCTATACAGTCAGAGGTCAGTTATACTAATAGAACAAAAATTGTTTAGAGTCGAAAAGGCTTAACCTAAATTCTTACCAATACGTGTATGTCGGAAGATGGCCTACTTAAATACACGGGCCCTGTCTCACTAAACAAATAAATGGTTGGTAGAAATTTCTGTTAAAGAGTTTTTAGCTATATTATAATTTGCCTGAGAAGATTTTTTTTTAAAGTTTTCCAATGTGCTTGATAAGATTCAAATAAACTCTTTGGTTGTATGATGAATCAGGGTCAAGAGGGAGGAAAGTCTGCAAGCTTATTTGATGAACAGACCCCTGATAGCACAGCTAACACTGATTATGATGATGAGTCTCTCCCCGTCTCACTCAATCAGGATCTTGATCGTGTTTCACTTGTTGAGAGCAGTCAGTTAGGTCACTTTAAGCTGGATTCCAGTGAGAACAATATAAGCCAGCAGGAAGACGAAGTTTCTCCAACTGTATCAGAGTATCCAGAACGGTTGAGTAGAGTGGATGTTCCTGTTGATCTAGGGGATCCTCTTGCTTCTAGTGGTGATGGTTGGCCAGCAGTTAGCATAGCTGCCTCTTTTGGGTGTGCCACTCCCATAAGTCATGAATATTCTTCTGCTGAGGAGTTGTCACTTGGGCATCCTCGAGTTACCAATGAACCAGCCTCTAGTCTTATTAATCTGGAAGCTGTCCCAACAGAAAAGGATGCTGGGAGGGATATGTTACCCAGAGAACCCAGTGCTGTTTCTCTCTTTGGTCCATACCCTCAGAACAGGAATGAAATATTCCACCCGTTTTTCAAGGATCCAGATATTTCATCTTATAATCATGAGCAGAGACAGCCTCCGCTGGACTTCCAACCATCAACCAATCTGATGCATCATCCAGGTCAATATTCTGGTCATTTTAGGGAGCAGCTTCATGCACAGCTACCATTGGAGCTACGACACAAAGGGTTGAATGATCTCCTCATGCATCAGAACTTTCAGGGCAATCTATTCCCAGATGGAGGTAGATACTCTTTCCCTAGGCATGAACAGTTGAATGTTGGCATGCAAGATTGGGCTGTCAATTCTGTTCATGTGTCAGCACCATCTCAAACTCATCTAAGCAGTGGAGACTTGTTAAATCAGAATTGGTTCTCTGGAGAGAACCTTGCCCGTGGGGGCTGGTCTACTTTAGGAGGTGTTGGTGGTCCATCTCAGAGCATTGGAAGTGCAAACAACTCAGATCAGAGCTTGTACAGTGTTTTATCCGAGTGTAACGCACTGCATCAGGGTGGCTCTTATAATCTATCAGGCTCAAGAGAACATTTGATCCCTCCAAGGAACTATGGTGGGATAGGGATGGAAGTTCCCACAACGAGCAATGCCTCGCAGCAACAAGCTGCTTCCCTTAGTTACATGAGTAGCCAGGAAAGTCCCGGGGGCCTTAAACCCAATAGCCTTGGATGGACGAGCATGTCTACTCAGAATCCAGGCTTACACGATTCAATGGGCAAACCATTCTTGAGGCCCTGGAATCCATAGGGACATCGCCTTGCACAAGGATATGAAGCTCCAAGAGGCGGGGGACAAAATTGATGTAAATTTTAATTTTACACCAGAAGATGTAAGAGGCTATGTACATGCAGCCAGATTTTATTGCAATTGTTTTTGGGTTGAGACTGCTGCAAGGCTTTGCTTGATGACGACCAAGCCTCGGGGGCATTTTTTGTACATATATGTATACATATATACACGTTAGATAAATCTAATGTTGGTGTATATACTAGATATATTTATAGATATAGGGGAGGTTGGTGTAGTTATGGTGCTCGAGTGGTTCTCTAATTAGATACATTTAGTAGCTAATATAGTTTTTACTCTTATTTTTGTTCTCTGTCGGCGGTAAAATAAAATGTTGCGTAATTAATGTGGGATTTCTGTTTTATTTTGAGCTAAAAAAATTTATATGATTGGGCAAACACTAGCAGGAAGTTGGTGAATTGGCATATATATATATATACATATATTATTGTCCGGGATGGTCATTGTTTTTGTGAATAATCCGTAAAGTAAAGAAAAAGGCAAAGGAGGCACTGTAGGCTTTCTTAATTAATAAGAAGGGAATAATGTATGAACGGTATGCCTGCTTAATACTCATTCATTTCGTCGGTTGAGTGATTCCTTCCTACCGTTACAATCCACATTTTATTTCCTTCTTCGCTGGCGTCGCCTTAAATGAAATATATTTGAGAGAGAGAGAGAGAGAGAGAGAGAGAGGAGCAAATTTGTGTGTTGTGTTGGTGGGGATGGAGGATTCGAGGAAGAAAGAGGTGATCCGATTGGAGCGGGAGTCAGTTATTCCAGTCCTCAAACCCAGGCTCATCATGGCCCTCGCTGACCTTATTGGTAACTAATTTTAATGCTCAAGCTCTGCGCAGAATTTTAAAACCTAATAGCAGCAACTCTAGTGTTTGCCAAGAATTTAAACCCGTCTATGTCACTACTCTACTATGTTTGAGTCGTTCAAGTTTCTACTCTACTTTTGCAACAAAATTGATGTGCAGATGAATTGTTGTTCCTTTGTTGTGCAACTCCATCTCAATTCGTAACCACTTATCTGAATCCTCATCATCAACTTTTCTCCTCCATTTGGTCTTGTTTTATTCCACTGCTCCATAAATCGTCTTCTAGTACAAATATGGGGTCCTCTATAACCAGGAATTCTCTAAGTCTTACACGAGCATAATATGCTCTAAACCACCTAGAAAGGCTTCCATCAAGTCCTCGTGGATTCTAAGAAATTGTATAGCTTTTGGAACAACTTCCTTCTACGTGATTTGTTGTATTGGTAACTAGAAATAATATTCACAAGTTAAAACAATACGATAAGTTAGTGCTGGACAAATCAAATGGGTGGAAGGCCCCTGATCAAAAGGAAGAAGGATCCTGTACACCCTCCATGTGATTTTTTTTTTTTTTTTTAAATTGGTAACTTTGTATTATATCACAACAGTACATGGGTTGTACTGAAACCTTATATACAGTTGTACTCCAAACTCCACTGCTCTATATCTATATTGAGTCGAAAACATCAATTATAGTGATAGTGTCATTTGAGTATAACTGATTACACCAAAAACATAACAACAAAATGCAGTTTAGTTTAACTTTCTGCACACTATTCTCTATGCTCTCAAAACACCTAGAGTTCCTTTCTTTCCAAATTGCCCACCATATTGTAGCAGGGATGATTCTCCATCTAGCTCTGTCTTTAGCATGGACGCCTGCCTCCTCCCAGCTTTTTAGAGCTTCAGTGACTCTCCCCGGCATAGTCCAATATATGCCTTTAAGGATCAAAAATATTCTCCATAGTTGCTGAGTATATTTGCAGTGTAGAAATAGATGGTTTACGGTTTCCGAGGTTTCCCCACATAGGAAACACCTAGAACATAAGGTTATATCCCCCTTTTCATTACATTATCCCGAGTCAGAGTTGCTTCCTTAGCTAGCAGCCACATAAAACATGAAACTTTATTGGGGATCTGCATTTCCATATTTGTTTCCATGGCCAGGTAGGATTCTGCAGACTTGGTTGATCCATCAACCTGTAGGCTGCGCCTACTTTAAATATGCCTTTGCTGCCACCTTTCCACCACAACACATCCTCTCTGCCCGAAGACCCTTAAATTTCCAACCGTGTTGAGAAATTCTGCCACCCTTATTACTTCTCAGTCATTAGGTTGTCTCTTGAAGTTGAAATTCCATCCCTGTGTTGTCCAAAGTTCCTCAATAGTTCTTTGTTGAAAGAAAACTAAGTTGTATGTGTCATGGAAAAGGATTTCCAGGTTCCCTTTCTCATGCCACTCTTCCTTCCAAAATTTGGTCTTATTCCCATTTCCCACTTTTACCTTGGAGTTGAGTTTGACTTCCTCCCATGGAGTTCTTATGGATCTCCATAGGCTGACCTCGTATGGTGTAGTCACTTCCTTGGTCATCCAGTTGTCTTCCGCCTCATATTTAGCACCTATCACTCTTTTACAGAGTGACTGGTCGTTGTTTGAGTATTTCCACAACCATTTCATTCTGAGTGCTTTGCTTTGATACTTCACATTCTTACTTCCCAGTCCCCCATTCTTCTTCCCGGTTGCTACTGATTTCCATTTTACCAGGTGAGAGACTTTCTTCTCTTTGTTTCCTTGCCACAAGAATTTCCTCCTTATGCTATCCAACCTTTTAACGACCCCTGTCGGAATGGGAAATAATGACATCATGTATGTTGGCATAGCATCAAGAACTGAGTTGATGAGTGTTTGTCTACCTCCCAGAGATAGATATTGTGTTTTCCATCTGGCCAATTTCTTCTCACACTTTTCTCACATTATTCCAAATTTCAGTAGACTTGGATTTTGCTCCTAAAGGCATGCCCAAGTAAGTTGTTGGCAAAGTACCAACTCCACCCCCACCCTCCATGTGACCTTTACAGACACTTGATGGATTGAAATCCCAAAAGGTTTCAAATTCCTTCTGCACTGTATAAGTTTTGACATCTTACATATTGCAACTTTTAACACAGATTTTAAGTTTTTCCTTCTGGATATAGATAAATCATGTCTGCGTCATCACAGCTTATTCTCTTCCTTCTTTCTTTAAAATTATTTTCATTACTACCTTTGTGAAAATTGTATAATGGTGTATGAATCTCCGTGGTTCTAGTTCTCTTTAATGTTTTTTATGATTGATTACTCAAGTATAAGTTTTGTTTTGAGGTTCTAATGATCCCTCCTTCCTCCTTGCCCAGAACATAATTCTGACCGAGCTGAATTTCTGAAGCTTTGCAAGAGAGTTGAGTACACAATTCATGCTTGGTATCTTCTACAATTTGAGGATCTCATGGTAATACAATTTTATGGTGCTTTTCATTTGATCAAATATCGCTTTCTCCATCATTTACTGCAAATCAATTTAATTTGATGATATTGATATTGTGTTGATCAATAGAATTGTGTGATTGCAGCAATTATACTCCTTGTTTGATCCTGTGAACGGGGCTCAAAAATTGGAGCAGCAGAAGTTATCTTCAGATGAGATTGACATTCTTGAACAGAACTTTTTGACATATTTGTTTCAGGTAAAATTGATGCAGCTTCTTCTTAAGTTTTTTCTCTCTGATATCTGAGGCAGCTATATGAGCTGTTTAGATTCATAAGATAACATGCAAGCACAAATTGCCTAGCCAGTGAGAGCTGGAGACTTGAGTTTTCATCTGTTGGCCCTCAGAGATCCAGCTGGCCCAGGTGTCACTCATAACACATGGCAGTCAGGATTTCTTTTGAGCAACTTCAAATGAAAACATTTCCCTTAGATAAAAGAGGAGTTCTCGAGACTAAGGATTAAAGGTAATTAATAAATGATAGAAGAGATAATTCAAAATCCACTCAGTTTAATTTTGGAGAATGGTTTAGTTTTAGCATTGACATTCTCTTCCTAGAAATTTGTTCTCCACTAGAACAAGGTTGAGATGTCATTGTTAAACACTTTGAACGGAGGTCCTGTTCTTCTATGAAGGATTTGGAAGTTGATTGAATCTTTCCCTCATCTAGAAAGTTCAAGTAAGAGAAAGTAGGAAACATGGCAGGCGGTGTGTTATCACTCCTTAGTCTCCCATAGTATCCAGTAGCAGTTACTTCTTTGTATTAGTTTGCAGTTTCTCATTCCAGTAATGTTAGGAAGTCATGTCCTAGTTTCTATGGGTAGTTATCTTATCAGTACTGTATTTGAACTCTATGTTTATTACATGAAAAGTAAGCAGAAAATGATTCTAGTTTTTGAGTACTTTAACTCAAGATATTGCAAGTTCTCTCTTAACGAGCCTGCAACATAGGTATTTGCCCAAGTGGGATTTTGAGCACCCATGTTGGGGACCTATCAGTGACCACCATCAGCTACTATAATTTACTGTATCCGCGTATCTTTAGTCATGACATTAGTGTTCCAGTTAAAATTTATAAAAACTCTGATCTCATATGTGTCTGTGTATATATATAGAGTCTTCATTTGTCCTGATAAAAAAAATAGTCTTCATTTGTTTCTCCAGTTTCTATCCTTATTCTCTTATGCTGATGCAGATTATGGACAAAAGTAACTTTAAAATAGCGAGTGATGAAGAGATTGATGTTGCACATTCTGGGCAGTATCTTCTAAATCTTCCAATCACTGTTGATGAATCTAAGGTTTTTACCCAGTTGCTTCCGCATTAATTTGGTTCCAACAATTATTGGCTCTCTCGATATAGTTCCTTTTATTGGCATGTTGACTTTGCGATTCATTCTACCTTACCCTGGATGCAGCTTGACAAAAAACTTTTAAAGAAGTATTTTGCAGAGCATCCTCATGAGAGCCTTCCAGAGTTCGCTGACAAGGTATTACTCTTATTGAAGCTTCAAGTTACGTTTACTTTTACTGGGACGTTTGATATGGAGTTAACGGCTTCCCACATGCTAGGTTTACAAGTGTAGTTTCTGGTTATAATTATGACATCTTCACTGAAGTGAATATTTCTCAATTTGTTTCTTGTTGGTGTGGGATTCAAAAATGTGACTTGATTTCTTGATAGCCACATATGGTTTCCATTTGTTTCCCTACTTTTGCCTTGCTTTGCAACAATTACGATCGGCTTTTGAAGTGTATATCACCTTTGGAACATGTGATTCTATGAAACTACTATTTCCATCATGAGATCAGCAGAAGGAATTTGCACTCCAATCAAAACATGAACAAAAGTTTGCGACCATTCAATTCGATGAATTTAGCGTTCTATTGTGCTTACTGGCCTTTTCTTCTTTTTCGTCGGAACAACCTCTCTAACCCCCAAAGGTAGGGTTAAGGTCTGGGTCACCCCACTTGTGGGATTACATTGGGGGGGGGGGGTTGTTTTTGGTGGAAGATAATTTTTTATTGAAAGAGAAGAAAATTTTTGCAATCAAGGGTTATAAATAGTGAGTTATGACTTGCGAGTTACGACTGAGGATAAACTGGGATCTTTTACCTTCTCATTTTCTTGCTTTTTTTTAAAATAAGATTAATCATCAATTAAGGCTGCTCCTCAAATCTATAATAGTCCACGCAAGCAATTAACAACAGTAAAATAGTGACTTGACTATTTCCTTGAACCTGCAAACTGTACCATGGATGGACATGAATATTTTTGGCTGTTCATCTTATATGATATATCAATGTTTTACCTTGTCCTGAAACTTATTAGGTATATCAGTGTGTAGTATGAATATTTATTTTTCTTTAGACAATTTCATTGCTGTTTCCTGATCTGATTTGAATTGCATTTAGTGCCACCATGTGATTGTCCATTTTATATGCAGTATCATCATCTGTATTATTCCTTCTCAAGGGAGAGGGATGAAAGTGAACAGTTTGATCATGCCACTGAGTTGCTTTTTCTTTTCCAGTACGTAATCTTTCGTCGCGGCATTGGAATTGATAAGACTACTGATTACTTTTTCTTGGAAAAAGTGGATATGATTATTTCACGCATTTGGGGATGGATTTTGAGAAAAACAAGGTGTGTGGCTTTTATATACAAAAAAAGTATGGTAAACATGTTCAGTGTTTGTATTATACTCAAAATGAAGTTCCTACCTTTCTGATAGACTGTTTTCGAGGAGATCAAGTTCACGGCGCATGAAGGATCCAAAAAAGGATGATGGGATCAACAGTGAAGCAGAAGATCAGGACTTATATGTCGAACGTATCCGGATTGAAAATATGGAACTCAGGTCTAATAAGTGCTCTTTGTGGTTCTGTATTTCTACTCTTTGCTTAAACTAATATGCTGCTTTAGAAAGTTCATAAGGCAATTTTGTATCTTGTGAATCTTTTAATCAATAAGTTTCATTAAACCACAGACTGGTATATTTACAGCATGAGACGTATTCTTTTTGATAAGGGAAATATTTTATTAACAACAACAACATACCCAGTGTACTCCCGCAAAGTGGGGGTCTGGGGAGGGTAAAGTGTACGCAGTTCAATACCCCGTATACCAAAATAAGAGAACCTACATCATAATATGGTTCTCAGCAGAAGAGATTCAATCCTCTATGCAAATAGGGACCTCATAAATACACCAAAAAGAAACTAGAGATAAAACACTACTCTGCAATTTTACAAAATCTTGCTCCACCCCTTCAAATGCCCTCCTATTTCTCTCCTTCCAAACGACCTACATGATTGCAGAAAGGGCAAATGGTTTAGATTGGCCCTGGTATGATATGAAATAATTTGTTCCCTCTGTTTTTTTAATTGTTAAAGGCAAGTTCATTAACTTCCAGCAACAAAGGAGTGCTGTAAATTAGTATAAGGGGAGCTACATTACGAACAATGTAATGGGCTCAAGAAGGCAATCATGGGATGTCTGTCCTCCGCAATAGCCTTTTTGCACCCAAAAAGAAAAGAAGAAGAGAAGATATGCATTTTTTTTAATACTAATTTCAGATTCAGATTTGTTCTGAATAACTCTTGCACTCCTTTTTTTCCAGATAGTCCACCATATCACTGCAGGGACGTATTCCAATTTTTCCTCTTCATCTTGCCAAGACCTCTCAAGTGCCAGAATTTTAGTAGGTCCTTTGATGTTCTTGGTATTACCAATTTAATTGCCATTAAGTTAAGAGGTGGACTCCATATTTGAGATGTAACGTACAATGAACAATTAAATGATTGATATCTTCAGTTTCATTGCTACAAAAAATAAACGTCTGTCGCATAAATTAACTTCCCACTTTTCTGAAGATTTTTATGTTTGAGACAAGCTCCTTTCGCCAGCAGAAAGTTCCACGTTCTTAGAAGCTTTGTTTTTCCAGATGCACTTCATAAGCCAATTTTCAGGTGGGAAAGGAATTAACTGCTTGTAGCATGATATAACAGTAAAACATCCCTTAGCATCACATTTCCATGTAAAGAGTCATCTCTAGACAAAAGGGGAGGTAAACTGTGTAGCGGAGACAACAAAGAATAGAGGCTGTCTTCTTCTTAATCATTTATATTATGTCTGATTGTAATATCCCAGCCAGAGTTGGACCAGTATTCTGGAATTTATGCTTCAGGATTCTGTACCACTGTAGATAGGAGAGGAGATCCTTTAAAGGCGCAGAGACCAACCAAGTATCTGTCCAGTGTCCAGAATCTTACTTTCGTGCCATTCCCAATTTCTATTCAAGTACATGTCTGGATAGTGTCCCAGTGAATTCTCAGATGCTTCCACATGTGTTGGAGAGATGTGGTTGTTTGGTAATACATGGATTGAGAAATTCATATTTTGTCACAAACACAATAATGTCTCTGTACAATGCTCCCACCTCCTTGTTGAACCTCCAAAGACACTTAAGCTGCAACTTGTACTTTGAACCTTTTTCTGTATGCCCAAACTTCCTGCTTTCTTGTTTGTAGACAATCTACTCCTATTTAACCAAGTTAAAAGTCTTATTCTCTCTTTTACCCTGCCACAAGAAGTATCTGCATATTTTGTCTATTTTATGCACCACTAATACTGACAAAGTGTTCCCCTCTGTTCTTTATTGCTTACGAAATATAGAGATTTATCATCTTCATTATAGATGCCAGGAATCTTGATTGAATTTCCATATTTGTAATCTCATTACCAGCAAATAACTTCTCTAATCCAAACGCTCCCTCCAGTTTGTTGATGCATGCCTAGTCGTTATAGCAACAATTTTGAGCAAATCCTTGACAAAGTATGCATTGGATGCTTTCATGTATATTCCTTCTGCTTTTTCTGTTCATTTACCTTTAATTTCAGCGTTTATAAAGTCTGAGTGTAATGTGAAAAATCAGATTAATCAATTCTGTGCATGGCTTGTAATGTGTTTACTTCTTAGAGCAAGAAAGTTTGTTGTCTAATATTCCCAAAATGACTTGACTGAACTGCTTGAAGCGGATTACCAGTTGTTGGATTCACCACTGTTAAGTCGCTCGAATGAGATTAATAATTATGAATTAGTGCCACTAGCACTAACAATGTTTGCGTCCTCCTTTGTGTTCCTGTTGTTTATTACCAACTTTTACATTTTTCATTGTCTTAATCCAGTTTGCGTAGTCTGCTGAGCAAGATTACAATTCAAGAGCCTACTTTTGACAGGATAATTGTTGTCTACAGGTACAGTTTCTCTCTCTTTGGGGAAATATTTTTAAATATAAAGTTCAGCAATTTGGTTGAAGCACATTTTCTGCATAAAAATCGTGTTTATCAGATAGCTAAGCTGTTGAAATAAGTTTTTTTATCCCTTGTTCCTTTATTTTTCATTTGTCGTACACTGCTGTGTTGTTTGAATAATGGATGTAAGTTGTAATTATGCAGAAGAGCTGGTATGTCAGCAAAATCGGACCGAGGAATTTATGTGAAGCATTTCAGACACATTCCAATGGCTGACCTGGAAATTGTCCTTGTATGATTTTTTTTTCCTAATTGTTTTATTTTGGCCTCTTACCTTGGTAGTGGTATGTGTACTTTTTCTCTGGGGAGCTGAGCTTCTTATAAACTGTTACATATTGATAATATTTCTCTCTTTTTTAGCCAGAGAAAAAGAACCCCAGTTTAACTCCAATGGATTGGGTCAAGTTCCTTGTGTCTGCTATAGTTGGTCTGGTTAGTTATTTTATCCTTAGGATTTGACTGCTCGACTTTTGTTGTCCCTGTAGAATTTTGTTTTGAACTCAGGCATTCTTTAATTCTTTCAGGTTGCTGTTGTGAGTTCGCTTGAATTGCCTAAAGCTGATGTATGGGTCATGTTTGCTATCCTCTCCACAGTGATAGGCTATTGTGCAAAGACATACTTCACGTTAAGTGTTTTGTTGATTTCAGTACTCTGTATCAATATTTGTAAATAAGCAGAGTGTTATCTGTACCAGTGCTTGTTTATTCTTAGCTGCTGACCATATTCTGCACTTCACATCTTTCTTCACTCGTCTTTTGTTCATTTAAGGGACTTCAGCCGTTCAACATCATGAACTTAATTGTGTTGTCAGCCCACCTTTGTAATGTTCATTCTCTTTTTGAATGGAGTGCCCTAAGTTTCGCATCTTGTCATGCTGAGTCACTGGGTTTATATGTTGAATGCATCAGATGATTGTGAAGAACGTAACTAATTGCTAAGAACATATTCAAGCTGGTATTTCCGTGGAACTGATTTCCTTAACTTGCCTGCAGGTTTCAACAAAACATGGCTACATATCAGAATTTGATTACACAGTCAATGTATGATAAGCAGCTAGATAGTGGAAGGGGTACTCTTCTACATTTGTGTGATGATGTGATTCAGCAAGAAGTATGTAGATTCTGTCTTTTTTTTCCGGTTCAAATGCTTTTCAATTCAATCATATGAATTTCCAATAATGTTATTACCTACCTCCTTCCCCAGGGGAACAAATGATAATAGAACTGAAAATAAGCTTTTCTTTTTCATTTCTTAGTGATATCTGTGGGCGTAGTCATACATTATTAACAGTATTTATATACTTCAATACTAATTTATACTAGAACAAAGTAAAGAAAAAAGCATATGATGGCCATCTTGATTATATACGATAGACCAAAGATACAATTGAACTCAAAGAAATGAAAGGAAGATATTCGCTATATTGATGTGCTGAGGGATGGCCTTGGCTCAGCGGTAAGCTTGCTTACCGTGGTGTGCCAGGGTCGGGGGTTCGAAACGCCCCTCCAGCGCGTAGGTCAGGCCCGGAGTGGTCCCCCCCTCCCCGACACCTACGGAGTAGGTATGAACCGGGTCGTCCCTTTTCCCTTTGATGTGCTGTTATAGGAAACTCAGAAATGCTTAAATATATTCTCAAGGTTCCCACTTTGAATAAATATTATTTGTTGGTAACTTGAAACTGCATTTGGTATTGAATGTAGCTACTGATTCTGATACGATGTTCTAGATTAGTTGAGCAAGTTACAGCTGGTGCTTACAGGTGTCATGTCAAATATGCAGGTAAAGGAAGTTATTATATCATTTTTCATTTTGATGGAACAGGGTAAAGCTACTTTGGAGGTATACAACACTTGTATCTCTCCGAATGTTTGGCATGCATATGAATATTATCTTGTACTTTTTCTTGATGCATGCTTCCATGGGGTCCATCCATTATTGTGCTACTAACATAATCTTCCAATATTCTGAGTGATGGTATAGGATCTTGATCTGCGATGCGAGGAGTTACTAAAAGAAGAGTTCGGTGTAAGCTGTAATTTTGATGTAGATGATGCTGTTCAGAAACTAGATAAATTAGGCATTGTTGCTCGGGTAAGATTGGTCTTCTGTATTTAGCTTTCTTTTCTTTTCCTTGACCTGGTAAA
This sequence comes from Capsicum baccatum var. pendulum, assembly GCA_030864225.1. NCBI lineage: Eukaryota > Viridiplantae > Streptophyta > Magnoliopsida > Solanales > Solanaceae > Capsicum > Capsicum baccatum. The sequence continues at coordinate 188,683,999 of CM061551.1, forward strand.
TTTCTTTTCTTGCAAGCTTGTCTTGCCGCCAGATATTTAGATACAGACACTTCTGTGGGTTTCACATATAGAAATACCCCCCTCATTGTATATATATGCACACAAGTAACAAGCAGGAGTAAACCACTTGAAAATAGTTTATGGATCTCTGTATTTGGACGATACCAAACTCGGGCACCATTTGTCTCCTATTGCTTTCTCATTTTGCCTGACTAGATGATCCTTACCACAAACCATGTGTATCTTCTGAGAGAAAGTTGCTTCAATGTTTTAAACATCATCCTTTAGAGAAAGGGCTAGATTGAGCTAGTTGGCAGACTCTCTTCAAGGAAAAGACAAAGGATATCTGCAGGAATCGAGTTACTCTCCAATTTTAAACCACTAAAGTACTAGAAGTCTGAAAATTTGTGAAGAGAAACTCCTCTTGGTCATTAGAAGCATTAAACCAAGATGTCATTTTCCACAGGTAGATAGAAGAAGAGACTCTAATAGCCTTCCTTTTCCAATGACTGGGTTGAAATGATTCAGTTAGTTCAATAACATGTGAGCATTCTCTATCGATATATCTGGAAAAACCTGAAAAGTCTTTTCCAATATGAAAATGGATATTATACAAATTCTACACTGATGGAACTAGAGTATGCCTGCCAGATGCATCCAGAAAAATGTGTGAGAGTACCTTAGCTGAACAGGATGTAACATATTAAGATTTTTAGGACGAAGAAGTTTTATGTTGAATAGTATTAAGGTCTAAAGCAAATAAACGTTGCGTTAGCGAAGAAAGGTGCTACCATCAGGCACAATACTTTAAGTTAAACTTATACTAAAGTTTAAAAACCCTCATAAATTTCTTATATATAAAGGTGTTATTTATGTTTTTCGTGACTAATTTTCTTGTAATAAATTTCTAATTTTGCATTCCAATCACCAAAAATGTTCATAATGTTTTGTTAACAATTAATGTATCTCTTTGCAAGATGGACCGAGGGGCTCCCCCCATCATCTGTTTGATTATGCTCACCTAGTGTCTAATGTTGTCGTCTTGAAGACAGCCCATGGTGGTGCTTGAAGTGAAGCACTATCTAAGTGAGGCTAAGCGGCCCTACTTCGGCTTCATAATGTTGAGTGAGCTTCTAACATTATGGGGTTATTGGATGCAGGAACATTAAATATATTTTGGGAAAATAAGTCCTTTTCTGATATTATAACATCACCCTAATCCCACGAGTGGGCGTATGGGAGAGCAGTATGACCTTAATGTAGAGAGGCTTTTCTGATATTGGTTACCAGAAAATGATTTTCAGGGGAAAGCAGTTTTCAAAAAACTGGGGTTAAACGACTTCCCTCACTTATGGATAGAAGTATTTTCCTTCACAACTCTCTCAACATCCAATCTAACATCATGGTGCTTACCAAAATTTAGACATTATTTTTAATTTTAATGCTAAAAATTTAGTGAAAACACTATCTAGTATGATACTACTTAACTCATTTTCGCAGGAAGTCCATTAAATAGCATATAAGCAAGCGACTTAAGTATAACAAATATTGATAAGATTATAGAGAGTGCGAATCTAATCTTTTATGGATATATAAGGAAATATTCATTTTTATTGTGCTATCAACTGGGATTCAGGGAAGCATGCATCAAATGTGCTTACCTTAGTAAGTAGTATGATAAGCCCGTTTCTTGTTGGCTATTGAAGCCTATTGCTACCTTAAGTCATCCTGATGTGAATATATATATATATATATGTTTCTCTTGCCTGTAATATATTTTGTTCCCATCCAGGATACAATTGGACGGTATTATTGTGTTGGTCTCAAGCGTGCAAATGAGATAATTGGGACTACTACGGAAGAACTTGTCCTCAAAGCAAAACAGGGCTCCATTTCTTCATGATGATATGTATATGCCAGATGATTTGCTCTTCTTAATGACTTTTTTCTCCTCTTTTTGGCTTGTAAGAAAAAATCTGAATACCACACATTGGGTGTGTTTGCATGTGCATTTTATTCATTACAAATCTTGGATGTGCTACAGTTTCTTGGGCTGTCAATGTGATATATTCATTGTTGAGAGAGTGAAGTGAATGCGGAAGCTCATGGATGCCTCAACTCTAAGCCTAGAAGAAGTCCTTGTTGTGCTTTCGTAAATGAAAAAAATAAAATGTTGGATTAGGGAAAGTATTTTTGTGGACGCTGTAGGTTTCCAAAACACTGATGTTTGGCTCCAACTTTAATAGGAACAAATTCTGTTTCCATCGTCGTTATGATTTTTTTTTTTTCTTTTTTAAAAAAACATATCTCCTACAACAATGTGCTTCACTTCCTTCAACGAAGAGAAGATGAAAGACCGGTGTAAGGTGCGAAAAAACTAATTTATGTTTCTCTTCCACTGATATTGAATTGTGTTAGATGACATGTATTCCTGACCGTAACTTTTCCACTCCCTGTATTAAACTCCACTTGGAGATATCAGCTAGACATTCAATGCATACAATGAAAAGAGAAGCCAAGTGAACAACACTTCCTTCTGATGAGAAAACCTCTTCCTAAACTCTTTGGCCTTTTTTTTTTTTTTTTTTTTTTTTAATTTATAACAGTACTATGTAAACTATTCAACTTTGATATACTCCTCGCTGCCAACTTGCATTCAAGTTATCATCTTAATCCTTTTGAAAGGTAATCTAGCTTACAGGGCAGGCAGGCCGTGCTCTTCAAGGGTAAGAAAGATGGAATTGGAATAGGATTAAACCAAAACAATTCAAAAATTCCATGGCAGAAAATCTTCTTCTATTATCAACAAATAATTGTTTATCACAAGGTTTCGAGTACATTTATGAAAAAAAACACAGCTGTCAATTTTTCTTTTTACAATTAGCAAGCAGCTGGATGCATCTCTCATTCCAATCTGGTGTTTCTGTAAATATGATATGACAAATCACACAAACAAAAGAATTAATACAACCAAGAAGCTTAATTCCAAGTTCCATCTTATTTTGAAGCCCGAAAAAGTTGACTTCCAAGAGTCACAACTGGTGTTCCTTCTCCCATGATTGTTGTCAAGCTCATTTCTTTCTCCAGGATCCGATCAAGTTCCGTTACCACATAACTCATGGTGGGCCGCCTTTCACTCGAAAGGTCAACGCACCGGACAGTCAATTGCATGAACTCTTCCATGCCTTCTGTGGTGAAGCTATTACCCAACCTTTTATCAATGATGGCAGATATGTTTCCAGAATCTTGATAATTCTCCACCTGAAATGAGAAAAATGCTGTATCAGCAACTTGCATAACTAGCTGAATTCCTTGATTGTCTGTCGGGGCCCCAATATCCTCGTCAATACATTTGAGGAAAAGCAGTCTTAAAATGCATCAGAATGGTCTGAGAAACGTATACCCATTCAACTATGTTAACATTCAAATCGGAAGATAGCAAATCCATTGCTTCACGGCCACTAACTAGCTCCAGGAGAAAGATACCAAAACTGTAGGCATCACTTTTCTCAGAAAATCGTCGGAACTCTCTGACCCTACAGAATAATGAGAAAAAGTCATATGATCGTCACATCAATCAATTCGCTGCTGCACCACTGGGGAGAACAGAATGAAAGGAAAGATGTTTCAAAAAGTAAACACCAAAGAAGCAAGAAGAGTACTCTGGAGCAAGAAATATGTCATCACCAGCCACTAGAGAAGATGGACCTGCAACCTCAAATCTTCCAAGAAAATTGCGTAATCCCGCATCTGCAACTTTAGCTATGAAATTTTCGTCCACAAGAACATTTGCTGTCTTAAAGTCTTTATGAGTCAAGCGGGGACTTAGCGAGTGAAGATGAGCAAGACCTGCATATATAGCATTGAACAAGAATGAAGCATAAGAACCAATACTGTAAAAGTATTTCAACTCAAAGAAGCTGATGCAGGGCCCTTAAGTATTGTGAAAACTTATCTTTGCCAGACCACTACTAAGACAAGCATAACTCTTTTTCTAAACAAAAGATAAACCAATACCAGGAGAGCCAAAATGCTCACTGATTTTGCAAAGGATCACCTTTAGCTGCCCCTAGAGCTATAGAAAGCCTATGCTTGAACTCTAGCTTCTCTTGTGTAACCTGACCGCCGCCTACAAGGAAAAAACTCATGAATGAAGATCAAACAGAATTGCACCTTACGAAAGGCTCACAACATTTCCTAATTGGTTTGAAGTTGAAACCAAGTAAAAAGCAAGACAGTTTGGGAAAAAAAAAAAAGGGACCAATTTTATTATCTTTGTGTGGGGCGCGGAGTGGTGGCGGGGGAGATGGAATATTTAGGTCTTCACTACAATGTACTGAAATCAAACTGTTAGAGAAGATGAGGCAACTCTCTGAGTAGTCTAAATTTGTCCGCGATTAAATATTGGCAAAGAAAAACTATAAAATGGGAAGGGATGAAACAGAAGTTTTAGTGAAAAGATGATTACCATACAAATGAATTGATACACTTCCATTAGGTATGTACTCATAGACAAGAATCTGCTGATCATTTTCCTGGCAATATCCTAAGAGGGTGACTAAGTTCCGGTGCTGAATAGATGCGAGATAGCGAACCTGATAGGAGATAGAGTCTAAATACATCAAACCAAAAAAAAGGATGAACACATATTTACGAACAATCATAAGTCATTTCTGATACACCTACAACTGATGATAGGCATTTATATTTGCTACTTATGTATATAGTCACTAATTTATCAGAATACAAGCCTAATACATACCATCTGTAGATCCTCCAAATATATTGGATATATGATATTAGTAGGAAAAGTATTAGGGCCTCAGTAACAGCCCAAAAGATGATGACAAACATGTTAAGGAAAAACCCTTGAGGCTAACTCAACCCCAAAAGCTAGCTCATGAAGTGAGGATTGTCAAAGACATATTAAAGAGACCACTCATCCCTTGAATGGCCGATGTGATAGCAGGAGATAAATTACATGCCAAGTGTATTGGCCCATGGTTTCAGCTTGCTTGCATTCGCAGACCCCTATTCATGACCAAGTGGAAAGATATCCGAGTAATGGGAATCTGTTTCTAGGGGTACCTCTTTAACTTTTTGATAAAGTAAAATTTAATTGATGTGGGTAGAAACAGGCCTGTACAAAAGAAGAAAACAAAAGTAAAGATTGTAAACGAAAAGATGATTCTCTATAAAGAGAACTCAATCGTCTACCATAATTTGGATCTCGTAGATTCTCAAAAAGTTTAAAGAACTCTATTTTTCCATTTGTCTCAGTTGAAAACTTGAAATAAGTTTCAATTTAATTGAATATAAAACAAAAAATTCAAAATTTCTGCTAATGGTTTGCACATTCATTTGAGCACGTGACTGGGTTGTTTGTACCTGAGGTCGAAAAAATTTCTTTATGGTAATCGAGTCTCCCCCATTTCACAGGGAATGGCTGAAGAAGAATGCATTGTCATGATAACTTAATTTTGTCCAGCAAGATACTTAGGACTCCTCATGGTTAGCAAGAATGGAATCAAACACCATAGAGTAGGTCAGTAGGCTTTATTCCACACATCTTTTCCTTTTACAACTGCCAGTTGTGCGATGTAATTTTATCAATTTGTGACCCAGATAACCCCTAGGTCCTTTATCCCATAGCAGACACAATCACAAAAAGGAGATAAGTAAGGGTGTTACCAAAATTGTCTTCTCAACATGCCTTTCAAGTTTCGTTTCAACCTCCTATTATCCAGGTTCACCGAGATGGACCAGTTAAAGCCAAAGGGACTAAAATGTTTTGAAAGTTCTGTATAAATCACTGTGGAACAAAGACCTAAACCGGTGAAAGTTAACTTCTGTATAAATCACAGCGGAACAAAGACTCAAACCGGTCAACCCATCTCAGTCGCAGCTCGGATTTGCCAAGCCTTATTCACATCATGTTGATCACATTTCAGCAGAGTGGTCCAAGGGAAGCAGCTAAAAGATGTTTCAAATATAACAGAAAAGTTGCTTGCTTCTACTGCGTTTGGATTTGAACTTTTAAGAAGACTGTTCAGTCAAGGATTTGGGTCAAGTGGTGCAAAAGGTAATTCTCAAGTGAAAGAGAAAGATAACGTATTTGGAATCGCTAAGGAAAGGGGTTGGAATAATAGATGGGGACTGAAATAGTTTTTTTGGGGATAGAGAGACTTGAACCCTCACAATTATTAAAGTCAACAGATTTTCCTCGTACTATAAATTTCATTACTGTCGGTATTGACACGATAGAATGGGACCCTATCTTTATTCTCGTCCGACTAGACCTGTTTAATCCAGAAAGAGACTTTTAGAGATTTGAGATTTAGGAGGCATTTCCATGATTGGGAGGTGACCGAGCTCCAAAGGTTGATGGTCATCCTTCACAGGCATGTCAATTTGATGGATGAACCTGATGCTTCGCGGTGGGTTTTGAGGAACAATGAGATTTTCTCTGTTAAATCTTCCTATAAGAAACTCCTAATTAGGGAGGAGGTTGTGTTTCTATGTGATGCAATTTGGATAGTGTTGGGGCAAGGAAGGTGTTTTTTTCCTCTTGCCTTGCTTCCAGAGGGGTGATTTTGACAGCGAAAAATCTTAGAAAGCATAAGGCTGCATAAGGAGACGTGGAAAGAAGTGGATCATCTTCTCATACATTGTGTCTTTATCATGAGATTATGGTGGGAGATGCTTCGGTTGTTCGGAGTTTCTTGGATTATGCCAAAATCTGTGAAAGATTTAATTTTTGTTGGAGAAGAGGGAATAGGAGGAGAAGGCATAAGGCATGAAATTTGGTCCCTTTTGCGTTGCTATAGGTTATGAGAGAATCGGAGAGCTTTTGATGTGGTAGAGTTGAGTTTTTCTCAAGTGAGGAGTAGCCTCCGGTCTCTTATTTTCTTTTGATGCACCCATAAAATTCCCTAGTTGTATAGAAGAATGGATGGACTTTGTAGAGAATCAGATTTTGTAGATTCTTAACCTTTTGGTTTTTTCTTTGCGTAAGGCCAACTCGGCCATGTTTATGAATGAAAAAAATACACTTACCTTATAAGAAAAAAAGAATGTGCAATCCTTGAATAACTGAAATTGTCTAAGTGGAAATAACAATGAGCACCTTGTATTTCATAAAAATTGGGGGCAATATAATCCTTAGAAGGTCTCATTGACAACTTATAAGAGTTTATTGGTGGTGATTGTTTAGGAGATAAAACAATGAAATAATAGCATGATGGGGAGAAAAGTAATAAGTAATTTTTACTTGATGATATTTAAACAAGGACCTCTCTACCACTGAGGTAGAGGTAAGATTTGCATACACTATACCGTCCCCACCTCATTGTGTAGGACTACGTTGGGTATGTTGTTGTTGTTGTTGATATTGACACAAGGTAATCAGCAAAGTCTCAATGGTTGGTGATAGTTTAGGAGATAAAGCAATTAAAGTCTCTTACAGATCCAATTAGAATCTGAGATGGAACTTGTTACCAGAATGTGATACTTGACACAGTTTGAACTTAGAATATTGTGAGAGCTTAGAGGGAGAAGTAGATGTGGATAGTTGGTCACTGCCTTTTAGAATGTCTAGATTCTAGAGAATGTGCAAAGATCCATATATTTTTCATATCCATTGTACTTAAGGAAATCATACAAAGTATTCTGCAGGATTCATTAGGATATTTTGTATTTAATTATGAAATATCTAATTACTTGATTATCATTGAAATTGAATAACTGCAATATTGGGAATAACATGTGACTCCTAATAAGGAGCATCTTTTGTACATGTTTCTTAATCAAGTAAATAAGATTTTCTTTTTCAAAAGGTATCAAAACCTCAAAGATCTCGATAGAACTCAAATTAGCTTTCATAACTGATGAGCAGTGCAGGCCAATGTGAGTCGCTGTCGCCCGTCTTGCCCATATTTTCTACTTTTCTTGCTCATGGTGTCCGACAACGCTCCTCTCTCCAGCAACTGGTGCCGCAACTCATCTCTTTGCAACCATTCATGCATTCCTCTCTATGGCATTCTTCAGGCATTGCTCCTTTCTCTAAAATCGTTAATGCAAATTCATCTCTTCGGCGGCCGGTGTTGATACTTACCACGCAACTAATGCCCTCCTCTATACCTTGAATTTCTTGCCAATGTTCTGCCAATTCAAGTTGTGCTAATAATGTCCTCGAGATTATAACACCTTCTCTCTTTCCAATGATTAAGAACAGATTCCTTTTTGTATGTACTGCAAGAAGCACTTTTTCTCGCGATATAGTTACCAACAACATTCTGGAGGAAATGATTCCAACATCACTTTCTTTTTAGTGATTGTGAATCATTCCAGCGAGATTTCAAAGTCAATTCTCTATGTTTACAAAATAAGCAAACTCAAGTTAGCTTCCCCACTTTGAGATTTAAGGGGCCTAAGGAATATCAAGAGAACATTTTGGGGCTTTCCAATATTCAAAGACGCTAGCTTGCACCCCCCACCCATCCACCTACTCTCTCTCCATATTTATGAAGTCCAGTTGAAGTGTATATAGAAGATCGGGTGTCGTTTCTAGAAAACCATATCTTTCTTCTTTTTTTTTTGTGAAACTGCTAACTTAGAAACCATGTCTTATTGTAGGTTTTTTATTTATTTTTTGGATTTACTTCTTAGATTCGGGTCTTTCATGGCCAAACTTTCTAATAGAACTATTACCTTATCCAGAAAAAAAAAATGAAGCCTAGTTGAAGAAAAATTTCGTCTCAACATCAATCTCACTTTGCTAAGAGGAATATTTGAGCTGTTGCCCAGTGAAATTGGACGCCCTTGTGGGGCTGTTCGATCAAATTAAGGAAACTGAATTAAATTCATGGCCGTCTCAATCTTATTTTTTCAGTTCCGGAATTTCTGCAAAAAGAGGCTATGTTCTGAGTGAGGTAAGTAAGCCTCCGAAAACGTTGTCATTCAATAAAAAAGGAAAAAATCAGACAAGAGATAAAGGCATGAAAGCACCAATCTCTTCAGGAGGTAAACTGACGCATTTAGCGCCTATTGTCTGTCGATTATAGCAGATAACATTAAAACCATTTTGGTCACACAGGCTTTAGTTAAAGGATTACTACAGTCACTTCTTAGGACAAAGAACGAAAAATATGGATAGGCTCAAAGGGACCAGTGTGGTTTTTTTCAAAAAAAAAAAAAAAACACTCAAACAATATGTGCAGTACTTTCTATAAGATGTACCTAGTTTCTATTACCTCATCAATAAATTCCTGACTAGGGACAGCAGATCGCCTTTTTATTGCTACAAGCATACCATCATGAAGCAATCCCTTGTACACCTCCCCAAATTTTCCTTGGCCAATCAAGCTCTTATCACTAAAACCTTTTGTGGCGGAGGACAATTCTTCTATGTGGAAGCGCCTGGCATCTCGTAAGCTCAATTCAACCCCAGCATTTTTTCCAACTGCAAGACATCCAGATACTTGAGGAGAATAAATAGGAAATATTCGACTCGACTTAATATAGAGATGAGATATCACCTTGAACAGAGGGATCAGAAGATGCCGTCTCAGAAGTTCTTGAAGTGCTCCTTATACGAAAAATACAGAACCATAGAACGAGGATGAGAATCCCGACCAATGCCACGGCTCCTGCAGCACCTCCTAGAATTGCTGCAAGAGTCCTTGACATTTGGCGACCACTTGAGCGATTACTTTTGGGAAAATATATTTTGAGACATTGACGCTGAAATATGAATGATATTAGGTGATGAATCAAGCGATTCCTAATATTAACATTGGACTACTTGTTTGTAGGTAACAGTTAGGCTGATGAAACCTAAAGCAACAAAGATGGAAAAGCATTCCATACGGTTGGAGGAGAGTGATAAACCCCAATGCTCAAGAACATAAATGAATACACAGCATCATTTTTTTTTGTGTGTGTGTGTGTTGACATGACAATCACAGAAACATGGATTCTAATCAATCAATTAAATAAGTAAATAGTTAGGGCACAGCAGAGTATAGTAGTAGTAGCAGCAGCAGATAAGAGAAGAGAAGAGAAGAGAGAGAGAGAGAGAATGACCTGAGTTCATTCGGGATGAGAATTGAAGCGCATTCCGTGGCACATTAAAACAAGGGAAAATCAATGAATGAATGGGAGCTTTGGTTGAAAGTTTAATAGGGGAGAGTTGGCATTATAATCATCACCTCACCATTGTTGGATACAGACAGACAGACAGACCATCTATGTGTATGTGTATGTGTATGTGTATGTGTGTAGTATATATATATATATATATATGCCGACAGAAAGTGACCTGGCGCCGACAGATATATCAGTCCTCTCTGCACCTCTACTCTCTTTTTTAAAATATACTAACAAGTAATCCCAAATGTCACTCCGTACTAGTAAAGTGTTTGAGTTGAGTTGAGGCCAACAGTGTTTCTGTCTGTGGGTTGTAAAGTTGGATCCCCAAACCTTGTACGCTGCACCACCCTATTTCTATTTTTCTCTCTTTCTCTCCTCTCCTAACTCATTTTATTTTTAGCTGTTCTTTTAATTTGGAAATAACTTCCATACAGAAAGGATAACGACTTTGCCACATAACTTAATGTTAAACTTTAAATTTAATAATGTTTCGAAAAAAAAAAAATTCATATTCAAAAACAAGTCAGTAATATATTCAATACCATATCAAATTATTGGATATTACCTCCACAGAAATCGAGATCGAGGATATTTAAATATATAGCTTGGACCCAAGCTTAGTGCGGGTCAAATACAACTGGTATGATGATAAATGAGAAAAAAATATGGATTACTCCATTTGTTTTATTTTACTTTATCCTTATATTCAAAATAAATTTCCTTTTTACTTAGTTAATGCAATTAGATTAGATTAATGGTTTTCTAAAATTAAAATTTAAATATTCAATAACTTTTGAAAAAATTAAATTTCCTTATAACAGCATTTTAAATATTAACTAAAGGGTATTTAAGTTCTCTTTAAAAGGACAACAACTATAGAGCAACGGAGGGAGTAGCTTAAGAAAAGAAAAATAGAGGGATTACTAATTAAATTTACCTTTGTTCAATGACTTGGGTAAGGTGTGGGAATAAAAATGTTATTCTTTTAATTTAATGGAAGAGTATATAATTTGAGTCTTAAAAAGATACAACAACTATAAAGTACCGAAGGAAGTAGTCGAAGCAAAGAAAAACTAGTCAATCAATAAGATATTGATTGGCTTAGGAACGAATAAGTAATTATTGAACGATTATCGAACGACGTGTCGATTAAAGACATTTGAAGTCATCGTTATGATATTGCATTTCTATTGATCTACAAAAGCACATTTGATGCAAGATGCAAACTATAATAGTAAAATTTTAATCTGTTCATCAACCATTTATTCAATAAATCAATAAGATAGTTTTGCGATTGACTTATCTATTACGATTCAGTTTTGAACAATTTGTTCAATGACTTCAGTAATCCGCTGGCTTGGAGATGTGAGAATAGAAACATTATTTTTTTAATTTAATGAAAGAAATTAGCTATTCGGATGAGCTTTTTAAAAAGGGGCTTATAAGCTTAAAAAAAGGGCACTCTGGTGTACTAAAGCTCTCGTTATGTGTAGGGTTCGGAGAAGGGCCCCATCATAAGAGTGTATTGTACGAAATCTTACCTTGCATTTCTGTCAGGGGTTGTTCCTAGAAGACCCTACTTTTGACTTATTTTTATAATTTTTTTCCTAAAAATGAGTGCTTAAAAGCACTTTTGAACTTTGTCAAAACACTATTAAAACTAAAAGTAAAATTTTAAAACTAAAATCACTTAAAATAAGTCAAATCAAACACCCCTAATATTTGATCGTAGATTCTCAAACATTTTTAGGAAGTTATTTTTTCGGTGAAGTTTTCCGTGAACAAGCATTTTATGATTCTTTATTTTGTTGTTTTTAATCCTATTCCTTTGCTTTGGTTTGCAACTTCAGCAGGTTCATTTGCTTTGGGACTCTTTGTTAAGTAGATCTTTTAGGTTTAACAGCAAAATTTTGGAATGATGGCAATACGCCAATAAGGTGTGTCGACATACTATTTAACAAACAATTTCTAATGAATTATTTGATGTGTATTGCAGTTGCAAAGAAGTAAAAATTATCTGGGAAGCTTTAATTAAGAAATTCACGGCTGAAGACCTTACCAAACAAAAGTTTGTAGTTGAAAAATTTTACAATTGACAAATGAGTGATGTAAAAGAAATGAAAATTCAAATAAATGAATATCAAAAATTGTTAGAAGATTTGAAGGTTGAGGACATCACTTTACCAGAAGAATTTGCTGCTGAAGTGTTGATTGAAAAATTACCCGGATCATGGAATGACTATAAAAATAACATGAAACATAAGCAGACAAATTTTACTATTGAGGAAATTATAATTCATATTCTAATTGAAGACACCAACAAAAAGAAGTCGTTCAAAGCTAAGCAGATTGCGCTCAAAGCAAATTTTGTACAAGGACAGTACAACAACAACAGAAGGTATAGTAATAAGTCCATGGTTATAATAGCCTTTTCCCACAAATACATTATTTTTTTGTCAAAATAATATTATTAGATTTAACAGACACTTTCATTCCAGCTTTATCCAGCAAAGCCACAAAAATTAGGTTTGCTCGCATTGTCTGAACATGTAGCACATCCATGAAGGATAAAGATCATTGCTAGATCAACTATGGAATCAGAGCTTGTGACTCTGGAGTTAGCTGGTACTGAGGTTGAATGACTAAGAAATTTCTTAGCAAATATTCCTTTTTAAAAAGAATGATTTGTTGTCTAATATCCCTTTAAAAGAGGATGATCTGGGATCTCCTGTGTATATACACTGTGATTGTCAAGCCGCAATTGCTATTGCGAAGAATAAATTTTATAGTTGTAAGAGTAGATATATGAAATTGAGGCATGATGTTGTTAAGCAACTGCTGAGAGATGGAATAATTTCCATTAATTATGTGAAGTCAGAATTGAATTCGACCGATTCACTGACTAAACCTGTAAGAAGAAAATTAATTCTCCAAACCTCAAAAGAGATAGGGTTAAGGCAAATGTGATTGTCAATAGAGATGGTAACCCAACCTATGTGATTGAAAATCCCATGAAGTAGGTTCATATGGGTAATAATAAGTCGATATTGACTCTGCGCACTAATTGAGAGTGCTTGAACTGCTACTAAAATAGAGTGATGAGTTACTAACTCTTAATAAATTCATAGTCATTAAGGATAGTGTATTTAAAGCAGTGTACACTTGATGAATTCACTTATATGAAAAGTGGAATAAGGTCGTTCCTATGATTGGTCTTAGTCTTTAGAGCTCTCATGAATATCAAACACGCGTATGTTATTATTAAAGGTTGTGTTTCAATAAATTTTGAAACAAATACATCGGTTAAAGATTTTGAGTTATGTTTCAATTAAAATAAGTCAAATCAAACACCCCTAATATTTGATCGTAGATTCTCAAACATTTTTAGGAAGTTATTTTTTCGGTGAAGTTTTCCGTGAACAAGCATTTTATGATTCTTTATTTTGTTGTTTTTAATCCTATTCCTTTGCTTTGGTTTGCAACTTCAGCAGGTTCATTTGCTTTGGGACTCTTTGTTAAGTAGATCTTTTAGGTTTAACAGCAAAATTTTGGAATGATGGCAATACGCCAATAAGGTGTGTCGACATACTATTTAACAAACAATTTCTAATGAATTATTTGATGTGTATTGCAGTTGCAAAGAAGTAAAAATTATCTGGGAAGCTTTAATTAAGAAATTCACGGCTGAAGACCTTACCAAACAAAAGTTTGTAGTTGAAAAATTTTACAATTGACAAATGAGTGATGTAAAAGAAATGAAAATTCAAATAAATGAATATCAAAAATTGTTAGAAGATTTGAAGGTTGAGGACATCACTTTACCAGAAGAATTTGCTGCTGAAGTGTTGATTGAAAAATTACCCGGATCATGGAATGACTATAAAAATAACATGAAACATAAGCAGACAAATTTTACTATTGAGGAAATTATAATTCATATTCTAATTGAAGACACCAACAAAAAGAAGTCGTTCAAAGCTAAGCAGATTGCGCTCAAAGCAAATTTTGTACAAGGACAGTACAACAACAACAGAAGGTATAGTAATAAGTCCATGGTTATAATAGCCTTTTCCCACAAATACATTATTTTTTTGTCAAAATAATATTATTAGATTTAACAGACACTTTCATTCCAGCTTTATCCAGCAAAGCCACAAAAATTAGGTTTGCTCGCATTGTCTGAACATGTAGCACATCCATGAAGGATAAAGATCATTGCTAGATCAACTATGGAATCAGAGCTTGTGACTCTGGAGTTAGCTGGTACTGAGGTTGAATGACTAAGAAATTTCTTAGCAAATATTCCTTTTTAAAAAGAATGATTTGTTGTCTAATATCCCTTTAAAAGAGGATGATCTGGGATCTCCTGTGTATATACACTGTGATTGTCAAGCCGCAATTGCTATTGCGAAGAATAAATTTTATAGTTGTAAGAGTAGATATATGAAATTGAGGCATGATGTTGTTAAGCAACTGCTGAGAGATGGAATAATTTCCATTAATTATGTGAAGTCAGAATTGAATTCGACCGATTCACTGACTAAACCTGTAAGAAGAAAATTAATTCTCCAAACCTCAAAAGAGATAGGGTTAAGGCAAATGTGATTGTCAATAGAGATGGTAACCCAACCTATGTGATTGAAAATCCCATGAAGTAGGTTCATATGGGTAATAATAAGTCGATATTGACTCTGCGCACTAATTGAGAGTGCTTGAACTGCTACTAAAATAGAGTGATGAGTTACTAACTCTTAATAAATTCATAGTCATTAAGGATAGTGTATTTAAAGCAGTGTACACTTGATGAATTCACTTATATGAAAAGTGGAATAAGGTCGTTCCTATGATTGGTCTTAGTCTTTAGAGCTCTCATGAATATCAAACACGCGTATGTTATTATTAAAGGTTGTGTTTCAATAAATTTTGAAACAAATACATCGGTTAAAGATTTTGAGTTATGTTTCAATTAATTTTTGAAACAAATGCATTAGTTAAAAGTATGGAGTTACAAAGAACATGAATTTGACAAATTCATTCTTCTTTAAATTATACGTTTTAGGTTCTTGAAAGAAAGTTACTTTTTGTTTTAAAGTATTTATGAATCTATTTACTATTAATTAATGAGAAAAGGCATATTCCCCCCCCCCCCCCTCACCACCACCACCCCAAACTTGTCCTCCAAACTCATTTTAGCACTTAAACTTAACTTTTGTTTATTTACCCACTTAACATCTTTAAAGTGTATTAAATTCACCCCTACGACTGACGTGGCCAAAAAAAAAAAAGAAAGATGAGTGATTTTTTTTTTTTTAAAAAAAAGCCCACTTTATTATTATTATTATTATTATTATTATTATTATTATTATTATTATATATATATATAATTAAAAAAAGTTCAAAAAAGGGCATGAAGCATGAACTTCATCTTCTTCACTGCTTCGTCACTCCCCTTCCCCACCCCCACTCTCAACACTCCATTTCTTCATCTTCTTCATATCCTCATCCCGTTTCTTCATAATCCCCTTCCTATCAAGTCTTAATTAATCCAAAATTTCATTTTTTGACAATCAAAAAAGGTTCAAGATTGATGAACAAGTTTGATTCTTGGCCAAGAATTTCATGTCATGCAAGTACCATCTATGTCATTTCTAAATTTCGAACTGTTTATGCCATTTCTGTAGTTATTTTTGAATAAAGAATTGAAAATTTGAAAGTTTTGGGATTTTGGGTTTTGATTAATGAGAAAGAATTTGAATTTGAGATTTTGTGTATTGATGTATTTTTGCGATCATGTACTTGTATTTAGTTCATTATTGAATTTGCTTAAGTTAATTCAAGTTAATTTTGCTTTTGATAAAGAAAAAAATCTCATTGAAAAAGTTTGCAATAATAGTGAAAGAAAGAGAAAAATGGATTCTTTTATGTGAAGAAGAAGAAGAGGGGGCAGGGAGGAAGGGTTGTTGTCTACTGAAGAAAAAGGAATTGGGATGGGGTGGGGGATGTGAAAAACGAAGAGGGTGTTTTGACGAATTTTTGACTTTTGAAAGAGTAGTCATTTAATTTTGAAAAGGCATTAAGAAACCTTAATAAAACACTTTAAACGATTCAAAACAGAAAAATCGTTTTAAGTTAGAGATTCTAGATAAGCGGTTCCTGTTAATATTTTAGGAAGGTGTTAGGCACCTAAAACGCCCGCTAACTTGCTGTTATCCGGACTGTTTAAAAATCTTCTTTTGATTAACTTCGAAAAGATTAATTTTGTCGAAAAGTGTTTGATTTTTTGAAAAGAAAGCGATTTTAAAAATATTTTGGTGTTCATGCAAAACTAATTTTTTAGCGACTTAACTAAAGATTTAACTAGGTTCGCAAAGCACATAAGGAAAACAAACATAAGGTACAGGGGGAAGGGGAGGAAGTAAGGGATTTAGGCCATTGGTCCAAACCAACAAAACTTGTCCTAGTCTAATTGGGCCTTCGACCCATTTCACCTGTCTTAATCTAGTTTTCGAGCGTTTGGCTCGAATGTTGCTCCACCTGTATTAGTTTACAACTTTAAATAAATAAATAAATAGTACAACAGATAAATAAAAGAATGAGATTCTCGAGTCTCGTCGCCCGCTCCAACGATAGGACTTTAATCCATTTTTCTTCTTCCGGCTTTCTTATCCACGCACTATGAGATCGTCTCCTTATGACCTTCGAAATCGACTCATGAGGCATGGACCTCAATGGCCCACATTGATAATGCAACAATGGAAATAGAGTCCGTTTGGACACAAAAGGCGGGTTCGTGCAAAGAAAAGGTGAAGGAAGATAAGGATTAGGAAATAATTCAACTAAAAATAATTTAGAAAGGAATTTTAATCGATACATGAACACTGCAACATGGCAACCAATAGTTCAATCAATATCGACATAGTAGTAACTTCATTCAACGTGCAGGAAACCATCTAGATGTAGTGCTTGGCAAAACATTAAAACATATTTGGCATTCATCAGTCTAACAATAATGTCATATAACCAAAAGAAAGGAAGACATTAAGACAAAATGAACCACATTTGGCAGAAGAAATCATCTAACATATGTCTAACTCCACCGAGTTTATAAAGCAAGGAAACAACATATGTATAACCTGGACATTTTGAATTAATTCAGTTGTGAATAATTAAGAGTGAATTTCAATTGATACACGAACACTGCAGTCATAACAACCAATAATTCAATCGATATCAACGTAATACTATTTTTATTCAACAGACAGAGAACTTCTACTTAACGAAACGTCTAGATGCAATGCTCGACTGAACATGAAAACGCATTTGGTATTCATCTGTATAATAACAATGCTGTGAAACCAGCAACTAAGATCAAATTAAGACAAAGTGTACCAAAATTTGACGAAAGAAATCTCATTAAACTAACGTAGGTTTAATTGCACCGAGTTTATGGAACAAGAAAGCAACATTTAATCTAGACATTACATGCCTTTCTTACAAACAGGAAAAGAAAATTTAACTGCTCTAGTCTAAACCATATTCCTATTCTACTCCTAATAGAGAGAAAACAACTTTAGTGATATGGAAGACAATATACTGCAAACATCCGACTAATGATGACGAACAAGATGACGTCAAATAAGAACAATGAACAAGACACCATCAATCCGACATTAGAAACATGAGACTTAGAGCCATTAGTCCGAAACTAACCGAACACAAAACTTTAACAAAACATCAGCACAACGGGTCCCCATCCACCCGAAACTGTGAATAAAAATCAAAACACAAAACTTTAATCATGACATAAGGTGTAACAAGATACCAACAGCCCAAGACTACTAATAAAAAATCAGAGTATGAAACTTTAATGACGAAACCAGCCTTAGCATAATGCTGGCAGCACGAAACAAAATAAAAGCATGCGACTTTAGTGTGAAAAACCAGTTTATTTAAGACATCATCAGCCCGACACTTACTAAAACATGAACCTTTGACGTAAAATCAATTATAACAAGACACCGTCAGCTAGCCAGTAAAGTGAATCTGTGGATTAAACCCACGATCAATACTAATGCACAGCAGTAAATCGAAAGCTAATTAACAATGTTAAAATCAAATAACAGATTACGAAATCAAGACAGGCATATGAGACTCAAACAATAAGCTTTAACAACTAAGCCGGCAATTTGATATCACACATAATCACACGACAAGCAACAATTTCAGCAAAACATACTCTATGGTCTTAAAGACCTCTACAACAGACAACCCCGCAAGATCATTTAGATTCAGAAATATAGAAGGTTGAGATGAAGTAGATGCAATCGAAAATTAAACGGGATGAGCTATTACCTGTCTCGATGCAGCAAACGAGACTCGAGCCTACAATGAAAGCTTAACCACCACTACTGGAAAGTTCTCAAAGAAAAGGCTTCTTTACTCGAAACCAGCTAACTCAGAAAATATTTTTTTCCTTTCCGACCCCAAAATTTCCACTCCCCAATTTTGAGACTCTAATTTTCGAACCAGCCTCAAAAAATTTTCTTCTTCAGTTTCTTTTTTCAAAACCTAGAATCCCTCTCTTTACCAACCTTCATTCACGAAAACCCCCACCTCGAATCTTTCGAACCCCTAAAATCTCTCGAATTTTTCAAACCCAAAAGGGAAGAAGCCGAAAAAAAAAATCCCCCCTCTCTGCTCCTAAGACTCCCCTTTTATAAGAAAAAATAGGGTTCGTTTAGGGCTTCCCATGAGGATAACCTTGGTATTTACCAAAAAAAAGATTTCAAAATTCGAATTGAGGATAAGGTTGACAACCAGATTCGTTACTCAAACCAGTACAAATTTTGGATTCTTGGGGGAATTTTGAATTGGTTTCAACCAATAGGAAAAGGAAAAGTGGAAACCTCCCCTCAAAACCAATGAAATTCGCCCACCTTTGTACGAATTTGTACCTTCTCATCCGAGAATCGCGGGATTCAACCGTTGGACAGGCCAACGCATCGTATTCTAGAAGATTCGACCGATTTCTTTGTGAATCTGCATGGGTCAAGGTCAGGTCGATTCGAACGGAGTTAGGTCGGTACTCGGGAAATTTGTTTTCGCCGAATTTGGGTTGGGTTTCACTGATATCAGCGCGGAGTTGGTGCTGGAAGTCGGTATAAGGTCGGGTTTTCGGGTAAGGGTTAGAACGGGTCGGAGCTTGGTTGTTGTTGCAATTCGAAATCGCTTGTTGTTGGGATTGTTAGGGGGTGTGCAAAAAATCGAATCGACCGATAAACCGAATCGATAAAAATATTATTGATTTAATGTTATTAAGTTATTGGATTAACCATTTTTTAATTGGTTCGATTCGATTTTTTCTTATTGGGTTATTAGGTAAACCGATAACCTAATAAGAATATATATATATGACTTACTATATATTTCTCTTTAATTTCTACAAATTAACAAATTTATTATTTCAATTATACAAACTATTAATTTCTTCTAACAACAATTAGTTCAAACTTAGATTCTTGTAAATTAAAACATATCATATAGAATTTTTGGTTGCAACTAAGATTTATTTTTTTTTATGTTAGTTACTACTATTTTTATTTTATGTGTATTTTCTAATTGGTTAAACCGAAAATCGAACCGTTAAGGACTAAAAATCGATAAATCAAAAATCAATAAGAAATATCTTATTGATTTAACATATTTAAAAACCGAAAATCGATAAACTGAATCAATAGTATATAAAATTGAACCGAAACGACCGATACACCCCCATAGAGATTGTTGGTTGAAGCTGGTTGATTTTTTTGTGATACAGGGCACTGCTGTTTTGTTGTTGAATCTGATAAAGAAGAAAGGGGGGTGGGCCGGGTTGGATCCTTTATTGGACTGGGTTGGTGGTTTTAGTGTTGGGCCTGTTTAGGCTTTAAAGAAAAGCTGAAATTAAATGGGCTGCTGGGTTGATTATTGTTGGGTTGTTGTGATTAAGGATAAGAAATGGACTGAAATTGGAGTTATTTAATAGGTAATCCCAATTGAATTAAGAATTAGCTGAATCCGTTTAAATTTTAGCCAAATTGAAAATCAATTAGCCAATTGCGTTGCAATTGAGGCCAATTTAATTTCAATTATAGCCAATTTTAATGGATTGACCAAATTAAATCGAAATTTTGATACAAATTAATACCTCACTTAATCCCAAGTTTCTTGATTCGATAAAATCAGGCACATATTTATCCAAATAAATATATAAATTAAGATTTTGATCATTACATTTATTTTCAAAGATTATTCTTAATTAAAATTCTATATTGATGAAAATGTTCATTTAAATGACATCATTTATACAATCTCGTATATGTAAATACGAAAATATATAATTATCACTTAAATAATAATTTTAGCCCAAATACATATTTTAAAATGCATTTATTTGGAAAAAATAATTATTATGATTTTATTTAAAAATCGAAGAAACTCGAGATTAAACGTACTTGTGGAGGGCAAAAATTAGGTGTCAACAGGGGATGGGGGTTGTGAAGAAGAAGAAGGAAGGGGGGTGGGTTCTATTTTATTTATATAAAATATATGTATTTATAAAAAATATACTCTTATATATATATATATATATATATATATATATATATATAGTACTGTATATATATTTTATTTTTTAAAAAAATATATAAAATAAGTGTGTGGGATTATTATTTTAAAAAAATAATAATTTCTTACGTGGCAATGACAGGGCACTGATGTGGCGCTAATTTGGAAATGACGTGGCGCGTGTGTAGTGCACTCTCCATTGTGAGAGTGGTATTCAATTTCGAGGGGTGAAAATAATTTACTTTAAAGATGTTAAGGGGGTAAATAAACAAAAGTTAAGCTTAAGTACTAAAGTGAGTTGGGAGGACAAGTTCAGTGGGGGTTTGATGCATTATCTCTTAATTAATTAATACTTTTTTCTTGTATGAAAATTTTACCCTATAAATAGTGTTTCTTTTGTTTGGAAAGATAAGCACTCCAAAAACACTTATCTCCTTGAAAAACATTTGAGAGTCATTGATCAAAAGGTGAAATCACCAATTCAAGAATAGAAGAGCAACATTCTTGAATGCTTCTTGTTTTGTGGCTTAGTTGAATCCCGAAGATAGAGTTGTTACTAGTTCTTCCGTTTGCTCGTGGAGAGACTCCAACTATCTTCACGAAGCTAATTTTCGTGCCTCTAAACCAAGCAAGTTTATTTTGAATTTCTTGTACAATTATCATTATTATTCTAACAATTTGAAGATAGTTGTCTCAATGGCTTCTACATTAATACCAAATAATATTCCATCTTTGCCTAATCCTAATTTTGAAACATTTGATGGCAAAGACTTTCCTAGATGGCGTGGAAAGATGGAATTCTTTGTAAGACGATTAAAGTTGGCATATGTTCTTGAAGAACCTTGTCCTAATGCTCCTGGTTCTGAGGTGGCATCTGACGAGGCTTTTGATTAAAGAACAAATTGCCAATTGGCAATATGGTGATTATTTGTGCAAGAATTATATTCTTGGAGAAATGTCCAATAAATATTATGATCAATATTATGTTAAATGCAAATATGTTAAGGAGATATGGAACACTCTTCAAACTATTTATTTAGCAAAATAGTCGAGTTCTAAGAAATTTCTTGTTTTAAATTATACGGAGTTTAAAATGGTTGATGACAAGTCAATCACTGAACAAGTACAAGAATTCCAACTTATAGCTAAAAAAATTGTTGTATCTGAAATTGTTTTTGATGAAAACTTTCATGTTGGTGCAATTATATTAAAACTTCCTCCATCTTGGAAAGAGTACCGAAGCAAGCTCTTACACAAAAAAAAAATTGACTCTTGAACAATTATTGCAACACTTGCAAATTGAACAAGAGATACGATAGCGCGATAATAATAGTTTGAAGAAACCTGTCATGAAAGCTCATATGGTTGAAGAAAAATAAAAAAAGAAGGAACTTGAAAATAAGAATTTTCAAAGGCAAAGAAGACTACAAATTTCAAGCGTAATGGTGCCAATTTTAAATCTGGTGAATGCTATCATTGTCACAAAGTTGGTCACTATGCACGTGATTGTAGAATTCTCAAAGCCGAAAAGAAGAAAGAAAAAGAAAAAAAAAAAAGATGATCTTGTGGCAATGGTGTCACACCCCAAAATTCCATCGGGCCGGACTGGCAACCGAAGCCGAGAAGGCCCGGGAGAACCCGTTCAAATACCTGTACTTTCACTTACATGTCACCAAAAATTTGGACAGCACTTCGTTGCATATAGAAGGGTCTAATTACCTGTATCAGCATAACACGCACAAATATATATATAATACTTGGCCTTCGGGGCCACCACATATACAAATATAACATCACTATATAAACTTCCATGACTTTACCCTTCCTTATGTCTACAAAGCCCTCGATACGGTGAACACAACTACGAAATCAATTTGGATTTTCTACGGTTGAATCACAAGATAATTGGAGTTGAACTTAGGCTAGGGTTTCTTATTCTTCAATAATTTGGATGATAAATGATGGATATGAGGCTAAGTATATGTATATAATGACCAATTTTCGTCCATGAGGTGATGAAAAATGACCATATTGCCCTTAAAATTTAAGTAAATCCGAATCTGTCCATGGTGGACTGTTTTGATAGGCTAAAGTAAATCGACCATAACTCTTTGCTCCAATAATGGATTTGGGTGAAACCAATTGAATTAGAAAGAAGACTCTCGGGGCTTATCATCGATATATAGCAGCTCACACAGTTCATTTTGTACAAGGAGTTATGATCGTTTAAAGTCGACCCAAAAATCTGTTTGGCTGCAGTACTTTTGTGTGCAGAAAATTTCTGCACATTTACTGTTCATTGCGTCCACCGTTTTCAAGTTTCGAACATGCCCGCTTATATTCGATACTCATCTGTTTTCAAAAATCTTTATATCGTTGGAAATCTAACTCGATAAACTCCGCATAGAAACTTCGACGAGCAAATTTCGGTATAAATAAAGTCGATTCCTATACACATATAATCAAACTATACACTTGAAACCATCTCAAAATAATCAATACTCATACTTAAACTCATATATACCTAACTTATGATCAATACATATACTCCAACACATATAACCATGGCTAATGCACGTAATTAAGTACGGGGTGTTACATCCTTCCCCCCCTTAAGGACATTCGTCCTCGAATGTGAATGTAGTTATTTAGCCGAAACAAGTTCGAATTCATAATTGATATTCACGTCATCATATAGATATTATGCATATGTAAAAACTTACTTGTTAGTGTCCCAGTTCCACTCCTTGCACTTCTTTTTCACCTTTGAACAAATAAGGGTATTTCGATTTCATTGCTTCCTCCGCTTCCCATGTAATCTCTTCCCTTTGTTGATTTCTCCAAAGTACTTTCACCGATGCTACTTCTTTATTTCTCATCTTCTTAACTTGACGATCTAATATAGCAATAGGCATCTCCTCATAGGTAAGATCTTCTGTTACTTGCACATTTTCAGTAGAAGTAATAAGGGACGGATCTCCGATGCACTTTCGAAGCATCGATACATAAAATACTGGATGCACTGATGAGATTTCCTGGGGTAGCTCTAATTCATAAGCAACTTGCCCACATCTTCGAATAATCTTATACGGGCCTATATATCGTGGACTCAACTTTCCTTCCTTGCCAAATCTCATCACCCTTTTCATTGGCGATACCTTCAAAACTACCCAATCGCCTAACGAAAACTCTAGACCTCTTCTTCTACTATCCGCATATGACTTGTGTCGACTTTGGGCTATTTTCAACCGTTGCTGAATCACCTTGACTTTTTCTATGGCTTGATACACAAGATCCGGTCCGAACATAAGAGTTTCACCCGTTTCGAACCATCCTATTGGTGATCTACACTTCCTCCCATATAAAGCTTCATATGGTGATATTTTGATACTTAAATGATAGCTATTATTGTAGGCAAACTCAATAAGAGGTAAATGATCATCCCAGCTGCCTTTAAAATCTATAACACATGCTCGTAGTATATCTTCAAGTGTTTGAATGGTGCGCTCTGCTTGTCCATCCGTCTGAGGGTGAAAAGTTGTACTCAGATTCACTTGTGTTCCCAAACTCCGTTGGAAAGACTTTCAAAAGTTTGCGATAAATTGAATTCCCTGATCCGATATAATAGAAGTTGGCACTCCATGTAATCGGACTATTTATTTAACATACAGCTTCGAATATTCTTCAACTGTGTAAGTGGTCTTAACGGGTAAGAAATGTGCGAATTTAGTAAGCCTATCCACAATCACCCATATAAAATCAAATTTCCGAGCTGTACAAGGAAAACCTGTAACAAAATCCATGTTGATCATGTCTCACTTCCAAATTGGAAGATCTATGCATAGCATATAGCCTCCGGGCTTTCGATGTTCCACTTTAACTCGTTGGCAATTTGGATATTCAGCTACAAATTCTGCGATGTTCCTTTTCATGTCATTCCACCAATATACATCCTTCAAATCTTGATACATTTTGGTTGACCCTGGATGAATAGAATACCTTGAGAAATGTGCCTCAGTCATAATTCTTTTTCTTAGCTCATCAATAATAGGCACACATAGCCGATTTTGACATAGAAGTACTCCTTCTTGCGAAAGCTCAAATACCTTCGTCGCACCATTTTGAACATTCTCCTTGAGTTGCAATAAAGCAGGATCTTCTTCTCCTTCACCTCATCTACTAATGAGGATTTCGCGGCATTATGCACAATAAGCTCCTCGTCCGGAGTTTAGAGAAGACGAACTCCTAAACTAGCTAATTGATAAAGATCTTTAATCATCCCTTGCCTTTCTACAGGTGCTATCATAGCCTTACGACTCAACGCATCAGCTACTATATTTGCTTTCCCTGGTTGATACAAAATATCAACATCATAATCTTTTAATAGTTCCATCCACCTTCACTGCCTCAGATTTAGATCCTTCTGACTGAAAATATATTGTAATCTCTTGTGATCAGTATATATATCAACATGAACCCCATATAAATAGTGGCGCCATATTTTTAAAGCAAAGATAACCGTTGCCAGCTCAAGATCATGTATGGGGTAATTTTTCTCATGTGGGCTCAATTGCCTTAAGGCATATGCTATCACCTTACCATGCTGCATTAATACACATCCTAAACCAATTCTCGAAGCATCACAATACACTGTATACCCTTATGTACCTTCTGGAAGTACCAACACAGGTGTAGAAGTCAACTTATTCTTCAATTCTTGGAAACTCTCCTCACACGCATCATTCCATTGGAACTTGGATGCTTTATGCATTAGCTTAGTTAAGGGTGCTGAAATAGAAGAAAAACCCTCAACAAACTTCCAGCCAACCCAAGAAAATTATGAATCTCCGTAGGCATTGTGGGCCTTAGCCAATTCTTCACAGCTTCTATCTTTTGAGTATCAACCTGTATGCCTTCATTTGATACAATATGGCCCAGAAATGCCATTGACTTTAGCCAAAATTCACATTTAGAAAATTTTGCATACAGCTTGCAATCATGAAGAGTTTGCAACGCATGTCGCAAATGATTAGCATGATCCTCTTCTGATCTAGAATAAACTAGAATATCATCAATGAAAACTATCACAGATACATCTAGAAATGGCTTAAACACCCTATTCATTAAATCCATGAAAGCTGCAGGTGCATTAGTTAGCCCAAATGACATAACTAGAAACTCATAATGACCATACCTTGTTCGGAAAGCTGTTTTGGGTATATCTTTTTCTTTGACTCTCACTTGATGATAACCTGACCTCAAATCAATCTTAGAAAAACATTTGGCACCCTGTAACTGATCAAATAAATCATCAATTCTTGGAAGAGGATATTTATTTTTAAGAGTCACTTTATTCAGCTGCCTATAATCAATACACATTCTCAATGTGCCATCTTTCTTGCGCACAAACAGTACTGGTGCTCCCCAAGGGGAAATACTAGGCCTAATGAACCCCTTTTCTAGCAAATCTTTCAATTGCTCTTTCAATTCTTGTAATTCTGCTGGGGCCATCCTATACGGAGGAATTGAGATTGGTTTAGTGCCTGGTATCACATCAATACCTAATTTTATTTCTCGTTCAGGAGGTAAACCTGGAAGATCTTCAGGGAATACATCAAGAAATTCACTTACTACTGGTACAGTGTGAAGATCTGGTGATTCCGATTCCGTATCCTTTACTCTAACTAAATGACATATGTAGCCCTTGGAAATCATTTTTCTCACTTTGAAATAAGAAATAAATCTACCTCTTGGTGCGCCAATCTTACCTTGCCATTCAATAACTGCTTCATTAGGAAAATGTAAATACATCTTTTTCGTACAACAGTCAATTTTGGCGTAACAAGACGCCAACCAATCCATACCCATTATAACATTAAAATCTACCATTTCTAGTTCCACAAGATTGGCCATCGTGTCTCGACCACACACAGTTACTACACAATCTTTATAAACTCTTCTAGCAATAATAGATTTTCCAACCAAGGTAGACACTTCCAACGGCTTTTCTAACAATTCGGGGGTTCTTTTGAACTTTCCAGCAACCAAAGGAGTAACATATGATAATGTAGAATCGGGATCAATTAGAGCATATACATCAAATAAAAATATGGGCAACGTACCCGTAACCACATCTGGGGAAACCTCTAGATTCTGTCGATCCGCTAAAGCATAAGTGCGATTCTGAGTCCCGCTGGAACTGGCGACTCTTTTTTCATTCCTAGCGTGACCCACAAGTTGTGCGCCTCTACCAGAATAAGATACCGGTGACGATGATGCAACAGCTGATCCCGAAGGTCGTGCTACGCCACTTGCGCCCCTTCGTGGGCATTCTCTCATCATATGCCCCGTCATGCCGCACCAAAAACAAACATTTGTTCCCATTCGATATATGCCCATATGATGCTTTCCGCATCGATTACATAGCTCTCGAGAAGGTCTCGATTGGCTTATGTTCCCTTGCCCATGATAACCCACTGATCGCGAACTATGACCCTCACTTCTTTGCCCAAATTGACTGCCTCTGAACCCCTGATGTTGTGGTAGAGCACTAGCTGTAGAATAAGAAAATAATGGCCTAGGTGGTCTAGCAGAAAATTGAGGTCTAAAACCTCCCTGTGGCGCCATAAACTGCCCTGTAGATCTGACCCTCTTAGAAGATCCGCTTTCAAATTCCTGTGTTCTTTTTCTTTGCCTTTGGTCTTCCATTTTTGTGCAAATGCTTGGATCCTAGCTATATCCATGTCTTTATTTAGTGCAGCAATAGTACAATCCCTAACCAAATACGGATCCAATCCATCCACATACCGATGAACTCTGTCATCCATAGTAGCTATAACATTAGGAGCATATCTGGACAAAGAATTAAATCGAAGACTATACTCCCTCACACTTGTATTACCCTGTCGAAAATTTAAGAACTGATCCGCACGGGCCTGACGAGTCTCATATGGAAGATAATGATCAATAAATGCCTCTTTGAACTCTTTCCAAGTAGCTGGGGGTGCATCAATTCCCCTTGACCATTTCCAATCTTCATCCCAATATATAGCCTCACCTTTGAATCTATACGCGGCTAACTCCACTGTCTCTCTGCCCAATACATGCATCACCTCTAGGGCCCTTTGGATCTGATCAATAAAGTCCTGCGGATCTTCGTTAAGATCAAATCCGGTAAAAGTAGGCGGATCCATCTTAAGAAAATCTTGCGTCCGAAGACTAGCCGCCCTATCAGTACCACTAGAACCCACGACAGGAATAGCTTGCCCTTGTATTTGACCGGCAACAATCCGGGTCAACAGTTGTACTGCATCTCTCATATCCTGATTAGCAGCATTAACAAGTGGTTCTGTGAATATGGTTCGCCTCCCACCTATTTCATCTGGAGTGGAAGACATTTCAGATACCCGCTCAGCTTGAGCTTCACTTTGATTAACTTGTACAGGTGGTGACTTACTAGTCCCTTCTCCGGCAGCCACGTCTACCCGCTTGCCGGTATTCTTACTTTCGGTATCCGGCATTCTTACTGTAATAAGAGAAACAAATGGATTCAGTGGTCAACTATGACTTCATTTGCTATATAAACTCTATGGCACGATCTATGATCTGAAGAAAAGAAACAAATTCTTAAATGTCCATAGCCTCCTGTTTATAGATGTGGTGCACAACACACCGATAAACAAGACTCTACGCAGACACGGCTTTGTAGACTCACTAGGACGAACATCTCTGATACCACTGTTGTCACGCCCCAAAATCCCATCGGGCCGGACTGGTACCCGAAGCCGAGAAGGCCCGGGAGAACCCATTCAAATACCTGTACTTTCACTTACATGTCACCAAAAATTTGGACAGCACTTCGTTGCATATAGAAGGGTCTAATTACCTGTATCAGCACAACACGCACAAATATATATATATAATACTTGGCCGTCGGGGCCACCACATATACAAATATAACATCACTATATAAACTTCCATGACTTTACCCTTCCTTGTGTCTACAAAGCCTCTAGGATATACATGACATAACTAGGGTCGGGACAAACCCCCGCCCACACATGACTCCTGTACAATAACAAAATATAAGGAACCGACTCGGAAAGCTCCGAAGCAAACTGGAGCTCACCAACAATAGCTGTATGACCTGGCTCCTATCTATGCTGTGAATGAGCTGAAGCACCTGTGCCTGCAGCATGAAATGCAGGTCCTCCGTGAGGGACGTCAGTACGAAATATGTACTGAGTATGTAAAGCTGTAAATAATCATATGTGATATGGGGGATCAAGAAAATCAGACGCAAGTAAATAAATCATAATAGAAGTGAACCACACTTCATAAACACTTTTAGGATCATGTACATTATCATTAATCTGAATTGGGTTCTTGAATTCAAACACATTTGTGGAACGGTATACATTCGTTCATTTCATTCTTTACAATTATCATTCGACATTACCTCCTCCTCCCGAACCTCCAACCACCTAACAATAATCAATACTGTACCGTACTGTGACCATTAGGCTACCCCCAGTACATATCAACTGTAATCATATCAAGTATCGGGATCGGCCCATGCTAGGCTTAAGCCCCTGAGCTACCACCCACACGTATATCAAGTAACACACATAAGAGATCTTTCCAATAACTTAGTTCAAAAGCTTTTGAGATTATTACATTAGTGTTCATGCCAATATAGTACCTTTGGAACAATGATACATCAATAGGAACCATGTAATAGACCTTCTATACAATAACGATGTAATAACGACTCATTGGTACATCAACAATGTGTTTCAGAATCATCAATATCACAACAATGAAATAGGAGCCTTTTGGTATATCAATGAAACATTTTGACACTTTATAGAATGGAAACAACTTCGTTGGTAATGTAGAACAATACATGTTTTTGGACAACCTCAGAATCTTACTTGACGGAACATTGGTGTTTTCATGCCAAAGAACATCGTTAGAGTATGCTTTACATACCTCGTTGTAGATTCGGATACCAATTCAACACAACTTCTTGCCTTTACAAATCACTTATCTACAATGAAATGTTTGGCATGTAGTATTAGCAACCCAACACCACAATTCTCTTCCATAATTCCATACAACCAATATTTGCAAAACATTCCAAAAACCAACTTGAACAATAGGTTTATGTGTATATATATATATAATCATCATTTCAATGCCATATCATCACACCCAATCCCTTCACAATTCAACATAATCCAACCATGCACAAGAATAATCCAACATCATTTCCCAATCATCTTTCAACAACAATCAAATAACATACTTCTTATGCTCACATGCATATATATATACATATCCATATAAATAACACCAACATAATTTACATCCTTACCATAAAATGGCCCTTTTGATTTCGAAGTCCTGTTGACACAAATAAGGGGTGCTTCTCGAGGCCCTCGAGATGGTGAACACAACTACGAAATCAATTTGGATTTTCTACGGTTGAATCACAAGATATGAGGCTAAATGATGGATATGAGGCTAAGTACATGTATATAATGACCAATTTTCGTCCATGAGGTGATGAAAAATGACCATATTGCCCTTAAAATTTAAGTAAATCCGAATCTGTCCATGGTGGACTGTTTTGATAGGCTAAAGTAAATCGACCATAACTCTTTGCTCCGATAATGGATTTGGGTAAAACCAATTGAATTAGAAAGAAGACTCTCGGGGCTTCTCATCGATATATAGCAGCTCACACAGTTCATTTTGTACAAGGAGTTATGATCGTTTAAAGTCGTCCCAAAAATCTGTTTGGCTGCAGTACTTTTGTGTGCAGAAAATTTCTGCACATTTACTGTTCATTGTGTCCACCGTTTTCAAGTTTCGAACATGCTCGCTTATATCCGATACTCATCTGTTTTCAGAAATTTTTATATCGTTGAAAAGCTAACTCGATAAACTTCGCATAGAAACTTCAACGAGCAAATTTTGGTATAAATAAAGTCGATTCCTATACACATATAATCAAACTATACACTTGAAACCATCTCAAAATAATCAATACTCATACTTAAACTCATATATACCTAACTTATGATCAATACATATACTCCAACACATATAACCATGGCTAATGCACGTAATTAAGTACGGGGTGTTACAAATGGTCACAGAAGCATTTGTAGCGGAAGATCAAGTAAAATGGTGAATAGATACCGACGCAACTCGTCACATATCAGGTAATCGAAATTCTTTCAAGACTTATGAATTAGTGGGAGACGGTAAAATTGTATATATGAAAAACTCCTCCTCTACTAAAGTTGTGGGAAAAGGAACTGTTGAATTGAAATTTACTTTCGGAAAGATAGTTACATTGATGGATGTATTGCATGTTCCTGATATTCGAAAGAACTTGGTGTCGGGTACGCTTCTTTTGAAGCATGGTTTTAAAATGATTTTTGAGACAGATAAGTTTATTTTATATAAAAATGGCATGTTTGTTGGAAAAGGTTATGCTGCAAATGGAATGTTTAAACTCAATATTGAAAATGAAAATATTTTTGCTTATCTAGTGGAGTCTCTGGACTTATGGCATGAACGTCTTGGACATATGAATTTTAGATCCATTCAACTTACGGTGATAATGGAATAATCAAAGATTGTAGAAAGAATCATACTACTAAGTATCTTACTTGTAGTAAATGCAAGATTACAAAGAAGTCCTTTAAGCTAGTTGAAAGGACTTCCACACTTTTACAATTAATCCACACTAATATTTGTGAGATGAATTGTTTGTCATGTCATGGAAAGAGGTATTTTATCACTTTTATTGATGACTACTCAAGATATACTTATATCTTTCCATTGAAAACAAAAGATGAAACATTTGAGACTTTCAAAACATATAAAGCAGAAGTGGAAAATAAATTGAGTTTGAAAATTAAATCAATTAGGTCTGATAGAAGTAGAGAGTACTTAAAGTCATATTTTATTTATTTTTGTGGAATAAAGGCTTTGAAAAATAATTTACCATGTCTTATACACCACAACAAAATGGTGTAGCAGAAAGAAAAAATAGGACTTTCATAGAAATAGTTAATTATATGCTTTATGGATCTGGTATGCCTGAAATTTGTGGACTAAAGCCTTACTTTCAGCATGTCATATTTTGAATAGAATTACTTTCAGGAATCATGATGCATCTCCATATGAACTTTGGAATAATCGAAAACCAAATAAAAATTATTTTAAAGTATGGGGTTGCTTGGCTCATATTCGATTACCAGATCAACATTTAATCAAGATTAGCTATAGAGGAGTAGATTGTGTTTTTATTGGTTATTCACAAACCAGTAGGGCTTATAGATTTTTAAATCTTGAGACCCCAAGTCCTTACACAATTATTGAATCTTTACATGCTAACTTTTTTAGCATATATTTTCCAAGAAAAAGATTTTTTTGAACAAGATTCAAGTTCTTTTATTTCTCATCTCAAAAGAGTAATAGTAGAGCCATTGAAAGAAAGTCAACAAAGACGTAGTTCAAGATCAGCCAAATCAAAAGACTTTGGACCTGATTTTCAAGTTTATTTGGTTGAAAAGGATCCTGAAAATTATGCTGAAGCTATGTCTTCATATGATGCTCCTTTTTGGCATGAAGCCATTGATAATGAAATGCATTCTATACTGTCCAATAATACATGGATATTATCAGATCTTCCTCTTGGATGTAAACCAATTGGTTGTCGATGGATTTTTAGGAAGAAAATAAAATTCGATGGTACTTTAGATAAGTACAAAACCCATTTGGTAGCTAAAGGTTTTAATCAACTAAAAGATATTGATTATTTTGATACTTTTGCATGTGTAGCTCAGATGACCTCTATTCGTCTCCTGATTGCTTTAGCAGCAATTCATGATTTTGGGATTCATCGGATGAATGTAAAGACTGCATTCCTGCACAGAGATCTAGACGAAGAAGTCTACATGAAGCAACCAGAAGGATTTGTCAATCCTGGTCAAGAACGTAAGGTTTGTGAGCTTCTTAAATCTCTTTATGGATTAAAACAAACTTCAAAACAATGGCACGATAAATTTTAAAAAGTTATGATTTCTAGTGGCTACTTAATCAATGGTGGAGATAGTTGCATATTTAGTAAATTTCAAGAAAATTTTGGTGTTATGATACGTCTTTATGTAGATGACATGTTGATCTTTGGAACTGATATCGAAAGAGTCAAAGAGACAAAATATTTTATTGCTTCTCAATTTGAAATAAAAAATCATGGAGAAAAACTGATGTAATTTTAGGCATCAAAATTGTAAGATCAGCAAATGGTTTGACTTTTACTCAATTAAATTATATTGAGAAAGTTCTGAAGAGGTTTGGTCATTTTGATGACAAGCCTGCTCCTACACCATTTAATCTTAGCATCAAACTAGTGCGAAACTCTGGTGATATTCTTGATCAATTGACATATTCTCAAATTGTTGGGAGTCTTATGTATGGCATGCATTATACCAGGCCAGATATTGGTTATGCAGTAGGAACTTTGAGCAAGTTTACTAGTAGCCCTGGAGTTGAGCATTGGAATGCTTTAATTCGTGTTTTAAGGTATCTGAAGGGTACAATTAATGTTGGCCAACAGTTTTTGAAGGCTACAGTGATACTACCTGAAATTCTGATCTGAATGACTCTAAATCTATTACTGCTTGGATTTTCACTTTGACCGGAGCAGCAATATCTTGGAGATCAAAGAAGCAGACAAGTATTACTCACTCAACCATAGAGCTAAAATTTATCGCTATATCTTCTGCTGGAGAAGAAACTGAATGGCTGCGAAATATGCTAATAGATATTCCATTATGGGGTAAGTCAATACCACCTTTGACTATATATTGTGATAATAAAGTTGTTATATTTCGGGCTTCAAGTGATTGTTACAATGACAAATCAAGAGAAGTTCGTCTCAAACACAATCACGTGAGAAGATTATTGGAGGATGACATAATATCGCTTCAATATGTGAAGTCCAAACTTAATTTAGCAGATCCCTTGTCTAAAGGGTTAGACAAGGAATTGGTGGTACAAACTTGTAATGGAATGAGAATAAAGTCTATTGTAGATTGATTGTACTTTATGAAAATCCTACCTAATGATGTAATCTTGGGTTCAACGGGAAAAAAAGTAAAGTTACAATTGTGAATCACATCTATACAATTTTCTTTTTACCTAGAGAGTGAGTAGATGCGCATAAGTTGAGATTTTTTCTCTTGATAAATCTATAAGACCGATATCAGTTGGAGTAAATAATAAGACTCTTGATAGACTTGACAGTATTCCTACAAAAGAGAAGAATGAGATTATATTCTCTTAATAAGTTTATACACCGATTTCAGGTGGAGTGTGTAGGAACACTCTTGACAGATTTACTGATACTTTGCTATAAAGAAGGATGAGATTAATTTCTCTTAATGAAATTCATAGACTATTTGGTCAGAGTATGCAAAGTTACTCTTGATGAATTCACCGCACTAAGTGCAAAGTGGAGGCTGCTTTAATAAGATTTTAACAGAGAAATCTTAAAACACTTAGCTAAAAGGATTCAGGAGATTTTAATTTTCACCGGAACATAGTAACATGCATGGAGTATTTTTCTACTTCATTCAATGAACCACTTAGTTCAAGATTTGTTCACTAAGTAGTCAATGATTTAGAAAGTCTTCACCAGCTAATGGTTCAAGTCCAAAAGACACCATTATTGATGCATGTTGCTAGATTGATGTCTCAAATGAATTTTATTTTTAAAGATAAAATTTCTTGAAATAAGTGGGGGATTGTTATTGTTAAAGGTTGTGTTTCAATAAATTTTGAAACAAATACACCGGTTAAAGATTTTGAGTTATGTTTCAATTAATTTTTGAAACAAATGCATTAGTTAAAAGTATGGAGTTACAAGGAACATGAATTTGACAAATTCATTCTTCTTTAAATTATACGTTTTAGGTTCTTGAAAGAAAGTTACTTTTTGTTTTAAAGTATTCATGAATCTATTTACTATTAATTAATTAATACTTTTCTCTTGCATGAAAATTTTACCCTATAAATAGCGTTTCTTTTGTTTGGAAAGATAAGCACTCAAAAAATATTTATCCCCTTAAAAAACATTTGAGAGAAATTGATCAAAAGGTGAAATCACCAATTCAAGAATGGAAGAGCAACATTCTTGAATTCTTCTTGTTTTGTGGCTTAGTTGAATTTCGAAGATAGAGTTGTTACTAGTTCTTCCGGTTGCTCGTGGGAGAGACTCCAACTGAATTCAAGAAGCGAATTTTCGTGCCTCAAAGCCAAGCAAGTTTATTTTGAATTTCTTGTACAATTGTCATTATTGTTCTAATAGCGTATGACCTATTGGCGCAAAACTGCATTGAACAACAAAATTACGGTCAAAATGAGGTTGATAAAATCTCTAACTTACAACAAGAATTATTCGGTTCATAGAAATACTATATTTCACTGATAATTTTGTAAATTAAATTTTATTGATCTAAGTTTGGTTCATAGTCCAAAAGACACTAAACCTACTGTATTTTGTCCATACAAATCCAACAAGTTAATTTTTATAAAAAAAAAAATATTATAAAATAATGTGGGGATTGTAGGAAATATTATTTTATTTCAAAATAATTAAATTTACTTGAAAAACAAGTAGTGTATTAGACAAGCTTTACACTTGTCAAGAAGATAGTCTTACATGAAATTTTTAAGACAAGTGTTATGACACTTGTCTAAATATTACTTGTTTATTTCTTTTATAAATAGCCTATTAAATCTTACAAATGCAGGTAAGTCTTTTCTTTTTCTTTTTCTTTTTCAACCATCTCAAGTTCTCCATCTCTTCTTGTTTTATCTTTTTCCTTGTTTGGCTTCTTTTCTAACTAATTACTTGTTGGTATTTGTATTAATAATTTTGTTGATTCTTGTATCCTTTGGTTAATTAGAAAAAACTTATTTAACTCAGAATATCCTTTTATTAATTAGGGAAGTACTTGTTTAATCCTGGGAAAATATTTCACACTGCTGAAATAGTTTCTTAAGACAGTGCCTAACACGACTCAAGTATAATTAATATATCACTTAAAATAATACTACAACAATATTTATTTAATATTCAGTACCTTTAATTTATCAATAAGAAATTATATTACTGTTATAATATTATTATTTTAGTAGTAGTAGTATTATATGTTGTTATATTATTATACTGCTAATATTATTATTGTTATATTATTATTGTATTAATAGTTAGATAATATTGTTATTATTATTTTACCATTGTTCACCAACAATATCTAGACAGATTGATTATCAATCCGATAAATCTATTATTTGTCCGAGAGATATATAGACAGATCGATTATCAATCCGACATATTTATTATCTACTTGACAGATATACAGACAAAGTTATTATCTGTCAGTCAAATAAAAAAATTGTAATGACCCTTAAGGTCATTTCTCTGTATTTTCATATAATTTTAGTACTATCTAAATGCATCGTGGACTATTTAATTTAATTTGACATCTGGTAAAAATATAATTTAGTACCCTTCTAGAATATTTTTGATATTGATAAAATTCTTTAAGTGATGATATATTTATTTCACTTTATAATAGATTTTTATGATTTATTAATATTTTAAGCGGAGATAGTAATTTTAGAAATGTTAAAATATTATTATTATTATATAATAAATGTTTTGTTAGAAATAATTTTCTACTAATTATGGTATATTCAAAATATTATAATTATTTTATCGCGAATTTATACAATACCCGAATATATACGCAATGTAGAAAAATTATTAGTTGTGGCAATACCACCACACATGTCCCTTGCCTTGAACTTTTGATCTTCTTTATATACATATTGACAAAGCATGTACTTGGTAGTGGCATTATTCAATACAAAACTTTTTAACAAAAGGCATCAAAGTGCAAGTTTCTTATGTTTTACATATACCGCACGTATATATATGTATGTTATAGAATGGTGGAGTGTGGAGTCCATGCATCAATTATTGTGGCATATAAATAAATATTGTAATGATGCTTAATGATTTCTCACCTTTCCACTTGTTATACACCCATTGGTTGAGTGTGGCTATAAATAGCCTTCTTCTTGAAAGGAAACGTACAAGAAGCGAAAAATAAAAACCAATTTTCATACTCTCTAATTTTCAATCTTGCTTCCTTTAATTTGCATGCTTAAATTTTATAACACGTTATCAGCACGAGTTTCTGCAAAACCCTTTCGAAGGTAATTAAAGGTTAGTATTTAATTTTTTTAAATAATGTCTAATATTTCAGACGCAATTTTAGTGCCCTGGATATATCTGGTAAAACCTATATGTCTGAGGCACTAGACGCAGAAATACATTTAAATGCAATGGGTCTAGCAGACACCATTAAAAATAATAATAAAGCATCAGAACAAGACAAGGTCAAGGCCATGATATTTCTTTGTCATCATCTTGACGAAGGTTTGAAAATGGAATACCTCGCGATTAAAGACCCACTTACAATGTGAAATAATTTAAAAGAAAGATAAGAGCACCTAAAGATGGTCATCTTCCACAAGCTCGAAATGAATGGACTTATTTGAGGTTTCAAGACTTTAAAAGTGTAACTGAATATAATCCTGCGATGTTTAGAATTAAATCGCAGTTTGATTTATGCGGGAAAATTACCACATATCACGCCATGTTAGAAAAAACATACTCTACTTTTTCCTCATCGAGTATGCTCCTGCAGCAGTATCGAGAAATGAGATTTAAGAAATATTCTAAATCAATTGCTCATCTTCTTGTTGCTGAACAATATAATGAGCTTTTAATGAAAATTAATGAAAGTCGGCCTCCTGGTACTGCTCCATTCCCAGAAGTGAATGATGAAAATTTTCACCCAACTTGGCGTGAAAGAAGTCCTGACTCCAGTCGTGGTCGAGGTCGAGGTCGTGGTCGTAAAAGGTATTTCAATCAAGGTAATCATCTTGTAATAAACAATAACCCTCAGCACCAGCAGTGCAAAAAGAAGGGTAAAGCTCCTGAAGTAGCACCAAGGACGAACCCTGAAAATAGATGTTATCGATGTGGATGAAAGAGACATTGGGCGCGTACCTATCGTACGCCTAAGCATCTGGTAAAATTATATCAGGCGTCCCTTAAAAAGCCAGAAAATGATGTTGAAACAAACTTCCTTCTAGAAGATAACGTTGAGCCAATGGACTTGGAAATGTCAGATTTCTTTGCAGTTCCTGAAGAACAAGTAAATCACCCTGTAGGTGATAATAATGATATAATCTGATTATGTTAATTTTTCTGTTAAAGCTAAATTAGTTTATATTTCTATTATTAATATTTTACTAATCTGGTATATAAATAAAAGTTTATGTGTAGCAAAGCATTTTTTTAAAAGTGAATATTGAGTATCTGCACGATTATATAGTAATAATTTATAAAATTAATGGAGTTTTAAGTTTAGATACATAATTTTGTATGCTAATGTTATGGCTAGAATTATTTATTGCGGTAATGAATATTCATAGAAGACATATTATGAAATTAACACGAGTAGCCACTAGATCATGTTATTACATACAATTTTAAATATGTGTACTTTTGATGCACATGGTTAGTAATTGCAAAACTATTATGTAATAGTGATGTTAATTGATTAGACCCCAGCTGCAATTAACATATGAATATAAAATAAAATAAAGTGTAAATGCATGATATTATGTGCTAGTTATATTATAATATGTTATGTGCTAGTTATATATAATATTTATTTTATTTATATTTTTATTTTGAAGAAAATATGAATACTCCTCAAGTCTTATTTGGATCAATAATCGATTATGATGATATTTGTGTAATTGATAGTGGGACAACGCACGCAATATTTAAAGATGAAAAATACTTTTCCCACTTACTTAGAAGAATAGCAAATGTTACAACAATTGCTGGTATTGAAGGCTCCGAAAGAGCTACTATATTTCTGCATAAGGGGACAAAATTAGTTATAGAAGATGCATTGTTCTCTTCTAAATCCCCAAGAAACTTATTGAGTTTTAAAGATATCCGCAGAAATGGATATCATGTTGAGACAATAAATGAAATGAATGCAGAATTTCTTGGCATTACCAAGAATGTCTCAAATCAAAAATAAATGTTGGAGAAATTACCAGCTTTGTCTTCCGGCTTATACTATGCCGAAATTAGTACAATTGAAGCACACTCTATCGTAAATCAGAATTTTATTGATATAAATACATTTATGCTCTGGCATGATCGAATAGGTCATCCTGGCTCAATAATGATGAGACGAATCATTGAAAATTCAAAAGGGCATCCGTTAAAGAACTTGAAGATTCTTACACTGGATGAATTTTCATGTGTTGCTTGTTATCAAGGAAAACTGATAACTAGACCATCGCCACTGAAAGTTAGCGTCGAATCCCCTCAGTTTCTAGAACATATACATGGGGATATATGTGGACCTATTCACCCACCTAGTGGGACATTTAGATATTTTATGGTCCTAATAGATGCATCTTCAAGATAGTCGCATGTGTGCCTCTTGTCATCTCGCAACCTGACATTTGTGAAATTATTGGCACAAATAATACGATTAAGGGCGCAATTCTCAGATTATCCTATTAAGGCTATTCGCCCATATAATGATGGATAATTTACATCCCAAGCTTTTGATGATTATTGTATTTCAGTTGGGATAAGAGTTGGACATCTCATTGCTCATGTTCATACTCAAAATGGCCTTACTGAGTCATTTATTAAGCTCCTACAATTTATAGCAATACCACTGCTTATGTAAACAAAATTTCCTACTACTGTTTGGGGTCATGCTATCTTACATGCAACATCACTTGTTCATCTCAGACTAACTCATTATAATAAATACTCCCCGTTTTAATTGGTTCTGGGCCATGAGCCAAATATTTTCATTTATGAATTTTTGAATGTGTTGTATATGTGCCAATTGCACCACCTCAGCGTACTAAGATGGGTTCCCAGAGAAGGTTAGAAATATATGTGGGGTTTGAGTCACCCTCTATAATTCGCTACCTTGAACCATTGACGGGAGATTTATTTACTGCTCGATTTGCAGATTGTCGATTTGATGAAACAAATTTTCCACAATTAGGGGGAGAAAAACATGAACTTAAAAGAGAAATTGTGTGAAAGGTTTCATCATTATCTCATTTTGATCCATGTACCCCCATATGTGAAAGTGAGATCCGGAAGATCATTCACTTACAGAAATTAGCAAATCAAATGTCAAATGCATTTACTGATTTGAAAAGAATAACCAAGTCACATATATCTGCAGCGAATGTGCCTATCTGAATTGAAGTTCCAAAAGAACCATCTTCTAATGTATAGATTCTGAATCCCAAACACGCCTGAAGCGTGGTAGGCTTTTGGGTTCAAAGGATAAAAATCCTAGTAAAAGAAGCACAAAAATTAATAAAGATGGTATTACAAAAGATTCTCCTGAAGAGACTCAAAATCTGATTAATCCTGATATTCCTAAAGAAATCAGTGAACCCGAGACTCGAGTAAATGAAGAACTTTCAATAAGTTCTACTAATGATGAGGTAAATTTAGATCGATCAAAACTATGATGGATAATATTTTTGCATATAATGTTGCACTAAATATCATGCAAGACAATGAGGACCTTGAACCTCTATCTGTCGACAAATGTCAATGAAGAAAAGATTGGCCAAAATGGCAAGAGGCAAATCAATTTGAATTGAACTCACTTGCTAAACGGGAGGTTTTTGGACCTGTAGCCCAAACCCCAAATTGTGTAAAATCAGTTGGCCATAAATGGGTCTTCGTACGTAAAAGAAATGAGAAAAATAAAATTGTAAGATACAAGTCACGCCTTGTTGCACAAGGTTTCTCTCAAAGGCTCGGTATTAACTATGAAGAAACATATTCACCTGTAATGGATGCAATAACATTTCGATACCTCATCGGTCTAGCTGTACATGAAAATCTTGAAATCCATCTAATGGATATGGTTACAACTTATCTTTATGGTTCACTTGATAACGATATTTACATGAAAATTTTAGAAGGATTAAAAATGCCTGAAACATATAGTTCAAAGTCTCGGGAATTATATTCAATCAGATTACAAAGATCGTTGTACGGTCTAAAACAATCAGGGCGCATGTGGTATAATCGCCTAAGTGAGTACTTAAAAAATGAAGGATACATAAATGATGTTATTTGTCCTTGTATTTTCATTAAGAAAATGGCGTTGGGGTTTGTCATACTCGCTGTTTATGTGGATGATATAAATATCATTGGAACTCTAGAAGAGGTCCAAAAGGCAACCGAATATCTAAAGAAAGAATTTGAAATGAAAGATCTTGAAAAGACAAAACTTTGTCTTGGTCTGCAAATTGAACATTTAGCAGACAAAATCTTCATCCACCAAATTGCCTATACCCAGAAGGTTTTGAAATGATTTTATATGGACAAAGCATATCCATTAAGTACTCCAATATTATTGGTGTACCTCACTAATGCTATAAGTCCGGATATAGTATTTTCTGTTAATTTGCTAGCAAGGTATAATTCTTTCCTTACGCGAAGACACTGGAACAAAGTTAAGCATATATTGAGGTACCTAAAAGAGACTATTGATATGGGTCTGTTTTATACTAACAAAGCTAGTCCAGATCTTGTTGGTTATGCAGATGCAGGTTATTTATCTGACCCACATACAACATGGTCCCAAACAGGCTATGTGTTACATATGGAGGTACTGCAATATCATGGCGATCGACAAAGCAGTCCATCGTTGCTACTTCTTCTAATCATGTTGAGATAATAGCAATCCATGAAGCAAGTAAAGAATACATATGACTGAGATCAGCAGTACATTCCATCAAAGAGATATGTGGCCTGAAGCTTGATATCAAGGTACCTACAGTCATATTTGAAGATAATGCAGCATGCATATCTCAATTAAAAAAAGGCTTTATAAAGAGAGATAGAACGAAGCACATTTCGCCAAAGTTATTCTTCACTCACGATTTTCAGAAAAATGGTGATATTGATGTGCAGCAGATACGTTCCTGTGACAATTCAACAGATTTATTCACCAAATCTTTACTAACTTCAACCTTTGAGAAAATGGTACATAAGATTGGAATGCAAAGACTGAATAAGTTGAATCGAGGTCTTCATCAAAGGGAGTAAGAATACGCGTTGTACTCTTTTTTTCTTAACCAAGATTTTTATCCCACTGAATTTTTCCTGATAAAGTTTTTAACGAGGCAACACTCAAATATGTATTCAATAAATTTTTCTTTACATGGACTCCAAGGGGGGGTGTTATAGAATGGTGGAGTGTGGAGTCCATCCATCAATTATTGTGGCATATAAACCAATATTGTAATGATGCAAAATGATTTCTCACCTTTCCACTTGTTATGCTCCCATTTATTGAGTGTGGCTATAAATAGCCTTCATCTTGAAAGGAAACGTACAAGAAGCAGAAAATAAAAACCAATTTTCATACTCTCTAATTTTCAATCCTGCTCCCTTTAATTTTGGGCAAAAATATTTTAGCATCATTTGAGCATCAAATTAAAGTTAATTATTCGAATCAATTATTCAAGCTCGGGTTTTACTAGCGTTATTTTGAGGCTTCACGGAAAGGCTTTTAGTGTTGGCATCCAGGTAGGTTAGGCTTACCCTACCTTTAGATTAAACTTATTTACTGAAATTGTAAACTATTATGCTAGCTTTGGATAAGTGCTTGTAGATGCGTATTATTGATTTAGATAAACTATCTTATTTATCCGGATTAGGACCCCGTTCTAGTAACTATTGGAATATTATCTTTTAATATAATATAACATCTATTACTTTAGGGCATGGGATTAAATTACAAAACCTTAAAATTTCCCCTTTAAAATTAAGACATGCGTACGACAATTAGACATATTTTAGCTGTTGTTCAGGTTTAGTATATATTTTATTTCTGTCATTAATTGTGAACTTTTATACCATATTGACATTATTACAATAAGCTCCGGTTCGAGCCCGGCATTTGATTATTCATGCCACTATGAGTTTCGGTTCGAGTTCGACATTTGTTTATTATTGTTACAATGAGCTCTGGTTCGAGTCCGACATTTGATTATTAATGTTATTATGAGTTCTGGTTCGAGTCCGGCATCTGATTATGAGTTCTATATATGTGGCCTATCGTTATTACCTACTATGTTCGGTTCGAATTCGGCACGTGTTCTCTTGTTATTATCCATTTCTAATGGTTCGAGTCCGGTGTCTGGCCTCTCGTTACTACCAATTGGTACCGGTTCGAGTTCGGTGCATACCTGGATGACTATCATGATTTATTGGGATCAGCGCAGTTATAGATTATTTATGCCTATTTTCATTACTTGTGTGTCCCACCGGCTTGTGGGGTACGGTTAGGTTAATTGTCTTCTTCAGTGTGCCTAGCAGGCTTATGGGGGCCCAGTTAGGTTATGTTTGATTTGTCTGTTATAACTGCATTATTTATTTTTCTGTATCGCTTACGTTTATTCCTTTACAACTGTTGTATAGCTTGGTAGTTGTTTACCTTTCCGTCTCTATTTACTGATGACTCATATTACGCCTTCGCATTGTAGTTATAATTTTTTTGTATTAAGCTCAATCGGCTGATGATGTCTACTGAGTACTCGTTGCTTCAGTACTCATACTACACTTCTGCATCTTTTTTCTGATGTAATCCGGGTACTAGCAGTCGATGTTGACGTGATTTCTACCTTCCAGTACTAATTCAGAGAAGGGTGAGCTTGCTGTCATCCGAGACTGATCCTTCTCTATCTACTCTAGTTAGTCTTATGTACTCGAGACTGCTTGTGTATATTGTGTATATTTTAGATTTTTTTCTAGTACTCTAGGTACCTATTAGTAGTGGCTCTAGTACTGACCTTATCAGGTCTTGGGAGGGATTCGTTTGTATAGGTGGTCCTTTTTCCTCCTCCCATTTTGATATAATATATATGCTCCTTTCTTGGATTTCACTTATTATTGTTGTTGTTATCATTATACGTGATCTTTTATTTGGTCTCTGCCTGTTAGCCTATTACCTATCATTCCGGACTATGTCTTGGCTTGGCTACTGGTGGGTTGAAGTAGTCACCATCACGACTTGAGAAATCAGATCGTAACAAAAATAAAAGTAGGTCATTTTGGTAATTGAAAACTTGAAGAGGGTAGACTATTTTGCTAATTGGAGATTTGAAGAGGCTTAACAGTGAAATTTGCTCATTTGCTTCTTCCCCAACTCATTCTTGTGTCCCAAGAATGCATTTGATGGCAATAATGGATTGGATGTTAAATTCTATTCATCAAATTTTGAATCTTGCACGCCGGGGTTGGTGGGGCAGGCTTGTGTTCCGTCTTTCTCGGTGCTTGATGGTATTTTACTGTCTTTAAGTTTCATTTTCTCAACTGCATGATATTTTATGGCCATTTATACTCTCCATAAAATGAAACAAAGGGTAGTTTTAGTCTTACAAATATCGTGTGTTGGTTTAATATACCAAAATAATTAAATTATAGTTAAAAATATAAAAAAATGAATAAAATAAAATAATTTTCTTTTTGATTGAGGCGCGGATATCTCGCTCTCTTTAAGGAGATTCAAGTCCACGCATAA
This sequence comes from Capsicum baccatum var. pendulum, assembly GCA_030864225.1. Taxonomy (NCBI): domain Eukaryota; kingdom Viridiplantae; phylum Streptophyta; class Magnoliopsida; order Solanales; family Solanaceae; genus Capsicum; species Capsicum baccatum. The sequence goes on from CM061551.1 coordinate 188,728,521, forward strand.
TCCACATCAATTCAACAGTATATCTGGTGACTTATCTCCTCCAGGATGCAACAACCCATCAACGATACTCAAGCAACTTCAAATTAGTTAAAGAGCCTAAAGCTCTACCACAAGAACACATTCTTTCAATATATTAAAACTCTTTTTTTATAGTGAATATAGTTGAAGACTTGGAATATTTTTTTTATTTCAACTCTCTCTTTCACTAATATCACTACTCTCTTTTGTATAGTAGATATAGTTGAAGATTGAATATTTTCTTAGTCTCAACTCTCTTTTTCACTTATCATCTTTCTTATCACTCACAATATACTACAACTCATCTCTTTTCACGTATTCATCAATACAAGAAAGAAAACACTATTTATTTAGGTGTAGTATTCTTCTATATAGTAAATGAGGAAGTAGTGGATATTTAGTGATGAAGATGAATGTTTTAAGGATTTTATATGTTATATGGTTACAATACATAAAGAGGTAGAATAATAGTAGAAGTTACCAGAAACTTAAGGCAACATTCTTACCACTAACTCATAAGATTAAAGACACAAAATAATATGGTAGATAATGGACAAATAAAATGTTAGAAATTAGGAGAGTTATCAAAATATAATGACACCACTTTATATCTATCAATCATCATGCAATTTTATTTTAATATTAAAATGCACCAACACTGTTATCTAGCCTCAGTCACCCTCACAGATGGCTTGTGTTTTACTTTATTTTTTATCTCTTTGCAGATGTTTTTCCTCCTGAGCTCAACATCTTTATCCTCTTTCTTTATCCTTCAAGATGCGGGTAAAGAAGATAATGCTTCTTCCTCAGCCAAGAAATCTTTTACCAACTGAAATTAGCATCTGTACAATGGATACTGTTGATGAAGATGTGCAACTCCTAGATTCTGTCAAAAAGAAGTCTGACGGGAAAAGTTTCCAGGAAGGTGGACGAAGCAGCATTATGAGGTTTTTGCAGGCTGCTGATTGTCTTCAGAAGGAGGCTGATGCTACTTTTCCTGCACTGGACCATTTAGGGGTTGATCGCCAGCATTTTAGTGCTTGGTATATATAATATTGGGACTGTAGTATCCATCATGTAGACTATGCTGATTCTTCTTAATGTAACTTGGTATTGTCCTGTCAGAAAAGAAAAAGAAATCAAGAAATGGTTGGCTGACTAATGGTTTTGGTATAGAAAGGAGATACGGATTTGCAAAAATATTAAATGGTCATAATATTATTCCAGAGAGACCACAGTAAAATTACCATGAAAACAGCAAAGTCACATGCGTGACATAACAAAATTACTATACAAACATGTCATAAATATTTATTTTTTTTGATTAAATATTATTAATTTTTTAATATATAAATAATTTATAATAATTAATTAAAAATAATAAAATAAAATTAGCATGGGTTATGGAGGGATTTTTGTCACAGTAAGTGAACTCAAGGACACTGGAGATTAGAGGAGGGATGGAGATGCGATTAGTCGAGTGGTGAAAAACGTTATGATTTTGATTTTTCTGGATGTGCCATACCGCGAAGGGGAAAAAGAGTTCCCCATTTTATTTTTGTATTAAATATTATTAATTTTTTTAATATATAAATAATTTATAATAATTAATTAAAAATTACATAATAAAATTACGAAAAAAACATTATAAAGCAGGTAAGAGCCTTTCCCTCTTATTATTAGATTAGATTAGATAGTAAAAAATCAACAATTGAAATGATACAGATATAGTTCAATTAAACCTGCATTTAATCTCTGTGTGATAAAATTAGCGTGTTGAAGGGTAATATTTCTTTTTTTTTTTTTTTTTTGTTTCTTCCTTTAAAAATTGAAGGAGGGGCATGTTGATTAAAAAAATTCTAGTTACATTTTGTGATATTTTTGTGAGAAAATGGTCTGTTACCCCCAACTTTTAGTCGAAATCTCAACTACACATTCAATCTTTTAATGTGACCTATTACCCCCTGAACTTATTATTTTTAATAATTATTATTCTTTCTTAATAAATATTGACTTCTTCTTCTATTCTTTGGCTTCTTTTTCTCCTACTTCTTCTTTTTCTTCTTCTTCAATGCCTTCAATGGTGCAGCTTCTATGGTGAAATGCCGATGAATAGTGACAGCATCGGAAAATTCAAAATTCTGTCGATTTTTTTTTTAATGAATTTCACGTAATTTGATTCAACATTTTGATTCAACACGTTGATTCAACATTCGATTCAGCTTCACGTAATCAATGACATTCGACTTTTTTTATTTAACATTCTCACGCAATTCGAGTTCTTGGATGCTATTGAAGAAGAAGAAGAAATGTCATTAATGAATTTTCACTTGAACTAAGAACTTCGATTCAAAAAACTTGAAAAAAATTAAGAACTTGAATTCTTGAATGAGGAGATAAGGAAGATGATAAATTAATCTTAAATGCCATTGATTAGTTCTTGGATGCTATTGAAGAAGAAATGCCATTGAACTCGAATTAATTTGAAAAAATTTAAGAACTTGAATTCTTGAATGAGGAGATGATGAAGATGATAAATTAATCTTGAATGCCATTGATGCGTTTTTAGATGTTATTGAAGAAGAAATGTCATTGATGAATTCCTGGATGCCATTGAAGGAGAGGAAGAAGAATTGAAAAAGAAAAAAAAAAAAGAAAAATAATAATTGTCATTGGTTCTTGGGTGTCATTGAATAAGAAGAAGAATTCGAGTTTAAGAAGAATTGAAGAAGAAAAAATAAAGAAGAAGAAAGAAAAATAATAATATTAAATTATTATTTTTTTAGAGTAAAAAAATGAAAAACGTGCATCACATCACATTTATAATGACTGATTGTCAATTTTGGAATTTTGAGAAGATAATAATTTTATTTTAAAATAAGTGGATAGTTAGGATTTTAAACAATTTTCTCTATTTTTGTCACAAAATGTTAGGAGATAATGTGGAAAGAAAACCCGCCTTCGTCGGTCGCAAAGAAGAGACTAGTTTTATCCATCCATGGCTGCAAAGGGGTCCTCCCTGGGGTTTCTCACAACAGCTCGTCTCTGCAAACTCTTCCCCACTACTCAAAAGCCCTCCTTCTCCCCTCCTCCTCCTCCTTCTTCTTCGTCCTCTTCTATTACCTTAACCACCAAGGTCCTCAATGCCGATGCTGCTGCTGTATATACCCAGTTGCCTACCCGACTGCGGCACGAGCAGGAACGAGACGCCATTTCTCTCCTCCATGACCGAATTCGACGGGAGCATGCTAAGAGAGATCAGTCTCCTCATAGGCCCGCCATGGATTCTCAGGAGGCTGATAAGTACATTCAGCTCGTCAAACAGCAACAGCAAAGGGGACTCCAGAAGCTCAAAATCGACAGAGCCAGACAAGAAGGTGCTCCACCTGATGCACCTCAACCTACTTTTACTTACAAGGTCGACCCTTACACTCTCCGTTCCGGCGATTACGTCGTCCACAGGAAGGTTGGAATTGGACGATTCGTCGGCATCAAATTTGACCTTCCCAAGGATTCCAACCAGCCTATTGAATACGTCTTTATTGAGTACGCTGACGGTATGGCTAAATTACCCGTTAAACAGGCAGCTCGTCTCCTCTACCGTTACAATCTGTACGTACTTATACAGCACTCTCCCTTCTTTATCTACCACCTACTTATACATTTGCACGTACTAGTAAGTAAACTACTAGTAATTTCTAGTGAGCTACAACTCGTTCAATTCCCCCCTTTGGTATTTAAAACTGTGCAGTAACTTCTTTCATTCACGTGGAGAGGATTTTTGCGTACTCACCAATACCAATACTGCTTCAATCTCCAATACAACTTGAAGGGGCCTTCTCTCCTTTCCAGTCCTAATAGAGGGCATCAATCTGACAAAGATTCATGTCCTATCCAATTATCTTGTCATGAATTCCCAGCTATAGACAATACTCAAATTTCCTTTTTTTATTTGATAAGGTAAGGTGAATAATAGCCAAATTTCCTTAATATTAAAGGAATTTTGATTTTTCAAGTAGAAATTTTGCTTTGTACCTCTCCATCTAAGCAATTTCTTGAATAACATTTTCACCAGTTAGGATGATACTTCCTCGCTTGATCACTTAAGATGCCTTTTCAATTCAAGTTAGCATCTTTCTCTTAGTCCAGCATGCTTCTTAGTGCCAAGCAAGTAGGCATCTAGCAGAGTTAAATATCTACAAGACCTGCTGGAACATGTTCCTTGTGCATGAATGATGGAGAGTATTCAAGAATAGCCTCTTTTTTATTACATAAAGGGGAAGATGAGCTTTTAGCAAAATCAACCCCTCTATACCAGCTATTTTCCCATGTGAAGCTAGCCAAATAGTAAAGGCCTGTTTGCTGGTTTCAGTCAAGAGCATATATCGTATACCAAGATGCCATAGGAGTTTTATATTTTGGTCTGTTCTAGACACTCCTTACACTGCTCTGGTCCTTTTGATTTGAAGGCCTCTCTTTCAATTAGCAAAGGCTGAACAAAAGAGGAAATGGATCAGTTCTTTCTATGATTATCTTAGCGAAATAGCTGCATATCACATTTCCAGAGGTGAGATGGGGGTCTGATTCTTGTTTTGGAAGAAATATGATTATTAAGATGTAGATACAAACTTTGCCTTTTATAATCCTTTATCACCACCCTGGGAAAGACTCTCTTGAGTTATGAATAACTGTGGAACGAGGGGAAACCTGAAAATGTCGTTTATTATCAATTTCTTTTTCGGATAGTTTGTCTCGATTGCTATTTGATTGTGCATTTTAAAATAATTCAGCCCCAATGAAACCAAAAGGCCAAGGACTTTGAGCAAGTTAAGCGATACTAGTTCATGGGAGAGGAGAAGGATGAAGGGAAAAGTAGCAGTTCAGAAAATGGTTGTAGATCTAATGGAGCTATACCTACATAGGCTTAAACAAAAAAGGCCTCCATACCCAAAGAGTCCAGCTATGGCTGAATTTGCATCTCAGTTCCCTTTTGAGCCCACACCGGATCAGAAGCAGGTTTAATTGTCTCTTCTGTATCTTTTAAATTATGATGTCCACCTGCAAGGTTTCTTCTGCATTTTATCAGCTGTTTTCGGTTCTTTCCATATGTATAGTTTAGATGCAATTATTATTATTATTTTTTTTTGATCAAGCATATTATTTTTTTCATCCAGTTGGTTCAGCAGGACATATATTAATATTTTAACACCAAAAGATAACAGTGTTATTGTTTAGCCACATTCTATTCAGAATAACTTATTGCTGCTCACTGTCTGCAAAGTTCAATCGTTTTTACTGGTTCACCTATGATGTCTTTTCTGTTTCTTACAGTTTTGGATTCCAATGACAGGCTTTCTCAGATGTAGAAAGGGACTTGACAGAGAGGGAAAATCCAATGGACAGATTAATTTGCGGAGATGTTGGTTTTGGTAAAACTGAAGTTGCACTGCGTGCCATCTTCTGTGTAGTCTCTGCAGGGAAGCAAGCTATGGTTCTAGCGCCAACTATAGTTTTAGCTAAACAACATTTTGATGTTATCTCAGAGAGATTTTCAAGATATCCTAACATAAGAGTTGGACTTCTTAGCAGGTTTCAGGTACATAAACTCGATGTTTAGAAATACATGGTTAATGCCTTAGAAGCGCTTTCTGCTTGAACATCTACTCTTCATCATCTGAATAGTAGGTTGTTTGGTAAAAGAATGTGATTGCTCCCGATCTTCAATGCCAAAAATTCGCTCATATTGTAAACCTATCTTCTCTCATCTCATGATTTCTTAAGATTTACTTTCTTGATCAATAGGTTGATGGAAAGAAAAAGTATCTTAAGTTCATTAGAGTGCCTTATAGTAAGGAATTCCATTGATAAACCTCCATGAAAGTCAAACTGATTTAGACGCATTAAATCTTATGCCATTGAGGATTTTATGCAGTTTGAGGCTGTTTCACAATTATGCTTTATTGATTTTTCTTTTTCTTTTTAATTGAAAAGGGTAACCTGCATTTCATATCCAAAAAGACTTAGCACCATCAAACAAGTGCTTTGTTGATTGTTATTTATTTTGACTATACACACACACACACACATATATATATATATCACCTTGTTCAAATGGTTTAATATTATTTTATATTTGTATACTCCTCTTAATTATTGTCTGCCTCTTTGATTATTAAGAAGAAAAATCAAAAGAATGACCGTTCGAATATGCAAGGAAGTGTAAACTAGAAATGATTCATTTTATCTCTTTCATTTTAGAATTTTTCTTCCAAAATCTGAGTGGTAATGGTTCTCAATGCGAACTCCTTACATATGTTATTTTTGTTTTAGTTCTTTGGTGTTGGCACTGTCGTTTAGCTTGTCCAAGTAAGCACCATAACCTGTATTCTGAATCCTAATTTTAGCTTTCTTTGTGACCTGCTTTTGCTCAATCAAGACCAAGTCAGAGAAAGAGGAGTACTTGAGTATGATTAAAGACGGACGTGTGGACATTATTGTTGGGACTCATTCACTACTTGGCAATCGGGTTGAATATAATAATCTGGGTCTACTTGTGGTTGATGAGGAACAGGTATTTCCACATATCTAAATGCCATTGTATTTTGTATTTTTCTTGATAATCGTGGTATCACAGCCAATTCGTGTGCACCTTCACTAATTCTACGAGATACCTTCCACCTTCCACCATCAACTGGTACTAGGTAATTCTATCCACCTAGGCTAGGGATAAATGGGAAGAAATCACCTAGTTTTTTTTGGTCTCTATTGGGATTTAAACCTGAGACCTAATGGTTCTCAACCTACTACATTGACCACTAGGCCACACCTTAGGGTGCCATTAAATTTTTGATTATTTGTTTGTCATTTGCATCGAAAGGAAGTAATATTTCGAATTTAGTCATTGATGAAATAGGTTGGTTACTTGTGTAAGTAAGGCCTTATAATGAGGAAAAAGTATGCATAAACTCCCTCTTTCTAATTTTTGGTTTCCCTTGTATAAATCAATTTCATTATGATGCATTTCTTCGTTTGATCTATAAAAAGGTCAAATATGACTATATTTTCTTATTATCCCGTGATGATAAAAAGCTTGAAAGAAACATTATCCAAAACCCCAAGAGGAAAAAAAGTTGCTATATATCCAAAGGCCGAATAAAAACGTGAAGGTTCAAGGCAAAGGTGTGTTAGTTTATTAGATGGGGCAAGCCTAGGGTGTTATTTCTTTCTTTTGATAGGATCCCATGATGAAGTGGGGAGCTGTGACCTAGTCGGTGTTCATTTATTCATGGCAGTAAGTTTTTCTCGTTATCAATGAAATCTATTGTAAACTGAATTGATTGAAGAAGATAGCTAACCTTGAACCTTCCGATGTTAGTGTGTATGTGTTTGGGTGTGTGTTTTGGACATCCTTCATACTTATAAACGGTTCATCAAATTTGATCTCCCAAATTGTTCTGTCTTTTCAGAGGTTTGGTGTGAAACAGAAGGAGAGGATTGCTTCATTTAAAACTTCAGTGGATGTACTTACACTTTCAGCAACGCCTATTCCGAGAACTCTATATTTAGCATTAACTGGATTTCGTGACGCTAGGTAATACCACCGGGTTTGTTTCAATTTATCAAAGCCCTGATGGCTATTGATGAAGTATCCATTATACTGTTTGGCACTCCAGCAGCTGAAATTGGGTATCATTCATTTAGCAGTGTCATTGTTGGCTAGATTTGACTAATTGTGAAGTTACATTCAACTCAACATTTTGCCTGCTCAAGTTTTTGACTGTTTTGCTTTTTGGCTGCTTCATCTTCTTTTCCATTCAAACAGTTTGATCTCAACACCACCTCCTGAGAGAGTTCCGATAAGAACACATCTTTCAGCTTACAGCACGGACAAAGTAATATCAGCTATCAAGCATGAATTGGACCGTGGTGGCCGAGTTTTTTATGTCTTGCCCCGCATTAAGGGTAAGGCATTCTGTGCTGTATTCACATTAATTGTGAGTAGCATTATATAATTTGGTGGGCAGGCTGTAGAGGAGTTTGCTGAAGTTCATCCATTGTACTCATTATAGCTACATGGGTTTGTCTATTACTTGCAGGTCTTGAGGATGTTATGGAATTCTTAGAACAAGCATTTCCACATGTTGAAATAGCTATTGCTCATGGAAAGGTAATTATGGGAATTAACGAGTTTGTTTTAAGTTCAGCAATTGAAGGTTAATACATGGGAAGATCAGTCAATCAATCACGTGATCAATCAATGTGTCATGTCCTATGACTTAAGCTGTTATGGGACTCTTTAAGCTTTCTTCCATAGCTTCTGCATTTACTAAACCCTGTTCTTCATTAATGTTCTCTTCTGGACTGTCTGATGCCTTTTGACTAAGCATATATGAATCTAGGGAACTTTATGAGGTAGAACACTGTAAGAGAGGAATTGAGAACTGATTTATCATATGGGAGTAACATTTTCGGGAATGAGAGCCAAAAGCTTTTTGTTCATGGGTCTTATTTTAGCAATATAGGTGGATGAAGGGTGTATTTAGACTCTTTGAGATTAGTCCAGGGGCATTTTTGGCCTTTTCCGTACAATTTATTGATATTAAACTAGTTACTGCAAATTATCTAGTATTGCAACGAAATGTGCCTGAATAGAGCATGATAAATGATTCATGTATCTGTGAGAAATATAAGAGAAGAATGTTATTGAATTGTTGTTACTACATTATTACACTGAGACCCGATTTATAGACATTATATTCCAATTCTTTTTCAAGTAGGACACTTCATTACAATCTTTTTCCATGTAGGATTCTATATGCTATTCCTATTCTTCTTCCTACTTGTATTCTAACACTTCCCCTTAAGTTGGTGCATACAAGACATATGTACCAAGCTTGTTATGGATGTATTTAGTACGAGGATCAGTAGGGACTTGGTAAAGATATTTGCAAGAAAACTGGTAAGCACGTCTGGGAGACCTTAGTTGAAAAAGAATAAACTGAAAAAGTGGTCGGAAAGTAGTAAACATCGCTGGAAAGTTGATCTATCGTTGGAAAAACTGCTGAAAACGGGTATATAATGTGGGTCATCTCAAAATCAAGAGATGAGTAGATTTTGAACAAGAAAGTCCCCCCAAAACTGGGCAGAACATGCTTATGCGCCGAATTATTATATTTGATGGTTGAAAGTGGTCAATCTGAGAAAAAATTATATGGGCAGGGTCGGCATGATGGCACGACCCTACTGAGAAATAGAAATTATATGGGCAGGGTCAGGATGATGACACAACCCTACTGGAAAAGATAAATTATGTGGGTAGGGTCAGGATGACGACACGACCCTACTGAAAAGGAGAAATTATATGGGTAGGGTCGGAATGATGGTACGACCCTCCGCAAATCACATCTAAGGAGTCATCGGAAAGACGCACGATACTTTGCAACTCAGCTATGAGAAAGTAGTTTGGAAAGATGCACGGTAGTACTACGTAAATTAAATCTTAGTATGGAAAGATGCACGGTGCTATGAAAATAGATATGTGAAAGTAGTCACCGGAAAGATGCACATGCAAATCAGATATAAGAAAATAGTCACCAAAAAGATACACGGTGACCCAGCTTTGCTAACATAATCATTGGCTAGACTCCCGCCGGCGGCAAAAGCTCTTTGATTCTCTATCAAGTTCGTAGAGGTTATGATACGATATGAGAAATATAAGAGAAAAATATTATTGAATGGTTGTTACTACATTATTACTCTGAGATCCTATTTATAGTCATTGCATTCCAATCCTTTTCCAAGAACGACACTACATTACAATCCTTTTCCATGTAGGATTTTATATGCTATTTCTATTCCTACTCATATTCTAACAGTATCCCCCTCCAATTGATTTGGGTTGAAGCGGGGTCAATTGATAGATTGATTATTATGGCGGGACAATAGTGCAAGCAAATTCTTTAAAGGGTCACGTCACCTTCTCGCAATAGTAATGGTGGCTGATATTACTAATTCTGTTTCACTTGTACTAAAGTAGAGTTTAGGTTTTTGATTCATTTGTTCTTGCTATTGTTCTAAAAAGTTCGTGCTTTTTTGATAAGTATTACCTTTGACAATATACTTACGTTCATCAAATCTTTAGACATTAATCTAAGATATGAACTCATAATTAGATACCAACAACATGGCATTGTTCAGTTCTGGTGGTATAACATACCATTTCATCTTTTTTGGCAGCAATACTCAAAACAGCTTGAGGAAACTATGGAAAGATTTGCACGGGGAGATATTAGAATTCTTGTATGTACAAACATAGTAGAAAGTGGCCTTGATATTCAAAATGCAAACACAATCATCATTCAAGATGTTCAGCAATTTGGACTTGCACAGTTGTATCAGGTTTTTTTTTTTGAAATGCACAATCTCTTGCCTAAACAAGCAGCAAGATTTTGGTGTCATGCTGTTTTCCGCTCCTATTGGTAGTTATTTCCTGCACTACATAAGAGACATTGAAACCAGGAATCAAATCATTTGTTTTTATCAATTGATTTTCTTCGGCATTAGTGATAGAAACATAGTTTATTTTGACGCAACCTTTTGTTCAGTTTTACATGAATTAGATATTCCTTGACAGCATGTGCTGTTTCCCCAGCTCTGAGTTAATATATAATCTGCCTGTTTCCTTAATGTACCTGATTAATCAGACAAGATGGTTGGTGCTAAAGGAGAAAATTATCTTGTCGGATAACTTAGTAGCTGGGTTTTAATGTAGCAAGTATTTGTTACATTCAAAAACTCCTTCAGGTTTTGAGATTACATCTAAGTTCAATGGCATAAATAGTGGTATTTTCCTTGTAGTGGCATTTCAGTCAAGCTCAGATTTTTTTGAGAAGGATTTGTTACAGAGAGAGAACAAATGTCATTGAATCAGCCTTTCTGTGTTATTGAGTGAAGTCTTCTCTTGTTTCTTTCATGAGGAATTTCTGGGGTTTGGTTCTCTTCTGATGTTGACCTTGGGTGGCCTGCTATTGCAGCTGCAGTGATGAAGCCAATCAATTATCTTCTACTTAGTTAATGTAATGATTTCAAACTCCAATGAAGAAGCATCTTTTTTATCTTTCCCGGTTTCTTTTTCATTGTACTGGCTACTAAAGTTAATTGGTCCAAAGATTTTCAGCCTTAATTTCAAAACTTGGGCCCTTCCACTGTTAGCTAACTGGTTAACTTGTCTCTCTTAATAGCTTATGTTGAAACTATAGTTTTTGCAGTTCAGATGTCTTTTAGCAGACTTTATGAGACTCATATTATCACCATGGGCTAATCAGGCCATGATGATATGCTTTTGACAATTCCATATTTTCACTTTGTAGATTCTTAGCTATTGTTGTCATTGATCGTTATAATTTTATTTGCAACTTTTATACTCTTTGTAATTCCTACTCTCGCTTTGATTATTGTAGCTGCGTGGAAGGGTTGGACGGGCGGATAAAGAAGCTCATGCACACTTATTTTATCCTGACAAATCACTTCTTTCTGACCATGCACTAGTATGCTCTTTTTCCTCTACATTTTTTTTCATGACAGGATATGTAGGAGATGGTTCATATATTCTGTCTTCTTGCCTTTAGTCTGGTGATGTTGCGGTACTCTCCAACAGAACAGGGATTCTAATTTTATCTTATCAAGGACGAATTCTGTAACATGCACGTTATGTGAATTTATTTGCTGAAGATTGATATTTGTTATGGCCGTAACATGGCATTCATTTGACAATTTAGGAGAGGCTTGCTGCTCTTGAAGAGTGCTGTGAACTTGGCCAGGGTTTTCAGCTTGCAGAAAGAGACATGGCTATTAGAGGATTTGGCAATATTTTTGGGGAGCAACAGACAGGGGATGTCGGCAATGTGGGCATTGATCTATTCTTTGAGATGCTGTTTGAAAGCTTGTCAAAGGTCTGTTTGCATCATCCTTTTACTCCATTATTACTAGTTACAAAGTTAAAATTGACTGGTATGTTCCTAAGACAGCACTGCTTTCTGCATGCTATCCCCCCCCTTTTGGAGATTATGATATGTCTATGCATCAGTGGACCTTTCAAAATGAAAGATTATGAGATCTGTTATCTTTATGTTATTCCAGGTTGATGAGCATCGTGTAATATCAGTTCCGTATCCTGCAATGAAGGTATTTAATACTCTCTTATCTTTTCCATAAGTTGGTCCATTTTTCGAGTACCAAATCCTTTGTACGTCTGTGGTTTTGTCCCATTCTCCTATACCTACAATGTGATGCTATTTTGAGGAACTGTCATTAATCATTGATTTCTTAAATGATCGGTTGGAATGTCAACCAGAGAAATTTGGATCTTAAAAGATGAATATATTGAGGAACTGTCATTAATCATTGATTTCTTAAATGATTGGTTGGAATGTCAACCAGAGAAATTTGGATCTTAAAAGATGAATAATTTTGGGTCACTATTCTTGAACGACTAACTGTTGCGTCATGTACAATCAGAATTAGCCTAACTACTACAGTGGAATGTGGATTATGAGCTTTTCATAAACACAGCCAATTATGCTTTTATCATGTTCTTATCCTAGAAAGATATACTAGTCTACTATGGATAAGAAAGAACTTATAAAACAAGAGTTGACAATTGAGATGGATCTGCACGATCGTTCTTCTCTTTGTTCTTTTGTTAATTGTGCATAAGTTGCAGTTATATAAAGAAAATATAAACAAGTTTTCTCACTGTTGTTTCAAAATTAAAGGGGGTTTCTTGAAATAGCCATTAAATATATGAAAAGTTGTTATATACTAGGTACTATAGTATTAAATTTTCAATGTGGGATGAAATATATCAAAGAAATGTACTCATTCCATCTCAAAATGCATGACCTGACTTGATGTATGTTGATTATTAGGGGTGGGTTAAAGTATTTAATCAGTTAGTACTTTGGGTTTTGATAAAAGAGCGTTTAACATAATAGTTTAAAAACTAGGTGATTTCTTCCAATCTTACTAAGCCTTGGTGGACAAAATTACCCATACTTATAAACTGTGTTGGTGTGAGGTGGCAAGTACCTCTTGAAATTAGTCGAGGTAATGAAGTTGGAAAAGTGAAGTAGTAAGTTTGAAAGATGTGGCATCAAGTTTGAAATATCTAGGATAGCATCAGTTCAGATTATTTCGTTTTGTTAGAGGAGAGGATTTTCAAGAGTATGAAATTTATGTCGCTCCCAAAAAGAAAATAGGTCAAGTAGTTTGGTTAAATGGAGAATTAATTGAAAGCGGAAAAGATGGTTAATAATCTAGAGGGTTTTTAAGTAATTGGGTAATTATATGTCTTATATGGAACGTCAAAAGTAAAAACCTCTACTTTATTGCATGAAGTTTAATGAATTGTTAAAAGGGCACAAGAAAGAATGCAACGGAACAATGACGAAGATAAGAAACTATACGATAATAAATGATCAATACGAAGAGCGGAAGTTGTGCAATAATTTAGTTTTTTCAGTCGAGTTTCTAATTTACTGCCTTATCATCGTATCTTTCTTCTGAACATGTAGTAAGGCTACAAGTTAGAAAAATAAAGACATTCTTGGAATTGGAACGCATGATCAGGGAATTAAGCTGGGTTAGTTAGCTAAAATGTTGAGCATGACCACATTGGTTTGCTAGACACATGGAAACGGCTTCATATAGGAATACGTGGTTCTACAAATAGCTTGTAAGAATTTGTGTCTCCCGTTAAACTGATTCTGCTTTCGCACATCCATTGTGAAAGATATAGCCTATAGCTTATCTGCTGAACTACTTCTATTGACAATTGCAAATAAATGGGTATAACCTTTTAAAATTCTAACACTTACTGTCTCAGCTTGATATCAATATAAACCCTCATCTTCCTTCCGAGTACATAAACCATTTGGAAAACCCTATGCAAATCATTAATGGCGCTGAAAAAGCAGCTGAAAAGGACATTTTCAGCTTGATGCAATTTACGGAAAACCTGCGGCGTCAGTATGGCAAAGAACCTTACTCTATGGAAATCCTATTGAAGAAGCTTTATATCAGAAGAATGGCAGCAGATTTAGGAATTACCAGCATATATGCTTCAGGAAAGATGGTTGGCATGAAAACAAACATGTCAAAAAAGGTTTTCAAGTTGATTACTGATTCAGCAACTTCAGATATTCATCAGAATTCTCTGATATTTGAAGATGGCCAAATAAAGGTATTGTTTTGTTGATCTTACTATCTTCTCTTCAGACCCCACTTTGTGGGAGTACAGTGGGTATGTTGTTGATCTTACTATCTTCTCTATACCTATATAATCGACTAAGGTTCCATATTCTTCATTTGAAAGAAAGGGGAAAAATTAATGTGGAAGGCATGTTTTCCATATTTAAGTGGCTTTGTGTAATGGTGCGTCTTATTCAGGCAGAACTGCTCTTGGAGCTACCTAAAGAACAGTTGCTGAATTGGATCTTCCAATGCCTAGCAGAATTATATTCCTCATTGCCGACCTTGATAAAATATTAGTCCTTTCAATGAACTGTGATTCTTACTACATCTAGTAGGCAGCCCCATGGCCATCGCCCGTTGCTATAATAGGGTTTCGGGCGGTTGGTTTAATTAAGAATATTAGAAGTGTGTCTCTCATCAGTGGCTGTCTCCACATGCACGGTATGAAATATCGAGATAGATCGTCTATTAAAGCATATTATGTGATATGCATCTGGCATTTTCCATGCCTCTCGAGCAATCAGAAGTAAAAGCCACGAGGAGTGCATTGTCTTCTGAGATGAGGTACTTTAACTTTTTGAGTTCAATGAGTTTTATCTTTGGTTTATTCTTCTTATCTTTTCATTTTCTATTTGTACTTTTTGTCTCCTAATCGTGAGAGACCTGGTTTGCTTTTTCACTGTGCAGGACTAGCAGAGTTGTGTGAATACAGGATACAAGATTATATTGATGGACTGTGAAAATGATTTTCTGTTTCTTGTGAAAGAAATATTTATGTGCCAACAGAAAAGAGTTAGGATCCTTCATTAGCCTATTTGAATAGGGAAAGAACATGGAATATCATAATGTGTCTTTCACGTTCCCTGGACCCTTGCCTCCTCTCTTTATGTTAGATATCACCTCTTCATGACATTTTTTTCTTTCTGAATTATGGCGCTTCATGGAATTTATGTTGCATATTTATCCTAGACATTTGGGCCAAATATGATTACAAGTCTTAACTGATGCTGCATTCTTCTTAGTAGCTAAAATTGCGGATGGATAATAAAGACATTAATAAGCGGAATGATTCATTTGAGAAGAAAAAAGATACTACACTTATGGACAAATCCGAGTCCGGAACCAAAATATGCCGTCACTTTAAAAAAGTGACCAAAGTATGCTTTGTGCACTAATTCTTTTAAATTTTGGCGGAGCTGTTGCAAACAGTGTGAAAAAAGTAAATTTAAAGATTGCGTACTTATTTAGTGCATTAAAAAAATGTACAATCTTAAAATTTACTTTGTAACATTGTTGACAGCAACTTCGTCAAAATTTAAAAGAATTATGCACTAAATAAGTGCACAAACATACTTTGGTAACGTTCTATATCTATGACATAGATTGATCACTTTTTTTAAAGCAAAGGCATATTTTGAATCCGGACTCAACAAATACAAAACAAAGAAATTTCTTGTCAATTGCTGACAATTGATTCCAGCAGTCGAGCCCACAGAATGACAACTGAAATGAATCCTACCTTACTGCAACTCTATTAACTGTCTTTAAGACAAACTCATTAGAATATAACCAATGTTTATACAATAGTTGAAAATAATCAGTTCATTAAAAGTAGTTCAAAAGGCCTTTTTGCCTTTACTAGGACATCGGTTGGGTTTCTGAGTTGCAAAAGAAAATTGATTACTAAGACAAATTCCTGGGATTTAAAACTACCTTGAATAGCGTGCAGTCCAGCAAGAATGGAGGCTGATAGATCTTTTGCCTCGCCAGGTGAGATTAAAAACACTCTTGTCAAACAGTATAACCATCATTCCCATTTCAATCACCTATCTAATCCACGTCCAAATCTGCAGAAGAATTAGAAAGAAAAGAATAACCATTCTACACAACTCCAGAAGAACAGCTCCTCTTTCAGGCTTTCAGCCACTGCTGGAAGTATGATTGCATCTTGCCACGATTAACAGGATTTCCAACATTGACGGTAGGAATTATCTTTTCTGGCCTCAGAAACTGCAAAACCAAATATTTTCATAATTGCGATAGCAATATTTTGCAAAATTTTAAAGGGAAAGACCAAAACATCCACTTGGGAGTTCTACCAGTTAACTAAATATTAAAAGAATTGTACAAAAACATCTCAACCTGCACAAATTCCTGCAGCTCTGTGAAATTAGAATGCTCACTGTATGGAACACCTGCAGGAAATTAATGCAGTGGAGGGGTTGATTCAACTTCAGCCAATTAGGAGCCACAAAAAGCAGTTGTAACATACAGCGAACAACACAAATTATAAATAAAAAATGTGTAGGACCGATTTATCTCACCATAAATAGTGATGTTGCCCTTAGAAGTGGGTTTTATTAAGTTTAGATTCTCCCCGATGGTCTCTGAATAAGTCCAACCTGGAAAAAGGTAATGGTAAGGATCGTTTGCATAAGGGACAGAAATCCACTCATAAATAACAATTATGTATGAGTCACCTGTTGGTCGGAATGCCAACATGCTAGTGTACTGTCCGTCTTGTGATTCCAAATAACGCTGCAGCACCTTGGAAAAAAAATATAATAAACAGAAGAAGTTATAGAAGGATCGGAAAATCCATTAATCATCTAAAGGAGGTGTTGAGGTGCTAATGCAGACCTCAAATCTCAAGGACGATATAGGCAATATGTGCAAAGGTGTATCCTTCCCATTTGTTGACAGATTTTCAGAAATTCCAGCCCAGCCAAAAGATCGAAGAATGCGCCTCCTGGAGGCATTTGCATATATTTTTACCTATGAACAAGTGTTTATAATAAACCCAGTCACCTTGTAATGTAATAAATTGTTACCTTGTCCAAAAAAGACAAATGAAATTTCAATATGTTGGTGTCATATGAAGGATTTTTAGAACTTAAGTTATAGGAGCGCAGCAGTTTTCATCTTCTGCTAAATGGTCAATGTGTTTTTTCCTAACAACTCTCAATGGCTAAAGTACTCAGAAGCCTTTGATGTCCTTTATAGGGTTGCTAGATATACATCAAGTCATAATATCGATTAAGATCATAAAGAAATCACAAAATACTCAGAAGCTAAGATACCCCTAGTGCCTGGGAAATGGCAAGATACACTTGTTCTTTTCCAATGGTGTATGCACCAACAACCACGATGGTCTTTGGATGATTATTCAAATATCTTCTTGTGACGCCTACAACAAATTCCAGAACATCTTCTTTTGAAGGAAACCTGGAATGGATAAATGGCTTTACAACTGTGAACAAACACAGCATCCACGAGGGAGAAGATAGGAAGAGAGAATGAATACCTGTACTTTGGATTGCAATAGGTTGTGTCAAGGTAAAGTAGATTAATATGTTGGGTTGCAAGAAGGGGATAGGATTGCATGAGCTTGGAAGCCCTAAAGTCTCCGGTGTGCAAGTAAGATTGTCCATTTGGGAGGCGGAAGTGAATGAGAGCAGCACCAGGGCAGTGATTAGCATCAAGCATGGTAACTTTGATTCCTTTAATGTTGTATTCAGTACCTAATTCGAGAGGACAGATGAAACTGCAAAAGAATATAATGATCGGTAATAATAATAATAATAATAATAAGGGAAAAGGACAAGCTAGGTGGTGTCTTGCTTACGATGGAGCAACATAAAGAGAGATGTTAAGTAAGCGTGCAGTGAGGTTGGTACAGTAGATCGGGGCATGTGACCATGATTTGGTCAAGCCAATATAATGATCGGCGTGGAAGTGGGTGAGGAAGTAGGCAGAGCAGGCTTTGACGGGAGCATAGCGGAAGGCGTCGACAGTGAAGGGGGTTCCTGCAGCATTATTTACTAGTTAAGGATGGGAAGATGGAGAGGAGTGAAAACGATGAGTAGAAAGAAAGTGAGCGACCTGGGATCTTCTTATAGAAGGGGCAATTAAGGGGAGCAGCAGCAGCAGCAGGGTCAGGGGGTTTGGGATGAGGATCTTTGAGGCCCCACAACTCGAATAGATTCTTCTGCTTCATCGTCACTTTCTTTCTCTTCTTCTTCTTCCACTCCTCAACATCACTCCTCTTCATCTCCATTTCACATCCCTCCTCTCTTCCTTCCACCCCCCAAATCTCATTACACGTGCACCTTTCTACTCCTTCCCGCCTAAACTTTTATTTACTATTCAAACTCTTTTTGGGGACGGGTCTCTTTTCCCAATTTTATCACACTACCTTTTCAATTGCACCATACATACCATATCAAACGATGGCCATTTATGGATAATCGCCATCGTTCCAAATGCACCGTAACTCTTACACAGGACTTTTGATTTGTTTTTGTTTTTGTTTTTTTTTTTCACTTAAAAGTATTTTTAGAGCACTTCAACAAAAATATTTAAGAATTATTTTAACGTAAAATAAGTTCATTCAAATAAGGTCCAAAACTATAATGAAGGAATTGCATGAGTGGTATCTGCAAGAACAATGGAAAAATTTAAGGTGAAATGGTCTAATAGACTCTTATACTTGTTCTCGTTTATAAAATAGATACATCTACTTAGTCCTTTGTTATTTGAACCATTCAGTCCATCAAAATATAAAATTTTAAACTTTTTTTATGCTTATGTGACATTAAATTGCTGAGTTGAAAAAATACATTTTTTTAAGCAAGTGAATCAGTATTTTTCATTTAAAAGTATTTTTAAAAATTAAAAAATAATAATAATTCAAATTATATCTAAATAATTTTTGAGATATTTTTTAATTTTAACTATAATTTGATATTATATTTTAATTTTATGTCCAAATACTAATTTTTAAATAAATAATTTTTTCAAAAGAAAAAATAATACTCCATGGCCAAACAAAACCTAATCTTTTCAATTTGAAAACTAGACCCAAAATCAAGTGAAAAATGTGTGGATTTGATGTAGTTGGAGTTATCATTTCTCGTAGGAGCATTAAGTAGGTGTTTGGACCTGCAATTAAATCTCATCGTTTGAAAATCATGAGATATGATCGATGTTTGGACATGCAATTTCATATTATGATTTCGCATTTTTAAATAAAAAAGGTGATACACAAGTTTGTATTTTATAAAAAGAAATGTATCATTTTATATTTACCAATTATTTTTTAAAAATGTAAACAAAATTGTAATTAATATTATTACTTTTACCAATCTTTGCCAATCATTTATGTGAGAGTATTATATTAAAGAGTAGTATACTCAATTCATATTTAAAGTTATGATAAGCTTGTGCTATTGTCAAGAATCTCTTTCCAGCAATGCCTGAAATTCCCCAAGTCCACCTTAACCCACCTGAACCGTCGGACGAAAATGAAAGCTAAATAGCAATTGACTCTTCTAACAAGACATCCTACAAGGATATGATTAAAGGAAACAACCATACTTCCACAGATTAGTCCTTCTCTTGTAATACAGGTTCAAAACAAGAACCACCAAAGGATACGAATGGCTTAATAACACTCTCCACGGAAGACAAGCAACGGATCTACGGGCCATGAAGATTTTCAGTCATCATTAAAGCGGTGGGTAGAAAATTCAACCACCAATATCTCAAGACTAAATTGACTGACATATAGAAAATTCAGGAAAGCTTTGCTCTTATAGATCTGGGAAAAGAATTCTTCACAGTGAAATTCTCTAGTGAAGAATACCAGAAAAGAGCTCTACAACAAGGTCCCTGGTTCATTGCAAGAACTTACCTCTCAGTGCGAATTTGAGAACCCAAGTTCGTACCAACAAAATCAAAGATTCAGAGTACTGAGATTTGGATCCGTTCACCTCAAATGCCTACGGAATTCTACTATTTGGGAATTTTTGAACGCATAGGAAAAATGTTTGGAACACTCGTCAAAATTGTTGCATGCACAACCTCCACCTTGAGAGAACGCTATGCACGCATCTGTGTCCAGATCCCACTTGAGACGCCATTACTGACATCAATACTAATAGGGAGCCATCTACAACAAATCCAATACGAAGGTAAGGGGTTCCTCTGCAAAGTTTGCGGATGTCTTGGCCACACTGCCACGGGATACAAAATTTAGTTACCACTACCAGCAACACCAAATGCACAGACGACGGAGCATCAAAATGCAACTGAAGAGCAGGTGCAGGATTGGCAGACGGTCATCTTCAAGCGAGGGAAAGGTCGTAAGACAAGCTACATTCAAAATCACATAAGCAGAGAGACTCCAGGTAAGTTTTCTAACCATCGGGATGACCAGATTGGGCCCTCAGCATCCTCATCTGAAACCAGTGGAGGCGAAAAGGGTAAAGCACCACCTCAGATGCTTACTCCAAATCAGGGTCGGCCTAATTATCAAGCGGGTCAAAGTTCTAAATGGGCTAAGACAAAATATTCTCAACATACAAACAAAGGGAAAGATTTGGTTAGCCCAATTCTGAAGCCCACTCTAAGGGGACCCGGGGTCCAAATAACCAACTTAATGCTTCTATGACTAATAATCCCTTAGGAATAAAAAAGAGAGCAATGTTGATCCCAACACATGGGTCTTATCTCACAATCGAAAAGTCTTCACACCTAGAAATACAGAACCTCCCTCTTCTTGCAATAGCTCTTTGAAGGCTCCCAACCCAACAAAAAATATCTCTGCTAACAATCAAATCAAGGTTATTGAAATGACGGAGGAAGGAGACACTCAGGATATTATCTACCCTAATAATTTTCCCACCGAGACTACTTACCACCACAATAACCATAACTCTATTCCCCTTTTCCTTACTCTGGAGAATAATGATAATGAGGACTCCGACAAGCCCACCTCACAGTACAAGCCAGATCCCCATAACATTCACCACACCACCACTACCAACAGACCACCAACCAACATCCTAGCTGGAAATGGGTTTATTAGAGCAAGTGGTGCCTCTTCACTTGACCTGGGAAGGGATTCACTTCCAAATTCTCATTCAGAACCCCCATTATCTGGCTTAGATAATCATGGACGGGATAAATCAGGGCCTCAAATCATATGGTCAGAATATATGGATGACAACCCTTATGAACCTGACCAATCAACCAAATCCAATCCCCCCAACTCCTTGATGAATGCAGAAATGATAGTGGTGAGTCAGACTCTACCCTTCTTCCCACCCAAAAGGGAGGAGCTATTGGAACAGAGGCCTCTTTTTATGAACGTCTCTAGGGGGGACAGACAGAGCTAATATCTACAGGCCTTCCTCTGAACCCACCCTTGAACTGGAAAAAGGGACAAAACATTAGAAACGCTAAGAGAAGGGAACGTGGAATTAGAGAGAATACTGCAAATATTAAAAGTTCCAAGAATCGAAGCCATAACTCTAGAAAGGCCAGTCCATCTCACATTCGAAAAGGTAACAAGCGAGATTTCCATTCTTCTTATTCCCAAAGAGATCAACAAGCTAGACTTAGAGATTGTTCCCCCAAGTCCTGTGATAGAGACTTATTACAAGACCAAGATGTCCCCTCTATCCAGGAAGAGAAAGAAGCAGGACTCTGTAATGGGAAGGGGCAAGGAGATCCTAATGGATATCCAGGATTGGGACATACCGACCATGCCAATGATGAATTGTATCATTTGGAATACTAGGGGGGCGAACAATGCTGAATTCAAGAGGCATTGCAAAGCCGTGATAGAGATGCACAAGCCTATCATCCTGACACTCTTAGAAACTAGGATGAGGGATCACAATAACTTGGCTGAAGACCTGGGGTACTAAAAAAAAATT
The DNA here is from genome assembly GCA_030864225.1 of Capsicum baccatum var. pendulum. NCBI lineage: Eukaryota > Viridiplantae > Streptophyta > Magnoliopsida > Solanales > Solanaceae > Capsicum > Capsicum baccatum. The sequence goes on from CM061551.1 coordinate 188,750,510, forward strand.
CAATATCCTGCTGTTAGAAGCTCAGGGGTCTGGTCATCATGTGGAATGATGACAATCTCAGTATTAATGATATCAACATCTTTCCCTAAGGTATCCATGTAACTGTTCAGGTGAGCAACCCCCTTTCTTTTTGGTACTTCAGTGCTATCTATGCTAGTAACCATTTTTAAGATAAGAAGGTCCTTTGGAAACAACTTGTAGATTTTTTTGATACCATTAGGAATGATCTAAACAAAGTCTGGTTGGTTGGTAGGGTCTTCAATGAAATTCTCTCCTCTTCTGAGAAATTTGGAGAAAATAGTTTAAACCTCAACAAAGCTTCCCACTTTTGGGATTGCATCAACCATAGTGGCCTCATTGACTTGGGGTTCAGAGGAAGCAAATTTACCTGAACTAATAAAAGGTATAAGAATAAAAGCTCCCTTGTCTTAGAAAGATTAGATAGATGTTTTGCTAATGAGGCTTGGATAGATTTTTTCCCTGAAACTTCTATTACACTTCTCCCAAGGACTCATTCGGACCACTCCCCTTTGCTGTTTTGTCTCAAAAGGCACCATCCAATTAGTGTCAAGCCTTTCAGAATAGAAATAATCTGGTGCTCTCATTCTTCTTTTCCAGAAATGGTCAGGCAATCTTTTGACTCAACCTTAAATTTTACTCAAGATTTAGCCCACTTCCAAAAGCATATCATTAGATAGAATATAGACATTTTTGGAAACATCTTTCACAAAAAGGAACATTCTTGAAAGAATTGAGGGTATCCAAAGATCTAAAGCTTACCCTCATAGCCGTTTTTTGCAGGACCTATAGCTCACCTTGGTTAGGGACTATAGCTTAATCCTGCGGTAAGAGCAAGAGTTTTGAAGACTGAAATCCAGGATAAGTTGGCTTGCCGAAGGGGGTTGTAATACCAGATTCTTCCACACCTCTACAATAACTAGAAGAAGAAGAAATAGAATCAATTCTCTTAGAGATGATTTAGGGAATTGGAGCTACACAGAAGAGGAAATAAAAAACTCTATCTTCTAATTCTACAACACCATGTACTCTACAGAACATCATGCTGCTCCTCTGGCATTCCAACTTAACTCATCTAGAGGATCCATTTGTAATGAGGACCATTCGATACTAGAGGCCATTCCTGAACCTAGCGCGATTAAGTCAGCTGTTTTTTCCTTTAAAACTGACAAAGCTCCTAGGCCTGATGGTATCTATCCTCTACTATATCAAAAGTACTGGGATATTATAAGCCCGACTGTTGTTAACTTTTGCAGACAAACCTTTCAGAATAACACTATGGATGAGAATGTGAACACCACCTACCTTTGTCTAATCCCTAAGTGTAGGAATGCTATAAACCTCAAGAACTTCAGACCCATTGGGCTGTGCAACACTCAGTATAAGATCACTACAAAGATCATAGCCCATCGTTTGAAGTAGCATTTTCCTAATCTGATCAGCCATAGTCAATCTAGTTTCCTGTCCAACAGAAGAGCTGCTGACAGTGCTATCATTGTCCAAGAATACATCACTCATTTTGCAAAAATGAGAGGAAAAAAGGCCAACATAATTCTTAAAATTGATCTTGAGAAGGCCTTTGACAGAATTGAATGGTTCTTCACCAGGCAAGCTCTGGTTTTTTTCAATATCCCTAGCAAAATGATAAGGCTCATAATGTCTTGCAGCTCCACTTCTAGCATCTCCATCCTTATCAATGGGGGTAGGACTAACTTCTTCAAGCCTACGAGAGGGATTAGGTAGGGGATCCCCTCCCCTCCTACCTATTCATCATATACATGGAACTTTTCTCTAGAAAGATTTATTACGAGGTGGATACTCTTAACTGGACTCCCATCTCTATTAGCAGGAAAAGCCTCAGAATCTCTCATCTTTTCTTTGCTGATGACCTTACTCTTTTTGCTAGAGCTGATGAAAAGAACTGTCATAGTAACATAAATACCCTGAACAATTTCAGTCAGCATTCAGGTCAAAAAATTAACATCTCCAAATCCAAGATTCTATTTTCTCATAATTGCAAGCATGAAGAGAGACAACTCCTAGCTCAAAACCTCAAAATCAAGCCTTCAAATGACTTTGGTAAGTATCTAGGCTTCCCTATTTTCCACCAAAAGCCTCTCATTAGGGATTACAATTTCATCCTTGACAATCTTAGACATAAGCTCAGTGGCTGGAAAGCTTCCTTTCTCAATATGGCATGAAGAACTATACTTGCTAAGACTTCTCTAGGGAGCATCCCCAACCATATCATGCAATTTATACAACTTTCTAGACAAATCCTTAAGGCCACTGACAAGATCCTGAGAGATTTTATCTGGGGTTCCACCTCTGATAAAAGGGAACTGTATTTGATCTCATGGGATACTGTTACCGGACTAAAAAATGAGGGGGGATTGGGCATCCAAAAAGCTAACTCTAAGAACAACGCTATTCTCATGAGTCTGGCTTGGAGGTTTAATCATCACCCAACCACTCTATGGACTAGAGTCTTAAGCAACAAATACAACTCCAAGGGAACTATTCAGCCTGAATCAGGATCTAAGACCTGGAATAGCCTGACGAAGGCTTGACAAACTTGCACTGAAGCAAGCACCTAGAGTGTAAAAGATGGCCAGCATATTAGGTTCTGGCTTGACAGATGGCTACCCAATAACCCTCCTCTTAAGGAACACTCCCCTCTGGGGATTTACCAGTAATGGAAAAGTCTCTACTGCCAGTGCTTACAATCATGTCTCTCAGTTGGGAAAACCTTCCCAATTGGGCAATACTTGGTTTGGTTTCTGGAAGATCCATATTCCTAACAAAATCAAGTTTTTCCTCTGGAAACTCTTCCATAACAAGCTACCTTCTAACTCTCATCTTTTCAAAATAGGAATCTCTATCAACAAGGCTTGCAAAAGATGTCCTCATGAAGAAGAGCACTTAAACCATATCTTTTTTGAATGCATCAATGCTAAGCAACTTTGGAGGGATCTCATTGCCAAAGCTACACCACCTTTCAAGCTAAAACTCACTGACTTTCTTTCTTTGAGTTGCTCTAGGACCTGGAAGAATGTTCGAAATGAGAAGTTTGATAAACTTCTTCTTTGGGCTGAAATCCTCCCATATTGTTTATGGATAATTTGGACAACTAGGAATACCAACAACTTTACTGGCGGAATGTACATTACTTCCTTCCAGTATACTTATACACAAGCCGTTGAATTCTCCCACCTTCATACCTTAATCACTATCAACATTAAATGGATCCCTCCTCATAAAGGAACCTTTAAACTGAACATTGATGAGTCTTGCTTAGGAAATCCTTTTAAGTTGGTATTGGTGGGGTGATCCGTAATCACAAAGATGACTGGATGCTAGGTTATTCAAAAAGCTTTGTTCGGGGAACTAACAATCTCATGGAGTTACTTGCGTTGTACGAAGTTCTAAGAATCATTGAGGTTCATCAATTAAATTCTACTGAAATCAACACGGACTCTCAGGAAATAATAAAAATGCATAAAGAAAATCATGATCTCTATGACGGTATTCTTGATAATTGTAGGTACAGGTTAAGAAGGTTGGGGAATCCAGTTATACGTCACTGCTTTAGGGAAGCAAATATAGTGGCAGATTCATTAGCAAAAATGGGAGCAAACTCAACTTTTTTTTAATGAAACAAGACTTTTGGAAGTTTCTCCAGTGTGTGCCCGTAATGCTCTATGGACAGACACGATAGGAACTACTGTTCAAAGAAGTGTCAGATCTAGTACTAATGGTAGGATAGATCATAATTTTCAAGTGTTTGAAATCAATCCTGGTTGATAAACTGAAACTATGTAACTATATTACTATGCTCCCTTTATTATCTATGAAGCCGCCTCTATTACCAACAACAACAAAAAATAAAAATTCATATTTAATTTTTAAAATTTTTATTGTACTAAAATTTGACTAATAAATACTCCCTCTGTTTTATAATAAATGAATTATTGAATTTTGGCACACAAATTAAGAAAAAAGCATTAAATACATAAATTTAACACAATTTTTTATTTTTACCCCTAAAAAAGAAAAAGTTGATCTTGTAATACCTTTTCAAAAGTTAATTGGTTGTCAAATCATAAGGGTAAATTTGAAAAAAAATTCAATGATTCACTTATTTTAAAACACCAATAAATGTCCCCAACAATTCATTTATTCCGAAACGGAGGAAGTATTCTATTTTTTTTTTAATTTTACAAACAGTTTTGCGACAATGTATCATACTTTATTGTAACTTTTTACCAATTTAATAAGATTACATAAATATTTAGAAATTTTTCATAATTTTATAAGATTTATGTATAAAAAAATAAAATACAAATTCTATAAACCAAATAAAACTTCAATATGGACCCTGCCTTAAGTGGAATGGAATGGAAGAGCGAATAGCGACCGACAATGATATTAGGAAGCAGCAGGGTAGGGTGGTGAGGGGTGGGTAACTCCTGCCTGATAAGTTGTCACGTTGAGAAATGGACCCCTCAACCACACCCTGTTTTCTGTTTTTTGACTACTTAATTACGTACTACTATTATTTGAGAAATGGCAATGGGCGTAGGAGTAATATTTCAGTAAAAAGAGGAGGAGGAGAGGTAGTATACTTTTGCCAGGAACGCAAGACTGGACCTCGACGCCATCCTAATTTGTCAACTCTCATCTTCCGAAATCATCTATCATTTATCATCTATCATCTATCATCTATCATCATCTACCACAATCATTCATTCTTAGGGTTGTAAATAAATTCAGTTAGATTGTTTGATCCGCGCTTAGGGTGGGGCTATCAAATTCAACTTCCCTCCCCGGTAAACTCTCTCTCAACATCTTTTTCTTTCTTTAATAGCATAGCAATTAGCAGCACCATCTCAAATTCAACTCTTTCCTATTTACAGTCGGGACGGATCTGATTGCTGCTTCTCTTTAACCACTACTCACTTCACTCCCAACAATCTTCCTTCCTTCCATGGGCGAGTGGGTCGTTGGAGCCGTTATCAACTTGTTTGGAAGCATTGCCATTAACTTTGGAACCAACCTACTTAAATTAGGCCATGACGAGGTATCCATCTATCTACCACATTACACAACTACCTCCCCCCCCCTCTCCCTCTACTTTTGTTTCTCATTACCACTTGTCTATTTAATTATGCCTTTCTCTTTTTGTCCCATACATTAATTGGACGCAATGACATGTTGAATTTAACGTGACATTATCTACTTAGGCATTAGTTTTGATTTCTCTATAAACTCTGCATCTTCTTGTTCCCTCCCTAAATCTATCCGACAATCTGAAGTAGATAATAGTGACTCAATGCTGTTGATGTAGAATCGAATTGTGATACACTCTGGTTATGCGGGGTGATAACATGGCTGCATAACAAGTCACTCAAATACTTCTAGTTTTAAGAGATTACAATATGGTTGGATGGAGGACGTCTTGAAATGATCAATGTCTTTCCATAAGTAATATTACACATATAATTGTTTACGGGTGATCGGTGCGTCCAAGAATAGAGGGGAACATGAAGTAAGAAGAGGGGATTCTCATCGTTGCGAAACCCGTACCTAAGTGGCGTAGTGGAAGAGCTCCACGATAGTCACCCAAAAGTGGGTTGCAAGGAGTTACTTTCAATAATTGCAATTCTTGAGACAAACGGATTGGGGGCTCGGGGGGTGGAGATGTTCTAGGAGTGGCCAGTAAATATTTTTTCTTTTTTTGGATAAACGTGGTGTCCGGGCCAGCTTGTGCGCACCTCAACTAAATCTACGGGATACCTGCCACCTCTCACCAGCCACATGTACCAGGTAATTCTGTCCACCAAGACTAGAACAGATGGGAAGAAATCACTTGGGTGCAGGAGTGGCCGGTAAATCTGGCCATACATTATTAACAGCTGTATCACATGTGATTGCTTGATCCCATGGGAATTGTCTTCTTAAAAAAGAGGCGTATTATGGGTTACCAAACATTAGATAATTGTGAAAGATTTAAGGAATATCCTTGTTAGAATATGAGTAGGAATATAAATAGCATATAAAATCTTACTTGGAAAAAGAATGTAATGTAGTGTCTTAATTGGAAAAGGATTGGAATGTAGATGCTGCCTGTCTGGCCAATGATCATGTTAGCAAAAGTTGGCACTGTGCTTCCTTTCGGTACCTTCTCATATCTAATTTGCGTAGCACCGTGCATCTCTCTGGTAACTACTTTTTTCATATCTAATTTGTAGAGCACCGTGCATCTCTCCGAACTACTTCTCATATTTAATTTGCATAGTATCGTGCATCTTCCGAATTTGTGCGTCTTTTCGGTGGCTCCTCATATCTAATTTATGTGGGAGCGTACCATCATTTCGACCCTACCCATATAATTTCTCTTTTTCAATAGGGTCATGCGTCATTCTAGCCTACTCATATAATTTCTCTTTTTTAGTAGGGTCGTGCCGTCATTTCGATCCTACCTATATAATTTCTGTTTTTTAGTAGGGTCGTGCCATCATTCCGTCCCTACCCATAAAATTTTTCCTTTCTCAGTAGGGTCGTGTCATCATTCCGACCCTACCCATATAATTTTTTCCTAGATTGTAATCACTTTTCAGCCGTCAAATCTAATAATCCGGCACGTGAGCATGTTCCAGCTAGTTTTTGGGTGACTGACTTGTTCAAGATCTACTCATCTCTTGATTTCGAGATGACCCATAAATTTGATACCAATTTCCGATAATTTTTCAGCGACAAATCGACTTTACAGCAACGTTTACTACTTTTCCTACCACTTTTTAGTTTGTTCCTTTTTGTTCCTTTTCAATTGAAGTCTCCTAGACGTCCAAAGTAGTCCTAACTAGTTTTCATGCAGATATTTTCACCAACTCCCTCATTGATCTTTGATAATTATATTTATAACAAACTTGGTACATATGCTTCGTATGCACCAGCTTGAGGGGGAGTGTTAGAATATGAATAGGAATATAAACAGCGTATAGAGTCCTACTTGGAAAAGGAATGCAATGTAGTGTCCTAATTGGAAAAGATTTGGAATGTAGTGTCTATAAATAGGGCCTCAGTGTAATCATGTAGGTACAACAATTCAATAATATTCTTCTCTTATATTTCTCACAATCCCGTCTTCTCCTCTTTCTTCCATCAAACATTGATACCATTACAGAGTGATATACTGTTTCCTATTTCCGTCATTCTGTCCAAGGTAGTCTTTCTTTCTAATCCCCCTTATCCAGTAAGCTTCTTTTGTTTAATAGCACAGATGGATATATGGAGTTTATCAGCCAATGAAATGTTAACTACGTGTTATATAACCTATGTGGATGCTGAATACAACCTCCTTTACATTTTATGTGATGGTGTTTGACTGCATGTGGAGTTTAGATGTTAATACGACTAACATTATATGTTACTTATCACAGAAAAAAAAATATTGAAGTGGTTGAAAAGAGAAAATATCACCTTAAAGTTAAATTTTCAATGGTTAAATGAATAAATCCTGAAACTTACATAGAAATAGAATGATGTCAATCATGTTGTAATGTCTCAAATGGAAAGTGTGTCAAATAAATCAGAACATAGTAAGTCATTGTCGATGGAAAATCTCCTTCTGATCAACTATTTAAGAAGTTCTTCAACGAACAGTATGTCTGACATCAATTTAAGGGAGACAAGCGGTTTATCTAACAAGGAGGCATAGTTTGGTGTAGAAGTGTTCCTTCCATGTGTTCAATTGTTGGAATTTGTATAAACCTGCAAGAACATTTGCATTTTATTTTTCTCTGTCGCATGTTATGAGAGGTTTGAGTTATGATTTATTGTTATGGAAGTATTTTGATTTCTTTTTGTTCTTTTCTTTCTTCACTTGTTATCCTCTGTCACCGGAGGCTCAACTTGTATTTTCTTTAGCAGCTCTAATGAATCATAAGTATTTCAGAGGGAGAAGCATTCTGTGCTGGGTAATGAGGGAACAAATGTAAAGTCTACAATGAAGCCAATTATATACTTCCAGAAATGGAGAGTTGGTAAGCATTGCTTTCGAGTTTGTTCCCTTACAAGTACCGATCCTTTTTTAGTGTATTGATGGTGTAATCTTTTACACAGGTATTCTATTCTTTGCTATAGGAAATTGTCTCAATTTCATTTCATTTGGATATGCTGCTCAGGTAAGTACTTATTGGTTCTTGTCTAGTTTGTCTTTAGATTTAGTGGGCTGTATTGATTTTGGGCAAGGAAAAGTAGGTAGATTAGGGGCAGTGCTATCAAAAGTGAAAAGCGTAAAAAAGCTCTAAGGTCTATTGGGGCTTTGCACAAAGGGCTTTAATGAACAAAGGCACAAATTGAGAAAAAATACAAATATCTATATGAATAAAAATATATGGATAAAGAAATTTTTAAAAAAATTATGATAAGTGAGATATCAATTGTTTAGTGCCCTCCTCTTCCGAAGAGGCTCATTGTCAAGAAAAAGTATGTCTTAAAACCTTAGCGATGACACTGAAGTGTGAGGCGAAGCACTTACCATGTTTTGCGCCTTGCTTCAGGGCTTAAGTGTGCCTTTGACAACATTGACTATGGGATGGAGGGAGGAGAGGGAGAGGCTACATCCAGCTTGCCCAATGTTATGTCAAGTTGTAAAATAATTTGGTTAGTGCTGTGTAAGGTTTAGGCTATAACCCAATTGACCCAACTTATTCCTTCTTAATTCTTTTTCTTCATTGTTTCTCTTTTAGAAAAGGCCCAACATCTGTAGAATAAGAGGCAATCCAAATTGAGTGTTCTTGCTGCACTTCTTTGCATTTTCCTTTTCTTTTTACCGTAAAAAGAAGTGATGAGACAAGCTTGTAAGGTGATTTGTCATTGATAATATATTTGCGGAAGAAGCCTCATAGGTACTATCTATTAAAATGATTTTTTTTTGATTTACTTATAAATAAGGGAAAAGTATCAAAAATGCCCTTTAACTATGTGAACAATAACATACCCAGTGTAATCTCACAAGTGAGGTTTGGGGAGGGTGGTACTTACACAACCATACCACAACAACAACATACCCTGTAAAATCTCACAAGTGATGTTCGGGGAGGGTGGTATGTACAGAACCCTACCCATACCTTAAATTATGTGAAAATTGAAGAAAAGTGTCCTCCATTAATAGTTTGGTCCAAAATGCCCCTGCTGCTAATAGTTTGGCCCAAAAAATGCCCATATTGCTACTTAATTGAGCCAAATAACATTTTTTTTGAACACATTCTTTTTCTAATAAAAGTATGGCGGAGCCTATCGACAGCCCCTTGAAGTTGGCACCAACTTTCACTTAGACACCTCAAGTAAACCTTGTTGTTTTTGAACGCCTTAAGTAGGGTCCCACTGTGTCATTTTGACATTTTTTACTGACTTGGCACACTGTGTAATTTGCACTCATTCTTAGCACATGAAGAGAGTTTTTTTTTTTTTTTTGGGTAAAAAATAATTTTTGTTCCTCCTCCTTCACTCTTTCTCCCTACCACGTACTCCCCCTTCCACCATGGAAAATCTTGAAGGAAAACCTTACAAACGATGAAAGAACAAAATTAAAAAACCACCACACTAATATGAAAAATTATACTAGAACGTGGAGGAATAAAACACGAAATATTGAAAGAAAAAGAGAAGAAGAATCCAGTCATCTTTGTCGGAACCTTGCCGGAAAATCACTATCGGCAAAAATAGTCCTCAAAACCATATCCACAGGGAAAAAAAGACTTTTCTTTTAAAATCTAATGAAAATCAAAAAAGGAAAAAATCGAAAGTAGAACAGATGGGTGGGTGGGTGGTCAATACGGCCAGTGCCGGGAAGAAAGTGTGTGTGGGTGTGTGTGTGGGGGGAGGTATAGAAAATAGGTTCTTTCTTTTTCCTTATAGTTTTTTTTTTTAAAAATCATTATTTCAGACCAAAATGCCACATGTCCTCTTTTAATTAATTAGTCATCATGCCATGTCATCCTCGAGTGTCATTTTAGTCTAGCCAATTGTCGAAAAAGTGTTAAAATGACACATCGAGGCCCTACTTGAGGTGTTTAAAATGAACAAGGTCTACTTGAGGTGTTTAAGTGAAAGTTGGTATTTTTTTTTTTTTTTTTCATTTGACTAATTTATGAAGTAAATCATTCATAACTTAATTTGAATTATGCATCTTGATAGAAAAAATAAAAATACTTGATCAAAATATAAATCTACATGCGTATAAAAGATATCATCAGCCAAATGAATTTTCATTTCCATCTTGTAGCAATCATAATACGAGGTAGCTTCTTAGCTTGTTATTCAACATAAGTAAGTGAACTTAGTAGTAATGTTGCTACTTTTGGATAAAGAAAAGAATAAAAAGTCTAAAAAGGAAAAAGGCTTCATTTTTTATTTAACTGACACGCTTACGAGAAGTCCAATGGTTGGATACAAGCATTTAGTCATATACAAGGATGTAACCTGTTGGGTGTAGGGCTGACTACAAGGATTTGGTGTACAAATAACACGACTAGTTTCTTTCTCGCGTTTCTGATTTTCTCACTCTTCCAACATATCACACATTGTGTTGGTTTGGTTGATTATAATAAAAGGGTCAAAAGTGATACAGTTATTCTTCCTGCTCATCTCCTTAAATGATGCATAATCTGTTGGTTCTTAACACGCTATCAGTGCATTAGCAGCAATATTTACCTTTCTTTTGTTCTTTCTTGATCATCTTGGTGTTTCCTCTTTGGCAGTCACTTCTAGCAGCTTTGGGATCTATACAATTTGTCTCGAACATAGCTTTTGCCTATTTTGTTTTGAACAAAACAGTGACAATCAAGTAAGCTAACATTTAAACTACTTCTACTAAAATCAATGAGGTTTCGAGTCTAGACTACCAGAAATTCAGAGAATTGATTGATGAGTTATAATACTTATTTTCCTCATTTTACAAGTTGCAGTCTGACAAATATCTTTTGCATTGCAGCGTACTGGTAGCCACTGCCTTTATTGTTCTTGGGAATATCTTCCTTGTAGCCTTTGGCAACCACCAGTCTCCTGGTATGTGATGGAAGGTGAAGATTGTTGTTATAGTTGCTTATATTACAGAATATTGGGGTCTTCATAGAGTATCATATTTCGTATACCCCCCCCCCCCCCCCCACACACACACAAAAAAAAAAAAAAAAAAAAAAAAAAGAGTATCATGTTGTACATTCTATCAATTTTGTATATTACTTGTATACGGAGTTGTTCCAATACAAATTAAATTATTTAACTTGCACTAAAATATCTCAGACTTGATACTTCTAAATTGACCCCGTACTGACCTAGTACCCTGCGTAGTGTGTATATCTTGCTACCTGGATTTCTAGAAAAGGGCAGCCCGGTGCACTAAAGCTCCCACTATGCGCACGGTCCGGGGAAGGGCTCAAGCCTGGTTTGAACAACGTTTGTTGAGCCGAGGGCCTATTTGAAACAACCTCTCTACACCACAAAGGTAGGGGAAAGGTTTACGTACACCCGACCCCCCAAACCCCACTTGTGGGATTACACTGGGTTCTTGCTGTTGCATCAATGAATTGTAAGACCTAAAGGGGCTGAATTGAGAAGGGAAAAAAGGTGTAAAAAATTTACTTGAAAAGGATTGTACATAGTATTCTCAACATTTGTAGACTGCATATTATGTTCATAAGTTGCTAATAAGGTTAATCTATTTACCTTATAAAAAAAGTTGCCTATAAGGTTTCATGCTATGTAGATCATTGCTTGAGCATTTGATCTTTTCTTGATTATGTCGTGTACCCTGATGTGTCTTTTTCCTGGCTGATGATCTTCATACTTGAATCAGTTCTGGTTACTTAAGCCTTATACATGCTGCCAGCTTAAGTTGAAAATTTACCCATATTTCATGTGACCTCAGTAACAAGCCTTATTGCATAATAAGGATATTATTTCGAACTCTTCTCGATGTCATGATCTAATTGTGATTGCTCTTGGTGAAGCAATAATCATCTTTTCTAATAATTAAGGAAGAACGAGATGGTTTTGGTGTAATATTTCTTGGGGCCTCCGCCACTTTGCTTCCCATGTTACTCTTATAACCACTCTATGAGTAAGAAGATAGATAAAATGTCAAATAGGTTATTTATTGAATACTGCTGACTTACTTTTACTCCATTACCCCATAATTCTATTGTTGTTCTTTATCTCCTTTTTGTTCTTGCTAAGAAATTGGAATTTTGGGGTATTACTCTTAGGTCAAGGGGCGAGGCTTATTCAAACCATTCAGAAAGCCAATTTCTCACTTAAAAATGGGGATGCTAAGATTATATATTTCCAAAATAGAGAAATATGTCATTCTTTTTGATGCAGACTAGAAAGGAAAGTGTGCCAACATAAAATGGGACACAAGGAGTAACTCTTAACATATTTCAAACTATGCATACAGACAAGCATATGCTCTGCTTTCTAGTAATGTATGAATGCTTTCATGTTTACCTTATTGAACCAAACAAAATAGAAAAGAAGAAAAGATTGTTACATGCTTCCAACATATTATAATTGATTATCCTCCTTTCTTTGTAGTTTACACGCCGGAGCAGTTGGCTGAGAAGTACAGCAACATGACGTTTCTTCTTTACTGTCTCACTTTGGTCTTAGTTGTTGCTTTACATCATTCAATATACAAGTAAGTCACAATGGCAGAGTCAATAATCTTTGTACCTTTTTTAGGTGTCAAGTAATAGTATTCGTTGCTCAAACTTTTCAAAAATACTATTGGATTTGTGACGGATCCTTCAAAAGCTATGCATTTTTGGATGATCCGACATGGGTGCGGCAACATTTTTGGAGTGTCTGAGCAATGTACATAGTACTCTATATAAATAACATGTCAAATATACTTCATAAAAATAAAAAGTAACATTTCAAATACTGTGACTTATAAAAACTTAGTCTACTAGAAGTATTGGACTTGGAATATATACCTTCAAAGTAAATTTCAAAAATTCAACACCTTCAACTCTACTTATTGTCCAAACGAGCTATTAATGGCTATAACCAGGTGGAAATAAAAACTCTTGGATATAAATTATGGCGTGTGCTCCTTGTGATGTATTTCCTGCCTTCCTCTCCACTTGTGGACGTCAACTCGTCTCTCCAGGCAATGCTTATACCTGCCATGACTAAAGTGACTACGCTAAGAATTGCTGTGTGTCCCTTCCTATTTTCCATGGCTATAATTATAGTCAAATATCAACTTAAGTGGGACTAATTCTACTTTTGTAAGTTGGAAAGACCCACCGGAAAGAAGCACAGTGGCCCCAACTTTTGCTAACATAATCATTGTCCAGGCGGACGGCTATATGAGTTATAACCGCCCTCCCGATTGCGAAAGCTTTTTTGATTCTCTACCAAGATTGTAGAGGCTATGATACCATTTGAGAAATATAAGGGAAGAGTATTATTGAATTGTGTATCTACATTATTACACTAGAGACCCTATTTATAGACAATACTCTTTATAATCCTTTTCTAACAAGGACACCACATTACAATCCTTTCCAAGTAGGATTTTATATGCTATTCTTGTTCCTACTCCTATTCTAACAGTTTTTATACTTCCCAACAATTTTTTCCTTACTCAAGCACAATAAGTCTAGACATGTAACAATCTAAGCACATATTCCCTTGATATTCTAACAAACATCAGTATGTAGAAACTTAGGTGCCACACTATGTTGTGTTGTAGGTTCTTTACTTTTGGGTATACTACTTGTTTATGGGCGATTTTAGCCCTGTGATTAATGAAACTTGTTTACCTGATCAAAAAGTAAATCTAGACATGTATGAATCTAAGCACATAGTTCCTTAATATTTTAACAATCATCGATATGTAGAAAATTAGGTGCCACAATATGAAAACAGTTAATAAAGTTTCAGAAAAAGTTAAAGTTGGATATTTGATCCTTCTAAACATTGCAGCTGTAGAGAGCACGATATTAAGTTTAAAAAACAACAAATCATTATTTTGTCATATGTTCTGTAGATCTATATTGGAGAAAGAGGATACTTATCTCTGTAGTTCTTGCATATCTAATGTCAATCATGCAGGAGAGGAGAACTAATGCTTTCTGTCCCGATGAATGAAAGTAAGCCATATTGGCATATGTTGCTTCCATTTTCATATGCAGTTGTTTCAGGTGCTGTTGGATCATGTTCAGTATTGTTTGCGAAGTCTCTGTAAGTGGCATATATGGTTCTTTGCCTTTTATGGTAGAACTGGATTATATACATTTGACGCTGGTTACTTCTACTTTTGCAGTTCAAACATGTTAAGATTGTCCATGTCAAGTGGTTATTCATTGCACAGCTGGTTCACGTATTCCATGCTCCTGCTGTTTCTTAGTACAGCTGGATTTTGGGTAATCGAACGATGGACTTGTTCACTGCTTTGTCATTCAACTGTTGTAAACTAGAATAGTTGAAACATGTGTCATTCAACTGATTCTGTTCTTGAATTTATTGTCTTCGCAGATGGCAAGGCTAAATGAAGGACTTTCATTCTTTGATGCAATACTTATTGTCCCTATGTTTCAAATCACTTGGACATTTTTCTCCATTTGTACAGGATTTGTGTACTTTCAGGAATACCAGGTTTGCTCATTCTCCTTGTCTACGACAAGGAATGTTCATTTCCTCACCTTCCCCTTTCTAAAATGGATGTAAAGAATTAGAAAACAGTGGGTGTTGGAGATATATTGCTCGATTATTTCCTCAAACATGTTTGGGTTTAAATAGCGTTTACAAGTAATCCTAAAGAGGAAACGGAAATAATTCCTAATTTTAGTTAGACAAATACAGGGATTCTAAACCTTTCCCATATTTGCAAAAGAGTAAACTCTTTTCATACTACTAATTTTCCAATTTGTAACACTCTTCCTCAAGCGGGAATTTACATATTATTTGCTCTTAACATGCCACTATTACACACTCAACTCTGGAGAGAGCGACTTTTTATGACTACTTGCTAACTGATCACTGGGGTTGATAAAACCTGTCACAATGCACCTTGACTCAATCTTTGCCGAATTAATGACAATTTATTTCTATATGCTTTGTTCTCTCATGAAATACTGGGTTAAAGCAATGTATATTGCTGCTTGATTGTCACAGATCAATTGCATTGGTGCACCTCCTCTACCTCTCAACACGTTAAGAACTTTCTTTAGGATAAATATAAGCTCACATGTGGCCCAAGCCATTATTCGATTTTCCACCGTTGCTCTTGATCTAGTTGCTAATCTTGCTTTTTGTTTTTCAAGATAATAGATTTCCTCCTGTAACAAGAACTAAGTTCTAATTACAGAACTATAATTACAGAACTATTAGGATTCCAAACCTTCCCATATTTACTAGGAATGTGCTCTTGCTATGTTGACAATCTCTTTTGGGAGAAAGATTTATGTTCTCCATTTTGTTACTCTAGTTGAGTGCTATAGCAAGGACGACAATTGTTTCAACTTTGATTTTCAAGTGAGTTCACAGGCTAAAAACCTAATGTTTTGAATTTTGCACAGGTTTTTGATGCATTAAGAACGACAATGTTTATTCTTGGAATGATTTCTGTGTTTGTGGGCATTTCTTTGCTTGCGCCAGATGAATCAAAAGGTATAATTATTTTAAATTACAGGTTCTTGATGATAAACTATGCCTAGGGCATGAAATATTTAAAAGTAATTTCTGCAGGAGGTGAAGTGAAGGATGGTTCTTTAGTTTCAACTTCAAATTTGTCGCAGGATGAGGAGAGGTATGTGGTCTCAAACCTCTTACTATGCAGACGGTTGTTGGAGATTGGGTAGTAAATTCTTGCTTTTATCTCATCTTTAATTCCTCATTGTTAAAATTGTTTAGCAGAATGACCTGTTGTTCCTGATTCTTGCCTTTTTTATTGGTAAATATGTACATGTCAGGCTGTTGATGCCATCGGAAGACTCCCAAATTAAGGATATAAAATCATTTGGACGAGTCATGCTGATAAAAGCTGCAAATATGATTGTCAAGGCAAAGGTTCTGGTGGTTTGTCCGTATTTACTATTCCATGAAGGATATTTCATGCATACATATCTAAAGAATATTCATTCACGCAGGCTGCATGTTCAGTATCACTAGGCTTTGGAGAAGACTCGCTTCATGCATCTTCAGTGTTGGTAATGCCTATGGTTTCATCGAAAATAACAGGCTTCCGAGGAGGTGGTCTTGATCGGGCTAAATTATTATCTGCCCGAGGATCAGGTTGGAACAAATTCACAGTTGATAAGGATAGTGAGACAATCCTGGAGACAACTGCAATGCTGCCCCAAGTTATCAACTTGGACTAGGAGAGCATGGCAATTGGTTTGTGGAGACGGACGTTATATTTTCCTCCCTGTGGGGAGGATATTCAAGGGTGTCTTTACTTCCCATTTACTAATTGTACACTTAATTCAAGGGTGTCAGAAGACAGCATATGCTGGGACGGGGCGGTGAACAGGATATGTTTTAGAGGTAGAGCTTGCTAGCCTGATTTGGAAGGGGAATATGCTAAGTACGTTGATGAAAACACTGTATAGAATGTTCATTTATCTCTTTTTATTTTATTTGATTAATAATAGTCTTATAAATTGTTTTGGGGTAGTTTAGGAGAGAACTAGGCTGGACTGTGAGGCAAGATATGGACACTTGTGAACTAGCTGCTGGCAGTTGACAGTTTGATCTCAATGTTTAGGTTTCCTCTGTCTGGTGCAAGTGATCGTGGCTGCAACCTAATCATCTGCATAACCTTTAAACAAGGAATTAATTGATTCTTTGGAAATATTAACTGTAGGCATACTAGCGAAGTCAAGAATTTCGATTACACGGCAGGAGAGTATTTATGCAAGGAGTGGGGTGGAACAATTAATTGGATGGCCCTTATCGAGCCAAATGCCAAGTAGTAACCAGGCAACCACTAAACAGCTTCACTAGAATTATTTATATCATATTTGCGTGTGTACTGAAAAGTAATAGCAAGTTCTGGTTTGTGTTTGGTAGTTACCCACTGTTAAATTTTACAGCTTTTTATAACAAAAAATTTGTCAGGCTTAGTGTGAAAGGCCCAAAATGAACACGATTTGTTATATACATTTAAGGACCATTTTGATCATTTTCTCATTTAGTAGGCACCCCACATTTATATGAAAATATTTCACTTTCATAAAATAGTTCTCAAAACCTGGCCATATCAACTTCTAATAAATCAGAGTCCCGTTCAAGTTAGAATTTATTTTATCATTATAGTCCTACTTTCAAATATGCATAATGAACTAATATAGGTCTACACCTATATTTGGCAAAGTAGAATTTCGACGTACTGACAAATCGAAACGTTTGCTGTTTATCTTCTTTTGAAGTGTCAGTTTCACCAACTTTGGGGAAAAAAGTCTCGAAACTCCCTACAATGTTAATTTTTGCACAGTTGACCAGTTGCAGATTCAATGGCCTTTAATTAGAGTGAAATTGAGAAAAATTGGTAAGTCGCAGTTAAAACTTCTAGATGCAGAAGTCAGTAGCCCTCTTCTGTAGATTGGTATTAAATGCATACCAATTATTCTGGACTGTAAAAAATAAACGGGACAAATTGCCACTCTTTTCCTCCCTTAAAAAGGCGGATCTTCAAGTCTTCCAACAACCAAATAGTCTACTTTGGAATGTAAGATTTGTTAGAATAATCATTATACTCCATTTTATTTCTCTTTTGATGATTCTTTTACCCTATTAACCCATTGTCATAAATGGGTCATCAATGCCTCGTTGATATGTTGTGTATTACAAGACTCATTCTATATTACAAAATTGGGGATACTGTACATTGGTACAAAAAATGCACAAGTTGTCCAAGGAGTTGAGATTACTTGAGGAGGATGGCTGCATTCCAGGACAAACTCAACTTATATAGAACGATGGTGATGCAGTTTCAATATCATTGAGCTTACATCAGCAATTGCTCAAATTTCAAGTAAAATTTGGTGAATTGCGGTGCCCATCAGCAAATTCTCTCACTAAACGCTTCAGAACTCTCCCCCCTTTACCTTGCATATGCCCATAATCACTTGTTCCTCCAACATTTCGCCTGCTCTCAATATAGTCTGAAGCAGCAGCCGCAAGTGCTTTAATCCAAAGAGGAACCAAAGACTCTACTTCGCCCTGCTTTAGGTACTCAGCAGGTAAATTCTGTATCTGGAAAACGATTACAGGTCACACAAAAAGAATATTTCGATACTCCCAACAACAAAAATGTCTCAGCGCAATTCTCACAACTAATTATAGTAGCTGGAAATAATATCATATCTGGAGAAGTAAAGGAGAAGTAACAAAAGCGGAGCGGACCATTTCATTAGCTCATATAAGTGCGGACTTCCTTCAAGGAAGTTTGCTGTGGATGAGTAGCTGTTTTGATAAAATAAATGAGAAACGCACTTAGAAGAGAGAGAGATAGAGATGGAGATAGAGGACTGACTGCGGCATGGAGCCATCCATGTAAGGAATCCCAACAAAGATGAGCCTTCCAGGTGGTTCTTTCACTTAAACTGCACATAGCAGCCAATTGCTGCAAAAGTGTTGCAGACTTGTGAACCTGTTAAGGGACAATAGTGTTAGCAAAAACGACAGCACTGTCAAAAAGACCATAAAGATTGAAATCATCCATCTGTAGGGTTTGAAGAAAAGTTGTTCATCACTCCCGCTTTTGTTTCAAATGGATTAGGATGCTCCACAAATAACAGTGAGCCACTTGAACCTCATGATAGTATTTCCGAATTATAAAGGATCTGATTCTGGCATAATTGGTTTTACGCTATCTTGCATATATGACTGTTGAATTGTAATTCAAAGATAAGACTCTAGCAACCTATGGCATACTTGCACAATAAATGCTTTAGATACAAAGCAACCTGCACCAAACTTGATTGCTACAACTTCTTTCTAAAGTATGTCGAGGAATAGACATGAGCCGGTTCAATTTACCCTTGACATTGCAGAAACGCCAAGTAAAGCATACATTAGGTTTGACACTAGGCCATCGCCGCTGTGAGATATGACTTGTATTACCATAGCATCAATTGAACTATCAGAAATACCAACTATGCCTTCCAGTTCAGAACCATAAGCAAGAGATTCAACCAAAGCATTTAAGCCGGTCTCCAGGAAACCTGAAGCACAATATCAAGTTATGAGTTTCTCATTTTGACTTGAATAAACATCATTAGATGCGTAGAACCACATTTTACTAAATGTTAGAATTGGAAGAAAATTTCGATATGACGAATAGACCATCCTCAACAGATATAACAAATTATAGTTGCACAAGTAGTATCTATTTCATGTAAAAAAAGTGAAAATTCATTATGGTGCACTATCAAATGACTTCACAAGATTTAGATTATGGATAAGGATCTAATCAAGCTGTTTCCATGTTTCATTATGACTAGCGGTTCTCATTAATAGCAGATCGTATTGGACATATTAATGTTGGAAGTTTCAACATTTAAAATATTGCTGGGTAGGGAAGCATAGATGGTCCGGTGATGACAGTCTAAGCATTTTTGATCCACCATTTCCGATTTTGTTGGATGGAAGCAGAGGAAGACACGAAATCACCTTTGGATTCGAGAATGCGTTTGAAAGTAACAAGCTTTGGAGATAGATGATGGGATGGTGGAATAGTCATCCGGTTATCGACAAGTCAAAATAGTGCCTTGCCAAGAAATTGAAATTTTTGCAAGGGGAGATAAGTGTATGGAATGAGGAGGTGAAATGAAGGAGATTCTGAATGAACTAGGGGAGTCGATGATGGTTGGAGGAAAGAAAGATTTGGAGGTAAGAGAGGAAGAGAGAAAAAAGGACTTAAAGAGTGCGTTAGCTAGTTTAAGAGACTAATTGGAGACAAAAATTGAGGGCATTAAATTATGGTTGGAGAAGGGAGACTCTACTTGATACGAGTCAAATGGCCATCATAGCTTTTGATGGCATCATTCGAGGCCAACACATGAAGAATCCGGTTTTGGTCACATTGATGGCACAAGAGCATGCATGGGGAAACCATTTTGAGCTTATAATAGGGCATACCCATGTTTGGAAGATTGCTTTGGTGCCTACCAAAGGACCTCAAGTGATGAAGAATTATTGTGAAGGCCAAAAGAGTTCAAAACCATTTACAAGAAGCCAAGCTCAGGAATTGAAAATCCTTCAAGGCTTATTTATGAAGATGGACGTGTGTGAATGTGTTTTGATTCCCTCCAAAGGATTTCACAATTTGAAGTATGATCCTGCAGCAAAAGGAGAAGCGTTTAAGTCATAAGTCACTTAAGGGTATTTTAGTAATTTCATGCATGGGTCACTTTTGGGCCCATTGTGTAGTGGACTATAAATAGCTACTTGTTAGGTTATTTTCTTTTTAGCTTATCATGAACATTGCTCTTGAAAGAGTGTTGGTGAAACTAGGGTTGAATGTTTGCTTAGAAACGGAGGTTTTGAGGGTATTGAATCCCTCTTGGTCCACGTAGGAAATTGGTGTTCGATTCTATGAGATTTAGGGGTCTTTGAGTTTGAAACACTCATTGGTTCTTACTTCCTTATAGTTTCTTATGTCAATTTACCTATCTTTACTTTCTTGCATCGATTATCTTTTGCTTCTTTAGGTAGATTTCATCTTTCGTAGCCACTCTCGTATCTTTTGGAATCAAAGCCGAACTTGATTTCGTTCCTACGAAGTCAATCTTGGGTTTGTTATCTTGAAAATCCACCAAAAAAGAGGTGTCAAAACTGAAAATTCAAAAAAAAAAAAGGGTTATTCCATTTTACCCCTAGGTCGAGACTTAAATCTTGGAATTTTTGTGTGTTTCTAGTGTTAGATCTTTGTTCCCTAACACTAATAGAGTCTAGATCTAGAATTTGAGCTTATTCCGAGTTGATTTGAGTCATCCACCATTGTTGAACTTTAGTTGAAAAAACTTGAAGGTGGAATCTCAAATTTGGAAGGTTGTTGTTGAGGTTTTGGACTTAAAACGTGTTGGTTTTGTTTGGGAGTGCAACGTGAGCTTGGGGAATCAAAATCACCAAAAAGAAGAACATTTAAAAAGTGAGTGTTTGATCCAAAAAGGGGGTGAAAGAAGGTGTATTACTTGTTTGGCCAAAGAATATCCCAAGTTTTCCAAAGAGACAGAGAATTCAAAAAGCATCAAAGGGGAATATTCTCATGGAAAGGAACAAAGCAGGGGACCACAAGAAAATTCAAACTCTCTTGAGCTTGAAAGAACAATTGAAAGGTTCAATTCTTTGTATTTTTCCCTCCAAAGACGATTATAGCACCTCCAAGATGAAGATTGATTAAAATTCAAGTTGGAAACAAGTAGTCTTCAAAACGTCAACCAACATTCAACGAGGCAGCCACATCATCAACCGTCCAAATTACCCCAGGATCAAATTTAGATTCTAAGTTTCTTTTCTCTAATTCTTAGGTTTCTTTCTTGATTCTAATGCTAATTAACAACTAGTAATCATCTACTTAGTTGTGAATTAGTTTTGAATCCGTTTCTTTCGTTGTCTTCTTTCTTTTGTGTTTTTTTTTTCGTTTTTCAATTCGTCGTAGCTTCTTGGCTCAAGTCCGTACAAGATTCCTTGAGTCACTCAAACGAAAATTCATTCCGGGCAAGAGTAGATATCATCACTCAACTTCTCACGGAATATAAGCCAACATTCAACACTTGTGAATCCAAGTGTAGGGCAAACAAGGTGTGTAGAGTTGTAAGGATACTTTTTTTTAACTAACGTGTTTGTTGTTTTGTAGGTGTCTTTTCTTAGGTACCATGGACAAAAACGCTGCTAAGGCTATCTTAGCCTCTGTTGAAGCTCTCAAACGAAAATGTGAAAGGCTACACACAGAGTTGGTGTCGTTCAAAGAAGTTGGAAACCAAATGCCCCAACCTACGCCAAACCCGATTCCTCCATTCCAAGCTCCACTTAACCAAATGCCTCAATCTCCCCCAAATCCAATTTCCCCATTCCACACTCCACTTAACCAAAACCCACCCATCCATGTAGAGGAAGACGGTAGGAAAGAACAACAAGATTCCCCAACTCATGGACCAAACATGACGATCCTAGAAAGGGAAGGTGAGCAATTGGAGTTAGATTGGAGTCTCTCTTGTTCATTGAGGCACATAGTATGGGAGCCTTTGAAGAGGAGCTTTATCAAGGCAAAAACCTTTGTTATACTAGGTTTGAGATGATGGAGAATATATGTTCCTTGGCCATTGATAGGGAGAAAAGCATTAATGCCATATCTTGTACCCTTGTTAATCTCATGGAACTCCCTACACAAACGCATCCCAAGCCTTACAAACTCCAATGGAACAATAGAGATGAATCCATAGAAGTCACCAAGCAAGCTATTGTTGATTTTAGCGTGGGCAAGTATCGAGACAAAGTGCTATGTGATGTAATGCCCTTGAGAGCTTGTCATATGTTGCTTGGTAAACCATGGAAGGATGCAAGGTCGGTTCAATACCGAGAGAAGTCCAACAAATATGCACTTGTATTTGGAGGACAAAAACACTTCCTTGAGCCAATGACAACCAAGCAAGTGAGTAAGGAATGTGAAATTATGAGAGGATTTCGAGAAGTATTGAAAAAGGAGGAAGTTGGGAAGAGGGAAAGTGAAACAACCCTTGAACAAGGGAAGAACAACACGGCTCAAGAGCAAGAAGAGATGACTAAGGTTGATGAGCCAAGTGGTTGCTTGAAAAGTGTGGACAAGGAACACTTAGTTGTGGGATTTGTCAACACTAACTCCTCGTTACTCACTCACATTGATACTAGCATTTTACCCAGTATCAACTTTTCTTTTGTGTAGGTACAAGAAAATATACTTCCAAAGGAGGATCCAAGGAGAGTTCCTTACCAATACATGCTTGATGATCTACCGGATTTCTCGGCTAAGAGTTGCAACTTTGGGAAGAGTGATGAAGAGATGAATCAAGGGAGAAGACTTGACAAACTCCTTTGTGTTAAGAGTTTCCCAAAGGAACAAGTGAGCTGCCATGATACACACCAAGGTGAAGGCCATACCTCATGTGAGCTACAAGGTAACAATGCTATCTCCTACACTCCCATAGACTTAGAATGTTGTGATATGACTAATAGTAGCCAAGTGGATGTTGGTTTGCCTAGAGGAGAATGGCATGAGTCTTCCCTTTGTGATACTCTTGGTATTGCTAGGTTGCATGAAGATCAAATTCTTATCGTAAGTATGCAAGCACTAGTTGATCCTATAGATGACAAAATTAATTCTTGTAAGAATAATTAGTTACCACCTAGTGCTAGCACTTGTAATTTGAATAAGGTCCCATTGCCAAGTGATGAGAGTTTTCATACACTAGTTGACCCTTGTGAAAACCAAGGTGAGTCTATGTTGGCATGTGAATTGCCAACAACTAGTGAAGGTGTGTATAATGATCAACTTACTCATGAATGTAGTCCACTACTTGAGCATGTGTATGGTGTGCTTGATGAGTCTCAAGTTAGTGATGATGTTGATAGAGTTGATCATGAGAATGGAGATGATTCTTTGAGCATATTATGAAGGCCTTAATGATAGTTTTGCTCAAAGATATCATACGGATGGAAATGTTGTGAAGCATGAAATATGTTTTCGTGAGAGTGAATTTGTATGCTTAAACTCTTAACCTTTGAATAGTGAACCTCTCTCAAAGCAAGATGTCTTGTGTGAAGATAGTGAGATCACTCCTTGCATGACACCTAGTGAAGTGCAAGATGATGTGTTTAAAAGAAAAGGTGGTAGGTATGCGTAAGACTCACATGTTATCCTATTTCTTGAAATCCATTAAGAAAATAGGATTAAGTGAAGATTATGCTAACCATCCCATTCTTGATAGTGATCTCTTACTTTTGGAAAAGAATGATCAATTGGGTTATGATGACTTTTGACTTGCTTGAATGTTTAAGAAACCCAATTAGTGAATGTTCTTTGAAAAATGATTTTGATCCTTTGTATGACACCCCACCCTTGCTTGATAAATGTGGGGATGAATTGCTTGACCCATATGACAACTTGAGTAGTGATCCTTTTGATGTTAATGGTAGTTTGTGTCTACTTGAGGATTGCTCCTTTGAAAGAGAAGGTAGTGTTAAGAAATTCCATCTACTTCTTCCTTATGTGTGTCCTATGTTGAGCATACTCATGGAAATGATTTTGAAACTATTAGTGAGTACATGCATGAGGACACCATAGTTGAAGTTGACTTGTGCGACACCTTTCTCAACCCTCCTTTTGCATTTTAGGTAAAGCTGTCAATACGGGTCGGCCCAGCCAATTCGGGCTAGCCCACACGGGCTTTGAGTTTGACGGGTCAGGACAGGCTGACCCATCACAAAATGATGGGCCAAAAAACACCAAGCCCACACCATTACTCTGTGGGCTGCGGGCCTCACGGGCCAACCCACTTTTTAAAAAATAATATTTTATAATTTAATTTTAGAATGTTAATAAAATGACCATAGTTGATGCTTGGTCAAACGACAAGCAAGGTTTGATTGTGAATGTTGGTATCTTTCCCTATGATGGAAAGTCTTTCTTGGGGATTTACAATCCACTTGATAGACCCAAGTCGTGCATGGGAGGTAATTCCAACAACGCTAAGTGTTCACTAAAGAAAGGGAGTAATGAAAAGCTCCAAGAGAGTTCACCCTTGAGTGTTTACTTTCTTGACCAAAGTATCACCACTTGTAGGTCAAGGAGAGAGTTCCCTCTTGAAAACACTTTAGATGAATTTCATTCATATAATACCCTTCTTTGTGACTTTGTTATGATGAGAGACCCCTTTCTCAAAGGTGGTTTCATGGTTGAGGACCCGGAGGCAAACGTGTTATTGCCTTATCAGAGTATTGCTTATGAACTTGCATCCATGTTTGGCAGCTTGAGCTTAAGTTGTGTGGACCACCACTTGTGGATGCCAAGTCGACTTCTTGTTTGTGGAAGAGTCCAAGGGTGTTGAAGGCTTCTTGTCACCTTCATAGGGATGGACAATTTGGTTTGAAAACAAGTTATGATGAGATAAGTTATGTCGGGATTATTTTTTATTGAGTGTTTGATTTGTTGTATTCAAAATAATATGCATGGCATAATTTCTAAGAACAAATTAAGTGATTACAAAAATAACCTCTATCTTATTTAACTCTTTTTTATATAATTTCTTTTCAAGCTTTAAATATTTATTTTTAAAAATAAAACTTTCATCTTATTTAGCTTAATTTTTTTGTGTGGGCGCATTTTTATGATTATATCATGTGTATTTTAAAAATAAAACTTTCATCTTATTTAGCTTTAATTTTTTTGCGTGTACCTTTCTATGATTATGCCGTATGTGTTTAAAAAAAATCTTACTACGTCTTATTTAGTTTGAAATAAAAACTTTCAACTTAAGTTTGTTAAAGTAAAAGAGGATTTATTGTTTATTTCATTTCATTTCATTTAAACACATATCACTCATATAATATATTAAAATTCATTTTATATATACTATATCAATTTTCAAGTGATTAAAAAACTATTTAATTTAAAATATGTAATTCAACCCCCTCTCTCTCTCCCTCCCTCTCCCTCTCCCTCTCCCTACCTTCTCTCTCCCCGGTCCCCGGCCCCGTCGCCGTCGCTGACCTTCGGATCCGACCTCCGGTCGACCGTCGTCGTTGACCGACCCGATCTCCGGCTCCGGTCGCCGGCCACCGGTGCGACCTTCGGCGTCAGCCCGCCGACCCCTCCCTCCCTCCCCCATAGCCGGATCCGGCGAGATCCACCCCCCCAACCCCCCTTCGGTCTCCAGCAGCCGCTGCCCACCCCCAGCAGCCGCCGACCGACCCCCCCCCCCAGCCAGCCGCCGCCGCAGCTCCGCCTTCACCCGCCAGCTGCTCGGTCGCCAACAGCCGCAGCACCCGGACGCCGACCAGTTCAGCCGGCCTCCAGCAGCCGCAGCTCCATCTCAGCACCGGAACTCACCGGAACCTGGTCAACGCTGGGTTCGGGTTTTGCGGCTTGGTCTACAAGCGTGACCCGGTGATCTCTAAACTTTGCTATTTCATTCCTTGCTATTTCATTTAATTCCCCGTTTCCTGCTAGTGTTATCCGACTTGCATTTGATTTACTGATATTGTCCGTGTCTGTTGTTGCTGTCGCTGGGGCTGTGGTTGTTTTCTTGCACTGCTTTTGATTGGGTATCTTCTTGTGATTTGTTGATATTATCTGTTGTCTATTGTTGCTATTGTCTGTTGTTGTGGTCGTTTCTTACCTTTGAGTATATTTTCTTATATTTTCCTGTGTAGTGGCTGTGAGCGGTAATGGTTGGATAGGGTCATGTCTGAGGGGGTTGGGGTGTGGGGCAGTTGTGGGGGCGGGGGATGCGGTAAGGGCGGGAGTGGGAGGGAGGCCAAGGTATGGCTGCGGGGGCGGTAGGGGAGGGCGGGGGGATAGTGTTGGTAGGCTGAGGGTTGGTTCTTGGAATATAGGGACCCTTCAGGGTAAGTCTATAGAGCTTGTGAAGATTCTTAGGAAGAGGAGGATCAATATCGCGTGTATTCAAGAGACCAAGTGGGTAGGGTCTAAGGCTAGGGATGTGGATGGTTACAAGCTGTGGTACTCTGGGAGCGAGAGGCGGAGGAATGGAGTTGGCATCTTAGTAGATGAAGAGCTTAGAGGCCAGGTTGTAAAGGTGAAGAGGATCAACGATAGGTTGATGACTATTAAGTTGGCCATTCGGGGGTTTATCCTGAATGTGTGTAGCGCCTATGCGCCGCAAGTGGGCTCGGAGGGGGAGGAGAAGTTGCGGTTTTGGGAGGCTTTGGAGGAGGTACTGAGAGGCGTGCCTAGCTCAGAGAAGATTGTTGTAGCAGGAGATTTCAACGGGCACATCGGCGCGTTACCGGGAGGCTTTGGTGATGTACATGGTGGTTTTGGTTTTGGGGTGAGAAATGAAGAGGGGGCTACCCTTTTGGAGATCGCAAGGTCCTTTGGGCTGGTGGTGGTGAACTCGGGCTTCCCGAAGAAGGACGATCACCTCATCACCTTTCGGAGCGCGATGGCCAGGACCCAGATTGACTTTATGTTGATCAGGAAAGGGGATAGGGTGTTGTGTAGGGACTGTAAGGTCATCCCGAGTGAGAACCTTTCGACCCAGCATAGGCTCTTGGTCATGGACTTGGGTATAAAGAAGAATAGTAAGAGGAGGAGTAAGGAGTGTAGACCTAGAATTAAGTGGGGCGGTTTGACGCCAGTGAATGCGTGGGAGATAGGGGAGAAGTTGGCGGGAATGGGGGTGTGGGAGTGTAGGGGGGACGTGGATAGTATGTGGGATAGGGCGGCTAGGTGCATCAGGGAGAAGGCAAGTGAGGTGTTGGGTGTTTCTAGGGGCCGGGCCGGGCACCATCAGGGGGATTGGTGGTGGAATGAAGAGGTGGAGAAGAAAGTGCGGTCCAAGAAAGAGGCGTATGCTAAGTTGGTTGAGAGCAGGGACGAAGAAGAGAAGCGGGTAAACAGGAAAGAGTACAAGCTAGCTCGGAAGGAGGCTAAGTCAGCAGTCACGGCAGCTAAGACGGCCGCGTTTGAGAGCCTATATGCGGGGTTACAGGGGAAAGGAGGGGAGAAAAAGTTGTTTAGACTCGCTAAGGCTAGGGAGAGGAAGGGCCGTGACCTCGATCAGGTGAGGTGCATTAAGGGGGAGGACGACAGAGTGTTGATGGAGGACAGCCATATTAAGAATAGATGGAAGTCGTACTTTCATAGGCTCTTGAATGACGAAGGGGATAGAGCTATTGTGTTAGGGGAACTGGAGCTTTCAGAGGAGTGTCGGGAGTTTAGTTATTGTAGACGTTTTAGGGTAGAAGAGGTTAGACAGGCTGTTCGCAGGATGCGGAGGGGTAGGGCTACGGGGCCGGATGAGATACCGGTGGAGTTTTGGAAGTACGTTGGAGAGGCTGGGGTAAGGTGGTTGACTGGTCTATTTAACGAAATCTTCAAGACGGCAAAGATGCCCGAGGCATGGAGGTGGAGTACCATGATCCCTCTTTATAAGAACAAGGGTGACATCCAGTGTTGCAATAACTATAGGGGGATTAAGTTATTGAGTCACTCTATGAAGATTTGGGAGAGAGTGGTCGAGGGGAGGCTGAGACGGATAGTGTCTATTTCGGAAAATCAGTTTGGATTTATGCCTGGGCGATCGACGACGGAGGCAATTCACCTGGTACGGAGGCTGGTGGAACAGTATAGGGAAAGGAAGAAGGACCTGCACATGGTGTTTATCGACCTAGAGAAGGCTTACGACAAAGTTCCCAGGGAGGTGCTTTGGAGATGCTTGGAGGTGAGCCGAGTCCCGATGGCTTATATCAGAGCGGTTAAAGATATGTATGATGGAGCGAAAACTCAGGTAAGGACGGCGGGAGGAGACTCAGAGCATTTCACTGTCTTGACAGGATTGCATCAGGGATCTACTCTTAGTCCTTTTTTGTTTGCTTTGGTGATGGATGTATTGACGCGGCGTATTCAA
Source organism: Capsicum baccatum var. pendulum (assembly GCA_030864225.1). Classification (NCBI taxonomy): domain Eukaryota; kingdom Viridiplantae; phylum Streptophyta; class Magnoliopsida; order Solanales; family Solanaceae; genus Capsicum; species Capsicum baccatum. The sequence continues at coordinate 188,779,174 of CM061551.1, forward strand.
GGGGAGGTGCCTTGGTGTATGCTTTTTGCAGACGATGTAGTTCTGATTGATGAGACCCGAAAGGGTGTGAATGACAAATTAGAGGTGTGGAAACAAACTCTTGAGTCTAAAGGGTTCAGGTTGAGCAGAAGCAAGACAGAGTATTTGGAATGCAAGTTTAATGACGTGAGGTTGGAGGACGAGGTGGTCGTGAAGCTGGAATCGCAGGAGGTATGTAAGAGGGATAGTTTCAAGTATCTCGGGTCCGTGATACAGGGTAACGATGAGATTGACGAGGATGTCTCACATCGTATCGGGGCGGGATGGTTGAAGTGGAAGCTCGCGTCGGGGGTGTTGTGTGATAAGAAGGTGCCGCCCAAGCTTAAAGGCAAATTCTACAGGATGGTAGTCCGTCCGGCCATGTTGTATGGAGCGGATTGTTGGCCAGTTAAGAACTCCCACATCCAAAAAATGAAGGTGGCGGAAATGCGGATGTTGCGCTGGATGTGTGGGGTGACTCGAGGGGATAGAGTTAGGAATGAGACTATCAGGGAGAAGGTTGGTGTGGCTCCAGTGGAGTGCAAGATGCGGGAAGTCCGATTGAGTTGGTTTGGACACGTGAAGAGGAGGGACACGGATGCCCCGGTTCGTAGGTGTGAGACGCTAGCGTTGGATGGTTTTAGGCGGGGTAGGGGGAGGCCGAAGAAGTACTGGGGTGAGGTGATTAGGCGGGATATGGAGCAGCTACAGCTCACCGAGGACATGACCTTAGATAGGAAGGTGTGGAGGGCGCGAATTAGGGCAGAAAACTAGGGCCAGTTTGGGGCGTTAGGGTAGGGAAGTTTTTGGTGGGGGTTTTATTCCTGTTATTCTTCCTATTCTTATTTTTATTCCTATTCCTATTCCTCTTCTTGTTATGCTTTCGGTGTTCCTTGTTTTATTACGAATCTGGGTGTTTTCCGATGTTTCCTACTACTTATGGGTGACGTATTTACGTTATGAAATCCTGTTCTGTGTGTTACTTTATATTTGTGTGGTGTCTCGCGTCTTGAGCCGGGGGTCTATCGAAAACAGCCTTTCTACTTCTTCAGAGGTAGAGGTATGGACTGCGTACATCTTACCCCCCCCAGACCCCACTAGGTGGGAATACACTGGGTTTGTTGTTGTTGTTGTTGTTGTAATTCAACAATGGTGTTGATATTTTTATGTGAGGCGGGTCAATGAAAGCGGATAATTGGAGATAATGATGGAATAGGAATTTTAAATTTTTAATAAATTATTATATATTACTAATAAGTTTTTAATATAAATATAAAATTTATGTCAAAATTATTAAGTATTTAACTTTTATTAATATTCATAATTAAAATACTAGTGTCTGTGTGTGTATATATATATATATATATAGATGTATGAAATGAAATAATAGGTTTTGAGGGTATTTTAGTCATTGTATAATTTTATACCAAAGAAAAAGTCTTGGGATTGTTATCCCACCAATTGCGTGGATAACTTATTCCGGGACTAATTATTAGTTCCGGGATAAGTTATCCCAAATATTTACAACCAAACGAGTGGTTCAAATTTTTATCTCGGGATTATTATTTTATCCCGAGATTATTAACTTTAGTCCCGCAAACCAAACGACCCTTAAGAAAGTAAGAACCGACGAGTGTATCAAACTCAAAGACCCCTAAATCTCATAGATTCGAACACCAATTTCTTACGTGGACCAAGAGGGATTCAACACCCTCAAAACCCCCGTTTCTAAGCAAACATTCAACCCTAATTTCACCAACACTCTTTCAAGAGCAATGTTCATTCAATATCAAAGATAAGCTAAAAACAAAATAACCTAACAAGTAGCTATTTATAGTCTACTACACAATGGGCCCAAAAGTGACCCATGCATGAAATTACTAAAATACCCTTGACTTATGACTCAAACGCTTCTCCTTTTGCTGCAAGATCATACTTCAAATTGTGAAACCCTTTGGAGGAAATCAAAACACATTCACACACGTCCATCTTCATAAATAAGCCTTGAAGGACTTGCAATTCCCGAGCTTGGCTTCTTGTAAACGGTGTTGAACTCTTTTGGCCTTCACAATAGTTCTTCATCACTTGGGGTCCTTTGGTAGGCATCAAAGCAAGTCCCAAGCAATCTTCCAAACGTGGGTTTGCCCTATTGTAAGCTCAAAATGGCATCCACATGCATGCTCTTGTGCCCTCAATGTGACCAAAACCGGATTCTTCATGTGTTGGCCTCGAATGATGTCATCAAAAGCTATAATGGCCATTTGGCTTGTATCACTACTTAAGTTTTGTGGCAGGACCAAGACGAAATACTTGGAGTGTCAGTTGACTTGAGGCATGTGGCTGGCATGGCAGTGAAGCTGGATTCCCAGGCCACTTGGAAGAGACATAGTTTCAAGTATCTTGGATTTATGATTTAGGAGAACAGAGAGATTGATGAGGATGTCACTCATCTTATTAGTGCTGTGTGGTCAAAATGGAAGCTCGCTTTCGGGAGTCTTGTGTGATAAAGAGGTGCCTTCTAAACTTAAAGGCAATTTCTATAAAGTGGTAATCCATTGACTGTTGTACGGAGCAAAGTATTGGCCAGTCAAGAACATCAAAGGGTTGATGCGGCGGAGATGAGGATGCTGCAATGGATGTGTGGACTTACTAGGAGAGATATGGTTAAAAACGAGATTATCCGAGGGAAGGTGAGAGTGGTTTCGATTCAGGCACGTGACAAGGATGGGCACGAATGCGCTAGTACGGAGGTGTGTTATCCCATTTTGTTTGTTGTTTTTATGTTTTCTATACAGTTATTTTTATGATATTTGACTGGACACAAAACTTTAGTTAGTTTTCCTTGTGGATTATATTAGTAATGGAAGAAAAAAATAAATAATGGCCAAGAAGTTAGTAATTGAAAAATATCTAATAAAGTTTAAATTTAAAGAGAGAAGTTTATATACCAGTGGAATTTTAAAAGAGCTCCAGTATAGCATAGAGTGGCTAATTGGGTTATTTAACGTCATTTTTAGGACGTCAAAAATGCCCAAAGAATGGTGGTAGAGTACAAGGATCCCATTGTACAAGAACAAAGGAGATATTCAGAATTACAACAACTATCGGAAGGGAGTATTAAGCTGCTAAGTCACAATATGAAAGTTTGGGAAGAATATGATCGAGATATGGGTGAGGAGATGTATGTGTATTAACGAGAACCAACTTGGATTCATTTCTAGGTGTTCAGCTCAAGAAGCCATTCATTTCATAAAGAGATTGATGGAGCAGTATAGAGAGATGAAAGACTTACATATGGTGTTCATTATCCTAGAAAATGCATACGACGAAGTCCATATGGTTATTGAGGTTGGGTTAGTTGACAGCAACGGGTGTATGATCACTTTCCGTATTTTTTATGCATCCAGGTATGTGTAGGACTTCAAGGAAAAGAAAACGTTAGTTTGATAGTGTTGGTGCATTTTAATATTAGAATTAAATTGCACGATAATATATGGACATTATAAAGTGGAGAAAGTGGTGACCATTAGTTTGTGATAACTCTTGTAACATCTCACTTTATTCATTCATAATTTTACCACTTAATATCCCTTTACTCTCATTATTTTTGTGTCTTTAATCTTATGAATTAGTGGTAAGAATGTGGCCATAAGTTTCTTGTAACTTCTACCATTATACTACCTCTTTATTTATTATAACGCATATAACATATGTAACCTCTAAAGCATTCATCTTCTTCACTTTATATCCACTACTCCCTCATTAAGTAGATGGAAGAAATACTGCACCTATATAAAGGGTATTTTCTTCCTTGTGATGGTAGAGATGAGTTGTAGTATATTGTGAGATACGTAGAAAAAGATGATAAGAGTGGAAAAATATTATTATGTGTAGTAGTTAAGGAGAGAGTTGAAGATCAAAAAAATATTCTAAGTCTTCAACTATATTCACTATACAAAAGAGAGTAATTATATTAATGAAAGAGAGGGTTGAGACAAAGAAAATATTCCAAGTCTTTAACTATATTCACTATACAAAAGAGAGTTTGAAGGAAAGTGTTCTTGTGGTGGAGCTTTGGACTCTTCAACTAATCTGGAGTTGCTTGAGTTATACATTGTTGATGGGCTGTTGTATCCTGGAGAGGACAAGTCAAGAGATATACTGCTGGATCAATGTAGATTATGCCAAAGTGGGCTTGAATCTCCTTAAAGAGAGCGAGGTGTCTGCGCCTCAGCCAAAAAGAACATTATCTTATTTTCTTCATAATTTTTGTTCATTTTATTATTTCCACTGTAACTTATTGTTATTGTGGTATATTACACCAACAGATAGCTTTACATTTGCTTTCTTCCAACATATTGGAGCAAGGCCAAGGGGAAGGTGTAGGAGACTGTGGCATCATTCTAATAGGTCAGAGATTTTGAGAGAAGTCTTAATGCATCTTTCAAAGCCATCATCCCAAAAAGGGAGGAAACACGAGTATGAAGGGCTATCGACCTATTAGTCTAGTGGCAAGATTTTATCAGATCATTTCTAAGGATCCATCCAATAGACTAAAAAAGGTCTCGAACAAGACAGTGTCTACTTTATAGAATATTTTTACGTAAGGTAGACATGTTGTAGATGTAGCTTTGGTGGCAAATGAAGCAGTAGACTCCAGAAGTAAGCTAGGAGAACTGTATTTATTGTGCAAGCTAGACATTGAGAAAGCATATGTCCATATCAGTTGAGATTTTCATTCTGCTGAGTATGGGCTTTGAGGAAGAGGAGTAATGGATCAAATTTTGCATATCTACCGCCATATACTCGGTATTCGTGAATGACAGTCCTTGTAGAGTTTTTGGTAGCTCAAGGGGATTGAGACATGAGGATCCGTAATAGCTGACGTTCACATCAGTTGTGGAAGCAACAAGCAGAATGATGGAGAGTGTAGCTGTATAGGCACATTTGAGCGGCTTCTCAGCTATGTTTAGTAGTCAAGGCATCGTTAAGTTACTCACCTGTTATTCAAGGATGACACATTATTTCTTTTTGACAATGATAGGAATCAATTGGAATGGCAGCAGCCGAAAATCTGAGAAAGAGGATCGCCAATGTTGGTGCTTCATTTGCAAAATTTGGGAGGATGTGGACCACCTCCTATAGCATTTCCAGGTAGTTCACGAATAGGGTGGAAGATATTGAGATGTATTGGAATATAGTGGACCATGCTGATGCCAGTAAAGGATGATTACTTAGTAGGGAGAGCAGGCGAATATGTTAGTCATGTGATATTGCTCCGTTAGGTCTTATATGAGTTGTATGGAGAGAGGAACAAAGGGGTTTCAAAGAATCAAGCATGATTTTGTACATTTGAAAAATAGCCTTTTATCTTTTAAATGTATTTTTGATGCACCATGAGGTTCCTTTTTGTTTGGACAATTGAGTGTCTTTCACAGAGAACCATTTATTTTTGTAGGTTTCTCTACTTTTTGGTATAACGCTTGTATACAATAGCTTTTCCCATTGTTCCATGAAATTATCTCTTGATAGAAAAATATTAAAATGTGTAAGCTAGTGATTCATGTGTAAAATTTCAAGTGATGATGTAGACCACTTGCTAATGTGTTGTCTAGTTGAGCTTGTTGTGGTGGACAATGCCAAATCTGTTAGGAGTATAGTGGCCAATGTCGACAACTATAGAAGATGTGATGTTAGTTAGACCAATAGGAGGAAAAGGTGTAGAACACGTGATGTGCCTCTGTACCCTCTTATGTTGTATATAGAGGCAGAAGAATAACAGTTTTAAAGGACTGTACAATTTAGTGCCTTTTTGTCCACCCATGAGATCCATCTTCACGTAAGTTCTCTACTTTTTATATGTCTACTAGATTTTCCCACTACTACATTAACAATATTATTATTTTATTAGAAAAAGGCACATCTTTGCACAAATTCTCTACTTTTTTGTAACTTTTTCTACTGAAATTTTTTGACAATATTAACAAAATTACTACTACTTCAGAAAAGGTTTATCGAACTTAAGGAAGGGGTTGAAAAAGTTGTGTCATCCCTTGATATTTTATCACTGTAATATGATCAGCTAAAACATGCAGAAACGGTCACTGAAAGAGGAGCAAAGCCTGAATGGTCGTCCAGAAAGTAGCGGCACCAGTTGCTGAAGAGAGGAGTAGAGAAGAAAAGAACAAATTGGCCATGTGGTAACGTACACTGGTTGGCATCGCTCACTGGTAGTTGAAGATATTTGAGTCTCTACCAAGATTGTAAAGGTTGTGATGCAATTTGAAAATATATATCTAATATGGTAAGTAAACACTTATTTTGCACAAATATTTGAAGATCAATTTTTTTGTAGGATAAAAATCCGGGCCAATGGCACACGGTCTGAAACTCAGGATAATAGTCCGCTCTCTAATCAGCCCACTAAAAAACCAGACATTTATTTTGCAGCAGGATTTGAACCCGTGAGGTATGCCTAACCCCCACATCACAAGCTACACTCTTACTACTAGACCACAGCTTTAGGGGTTCCCAAAATCAATGTTTTTAAAGGCAAAAAGTGCAAAAAAGAGACTAGGTCCATAGGGCTTGAAACTGTTGTTCTACAGAATACAGAGACGAAGAAAACAGTCTTTCGAGGGTAATAAAATCCGATTCTATCCGAATACTAATAAAATCCTATTCTATCTCAACTAAATAATTGAATTTTAGAAATAAAATTACTAAATCAAAAAGAAAAATAACTGCAAATAACTCAATACTTCAACACTCCTCCTTGAGATGTTTGCTGGTAACTCCAAGTTGTTCACGAAGAGTTTCGAATCTGAATTTGGGAAGAACTTTGGTAAACATATCAGCGAGCTTCAATCCCTCCTAGGTGGCAGAGTTTAGTTTCTTACTGTCATATTCTTTCAGCTGCCCCACAGCATATTCATCAATGGCATCAACCATGTAGAGCACTTCATATTTTTTCTTCTTCAGACACTCCAAGAATGGCGAGTTCTCAACTAACTTCATGCTTTCCCCAGTTATATAGTAGATGTCTTTCAGGCCCTCCTTCATCCTAGTGACATAATCCTTCAGGCTAGTCATCTCATCACCACTCTTGGTGGAATGGTAACAAAGGAGGTCAGCCAATTTGGCTTTGTTCTGGCTGTCTTCGTGAATGCCCAACTTCAAGTTCTTTGAGAAAGCCTCATAGAACTTGTTATAGTCCTCCTTGTTCTCAGCAATTTCATTAAACATCTCAATACATTTCTTCACAAGGTTCTTCCTAATCACCTTGAGAATCTTGTTCTGTTGTAGCATCTCACGAGAGATGTTGAGAGACAAATCATCATAGTTCACAACACCGTTCACAAATCCAAGGAACTCGGGCATAAGCTCCTTATAGTTATCCATAATGAATACCCTCCAGACATATAACTTAATGTAGTTCATCTTTTTTCGAGTATCAGGTTCTAACTTAGCATCTTGCTTCAAGAAAACTGCAAGCTCCTCATCTTCAGGAGCCCCTTTCTTTCCACGAGAATTTGACCCTCCAGACACCAGAGTACTGCTTGAAGCAGGGACCTGCGGAAATCCACTGCTTGCATGCTCAGGATTTGTGGGAGTTGATGTCTGCGCACCTACTAGATGACTTGAAGAGCTAACTTGAGAAGACACGTTTGAACTAGAAGCAGGTTCATTTAACCAAGAAACCGTTGCCACAACACTACCAGGCAAATCAGCATTATCAAATTGTGCCTGCATACTCAAGTAATCACATTCATCATCATCATAGTTTGACACATCATCGCAATCATCCATCCCATCATCTCCGTTGGAACTATTGTTATTGCCAGAGTCTGGAGATCTGTATGCGGTCCCAGCTACAGTATGTAGATTATCCTTAGTTATAGCCTCCTAATTGTTTTGAAGCTTTTGAGGATTTTCTTGAGAAGTGATTTGTTCGATTTCAACGTCCATTATAGCGCAACAATTTTTAATTTTTCCAGAATAAAAAATAAAATCGTCATCATTGTGCTTGGTGGTCACAATAACCTGCTCACATTGACTACTTCAACAAACTTGCTCAGAATTTGAGTTCCAACTCAAAGGAAAACTTCTTTTTATCATTTCAACTGTAATCACTTCTTGTCCCCTAAATTCAGAAATAACAAATTTTTTATCTTTGAACAGTAACATATAATCTTGTTCTAGCATTTGACCAAAACTCAATAGATTTTGGTAAAGATAAGGTATCAATAAAACATCTTGAATAAATTTAGTACCTTTGGGAGCTTCAATTGCCACAGTTCCTTTACCAACAATCTCCAACTTGACACTACCTTTGGCAGATTCCAATTTTGTAAATATTCTCGTTTGCTGGTCATGTGTTGAGTGCAACCACTGTCCAGAAACCATGTGTTATCATCATTCAATCTTGTTGCTGCCATCGTCGTAAACACAAACTCCTCCTGTTCTTCAACTTCCGAAACATTGGCTTTTTGAGTTTGTTGGTTGTTCTCCTTCTTTACTCTGCAAAACCTTTCAATATGTCCAAGCTTATTGCTATATCTACACTGGAGAGGTGGTTTCTTCCCCTTAAACCAACAATCATCCTTTTTATGATTAGTTTTTCTGAAATACTTGCATGGAGGAAAGTTTTCTCTCTTCTTGACTCCATTGCGAGAATCGCCTTGATTATTTCTACCATAATTAATAGAAGTTTCTGGGATTATACCTTCCTCTTGCATTTGCATCTTCCCTTTGAACTTGTCTTGAAGAACAGTTTCAGTAGCTTGTTCTAGCCTCAAGGATCTTCTTGGCTCTTGTGCTTGAAGAGCATGTACAAGTTCTGAAGGTGACAGTTTTGTGAGATCCTTCGAATCTTCGAGTGAGGAGATCTTTGCTTCAAATCTTTCTGGCAAACTCACAAGAACCTTTTCCACGATTCTTGAATTTGTGCTCCTCCCATAAGTCTGATTTGGTTTACAACCTTCATCAACTTGTTGGAGAACTCTTCAATAGTTTCTGAATCCTTTATTCTGAGAATTTCAAACTCTCTTCTCAGATTTATCACTTTTATTTGCCCAATCTTGTCACTTCCGTGAAATTCTTCTTTCAACTTAGCTCAAGCCTCCTTTGCAGTCTCACTCGCCATAACTCTAGCGAAAATTACTTCTGAAAGTGCTGATTGTATGCAAGAGAGAGCTTTAAAGTTTTTTTAAAACCTCTTCTCTGTGATTCTTAATTTGCGCCATAGTAGGATTATTTGGCAAAGGATTTACCTCTCCTCCAACCTCTACCACTTCCCACAGATCATATGCTCGCAAGTATGTTCTCATCTTGAGAGCCCAAATTGGATAATTCTCACTAGAAAAAATTGAGGGTGAAGGAATTGGAAAATTGTTGGAAGCCATAACAATATTGACTTTTACGCAGGGTTATTTTGGGGGTCTTCTCTCTCACAGATCCCTCAAGAGTACAGACAAGAAGAAAACAGTCTTTTGAGGGTAAAAAAATATTCTGCTTTTTTATTCATTCATATCTTAGAATATAAATAGGCAAAAGACTCCTATTCTATTTCTAACTAGGAAACTAATAAAATCCTATTCTACCTTCAACTAGGATACTAATAAAATCCTATTCTATCTCAACTAAATAACTGAATTTCAGAAATAAAATTACTAAACCAAAAAGAAAAATAACAACAAATAACTCAATACTTCAACAGAAACAAAAAGCAACAAGTGAAGCACACAATTTACCGGAATTTAAAAACTTAAACATACATGAATTTAGTACAATGAAATTGTAAATTAAATTACTAATTTTAGAATCCGACAAACGATAATCCCAATATTAATCCAACCCCTCAAAGTTAAGATTCAAAGAAGCGACTTTCTTATTAGACTTACTTTGTGCACCAGTGTTTGAGGTGCAAACTTCTCTATATCAAGTACAATTTACCCATGAAATAATAATCCCTCACTTCACATTCTATACTGCCCAACAATTTTTTCCTTATTCAAGTACAATGAATCTAGACGTGTATGAATCTAAGCACATATTCTCTTGATATTCTAACAAAAATCAATAGTATGTGGAAAATTAGGTGCCACAAAATGAACACAGTTAATAAGATGTTAGAAAAAGATAAAGCAGGATATTTGATGGGTCTGGGGACTTCAACTCATTTTCCTGACTTACATGACATAAATGACATTGCTGTCAATGCTGCGCCACGGTGCATAGCAGTGCAACATATAGCTGCCTTTTGAAATGATAATTCAAGGATGGAGCCAGAAACTACTAACACTTCCTGAGACACATCCAGAAAAGAAGGTGTCCAAGTCACAAGCAGTTTCACTAATTATGAAAACAAAATAACGTCCATGTTCTTTTTTTTTTTTTTTTGGAAAAGATGATGGGCAAAGGAGATAAACAGGTCGATTTTTCCTTGAATTTTGCAAATGGTTTAGATTTGCACTTTAGCTACCGATATTAGCCCATAAGGGTAAAATCGAGCCACTTTTACTCTTTATCCATAAATAAAAGTATAAGGGTGAGAAAAGAATAAAAAACTACAACACTAAAATGTTAAATCATCAGATATTAATAAGTAAAAAATACATACATTTGGCTAGGATCTTTTAACCTGAAGGGATCATTTTCCTCATACTTCAAGTTCCATAATCAAAACCACTGTTTGATTACTACATGTGAGAATCAACTTTTTAATTAAACCAGTACTTCTAAGAGACTGTCTGGTTTAGATTATGTTCCTAGTTTAAGCAGTTTTCCAATGATTCATTATTGTACAAAAAATAAGTTTAAAATTTGAACAGAATGATTTTAATTAATTTTGTTATCATATCTATATAAGCATGTAACAAAAACCTTCGGAGAGCAGCGGACAAAAATAGATGCGAAATTAGCAAAGGCCTCCACCAGATCAGGCTCTTGATCACATATGTATGAGGAAGTAAGAGCCATAATTGATGTTGACTTGGAAAATCTTTCAAAGATGCTGACAAAAAGATGTCCATATTCTTCTCTACTGCCAAATTCCTCAATGAGAAAGGAAGCTGCAAAAGTTAGTGATCAGCTGAGACGAAGATATTTGTATAGGAAATATGAGCAACTCAGTTAAGTTGACAGTTGCCAACTCTTACGACTATCAAAAGAAGATCAGATTCAAGCAGGAAAAGACACAATGATCTAAAGCTGTTTCCTGGTATAAATTTCCACAGCCAAAAGACTAGTTAAAGCCCTTGCTACAGCACTGAAACTGAGACTTAATTTAAGCAAAGTTCTGAGATATTATGATACTGCTTTTGCAGAAGGGCATAGGGGAAGTAAATACATCTAACAACGAGGAATTGTACACATCAAAGCTTTGAAGCAATCTATAACACTCCACCTGTTCTTATGTAGCAGTCATGGCTTTGGAATGATATGAAGTTAGTCGACAAACAATTTAGCACTCTTGGCAAAACAGACGTGAAGTGCTGACCTGCAAATCAAATGCACCCAAGCAGTAAGGAATAGATGTGATCAAGGCCTCAACTTTCTCTATGAAGAATACTATGTACAAGAGACTATTTCAGTAAATAACTTATCCTTGTATTGGTTTTAAATCATATAATACCTCAAGACTTTTAAATAGCTTACTGTCTACTTATTAACATGTGCGAATATGTCTGGAAGAGTGTGAGCAGGAGATTTTTGAGGTTTTGGTGGTTGGAACTTATCTTTCTTGACTAAAATTTATTGGTTATTAGTACTGATGTAAAATTGACGAGATACTACTGTGGGTGATCTAATTGAGGCTTGGAAGCTGTAAATGAGGTTTACGGTGAGTGGGAGCCCTCTCTTTTGGTTGCTTTCAGGGCTTAATTGTGTTGTATGTAAACATGGACCTATTTGTTGTGTCGGGACATGCTTGCATATGCATTTGATTAGTCATAAATGTACAATGAGACTACACGTGTGGTAATTGTATCACCAATTATTTATTGCGAAACCTGCTGTACGTGACATAAATGTATCAATAAGTATCTTGTATTGAATAAGGCTATGGGATGGCAGGGGTAATGGAGTTTTTTCTATTAAATCCAATAATAAAAGCTTTTGGGCAGCACGTGTCAATTTTTTCATATTTCAGTGTAGATTCCAAGGGTACCAAGAAAGATGTGCTTTAACTTGGATAGATGTGAAAAAGGTGTGTGTGCGTGTGTGTGTGATCAAACAACTAAGAATTTGAGGAACAGGGATATTACATGAGGCAGTTGGTGCTTGATGAGTAAAAAGCTCGCAAGAGGATGTGAATCACCTCCTTTTACCCTATTGAATAGCGTCTCACTTATGGTTGCAATTAATGTCACGATTTGGTCTTGAGTGGGTGATGCCAGACGCGATTAAAGAAGAGATGTTTAATCTTTATAAGAAGGAAGAGAAGACGCGAGGCATGAAATGTTGCTCTACTAGCACTTAAATGGATCACATGAAGAGAGAAAGGGAAAGCTTCTGATGGAAAAAATAAGGATTTAATACACTTGACAAGTAACTTCTTATCCCTTATTTCCTTTTGGTGCACCCATGGGGCTTTTCGTGTAGCATTGTTGTTTGTAGAGAACCATATGTTTTTGTAAGGTTTTCTACGTTTTGGTATAGTCCTTGCATATTGGTGTTTCCACGCCCTCCAATAATAAATTTTTATTACCTTATATCAAAAGAACCATATGTTTTCGTAAGGTTCTCTACTTTTTGGAATAGTCCTTGTATATGGGTGTTTCCATATCATTCAATAATATAAATTTGTTACTTCATATATATATATATATATACATACACATATAAAGGCAATGGGTTGCTTGTACTCGCAAAACCGTGAGACTACATTTAAAAGAAAGGGCAGCATGATTCCTAAAGCTCCCGCTATGCACGAAGTCCAAGGAAGGGTCGGACCACAATGGTCTATTGTACTTGAATGAATACACGGACAAATTAATGCTCATCCATATGGTCAAGGGTGGAGCCACCTTAGCTTGAGCGATGTCATCCGACACCGCTTCATCAGATAATTTTGCTATATATATACGATTATCATGCAAGAAACAAAATATTAGATAAAATGAATAAAATGACACCGCTTGTTACAATGGGAGTCTCAGCTCTCATGGTTATGCGCTAATTTTTTTTTTTTATGTCACGGGTTCAATGCTTAGTAGCTACTTCTGTGTATCTTTTTAAATGTTCCTAACCATTACGAGGCTTCACGACTCAATAGCTGTTGCAATTATTTTTGTGGCTCATACACTATAAAAAGCAAGGAGCCAACTCCGAAAAAATTACTTACCCTTGCAATTTGCAGTTTCGGAGATTTGATGTTCTGCTTGCTATTTTTCTTCTTCTTTTTCAGCAATGAAGTTGATTATAATAGATTTACAAAATCGAATAAGCACTCTGTCCTATTGGGATATTACGAGTACATTTCAAAAGAGTAAATAAAAATCTCGTTGATATAAATAACATAGTTTATTAATTCCTTGTGTATATTATGATGTCATTATAGTGAATTGTTCATTTATTTATTCTTTAAATGTCAATACCGGTTACGAGAAATCCTACATACGACCCTACGTATGGTGGAGCTTACCCTATCCAGCCGTTGGTAGCACATAGCAGTCCCTTGCTACAAGGGAATTAGTTGAGCAGTTACTATATGTTACACACAGTAGGTACTGAAAGTATCCTAGTCGTGAATATATTAGTTCACATGTGGAACTATGTGCTTTTGTATTTCTAACTTGCATGTCACTGTCCGCCTTGGATTGAGTAGCAGCAACAACAACAACAACAACATACCCCGTAAAATCCCACAAGTGAGGTCTGGGAGGGTCCCGGACTTGGATTGAATCGCCATTCATTGAATTTGTGGACTCGCCCCTCTTCTTACATATTACAGACATTGAATTGGGTTACTGTTGATTGATAATTAACAATTGGTTTTGACATGTCATATCGCGACATCTGTTGGATAACAATATTGGATAGTCAGTTGCTCATATTATTTTATCTGAGATATACTAATTTTATTATCGTATTAGGCCTACTAGTTAATACAGGAATTATGGACAGCTCCAGGAAGGAGAGACTCTGTCTGACTCGTAGGAAAACTTGGGAAGACCTTTCTTCGGACAAGTCCTAGGTGCCGATCATGACAAAATCCATGCCTTCTCCTTTTGGTTTTGATTTCTTGTCCATTACTTCATTATATAATACTTGGCACAAAAAGACGCAATATTTTCAATGTCACCTATGTAAGTGACAAGTTTAAGTCCATATTTCATAGAAAATATTTGAAATAGGAAGAAAATGCTCCCAGGCACAGAATTCGAGATAGTTCTCTCTCCTCCTTCCCAAGTGGGAAAGCTCATTCTCTACCGGCCTTACGCTGGAAACCTCCTTTCTTTCTGCTCTCCATCCTCGTCTCTCAGGCGAGGCGATCACCTTCAGTGATATTCCTTCTCTACTCTTTCTTCCTAAGTTTTCACCTTTGGTGTAAGCTTTAACTGTTTCAGCAATGGAGAAACAATGGGGAAGACAGAATATATTTCAATGCGAGTTTAAAGTATTTCAACATCACCAGATGGTATTCAGATAACATGTTATGATCTCAATAATAATCGACCAAATGTAGTTGTTTGGATTCGAAGTCGGGAATAGAAAGCAAACAGACAAATGCGAGATTGAGAATAAATGGCTGAGATTACTTTAGTTTAGATGAGGTCAAGGGTCGTGATGGTGCCACGTGGAAAGGTGGTTATATATACACATCAGAGGGGAGAGAAGCGGGAACTGAATATTGGATACATTTCATTCTCGCCTCTTTCGCTTTCTTCTCTGAATATCTTTCCCACTCTTTTCTCTTCTCTTCGATCTCTCTCTAAATTCTCTCCTCATCTCATTCTACGGGTATCGTGATTAGGGTGAATCATTCAAATATTATCCATTAATTGTAGTTTCCAATACCTTGTTTTAGAGTTCCATTTGTCTATTTTTCCATTTATCAGAAAATTCCCAAAATAGTATTGTGTCGTTAATTTCTGCAATTCAGTTTTAGATCTCAGTTGAAATCATAACAATTGGTATCAGAGCCAGGTTTCTGTCTCGACTGTGGGTAGTAATTCAAAGAAAATGTTTGCGGAATTGACTTTGGTTGAATTGATTGAACGAAACAATGCAAATAAAATGACCCCTATGGATGGAATGTCAGGAATAGTTGTGAATGTTAAACAATTGCAGAGGTGGTGTGAGGATTGCATATGTAGTGTTGACTGCCAATGCAACTCTTGCGTCTATGGGTGTGTAGGCAGTGTTGACAGCCAATGCTGCTTTTGTCTTGATGTCTGTTTGGGGGAAATGAATGAAGAGGACAACCAAGCCGAGGTGGTTTCAGATGACCATGAAATGGCTGAACTGCTGAGGATTGAAAATAGTAGTAAAGTTGATTCAAAACATAATGCAAACCAGATGTTTGACGAATGTCCTTAATGGGTCGAATCTGAAGTTCTAGTTGAAGTCCACTCCATCCCCAATACAACCACCACGGAAACCGAGATCGTGAACTCACATCTGAATTCACGACTTTATGTTCTTGTTGAGGATACAATACCGAAATTGATGGGTTGCAATAATTTGTCCAGCGCTTATAGCGTCATGACCCACCTTGAGTCTGCACCTTGGTTGATTTCAATTGAGGTACTTATATTTAAAACTACGGGACAGAAGCTTGACATGGAGCTTGGTGACAAGCTATCTGATATGAAGCTGGAGAGGGATATTTTTGTAGAAGTTTGTGGTCCTCATACAACTTTTGGTCTTCCACATGCTTTGGGTTTATACATTTGTTATTGGGTTGATACTGGGCAGGTTTGCTGGGCTTACCTTGATGGGGTAAAGTCAGTTGCTATGAAATCAGAGGATTGGGACGAGAATGAATCAGCAATAATTGAAACTAAAGGTGCTGAAGTTTCTCGACCAAGGGATAAACGTAGTGAGGGTGTATGTCTCATGGAAAAGTGCAGTGAATGGACTGATGGTATCATAGTTGAGGCATGGGAGAACACCACCAAAATTGTTTCTATTGAAGCCACACCAGAGCAGTCAAAAAATACAAAGCAAGAGAAAATATAGATATGGAGGCACCGTCGACACCTTTACAAAATCAAAAAATGGCAGAAATGAAGGTTAGCATGTCTACTATAAACATTGAAATAACAGGTAGTGGCATGCTGGAGATTGCAATTTTCAGAAGAATGGGAACTGAAATCCTTCAACTAACTGTTGCAATATCATTATGTTTTGGTCCTGGAGGTTCTAACAGGTTCATAGTAGAAGATGTAGTTGTTTTACATTGTTATGGATTTCATGATAAAAGAATTCAAAATGGAAAAATCTTCTGTGTGGGTGGGGAGTTCAAGAAGAAAATTCAGCTTGTCCATGGAAATTCGACAATTGCATTGCTCCCAGTGAATACAACAAACATTGGAGATGTGGGAAGCTTAATTGGTATATTCTTATTAGCTGATGTAGTTTTCAGGCAGGAAACTATTATTATTGAAGGTTGTGGAACTTCTGTAATATGCATTCCTACTCTAATATTGTTGCATAATTCCATGGTCTCAAGGGTTACTGTGTATGTTGTCCTGTGCATATCCCAAAGCTTTAAGGCAATGCTAATTGTAAACGTGGATCACAAGGGTGTGTTGTATAACCAGATTGTTGGACTGATGCAACAGTGTATTCCAAAGACTAGGAGAGTTCTTATGATGCATAATTTCTTATCATTGCTGTTTGATCCTGGTGGAACCCCCCTAAAATATCATGCCAGAGGTACTGTTTTTGACGCATCATGTTTCAGCTATAAGGACCTTATTAAGTTCGGATTTATGTTGTTATATGCTGGTTCTCAAAACCAGTCACTGAGTTGTGTCACGATGAGGGAATTTGAGATGTAGTGTCAGTTAAAGAGATCGACTGGATCAAATATTGCTGCAATCTGCGAGGAGTCAGAAAATGCATTTTGGTGCTACTCAAGCAGGTTACTAACACCTTTCCACAGCTCATAATGACTATTGAGAAGCATTCTTATGGTGGTAAAGCTGATACTGGAGGCAAGAAAGCAAAAGTTGTAGGCATGAATACTAGTGTTGTCCCAAAAATCGATGTTGAGTTTTGGAGGGAGCACAAAAGGGATTTAATTGGGAATGCTAGAGCTTTGGGAAGATCAAGAATTGCTTGGGATAGGGCTAAGAGAACTTTATGTTCTACTGCTTAAACCACTACTGAAGTGGATTCCTTGTTTAAGGTAGAACTTTGTGCTATTATTACTCGAGCTCAATTTGAGGAGTTATGGATGAGCATGTTGTTTAAGAGTGTGGGACCTGTGGGGAAGTGTTTGAATGAGGCCAAGGTAGATAATGTTCAAATACAGGAAGTGGTTCTCGTTAGCAGATCAACTAGAATCCCAATAATTCAGCATCTCTTAAAAGATTACTTCGATGAGAAGAAGCTCTACACGAGTATAAATCAGGATGATAGTACGGCTTGTGGTACAACAGTTCTAGACGCAATCCTGATTGGTAATGGAGATGAAAATGTTCAAGAATTGCTAGTGGTTGATGTCTCCTTATTAGATCTTGGTGTTGAAACTGTTGGCAGGACGATAATTGTGTTAATTTCCAGAAATGCTACAAATTCAGCCATGGAAGAGCAAACTTTCCCAACCTACTCAGATCATCAGCGTGAAAATGCTCCAATTGAAGAGCTCAGCCGTTTGAATTACTGTAATTGGCATTGGCATTTCTGTGGATGTTCAATTCAACCTGTCATCCAAGCAAGGTTCAACGGTCCCTCAAACTAAATTCCACATACTGATTTCTAATGCTTGAGGACAAGGATCAATTGAAGGAGGGTATGTTATGATCTCAATAATAGTCGACCAAATGTAGTTGTTTGGATTCAAAGTCGGGAATAGAAAGCAAACAGATAAATGCGAGATTGAGAATAAATGGCTGAGATTACTTTAGTTTAAATGAGGTGCAAGGGTCGTGATGGTGCCACGTGGAAAGGTGGTTATATATACACATCAGAGGGGAGAGAAGAGGGAACTGAATATTGGATACATTTCGTTCTCGCCTCTTTCGCTTTCTTCTCTGAATATCTTTCCCTCTCTTTTGTCTTCTCTTCGATCTCTCTCTAAATTCTCTCCTCATCTCATTCTACGGGTATCGTGACTAGGGGGAATCATTCAAATATTATCCATTAACTGTAGTTTCCAATACCTTATTTAGAGTTCCATTTGTCTATTTTTCCATTTATCAGAAAATACCCAAAATAGTATTGTGTCGTTAATTTCTGCAATTCAGTTTTAGATGTCAGTTAAGATCATAACATAACAGTGTCTGGTGTGAGTGGGTCGAGAAAAGCTGGAAACTGATGAGAAGGTCCACAATGAGCAGCAGCTAAGCTGCGCGGACTCTTCACTTTCGATGCCGCACCCGTGTCGGATTCTCCAAAAATACACTAGCTTTGGCAAATCGTTGACATTTTTGAAGAGTCCAAGCAACATAGAGTAGCAGATGCTTAGAATGGATAAGTTTCATTCTCAATGAGGCCTCTAGAGACAAGGAACATAGTCCAGGGAATGGAGATCCGCCGATCAGGATGCAGAGCACTCCCGCCAAAAAAACATAATCGATTTGGGATATTCGTGAGTGTAGTGTCCTTTAAGTAGGGGGGAAGATCTGTTTTAATGAGTTACCAATAAATGCAGGCTGGAAGGACACTGCATTAAAGATCGAGAGCTTCATTAAAAGCTCCAAGAATCTGATCGAGTAAGCTCCCCCCTAGGCTAACGGATACTAATTATCCCTAGAATCTGACCTTGACAGCTGGAGGGGACTCTAGAGCTAGAGCATGTGAGGTGCACATGCTTCATTTAAATGAAGAACAAATAGCAGGTCAGCAGATAAATCCCAATAAAGGGGAGTCAGTCATTAATTCTTTTGGGTCTGACTATGCAGCCCAAGTCATGTAAATGATTTTTAAGGAAGCAAAGCCACATCACATTTACTTGTATAGATATGGAAATGGAATGCCCGAGCATACAGCTGATTTGATGAGCTGTTGGATTAGAAGAGGGGAAGCAAGAGTCAAAAAAAATGGTGGAGGATAATACCCGCATGCATATGGTGGGCAGTGTGAAAGGAGAGAAATGATAAGTGTTTTGAAGAAAAGACCAGGTCTGTCCATGATGTGAAACGGAACTGTCTAGTGACCTTATTTTTTGGTGTAAACAAAACTGTATAGAGGAATTAGAAGAGTTGGTTGATTTCCTAGGTGCTTTGCAAAGTTAGAGTCTACTCCTACTTTTTTGTAACATTTTTTGATGGTGACCAGCATTCCTAATGCTGAAGAATACAACAGTACAGTTTCTCCAAAAAGATATGGAAATCAAAAAGTTGTAATTGGTAAGTCTGTCGATCTTGGGGAAAATTTCACCTTCATCAAATAAGCTGAATGTTAGTTTAATTTAAAAAAAAAAAAAAAAAAATAGAAAAGAAGTACCCGATGACTGAATTGCTTGGGAAAGAGCTCTGCATGCTGCCATAGATAGAATCGCATTTCCAATGTGCTCCGACTGAAAAAGTTTTTCTAACATTTGCCAGAATACTCCTAGTAGCGCTACAAGAGGATCATCCAAATCCGAACCAGCAGAAGACTCTGTTGACAGATGGTTGAATACAGTTCCCAACCTGACCAATCAGCCAAGACTTCACTTAGGAAGGTGTACAAATGGAAATGACCAGCAAGTGATTCATAGAAGTCTCTTAAGGGGAAAATAAAAGTTTAGACTCTTCCCAACCTTCATAGAACTAGTGGTTTTACAGAATGTATATTCACTAATACCTTGTTTTAGACTCTTCGTGGTAGTTAAGACAGACTTAGAGAACAAAATGGTAAAAAGTATAGCAGCGAATAATACACGTGATCGTAATACATATACTGCAGATAAAATTCTAAAAAAAAAAATAGAAAACAATTGAAGGATTAGGTTGTTATCTTACAGAAGGGTTCTCAACAAAAAAACCATTTCATAATATCACTTGTAATATCTTTCTTTTGAATCAGTCATGTGGAAGGGATTGATTCACTTTTCAAAGTAAATGCTCTATTATGACTCAATTTTGCATGGACGTTTCATACCAGGTTTTGCGCTTTTGGGAGAAAAAGAAGGTAAAATTTTATCGCATTCCTTTCATAAATAGCATACTACCAGGAAATGCTTGATGGTGTATTGGTCGAAAGATGGCAGAACATTTGTGAATATTATATTTCAATTGCTCTCGTCGGCAATGGCATGAAAACCTTAATAAGAGAAATATCTGAATTCTGAACTAATGCAGATGCAAAAAATATTAATGTAATAGGTTCAAACCTATGTAAACCTCTCCTTGCGGCATTAGCAAACTGAGAATAAGAAGCAGGATTATGCCTTAAAGAGTGGTCTTGTTTTTCATCAATCTGAAACAAAGAGATCCATTCTCAGTTAAGGTAAAAGCTTAAAGGACAGTTAATAAAATTTCGGTACTCTGCATCATGTGCTTTCAAAATAACCCTTTTTTTAAGTTAAGGTGAATAGTTTTGTAAAACTGGGAACAAACCCGTATACCAAAATATGGTTCTCTACCAAAGAAACTCAAATCATCTTTTCACATTGGGGTCCAGTGGGTGTTTCAACCGAAAAAACAAGAAACATAAGATATTTTGCAATTTCACTCTCAAAAAATGGATGTAGATAGTAGAACTTTATGGTGTGCGAAGAAGGTCACACTGAACCTTTAACTCTAGCATGGACAACAAAACAAACAAAATAGTTGCAACAAGAATTTATTACATTCTGGAGGGGGGGGGGGGGGGGGGGGGGGGGGCAGAAAGTAACATCACACTGAATGATGAAGAGAAAAAAAAATATGGGGTAAGAGACTATTTTGATTTTTGGGACTTCAAATTAAAAAATTATATGCCAGTAGAAGAACCTCATAGCTTGCTTCAACTCCTCTCCAAGAAGAAGATTATAATCATAGGTTGTGGAAATGGACACCTTAGAACCGCTTAATATGAATCTATAACGTGCAAAAGAGAAGTTTGTTTCCTCATTTAGCAGCTAGGGAAGTTATTTAAAACAGAGAGCTTGAGCGAACGTACATACATGCCATTTGTTTTTTCATGTATTTGGAAAACACCCAAAACTTTGTTTTCACTTTCACTATATTTTTTTCCAAATTTTCTCTAAATTATTTATTTTTATAAAATGACCTATTTAAATTATATTTCATATTAAAATCATAATTTCATGTTTTTTTAGGTCAAGTAATTTGCAAAATTATAACCAAACACTACTCTAACTTCAAAAATTCCAAATACAGTAAAACAAATATTTGTAATTGTATGATGTAGCCGTTATTACGAATCTGGGTGTTTTCCGATGTTTCCGATGTTTCCTACTACTTATGGGTGCCGTATTTACGTTATGAAATCCTGTTCTGTGTGTTACTTTATATTTGTGTGGTGTCTCGCGTCTTGAGCCGGGGGTCTATCGGAAACAACCTTTCTATTTCTTCAGAGGTAGAGGTATGGACTGCGTACATCTTACCCCCCCAGACCCCACTAGGTGGGAATACACTGGGTTTGTTGTTGTTGTTGTTGTTGTATGATGTAGCCGTATATTTGATCTAATCTATGACAATATGTGACTATCTATTTTGAGAAATTACTCTTTTAGAACAGATTTAGTTGTACGTTTTAGGTAAATTAGTCAAGTTGGATGATTTTTTTAGTTTTATGAAATTGGGGATATAAGCCATATTCAGAAAGAGTATTCAAATTCAATATTCTTTGCAAAAAGTACTGCCAAACGCAACTCCAACTTTAAGAATTCCAAATAAAGTGAAAAATATTTGGTTTTCATGGCCAAACGCCCACTAAAGTGTTCAGGTTGAGCACGACCAAGACAAATTACGTGGAATGCAAGTTTAGTGATGTAACTATGAGGTTGGCGTGGAAGTGAGGCTTGATACCCAGACCATCCGGAAGAAAGGAAGTTTTAAGTATCTTAGATCTATTATAGTAATGGGGAGATTAACGATGATGTCACACACCATATTGGTGCAGGGTGAATGAAATAAAGGCTCGCACCGGAGTCTCGTGTGACAAGAAGTTCCCACCAAAACTTGCAAGTTCTAGTGGTGGTTAGACCAACCTCTGTTGCTAGGACTCTCAAAAATGCCAATGGTCGCGTGTCAAATTCCCTGTGCGGTATCAGAACTGAAGAGTCCGTGCACCTTAGAGACTGACTATGTTGTATTAATCTGAGTGTTAGCTAATCAAGAACTCTCACATTCAGAAGATGAAAGTTGAGGAAATAAGGATGCTTAGATGGATGTGTGAACATACTAGGAAACATAAGATTAGAAAGGAAGATATTCGAAACAAGGTGGAGTAGCCTCGATGGAGGACAAGATACAAAGGGCAGAGATGGTTCGGATATGTGAAGAGGAGATGCACGAATGCCCTAGTGCGGAGGCAGAGGTGTGAGAGGTAGGTGGCTATGGATGGTTTCAAGAGATGTAGAGGTGATTGTACAAGATATGGCGTAGCTTATGGCGTAGCTTCAACTAACTAAGGACATGACCTTAGATAGGAACTTATGGAGACATGGTTAATAGGTAGTTGAGTGTTATCTCACTTATCCTTCCATACTAGTAGTCATAGTATTGCTCTTGTAGTTTCCTTTTCCTTCAATTTCTGTTACTATTTATTGTTCCTTATACTTCAATTATCGTATTATTTCATTGTAATTATTGTTTCTTTTTCTAATTGTTGTGTCTTGCCGTGCTTAGTATTTTTTTTTGGTTTCTTTACTCCTGTTATTTTCTTGAGCCAACGGTCTATCGGAAACAACATCTCTACCTCCCAAGGTAGGGGGAGATTGGGTACACACTACCCTCCCAGACCCTACTAGTGGAATTACAATGGGTATGTTGTTTTTATAGTACTTTATAAAAATATGAATTTTTTTTTGTAAGAATATGAAAGGTGATAATTGGTCCATAAATGGCACTCCCAGCAATAAGACATAACTTTAGGCGGTATTGCACCAAGGAGACCTATGTTGCTTGGACACTCAAATAATGTTGCTGCACCCGTGTTGGATTCTCAAAAAATACACTATTTGAAGTATCCGACACACACCCATTGATATTTTTGAAGACTCTAAGCAAACATAGAAAGAGAGTACATGACACAACTCAAACAAGATTATTTAATACAAACTTTTGAAAGAACTTGAAAACACTACGGGGAAAAAGAGAGACACAACACTCTTTGTAGAACCACAATATTGTTATATACTATTACAAGTTCATAACATGACAAAGATACAAGAAAACAAAGAAGATGAACTTACTAGTTTGCCAATAGCTTCATAGCAAGGCGAGACCAACCTAGCTAACAAATTATTCTTCAGCTCCTTGTTAGGAAGGGAACCAAGTACCAAAGTAATCGCGCTGAATACTTTTTCTTCATCCTCAAGAGGCAAATGCCTTTCATCCAAACTCTAAAAAAATATGTCAAACACAAGGAACAAGAGAAACAACATCAATTACACGTTATCACTCCAATAAACGATAAACCAAACTTCCCGATCCAAGAAACAAGAGAAATATCTATATGAATTATGAAAAGGTAAACAAAATAGAGCAACTGAATTGTCGTGTTTATCAACTCCACTCACTCTCTAAATCAACTATCTTCCGCTTTTTTTCTTTCCAATTTTAGTTTTCATTACATTTCAATAAACTATGAACATATACAAGTGACGTCCAGTCAATAGTATTGGACCGTCATTTCAAACCATTGTCTTAATAACCAAAACATGTTTCTTAAAACCTGAAATGATACTGCAATACAAAATTACTTGAACAAAGACCAAGGATCTTCAAGTAAAAAGATTTTGAAACACCATACAGTTTATAGGACAAACCTCTCCAATCCAAAGTAAGATCTCCAAACTTGAATGCTCATACATAGGGGTAGCAGCATCTTCACATAACTTGAGCAAAGCACTGGCACAAGCTGCTGAACAAAAAGGTTCTGAGATGCCCGTTGCAAGAAATAATCTGAAAATAACATAGAAAGATCATCAATACAACATCAACTGGAGATACTGATGGACAAGGTACAACAAGTCCGCCCAAAAACAAGGGAAAAGAAGAGGTATGTGGTAGATAATGGGAAAAAAACGAAGAAATGGGTCACGAGGACTGTCTTAGGAAGAGTATGATGAGAAGGCAAT
Source organism: Capsicum baccatum var. pendulum (assembly GCA_030864225.1). Taxonomy (NCBI): domain Eukaryota; kingdom Viridiplantae; phylum Streptophyta; class Magnoliopsida; order Solanales; family Solanaceae; genus Capsicum; species Capsicum baccatum. The sequence continues at coordinate 188,803,601 of CM061551.1, forward strand.
TCATGGTATTATACATAAAACTGTAGAAAAAGTATTTTCGTGAAAAACAGGATGTAGGGAATCAATTATAACCAAATAGGAGCGCCATGGAATGAAGAAGTGAGGCGGGAGTTTTCAAAGAGGAAGTTTGCGAGAGGGCTAGACATATGCTGTGGGGACAAAGCCCCAGAACCATCTGGTGAAGCTTTCTAATTTCTCAAATACACTCATCCTACATGGCATTTCGCGTGAGTTACATGGTTTCACGCTTGTTTACGAGGCCAACTTAAACCAAGTTGAGGTGTCTAGATATGCATTCTCATACTTGTGTCCATCTTTGCAATACATCAATACAAAAAGGTTTGAAACCAATGCCTACTGCTTAAAAATACATCAAGAAACTAAAACAAAACCTACATTGATAAGACATGACCTGCTTCAGCACTGTATCTTTGGTTTCTATTTTATTTGAAAGAATATGGAAAGAGAATTCTTACAGCAAAGATCTGGCATTAGTTTTACAAGAAGATAGCCACTTCGAATAGGAAGCAACAACCTCTGCAGCTGATTTATATACCTGGAACAGCAAACAAAAGAAACTGAACATAATTAAAGAAAGGAGGAGGTCAATCAAAAAGTAATAAACATTGTCATAACTCAAACCTAATGAAACAAATAGTTAGTCCAGAATTACTGTCTAGAAAATTTACAGTATGTTTCTCTTCCTTCCTAACAACTTGATCTAATCTTGCATCCCCCTTTTGCGACAAGGATAAGCGTAACAAGAAAAATGAAGTAAGATAACACATACAAGTCTCATGAAGCCCTTAGCATCATCTTGTGGCCTACTAGATAAAATTGTGACCAAGTGAATAACAAAAGAGAAATCAATGTCTTGGGCCTCCGTGATAATAACTTCAGCTATCTGAAAAAGAAAAGAAATCACACAGTGAACTTCCTAGCATAATCAAGTCTGTATCATTTACATAAATAAACAGTAGGCAAAAGCATAATCAGTGAAGTGATCATTAACAGAGAAACAACATGATTTGATCATGCAAATCACATGTGAAGCCGAAGGAGAGCACAGAAAGCATGACACACATGTCAAATTACCTGAACTTTTAATCAAATCATGCAGCACAGTTAAAGAGGATGAAAACAGGTCTCCACAGAAAATACAAGTACATGATCACAAACTATGGCTGAAAAATCATGTATGTACTCCAACAAAACAAAAGAATGTAAGAAGGGTTTACTTAGAGATATCTCGAGGAAGCAATGTGATCACAAAGGAGTGTACAAAGGAAGGAGTCACTTCAATCACTTACTATTACATCGCAGGATTGTTCAATGCCAGGGAATTTAATGGTTGACATCCTGGCACAGACAAAGATCTGATGCAGAGCAGGAGAGAAGAGAGCTGGCTAATTGTAATAACCCAATTTAATGAGGGGTAATTTAGAGGTAAAAGAGAAAACAATAACATACCCAATGTAGTCCAGAAAGTGGGGTCTAGGGAGGGTTGACTGTACGCAGACCAGGTAAAGAGATTGTTTCTGATAGACCAGAAACAAGAAGTTGGTCAAGCCCAAAAGAAAAGAAAATAAAGAATTAAAAGCCTGATGGCTTGCATCAGACGAGTGATGCAGCAAGAATCAGCAGAAGCAAGAAAGGAAACACTGGAAGAGAAAAGAAAAGAGAGGAAAGGAGAAGAGAAAAATAAGGATTTTCGTCTCAGATCATCAAGGTAATATTCCTAATCTTTTATTTAAGTTTATTGCGTGATTATGGGTGACTTTTTATGGTGAAAATGAGGAATGGAGAAAGTTTAGACCTAGGTTTCTTCAACATAAATCATTTATCTGAAAGGGCAAACGTTATCAAAATTCAATTTTGAATAGTGTTCTAGAATCCTCTCCTTGAGGAGAAATTGACTACAAGATTAACTTGTTCTAAAATTAAGAGAACATTGACCTAAGGGTTTCCATTGCTGTGTAGTTTGGGGTGATCCAGAGACTCAAAACATAGTTTTGATTTATTGGAATGGATATTTGAGTGACTTTAAAGTTTGGTGCTTGCTTTTCAAACCTGTTTTTTTATCAGGTAAACGTATTTTCATTCATAAACATGGCCAAAAAGCTGGCCATATACAAGGGGTATACCAAAAACTAAAGAATCTACAATAATAAATGATTCTCTACAAACTCCACCCAATCTCCTATACAACTTGGAATTCTAGCACCAAAAGAAAATAAGGGACTGGAGGCTACTCCTCAACTGCGAAAAGCTAGATTTTGCCTCCTCAAAAGCTCTCCTATTCCTCTCTCCCCACACCACCCACATCAACGCGAGTGGAACCACGTTCCAAGCCTTGCGTCTTCTCCTCCTTCTCCCGCACTTCCAACTAACCTTCAATTCTTTCGCAGTTCTTGGTATTGTCCATGAAATGTCGAACCAACTAAACATATCCCACCATAACCTTATAGTAAAATCACAATGAAGAAGAAGATGATCCACATCCTCGCCCATTCTTTTGCACATATAACACCAACTGATACAACCAATCTGTCGCTTTCTAAGATTTTCCGCCTTCGATATCACCCCTCGAGTAGCTAGCCAAATGAAAATCTCACCTTTCACAGTACCTTTGGTATCCAAACAGTGTTACAACGGAAAACATCTACCTCTCTAATCAAACGTTTCTCATAATAAGACTTGACGGAGAACATATCATTCTTCCCCACATCCCACCACAAAGCATCGAGGTTATCTACTGTTATGGCTTATTTATGGAGTACGTCCAACAATCTTTGAAACTTAGCCACTTCCCATTCGTGCTAGTCGTGGAAGTCCCTCCTAAATCTCAAATTCCCGAACCAAAAAAATCTCTCCACCTGGTGTCTCCCAAGTTTGTTGTATTGTCAAGTTTCTTTGGCAAGAAATTCTGTGTAGGCTTGAGAAGTCTTCTTTCAATAAATTGTCTCCACACCACCTATGTCCCCAAAATCTTACCCTCCTCCCATCTCCTACCTTGAATCCAAAATCTTACTCTCCTCCCATCTCATACCTTGAATGAGATGTTTACTTTGAAATCATCCCATCCCTTCATGATATTCCTCCACAAACCACACACAAAGGGCATATTAACGTCTCTAGCTCTCCATTCTCCATCCATAGCCCCATATTTATCAACTATTACCTCTCTCCCCATATTTCTCCTCCACCCCAAACCTCCAACGCCACTTACCCAACAAAGCTTTGTTAAATACCTGTAAGTCTTTAATGCCAAGCCCTTCCCATTTTTTAGGAGAGTGACAATTTCCTATTTCACCGATGAAACTTCCTTGCCCCATCTGCTGCATCCCAAAGAGAATCCTTGCCCCATCTGCTGCATCCCAAAGAAAATCTCTTTGGATCCTTTCCAATTTGCCTGAGACCGAAGCTGAAACATCAAACAAAGACATGTAATAAGTAGGGATGCTCGATAGAGTACTCTTAATAAGCAACTCTTTCCACCTTTAGACAAATACCCCTCCCGTTACCCTGCTAATATTTTCTAAAACCTTTGAATAACCAAATTCCAAATTGTAAAATTCATGTACGAAGCACCTAGTAGTAATCCAAGGTACGTAGTAAGTAGGGCCCCAACCCTGCAATTCAAAACTTGAGTCAGAGAGTCAATGTCACCTACCTCTCCTACTTGAATGATTCCGCACTTACTCAAGGTTAATTTAAAGTCCTGAAACTAAGTGAGGACTTGGCCTAAATAATCCAGGTGGGTCCTATCTGCATCGCAAAAAACCAAAGTATCATCTACAAACAGTAAGTGAGAAACTGAAATTGTTCCAACTTCCTCAAGGTTAATTTTAAGGCCTAAAACTAAGTGAGGACTTGGCCTAAATAATCCAGTTAGGGCCTATCTGCATCACAAAATACCAAAGTATCAACTGCAAACAATAAGTGAGAAACTGAAATTGTACCAACTTCCTCAAGGTTAATTTTAAGGCCAAAAACCAAGTGAGGACTTGGCATAAATAATCCAGTTGGGGCCTATCTGCATCGCAAAAGACCAAAGTATCATCTGCAAACAATAAGTGAGAAACTGAAATTGTTCCAACACCCCAACCGCAACATTAAAACCCTTTATGAAACCTCCCATGACCGTTTTATCCATTTCCTGCTCAATGCTTCCATTACTAGGATGAACAACATGGGAGTAAAGGAGATGGGAGTAAAGGAGAATCATCAGGAAGTAGTATCAAGGATTGACAGGATCCTAATTTCAGAGAACAGGATGGTAGTTTCCAAAACCTAAAGCAGATTCCACTGCAAAGAATGAGTTCTGATCATATTCCCATAGCTTTAGTTGGTGGATCCTGGGAGAGGAACAAGAGTTATTTCAAATTTGAAAATTGGTGGCTGGAATCAAAGGGCTTCATTGATAGAGTTAGAGGTTGGTGGTCTTTTTTCAACTTCGCAGGCAAACCTGATTACATACTGGCTTGCAAGCTAAAAACACTAAAAGTTAAGCTAAAAAAATGGAGGACTGAGGAAGAGGGGAATCTGGGTATTCAGAGAAAAAAATTGCTTGAACAACTGGCAGTCTTAGATGTTGGGAGGGAAGATAAGATACTCACTGGTGAGAAGATTGCTAGAAAAGTCGAATTGATGTTGAAATATGAAGAGATGATCAAAAGGGAGAAAATCTCATGCAGACAAAAATCAAGAACACTTTGGTTGAAAGAGGGTGATAAGAATACAAAAAATTTTCACAAAATGGAGAATTCCTAATTCTTATCTCACATTATGAGATAAGTACGCAGTTATTATTGTATCGGCCCAAAACTTCCCCCCGCTTACTTGAATTCCTTCTAATTCAAGGGTTATAGGTCCATCCCTATTTCCCCCTTCGCCCTCTCCTACCTACATGATGTCTCTTTTCCCTCTTGTGGCAAGGTAGTAGACAGAAAAGGTTTTCATCTTGCAAAGTGGAGATTAGTGACAATTGACAAGAAGAATGGAGGGTTGGGGATAAAGAACCTGAAAATTCAAAGTAAGGCTCTCATGATGAAATGGTTGTGGAAATATGCAAACAATAACCAGCTGCTATGGAGAAACGTGATTGGGGCTAAATATACTGAAGAAGATAGACGGATGACTAAAGAAGTAACCACGCCATATGGGGTTAGCCTCTGGAGATCTTGGAGATCTATTAGACACTGGTGGAATGAAGTTAAAAGCAACTCAAAGATTAAAGTAATGGATGGAAACAAGGCTAGGTTCTGGAAGGATAATTGGCATGAGGAAGGGAGGATCTCTTTCCAGATATCTACAACTTGGAATTGTTTCAGCAGAGGACTATAGCAGAATTATGGACACCACATGGGTGGAACTTCAATTTCAGAATGCAACCAAATGACTGGGAGGTAATAAGAGTAGCTGATTTCTTAAGGAACTTGGAAGAGTTTAAAGGAACAAGGAATGAGCATGACAAATTGTGGTGGAGCAGTGATAGCAAAGCCACATTTAAGGTAAACTCTACGTATAAGTTGTTGAATCAAGGTGGACATCAACCTCTTTGGCCTTGGAAGCAGGTTTGGAAACCTAAAACCCCTTTCAAGGTGGCCTATTTCACCTTAGCTTCTATCAAGAGAAGCATTATTGATACAAGAAAATCTCAAGAAGAGGAAGTTCTCCATGTATTCCATATGCTATCTATGTGGGGAAGAGATTAAGACAGTCAACCATCTGTTTTTACACTGCAAGATTAGTAGCCAACTCTGGAGGATTTTCATTCGTCTTAGGGGTTTTGCTTGGGCTATGCCTAACAAAATTACACATTTTCTTTACAGTTAGGAAGAAGCATGAGTGGGAGCTGCAGACAAAGATGGATGGAGGATTGTCCCAGCATGTATTTGGTGAACTATTTGGAAAGAAAGAAATGCTAGATATTTTGAGAGCAAGAGCTGTGATCTTCAAATGATCAAACTAAACTGCATCAGACTTTTTTGTTTCTGGTGCAAACAAATGTATTTAGAGGACACTGGATCCATTATAGACATCCTAGGTTCTGTTTAGGATTTAGATTCAGTTTCCAGTATTTTTGATAAGCTGTAAATATGGTTTACAATGCAAACCATGCACTGGATCAGTTAATATATACAAATGTTATCTTCACAAAAGAAAATGATTCGAATTAATTAAAAGTACACCTGGACACTTACTTGAGGGTTTATTAAGGAAAGATGTGAACACCTAACCTAAGATAAAATAGATTTGACGGAGATTTTACTGTCATAGGAATAGACCACATGACCTTAAATCTATCAAACAATTTATGAGGATACCTTATATAAAAATGTTAGCAGGTAAAATTCAACTTCTAGGGTGTGTTTGGTATGAAGGAAAATGTTTTCTTGGAAAACAAGTTGATTTCTTACTTGTTTACCTATGTTTGGTTGGTGGATGGAAAATATTTTCCGAAAAATATTTTGTAATGTTTGGTTGGAAAATAAAAAAATAATTTTCAAAAAATACATTTTAATCTTTAGCTAAAGCATAAAAATACATTTTAGAAAAATATTTTTTGATCTCAAAAAATATTTTTTGGGGTGTGTTCGATATGAAGGAGGAGAAATATTTTCTAAAAAAATAAGTTGTTTCTTACTTATATTTAGGGGTGAGCATTTAGTTTGTTCGGTTTGATTGTTGAATATCGGTATGGTTTTTTGGTTTTCGAATTGACGAAAATAACAATCATAACCAAACCAAAATTATTTCGGTTTGGTTCGGTTTTTACAGATTCGGTTCGGTTATTCGTATTTTTATTTCGATTTTGAAGATTAAAGTAGTGACCATTTAAAATTAGTGATTTTTCTAGAAAAATAATCTTTTTTCAAACTTATTTTCATTCTCAAATATAATTAATTCAACACGAATGAAATAATAATAAATATCGACTTCACCGAGTCATCACCGTTGGCGTGACGACAATGGCCGCACGCGGCAGCGACTGTCGACGGCAGTGACGAACTGAGCAAACGACTGCAACTGTCGTTGGCGATGTTGAAATTTCAAATGAACTGAGGATGGATGAGCGTCGTTGCAGCCTTCACGTTACTATTACGGTCAAAAGCAAAACAACATATTAGGATTTAGGTTTACTAAATGATTATAATTTATATATTTATATGTTATATTAGATTATATTATATTTTTAGTAAATTTACATATAATATGAAATATATATATAAAAATTATAATATATTATTTATATAATTTTGGTTTTTCGTTTTATCCGATTTTTTTTTGAAATTTCGAAAACCAAACCGTTTAACCAAATTTCTAAAATTTGTAACCAAAACCAATTCGAAAAATCGAAAAACCAAACCAAAATTAAATTTCAATTCGTTTTTTTGATTTTTTCTATTTAAACCAAAATATGCCCAGCCCTACTTATATTTGTATGTTTGTTATGCAAATTGGATAAGTATATGTTTTCTAAAAGTATTTGTATATATTTAACAAAAAGACTGAGAACGAATATGATTAAAAAGGATGGGATAAGAAAAAAGTTTTGAATGGTAGGGGGTGGGGTGGGGTGGGGTGGGGTGGGGGTGGGGGGTGGGGGGTGGGGGTGGGAGATAGAGGGTCGGAGTAGGGATGGGTGATTTTGAGAGTTGTATGAATATTTTAATTTAATAGTGATGTTGAAAGAGAGTTTTGGAAAATGTTTTCCTTACTTTTTTAAGGGAAGCCATTTTCCTTAGTTTTAAGGAAAATGAGTTGATTTGGAAAATATTTTCTAAAACCTGTAAGCCAACCAAACAGGAGAAAACTGGAAAACATTTTCCAGAAAATGTTTTCCTTCATACCAAACACCCCCCTAATTATTATGTAGTTCAGCTTTGGACTATAAGAATTTGGATTTTAAGAACATTATTTTAGCACTTCCAAACATCTAAAATAAGCAATTCAAAACTTTGATTAATGACAGTTTAAGTATACGAGCTCTATAACCAGACATAAGTGGGATCTTCTTCACCTAGTGCATGGATGCAATTAAAAGTAGGTATTAGCTACAAACTATTGACCCTTTGCCTGTCACAAAGCTGCATGAGTTATCAATGTAAAATGTGCTGTAGTTCCTGCGATTTCGAGAAAAGAATCCATGGCTTGTTTTCTCTACTGGCTCTCCTTTATGTTTGTTCCTTATATTCTGCTTTAGACTATAACCTTATCCTAACGCTAATTAGCAAAATCGACAAAGAGTTGAGTAAAATAAAGCATTAAGCAGGAGATGAGAGCAGAACAATGCATATGTTACGGCCAAGGTTTTGGTTCACAGTACTAACCGCATTAAGCGCAAACATTTTAGCTTCCACCTCCTTCCAAGGAATATGTACATTGTTACTGGTCCAACCTCCAAGGATGATCTGGTATTGAATACAAAAGCAAAAGTCATTTGATTAATAGAAGAAAGATAACAAAGTTGCTAACTTGAAAACAAATATTTGAAAGCTTGTCAAAAGGTGAAAAAAAAAACTTTAAAAAGGGAAATAACCAAATAAGATCATTATTTAGCAGTAAATGAAAAATATGATGAGGAAATACTGGGTAGAAAACTAGATATGGATAGTTCTTGCATATTTCTGTTGAAGTTTAAGATTTGAGGGTAAAAGGATGGTGCAAGCGTTGATAGGACAAGAAGGAGGAGAGGTGACAGACCTAAGCAACCAAGAAAATACAAGTGTGAAGCAAAAAAACATACGTCCAATCATTGAAAGATGAACGACTTAAAAAGAAATCGGTGTTTCTCTGGTTAGGTTCAAATTATAGTCAGCTTACATATTTCTGGAATCATCTAGTCTAGTTTTTTGAGTCAAGAATGGAAACCAAGGAAAACCTATGAAGGAATTTCCAGGATTATACTATGGTTGCTACTCAAAAGAATTGTAGAAATCAGAAACAACTATTTACTAAACTTGAACAAAGATAAATAGTCGATAAAACAGTAGTTCAATACCACAGGCAACACATGTTTCTAAATTTAAAACGATCCCAGAGCATCATTACTCCGTGAGCTACTATGATTTTTGCTACATCCCCGTTTATTTCAGATCCTTGATTTCCACAATGACGTCACAAGTGTATCTTCCAATCATATAACATTGGAAGTCTACCAAACCCTCTACCTTTATAGACGGACATGCCCAAATCTGCAGCGTCACACACAACATTACGTATGATCCCTTCTCAACTGGGTGAAACCAGCCTTGAAAGGTCAAAATCAACTGGTAAATATACATCAGACTCTATACTTTTTAGTGAAAGGAAGACACTAGATACAGAGAGAAGCCCATGATAATGCAGCCTTCTTTAGCTTACACCTCGGGTTTCACTAGAACTGCCCAGTGTTCAATGAAATATCCCAACCAAGAAAACTAAAAATGTTTTTTTCAAGAACCACACCTGTTTTCCAAACGAAGATAAGAAGGCTACTTTAGTAATAACAATTTAAAAACCCAGTGGGGTCTAGGGAGGATTGGGTACACGCAGACCTCGGTTTCTAATAGACCCTTGGCTCAAGAAAATCACTTTTCAGAAAAATTTGAAAGAAATGGAAGAGTAAAACGCTATGATGAAAATATTGAAGAAAGAGAAGTACTGTCAGTATAGTCTAATGATCCTGTCTCTATTATTGATGTGTTAGATTCATTATAGAGATAGGATTGTAGGATTCCATAATTATGGTTGTTGCTTCAACCAATGTACTGATCTGTTACATATATATATACAAAGTTACCAGTTCCAGAAAAAAGAAAAGTACAGATAACTGAAGTAGAAGAAAAAAAAGTAACAATAGAATCAAGAATAAGATAATGCTTGCACAATAATGATAAAGTTGATAAAGAAACAAATAGGTGCCCCAGAATAGGACACTGCTCTACCACTGGAAATAAAGAAATGCTTGACCACCTACTAATTGTCTACCCTAATCCTCGATCTACATGCTCTCTTATCTAGGGTCATGTCCTCGGTGAACCGAAGATGAGTCATGTTTTGTCTAACCACCTTGATTCTAGACGAAAGCAAGGAGTACCGAGTATTACCATGTAAATTGGGAGTTCCTGGAGCTTCATTATGTTGAGGATGGGCTTGGAGTTAGATGAAGAAGATAAATCAAACAGCAAATCTTTACCGTTAAATTCTCAGTTATAGTGTATGGCAACTCGTGCGACTTTTTTGGCAATTTAAGGGGTCTAAGGCAAGGAGATCCCTTATCTTCCACGTTGTTCATTCTAGTTATGTAGACGATAAGTAGGATGATGGATAAAGCTCTGAAATGCAGTTACTTGAGGGGGTTCACTAGTTCACTCGGAGGAAATAGTAATGTTGAGGTCTCATTGTTAGGCACCAGCTTGCATCACAAGAAAGTTGGGAAGACATCAAAGAAAATTTTATGGAATTCGTCAGACGAGGTAAAGAAGTTTCATTTGGTAAGGTGGGAGACCATCACGACTTTTAAGTGTTACAGTGTCCCTAGGATCTAAAGATCTAAAAGTGTTCAATAACGCCTTTTAGGAAAAATGGTCATGGAGATATGGGACAAAGGAACATGCTCTTTGGAGAAAGGTGGTAGTGGATAAATACAAATCGTTGAAGGAGTATTGAGGACAAAAATATCACTTCGCCTTTTGATGTGGTTTCTGGAGATATATCATGAAGGGATAGGAAGAGTGTAGCAGCAGAACTCCAAAGTTTAATCGATTTACTTCATAAACAATATATACGACAATATAGCCACGATGTACGGAGGTGGGGAATGGGGCAATAATGGAGTATTCTAGGTCAAATCCAATTATGAAAAGGTTTTGAACAAGGAGGAGGTGGACTTCCCATATAGGGTGATTTGGATCCCCAAGGTACAGAGAAAGCTTCTTCTCAAAGAAGTACCAAGAAAGTTGTTGTTTTATACTTTTTTTTTCTTTTTGAAATTGGTAATTGTTTCTATTTCTGTAAGACAGTACATGGGTTGTACTGAAACCATCTTTACAAAAGTTCTAAATCTACTGTCTTATCCCTATAATGAGTCTAAGACATCAATGATAGAGACAGTATCATTAGAGTATATATATTAGACTATATTTGATTACACCAAAAATATAAAGTCAAAATGCAGTTCAGCTTTACTTGCTGCATACTATTCTCTACATTCTTAAAAACTCTAAGGTTCCTCTTCTTTCAGATTGTCAACCAGATAGAGCGGGAAGTATTCTCCAATAGTTCCTATTCTTGGCATGTACTCCTGCTTCTTCCCAGCTGTTTTAGAGTCTCCGTAATTTTCCCAGGCATAGTTCATGCTATATTTTTTAGATTGAGAAATATTCTCCACAGTTGACTAGTGACCCTACAGTGTATAAAAAGATAGACCCCTATTTCTCCAGTTTTCCACTGAAAAAACACCTAGAGCACAATGGGATTCCCTTCTTCATCAAGTTATCTTGAGTCAACACAGATTCTTTTGCCAATAACCAAACACAGGCTACTTTGTGTGGAATTTTAGCTTTCCAAATATGTTTCCAGGGCCATCTAAGTAACAGCTGGTTTGTCTGGTTAAGTTTCCTATAAGTTGTATTTACTCTAAAAGTTCCTTTGCTATTTCCTTTCCATTTTAGAATGTTTTGTCCCATCTCCAAGCCATTAAACTGGTCAATAGTGTTGAAAAATTCTATGACTCTAGGAATTTCCCAATCATTGAGATTTCTCCTTAACTCAAAATTCCACCCTTGAGGTGTCCACAATACAGCTATTGTGCTTTGCTACTGTAGAACTAGACTGTATATATCTGGAATAAGATTTCCATCTTGCCTGCTTCATGCCAAACATTTTTCCAAAAAATAATTTTAGCTCAATCTACCACTTCAATCTTGGTGTTGACTTTGAATTCATCCCATAACATTCTGATCGACTTCCATAAGCTGACACCATAAGGAGTAGTGACTTCCTTTGTCATCCGGTTATCAGCTTCCTCATATTTGTTCTTGATGACATTGCTCCATAGATTCTGATTTTCAGTAGCATACTTTCAGAGTCATCTCATTCTGAGAGCTTTACTCTGGTTCTACAAGTTCTTGATCCCCAAACACCCAGTTCTCTTCTCAATGGTCACTGCCTGCCATTTGAGTAAATGGTAGCCATTCTTTTCTTTGTTCCCTTGCCATAGAAATTTCCTACTGATGATATCCAACCTATTGATGATTACTGTTAATAGAGGAAATAAGGACATCATATATGCTGGAAGTGCATCCATCACAGAATTAATTAGAGTCAATATGCCACCCAGAGAAAGATACTGGGATTTCCATCTTGATAACTTCTCCCATTTCTCAATTACCCCATTCCAAATTTTCATAGACTTGGACTTTGCAGCCAGAGGCAAACCAAAGTAAATGGTAGGCAGAGTACCCACTTCACCCCCTAAAACCATCTTCAACATTTCCATGTTTGGCACAACATCGACTAGATAGAGAAAGCTTTTCCTCCAATTCACATGTAGACGAGACATTCCTTCAAAATGACCAATATCAACCTTAATTCTGAGTTGTTCCTCTTCAACCTCACAGAATATAAGTGTGATTTGCATAATGCAGATGAGTTATCCCCAGACTTTCCTTTCAAGTTCTAGCAACTTCAAAACCCCTTAACCAACCTTCTTTGTTTGCAATCGTAATCTCGTTGTTGAGTCCCTCCATTACAAGTATGAACAAGAAAGGTGATAGGGGGTCACCTCGTCTCAACCCCCTCTGTGAGCTAAAGAAACCTGTTGGAGAGCCACTTATAAGGACTGAGAAGTTTACTGTTGAGATACAGTAGTAGGATTTGAGGAAGAGTAAGATCACTTATCTTAGTTGATGTTTAATATAAGGTTGCCAGTGAAGATATCGACCACCTCCTCGTTTATTGTCCATTGGCATTGAGATTATGGTGGGAGAGTTTTATATAGTTAACGGGTTGGAATTTTTTGGTTGATGCCAGGCACAGTAAAAAAGGTTATGGCCTGTTGGAGTTATGAAAGTAGGAGAAGATGTAGCGCATGGAATTTTGTGGTGTTATCTCTTATGCGGGTAGTTTAAAGGGAACAAATAGAAGAGATTTTGAGAGACTAGAGATGAACTTTTTCCAGATAAGCAGTAGTATTTTATCACTTATTTCCTATCTATGAGAAGAGTAAGAGCTGAAACAAATTCAGTTAAACGATTAACCAACAAAAATATAGAGCATCTTGTAATTTTCAATATGCAAATTCTTCTAGCCACTTCTTCAATGTTAGGGGAGATTGGAAAACAACGAAACTTGTTGATAGAGTCTAAAATCATGGAATCCATGTTACTTGCTGGTTTATCCATTTTTTATAAATTATACAATTTTATAATGAGTTAAATTGATATGATCCTTATTTAATCCCCTTTAAATAAATCAATTATTCAATTTTTAATTGGGGTGGTTGGACAAATATATGGAATCTTATCCGTTTTGCCAGCAATTCTTTTTCCCATCAAGTAATAAAATTTTAATTAACAACAGGCACAAAGTTTACCTTATATACAAGGGGCATAATAACTTTAGTTATTTCAGATGAGAAACATGCTTAGAGATTCGAAGTGCAACTAATATGAAATCAACTTCATCGTTATTTAAAACAGCACAAAGTAATAAGCCAACCCAATGACACCTTCTGGATAAATGCTGCAGAACCTAAAAGCTGACAAATATCCACCAAAAGCTCCGTCAGGTTCATCCTGAATTGTTCAAGGGTGTCAGGGAGGTCAACCATTACACCCTCGCCATAAAAGGTAGAATTGTCCACCTGTTTAAGTCGAGACCCATAATATAAAATAAATAAATAAATAAATAAATAAGAAAATAAAAGAGTAAGGAAAAGATGGCATTAGTTTGAGATTACTTTTATGCACTAGAGCAATTAACAGCAAGTACATGGAAGTTCACTGAAAGCTAGCCAAGGAAATCATTTTGAAACTAGTTCATCAAAATGATTTACAGCTTATTTTAAAGAGGTTAGTCTACAACTATAGTACAATATGTTTATATTGATGGCATCAAAGCATGAGCAAAAATTTTACCTGTCCACTAATCAAATTTTAGAGGCAACCTCTAACAATCAAATTATATAGACCACCAAACATACTCGAGAAAAAGGGCGATAAAAAATTAAGAAAAAAATAACTTAGACCATGAGATTTGCAGGTTTGAGGTAAAGAAAGCGAACGGGACAAAAGGAAAAGAAAAAAAATGACAAAAGAAAATAGAAGAAAGAGTCCCACTAATAATTAAGTGTAACTAATTCAATATTTCCAATAAGAAAATGTCACGTCATCTCTTAAGTGGGTATTAATTTCAATTCGAATAAAAATAGGAGAGAAAGGGAAAGGGGGGAGGGGGGTAAATAAACACCAGTAAAGTTAACGTGCATAACTAAGTTGTCGAGACAACTTTAGACAGGAAACTTATGTATTTTTTCTATTTAAGAACTCTTAAATTTTATTGAATAACTTTTTCAATTCACTTAAGTGCAGAAAACGTAGCTAGAGTTAGCCTACGAAGCTTTGTCTGAAAAGTTCAATCAATGTTTAATGGGTCTATCCTTGAATTCCTTATGCTATAATAATACACCATCGCTCTACTGCTTCCCATTCCTTGATAGGATGGTGGGGAGGATGCGGATTAGGGTTGAGGGGTAAGGGGTAGGAATGCGACTGTTACAGTAGGGAAGAGTACTATGTTTGCGTCTGGAGTTGCCTGTTCCATGGTGTTTGAGTGATGTCTATGATTTCGGATAGATAGTTTATAGTATTATCTTAGGGTTGTATTGCTTCCTGTATTAGCTAGCAATATTAGTTTAATTTGCGTATTGTATTAGTTTTATATGCTTTTATGGTTTTGTGTTTGTTATACTGTTATCTGTCCTGAGTCGGAGGTCTATTGGAAACAGCCTGTCTACTTCACCTGAGGTAATGGTATGGTCTGCGTTAAGGCTGGCAACGAAACCGAAAAATTCCGTTCTGATCCGTTTACTCTGTTTCCAGTGATGTTCCAGTACCGGTAACATAATTGTGCCGGTTGGTACCGGTATACCAATACCCAATGGTCCAGAATACGGTACCGGTGCGAACCGTGCAAAAATTCCGGTAATACCGGTTCCAGTTGACCGGTTCCGATCCGGCGACGTGAAGACTGAACATCGTTACTTTTTTTTTTTTTAATTTTTGTCATTTTGGATTTTGGAATTGGAACTTTGGATAATAACTTAAACTTAAATATAATAACTTAAACTTATTAATATTATATTAACTTATTATATAAATTTAACTTAACTTAAACTTATTAATATTATATTAACTTATTAATATATAAATATAATAACTTAAACTTATTAATATTATATTAACTTATTAATATTATATTAATTTATTATATAAGTTAAAATATATATACATAAATAATCTAATTTAAAAAGAAAAAAACTGTCAAGAACGGTACATAACTTACCAGCTCCGGCATCTCTTCCGGTATAGCTCCGGTGTCGTTCCGGTCCGAACCGATTCCACACCGGTAACCAACGGACTGGTGCATTGGAAGCGAAAATTCCGGTATTCCGGTTCCGGTAACACCGGTTCCAGCGACAATTTCGGTAAGGCAGTTCTGGTACCGGTTCCGATCAAACTAGTCCGGCGGTACCGATTCCGGTCCGTTGCCAGCCTTAGTCTGCGTACACTTTATCCTCCCCAGACCCCACTATGTGGGAATACACTGGGTATGTTGTTGTTGTTGCTCTACTGCTTCCTATATAATTCAATTTTTACCTCTTTTATTAATGCTTTGAAAGTGCTCCAGCTCTTTGTTGTTGAATTTCTTCCCCTTTCTCCTTTTTTTTCCTTTTCCTCCGTATCATTTTTGGGAAGGGTAGCCTTGGAGTAACTGGTAAAGTTGTTGTCATGTGACCAGGAGGTCATGGGTTCAAGCCTTGAAAACAGCCTCGAGCAGAATGCAAAGTAAGGCTGCGTACAATACACCCTTGTGGTGGGACCATTCCTCGGACCCTGCGCATAGCGAGAGCTTTAGTGCATCGGGCTGCCCTTTTTTTCCGCATCATTTATGGACTTATATAACTGAAATGCTATGTCTACACTTCATGTCAGTGCACTATCCATAATGTCACGATCTTGTTCGGCCATCATTATATTTGTTTTGTCCTTTCGGCTAGGAGTTCATTTTGGTTTTGCAATGTGATGAATAGATTCCCCTTATGTTGTGGTTAAGTACTATAGAGCCATGATGTATGGAGATGGATGGCAGAGGGGCATTTGTTTTTTTCCGGGAAGTCATATTATGAGAAGCTTCTAACTAGGGAAGCGAGAGATTTTCCACATATATCAGAATGAATCCCTATGGTACCGAGAAAGGTATGTTTTTTCACCTGGCTAGCTTTGAGGGGAGTGATCCTGTCACGTTAGAAAATGTGAGGAAGAAAAAGATAACTTGTGTCAGCTGGTGCTTCATGTGCAAAGAATTACGTGAAGATGTGAATCACCTTCTTCTACACTGTTGGATAGCTTCTTATTTATGGTGGGAAATTCTAAGATGGCTCAAAAGATGGCTCAAACTTGAGTGGGTGATGTCAAACACTGAAAGAAACAATGTTTAGTTGGGCATTTAGAAGAAGCAAGATAAGATGAAGGGAATGGGATGTTGCTCCTTTAGTTATGTGGATCATATGGCGAAAGAGGTATAGAAGAGCTTTTGAGGAAGTAGAGAAGATTTGGTACACTTGAGGAATAGCCTATTTCCACTTATTTCTTTTTGGTGCACCCATAGGATTCATACATGTTTAGATTAGTGGGTTTTATTGTAGAAAACCTTACAAAACCATGCCATCTTGTAAGGTTTTCTACTTTTGGTATACTTCTTGGGACAAGCTTTTGCCCTTTTCTAATGAAATTTATTTCTTTATCAAAAAAAAGTAGTGCATACATTTTCCTCCAAATAAAACATTCATCTGTCTATATTTATTAACAATGTCATGTTGTGGCTAGTGCATGAGTCAGAATTTTTAAATCTTGGGTGCTCAACTGCTTTAAAATCTGAAAATGCTACTTTGAGATTAGGTGCTCAACCAATACGTTTGTATGTTTTATTAATTTCCAATATAAAATGAAGTGTTTGATAAACCACAATGGGTGCTCATGATCCCAATAACTACATTGTAGGTCCGCCATTGGTTGTGGCAATTTTCACTATTATGCTTTACTTGAGCCGAGGGTCTATTGGAAATAGCTTCTCTACCTTCACATGAAGGGGATAAGGCTCCGTACGTACCACCCTCTCCAAATGTCATTTGTGGGATTACACTGGGTATATTGTTGTTGTTTTGTTCCGACCCGTATGTGTTTTTTTCTTCAATACTTTGTCAATTATTTCTTGAATTCTTTTATCTGTTATTACAAATGTTTTAAGAGTTTTGTTTGTGAGTTGTGGTGGGTTCATTAGCTTCAGATTGTCGAAAGAATGTGACAAAAACAGCACCCAAATGAAGGATGAAACCAGGGAGAAACAATAATTTCAGATAAATGTGATGCCCCAGAAAACCTTTGTGAGTGTTAAGTGCATAGGCACAATTTTCTTTCAATTATCACAGATTCTCTCTGTGAAGCATAAAATTTGTCATATAACGATATTGTAAAATCCAACAAATCCACTTGCTATTTAATGGAAATCTAGGCCAATGGAGCAATTTGTGGATGGGAATAAATACAAGCAGAATAAAGAAACAATCTGCATTACAAATGCATGCAAACAGAAGCTAACCTGAGAACGCAACAGAAGGGCATCCAACAACGCCGAGAAAACAGGAAAAAATAAGATCTTGACACTCTTAACATTTTCTCCATGATCTACATCCAAGCCTAGGATGTACCCAGCAAGACTGCACCTGCAAAGCGAGAGTGTTCTTGGATAGAGGAACCATTTGAACTACACATTCATTTCAGCAATCTGCTCTGGACCCTGTCAATAACCTAAGTAACAGGCCCCAATTTGTACAAAAGTAACTTTATTATGAAAAGGTAAAAGCACCAGAACTGCAAAGTCGAGTCTGCGATCTCCCAATCTTCACTTGGAAATGAAACACAACTGCCATCATACATTTACGTTCAGGTACTGATATTTACAAGTAAAAGATAATTTCATTAGACGGACCAATAAGGTCCCAAAAATTATGTCCATCAAAATAGAAACTTCCTTGTCCACTATGGTTCAAAGGATCTAATAAATTTAAAAAAACATCGACACAGTCTTCTAGCTTCAGATCGCACCAGGTATTCTCTGTGTAAAAATCTAGGCCTAAGACAACAAATTGTTCGAGCAGTCTTCGGAGCGTCTGTTGTTTCTTTTTCCCCAAATTATCCAAAATATTGGCGACAAATAGGGAAAGGTACAAGATGGCGAAGAAGGAATCAAAGTTGGCAGTTACGGCGGCAAAGACAGCATCTTTTGAAACCCTGTATGCGGGGATATAAAGTTATACAGGCTTAGCCAAGTCGAGACAAAAGAGGATTCAAGGCCTGGAGCAAGTGAAGTGCATCAAAGACCAGGATGACAAAGTTAGTGGTGGAATAAGCATTCATAGGACAGAGATAACAGTCACACTTTCATAAACTCTTAAATGAAAAGGGGGCAAAGACATTGTAAAGGGGGAATTCACAGCACTAAAGAGGCGTTGCGATTTTGGGAATTGGAGGTGTATAAAGGTTGAGGAGGTTAAGGGTCCTATTTGTAGGATGCATAAGGGAAAAGCAACCGGTCCAGACGAGACCGTGATGGAATTTATGAAGAGCGTAGGCAGGGCAAGTATGTAACGGTTGACTAAGTTGTTAGATGTCATTTTTAAGTTGGCAAAAATACCTGAAGAATAGAGGCAATCAACTATAGAAGTCATTCATCTTGTGAGGAGAATAGTGAAGTAGTATAGGGAGAGATCGACCTAAAAAGGTTTGCGACACTAGGGGTGATCAAGGAAAGGTCTATAGAGATGCTTGGAGACTAGAGGTGAACCCGTGGCGCACATTAGGATGATCAAGGACATGTACGATGGAGCCAAACCGGGTGAGGATAGAGGAAGGAGACTCAGAGTCCTTCCCACTTATGATGGAGTTGCACCAGGGATCAACTCTTAGCCTGATTTTATTTGTCTTTATGATAGTTGCATTGATGCGACAAATCCAAGGAAAGGGGCTATGATGTATGTTATTTGCAAATGACATAGTTCTGGTTGACATGACTCGCCGTTGAGTTTACGCTAAGCTAGAGGTTTGAAGACAGACCCTAGGGTCCAAAGAGTTCAAGTTGACTAGGACCCAGCAAAAATACTTGCAGTGCAAATTCAGCAAAGTAACACCTTAGGCTAGCGTGAAAGTGATGCTTGATACACATGTCATTCAAAAGAAAGGTAGTTTCAAGTGTCACACATCGTATTGGTGCAGGGTAGATGAATTATAGGTTCGAATTACAGTCTTGTGCTATAAGAAGTGCCACCAAAACTGAAAGACAAGTTCTACCAGGTGGTGGTTAGATCAACTACGTTGCATGGGACGAAGTGTTGGCTAGTCAAGAACTGTATATTTAGAAAATGAAAGTTGCGAAAATGAGGATGCTGAGATGGATATGTGTTAAGTATTCATTGCCAACTTAATTAATATCCAAGACACTTCATAAATCTAAAATATTCAAGAGATGTAGAGAGTCAAAGAAAGATCTCTAGAATGAGTGTTCTAGAGAGAGATCTAAAAATATCCTAAAAACGACAGTTCTAGAATTAAGGAGTTGGAGGAACATTCTACAGAAGAATAGTAAATACCCTCCACTAGATTCTTCCATCACCACCTACAAATAGAGGTGGTTCATTTAAGATGTATATGTGCTCAAAGCAAGTAAGAAAGGAAGCGTGAGGCCACAAGTAAAGACTGTTGTTGAAGCCAGCAACATGTGAGCGATGAAGTGAGAAATGAGTACGAGCACCCATAAGAGTTGCTAGAGTGTGAGTGCAAGAAATATTTCTAAGACTGAAGTTGGTCTTTACTCTGTAGTAATAAAATTCAAATTGTGAGCAACTGATTATGTCCATCCAAACATCCTTTAAGTGGTATCAGAGCAAGAAATAAGAGAGAATTATTAGACGAGGAGTTAAATAGTTTAGAGGCGGAAAGAGAGTTAGATGAGAGGGAAAAGGAACTAGCTTCTTTGGCTCTGGCTTAAGAGACTAGTTGGAGATAAAAATTGAGGACGTTGTGGTTGGAAAAAGGGAATTCTAACATAAAATTCTTTCACAAGGTAGCAATTGCGAATAGGAGAGGAACTTGATAGAAGCAGTGGAGGTTGGGGGAGACATTACAAGAGGGGGAGGAAGTGGAGGGAGCAATTGTTCGGTTTTAAGAACGATTCAAAGAGGAGGCGGAGTGGAGGCCAAATCTGGGAAGGGTGGATTTCAATCACACTGGAAAGAATAATAGTGAGTGGTTAGAGACGGCTATTGAGGAGGAGGAAGTGCTTGTGGCGGTTGAGAATTGTGCGGGTGACAAGGCACCGGGGCTAGATGATTTTACTCTGGCTTTCTTTCAGCATTGTTGGAGTATAGTCAAACACGATTGTTTAGTAGGAAGCATCTATAAGATTACAAACCTATTAGTCTAGTAGGAAGCATCTATAAGATTATTTCTAAGGTACTTTTTAATAGACTAAAGAGAGTTTTGGATGAGACAGTATCTTCTCAAAATGCTTTCGTCAAATTTGGATATCGGAATGGATGAACTTAAACTAATAGTTTAAGAAGAATATATTAAGCTTTCACATTTTTCAATAGGCAAAATACGTAGTTGTCCCTTTTGGTATATTGGGAAATCCATCTTTAACTGCGGTCACTTCTGGGCCAGTGACTCTTCTCTGGTGGACTTCCTCCACCGGAGCAACCACCAGAAATCCATTTTTTTCCCTTTCCTACGGACAACAAAATTTTCTTCCGCCTTGGGGGCAAATCCTATGACATCACAAAATCGAAATCCAAATCAGGAATTGGTACGACTGGATCGAAAGTGCAAGATACCACATGAGTAGACTAATACTCGGTTCGGGAGCCATGTCTTGGATCTGCAAAAGACTCAGGGAAGCGAGGGAAACAGGGGGAAGGCCTTCAAGTCTTGGAAATGCAAAGATACACAACCAGCATTTTTTTAAAGCAAAAGTTCAATCAATATGGAAGATTCATCTCAGTGATTACTGTTAAAGAAAATGATAGAGCATTAATTATCTTGCCAGAAAACACATTCACTGAGGGTTGGAATATTCTAGTTTCAAAAATAGAAAACTTCATTAATAGGAATCATACAACTTTGAATACAACAGTGAATACTAATGAGCAGCCTAGACCCTTAGACCATATCAGAGGGGGAGAAGAGCTACAAGGAGATACTATACAAGGGCAAATGGACTCAGAAAAACACCGAGGATAATGGACTACTGGAGAGATGATTGGTTGGGAGTTTCACCGGAGATGAAGACACCCCAACTCGTAACGACGTTAGGAGATGGGCTCAGCGAGCTTGGAATAGAGCACAGGGAGTCCAAGTCTACGACATGGATGAATCTCAATTCCTCTTCGACTGCCATTCGAGAGCAGCAGCAGAACATGTTTTAATAGGGAACTGGACGAGACAAAGCAGACACCTGAAGATCCAATGGTGGTCACCAACTGCCGGAACCCTATCCAGTAGCAGAAAACTGACTGGGTATGGATTTGTGTTATGGGTCTACCTCTACATCCTTGGTCCAATTCCATCTTCAGGCAGATCGGAGAGAGATGTGGTGGATGGTTAGAAACAAAGGAAGAGATGAAGCTAAAGAACCACCTTCGATGGGCTACTTAAGTGAATTGCGATGAGCCCATTCCAATTCAATCCTACTTAAGTGAATGCTCTCAAGAGGTTGAAGCCAAATCAATGGAATGGGTCCAAAACAACATCATCAAGCTTAGCAAGGAATTTGGAGTTTTGTTTAACGGTTGCCACAAAGAAGCAGAAGCATTGTTTATGAAACTGGACCAAAGAAGGGGGCAAAAAAGACACTAGCCATCACAGCTGGGCCACATAGCACCAACCAACATGTCCCAAAAGAGGTCAGGAATTTAATTTGCGAAATTAGATACAAAGATGGGAATCCAAGGAGTGAATCAAGAAGCAGGGCGAGAACCACAGCCACAATGCAATCATGAAGATAAAAATCTTAACATGTTATGTCAAGGGGTTGAACAACAAGGACAAAAGGAGACAAATAAGATCCTTAGTTCATCAATGGGGAGCAGCAATCTACATGTTTGTAGAAACTAAATTACATGGTCCGTGGAAAATTATTTTCAACAACTTTGGGGCAGCAGATGGGTTGAAGGGGTCTGGATGGACTCCATTGGCAGAAGTGGTGGGATCATTAGCTCATGGGACAAGAGAGTGGAAAGGTGAACTCACTGATAGTGGCAATCAGATGCTCACTTGTAACTATCCGAGATTAGCCATGACTTGAACTGGTACCTTACTGCTGTATATGCAGTGTGTGACAGAAAAAAAAGAAAGGAGTTGTGGTGGGAGCTTTCAGCTATCAGAGGAATATGTAAAGGGCCCTGGGTGATCTGTGGGGACTTTAACATCTCCAAATTACCCTCTGAAAGGACAAACTGTAACAGAATAAGTAGAGTCATGGCTGATTTTAACCTCTGCTTAAATGATTTGAAACTTTTGGATCCTCCTCTTTCTGGAGGAAATTACACATGGAGGAGAGGTCAAAATCACAGTTGTTCTTCAAGAATAGATAGATTTCTATTCTCACCTCAAAGGGATGAAAGTTTTTCCAAAATCAACCAAAGCGTCCTTCCTCATCTTGGCTTCGACCACAGCCCCACTTTATTATCTTGTGACTGGAAACACAGGAAATCCTATTTTAAATTCGAAAATTGGTGGCTTAAGAAGGAGGGATTCATAAGATGAAAGACTGGTGGAGCTGTTTCAATGCCACCAGCAGACCTGATTTTCAACTGGCTTCTAAGCTTAGTCAATTGAAAGTCAAACTTAAAGAACGGAGCAAGGACAACAGGAACAACTGTAAGAAAAGAAAGGATCAGATCCTCTCCCAATTGGGAAATCTGGAATCCATCCAGGATCTTAGGCTTTTGACAGATGATGAACAGCTGCAAAAAATCCATTTGGCTATGGAGTTTGAAGAGGTGTCTAAAAATGAAGAGATTGCTTGGAGACAGAGATTCAGGGTACAATGGATCAAAAATGGCGATAAAAACACTAAGTACTTCCACAAGATAGCCAATGCCCATAAAAGATTCAACTTCATTGAGATGCTCAAGGTGGAGGGGGTCGAAGTCACTGATCCTGAAAGCATAAAAAAACTCCATTGTGAGCTTTTATCAGAAACTATACAAGGAATCCGAGAACTGGAGACCTGATTTCACCCTTCAAAGAAATACCATGATATCTACAAAAGAGCAAGTATGGTTAGAAAGGCAATATGAAGAAGATGAAGTACTAGAGGGGCTTAAACAATGTGCATCAGACAAAGCTCCAAGCCCTGATGGATTTCCAATGTCATTCTTAATTACTTTCTGGAACTATTGAAATCAAATATACTACTCACTCTACATAACTTTTACTCACGACGGGTCTTTGAAAGAGCTTCAATGCAACATTTGTAGCTAATCCCAAAAAAGGTGAGTGCTACTGAAGTAAGAGTTTACAGACCAATAAGTCTCATCAATGGAATGTACAAGATCATTACTAGCTGAAAGGTTGAAAAAAGTGATAGACAGGCTGATCAACCCACATCAAATGGCCTTTATTAAAGGAAGGCAAATCATGGATGCAGCTTTGATAGCAAGTAAGCGTGTTGACACTAGACTGAAAGGCACGGAACCAGGGGTGATGTGCAAACTAGACATTGAGAAGGCATTTGATCATATCAATTGGAAATTCTTGCTCAACATTCTGGGGCAAATGGGCTTCGGAAGAAGATGGCTAAATTGGATTAGTTTTTGCATTAAAACCACCCGGTTCTCAATTTTGGTGAATGGAGAACCAGTTGGTTTTTTTCCAGCAGAAAGAGGGCTAAGACAAGGGGATCCCTATCCCCTTTTCTATTCATCATAGCCATTGAAGGGATGAATAACATGATAAAGATTGCAATACAAAAAAATGGCTAAAAGATTTTAAAGTAGCAGCAGGACAAAGTAGGTGCTGGAGATGTCATTTACTCTATGTTGATGACACATTAGTTTTTTGTGATGCTACCAGTGAACAAATCAGTTTCTTGAGACTAATGTTTGTCATATTTAAAGCAGTATTAGGCCTAAAGATAAACTGAACGAAAAGCAACATCTTCCCAATAAATGAGGTTACACAAATTCAGACTCTAGCCAATATTTTGAGCTAAGGCGTAGGAAAACTTCCTACGATTTACCTGGGACTTCCACTGGGGAAAAACACAAGGCACTAGAGATTTGGGACAACATCATAGAGAAAACAGAAAAAAACTTACTATGTGGAAGGCACAGTACCTGTCTCCAGGGGGTCGGCATATCCTAATCAACTCTGTGCTAGATTCTTTACCAACTTATGTAATGTTTTTTCCAATGCCCGCTAAAGTTCTCCAAGCTTTAGACAGGTTGAGAAGAAATTTCTTATGGCATGGCAACAAGGAGCACAAAGGTTTCAACCTAGTGAAATGGAACATTGTTCAGCAGAGCAAAAATCATGGAGGTATGGGGTTAGGAATCTGAAACTTCAAAATAATAGCATGCTCAAGAAAAGGGTATGGAGATATGTTGAGGACAGACCCGCCTTATGGAAGAATGTAATACAACAGAAATATGGTCAAAATGGTCAGTGGTGTACTGATGAAGCCACTGAAACTTCAGGAGTTGGGTTATGGAGAACCATAAGATCTTTTTGGACCAACCTAGGGAAAGACATTACCTTCCAAGTGGGTACTGGTAGCAAAATTCTTTTTTGGAATGATAACTGGGATGGCCAGGGCACATTACAAGCAGCTTTCCCCAGCCTATTCAACATCAGCACCAACCAAAACACCACAATAGAGGACATCTGGACAACTCAGGGATGAAACTCAATTATCAGAAGGCTTTTGAATGACTGGAAGGTAGAACAAGTGGCTACTCTACTTGATAGAATAGGTACCTTCACAGGGACTATTAATGAGCTAGATACCATCAGATGGAGGCACAACACAAATGGCAAATTCTTAGTTAACAGAATCTACAAGAGGGGTCTTCTCGAGCTAGTTGAAAGTAGAGGGCCCTGGAAAACCATTTGGGGAAACATGGCCCCCGCAAAAGTGAGATGCTTTTCAGGAAGGCATGTCTCACCCATGAGGCATTACAGAAAAGGAAATTTCATTTAGCTTCTATATTCCCTCTTTGTATGGAAGCCAATGAAACAAACAACCACCTTTTCCTCCACTGTAAGGTGACTTCCCAAGTCTGGTCCCTATTCATCACCTTGGCTAGAGAAAACCGGACAATGCCAGAACACACTGCTAATCTGTTGAGTTGTTGGATTAGAAGGGGAGGTAGCAAAAGCCAAAAGAGATGGTGGAAAACTGTTTCGGCTTGTATATGGTGGACTATATGGAAGGAGAGAAATAAAAGAATATTCAAAGAAAGAGCAAACTCCATCCAGAAGATTAAAGGAAAATGTATTTCTACTTTATGTTTTTGGTGTAAAGAGTAGTGTATAGTAAATGAAATACAAATAGTGGATTTCCTGGTCTTTTGTAATTAGCTATCTTTGTAATCACATTTTTGGAGGTGGCCAGCATTAAGATGCTGATGAATACATGTTACCAGTTTCAAAAAAAAAAGCTTTTGTCAAGGGGAAGACAAATTTTGGATCCATCTTTGGTGGCTAATGAAGTGATAGATTCGAGGAAGAAAATGAGTGTGCCGAGTGTTTTATTCAAGTTAGATCTGCAAAACACTTATGATCATGTACACTGGAAATTCTTGGATTTTATTTTGTTAAGGATGGGTTTTGGGGAGAAATGGAGGAAATGGGTCAGCTTTTGCATCTCTTCGGTGAGATACTGTGTTAGTGAATGGCAATCCATGTGGTTTTTTTGGTAATTCGGGGTCTGAGGCAAAGAGATCCTCAAAGGTCATGGACATCATGATGCTTGTAGAGTTTCAAGAATCGGTCACAACAGACGCAAAGAAAAAATTAAGTTGGTGTGAGGGAAGCGTTAAGAATACATCACCAACTTAATTAATATCCAAAACACTTCACAGAAGAATCTACAACATTCAAGAATCATAGAGAATTAAAGAAAGATCTCTAGAATGAGTGTTCTTGAGAGAAAGGTCTAAAAATATTCTAGAAAGGGTACTTCAAGAAGTTGGAGGAACACTCTAGCGAAGAGTAGTAAATACCCTCCAGTAGAATCTTCCAACACCACCTGTAGAGATTGTTCGTTTGAGATGTATATGTGCTCAAAGCAAGTAAGAAAACAAGTGTGTGCCCTCAAGTGTGTTGCTGACGCAAGCAACAAGTGATTAATCAAGTGAGAAATAAAAGAGAACAATAAAGAAAGTTGCTAGAGTGTGTGTAAGAAATGTTGAGTGTTAAGACCGAAGTTATTATTTACCTTATCAAAAAAAATAAAAATGCTTGCAACACAAAAGAAAATATGAGTGATGGCACCTGACCTCAAGAGTGCATCTGTCAATACAAATGCTTCAGGACTTGCTTCGGTAATCAAAGATGGAGCCTATTATACAAGAAAAAAATAGCTAATTAGTCTCAGTGATCCTTTATGCTAATATGTTGAAGCATATGTAGGATACATCTAGTCTAATTGGCTGCAAGAATCAACTCCAGCTTAGAGTTTGAAATACTCACAGCATGGCCAATTTCGGACAAAAAACAAGCAAGACCACTTATCACAGTCTCATCTCCATTGTTAAGAGCTGGGAGAAGAAGTACATCCCTAAGAAATCCAACTTTGCATAGCAAAACTTGTGGTATACACTGCAAAAGCAAAAGTAGAAAAGGTTGGTTTAAAATCCAAAGAAGAGAATTAAATTAGGCCAATTTTGGTTGGTTTAAATCTTCCAGATGGATCACATATTAATTACTTTTGATGGCATAAATAATTTTATTGTTTGAAAGGGAGAATCCCCTAACAATATACATACAAAAAGTAGAAATTATTACTCCCTTCGTTTCAAATTAATTGACTTGTTTTGACTTGGCATGGGTTTAAGAAAATAAAGAAGACTTTTAAATTTTTTGGTCTTAAATTAAAGATATGGCAAAGGTAACAAAATGTTCTTTAATCTTGTGGCCCTAATCATGCCATGTGGAAAGTTGGAATTAGAGTTGCTAAAAAGGAAAGGGGTCTTTTTTTTTAAACGAACTAAAATAGAAAGTAGGTCAAACAAATTGAAATAGAAGGAGTAATATGAGTCGCGTGTAATAGCACCCAATCATCATACTAATACACATATTTTCAATTCTATCAAATGTGCTTCCCTTAATTTTTAATGTGCTTCAATTCTTAATGGGCTCTCTCAATTTTTAACGTGTCAATAGCAGTAGTATCATTAGATACATCATTAAAAGCTATTCATAAAACTTTTTGGTCAAGACCATAATATTTTTCAACCATTGAAATAGATTCACAAAAATTTTGTTGTATGTCTGCGGTCTTCCTACTATTGAAAATCTATCCAATGATAAGTAATTATTAAATAATCATTTTTATTAATAGCACGACCAAGATCGAGGTAAGAGACACTCTTTTTTTATCAAGTACAAGTATTTTCATTTATAATAATGACCAGAAAAGTCGTATACACAGGTTATACCAAAAGATCAAGACTCTACAAGATATGATTCTCTACAAACTCCTTCCAATCCTCTAAGCAACAAGGAACTTTTTGTTTACACCAATAGAAAATAATGGAGCGAAGGCTACTCCTCAACTACAAGAAACTCGACTCTACAGCTTCAAAAGTTATCTTATTTCTCTCTCCCCAAACTACCCACATTAATGCAATTGGAACCTGTTCTAGGCCTTTCATCTTCTCCTTCCTCTCCTACACTTCCAAATAAACATCAGATCTTTCACATTTCTTGGCATTACAAAAAAAGTGTTAAACCACCTAAACATATCCCACCATAATCTCGTGGTAAGCCCACAATGTAGAAGAAGGTGATTCACGTCCTCGCCCGTCTCGTTGCACATGAAGCACCAACTAACGCAAACAACATTCTGTTTTCTAAGATTTTCTGTTGTCAAAATCACCCCTCTAGTGGCTAGCCAAGTTAAAAAAACATACCTTCCTCGAGACACTTGGAAAGATTTGTAAATAACCAACGTAAAATGTATGCATACCCATGGAGTCTAAGATATATCTAATCGACAAGTACTTCTGGAAATTATCATTAGACATGGGACTATAAACTGTTGTACAGAATTGAATAAAAGCATAAAAAGAAGATAAAAGGCAAACAACCCAAAACTATCATTTTTGCTAACTTTTCACGGCCTTTCATTTTATTATACGTCCCAATTAATTTACCTGTCTGTGAGTGGAATGTAGTTTGAGTTGGTAGCCCCAACACCCTCAACTCCTTTTACTTGTTCTAGCAACTCGTTGTGGTTAGAAGTCAAATGTCTTGTCAATTGAAATGTCCCCCCGACATTACTCCAGTCTTATGCTTATATTTTTCCAAGCAAATATTCTACTCAAGTAAAAAAAAACACAATAATAGTTTTTTAGAAAGGGTCGTTTGGTGTGAGGTATAAGGGATAAGTAATCCCGGGATAAAATGATCCTTCATTTTATTCTATGTTTGGTTGGAGGGATTAGTCGATCCCGGGATAACTTATCCCACCATTTACACCATAGTGATGGGATAACTTATCCCATATATATGGTGGGATAAGTTATCCCGGTTAATCTCGGGATAACTAATCCCGAAATTAATTATCCCGAAATAACTATTTCCCAACCAAACGACCCCTAAGTTTCTTGAGCCTTAAAAAAAATTATAACATGAGCACCCACACGTCTCCTATTTTAGAAGGTGGTATTGCAGGCATACAAGTGTACATTCTACTACTTGTACTACCTTTATCGATACGTTTTGACCACCTCCGGGACACAAATTTTAAACATTTTTACCTATTTTTCTTAATTTAACCATTTTGTAAATTAAATAAACAAATATTAAAAACACAAAAAAATTTAAATAAGTATTCAACAAACAATACACAAATTAAAAGTAAGAGATAGAATGATTATAACAAATAGCCGAAGTAAGTAAGCAACCATAAATTGATCAATTAAACACTTGAAAGTTGGAAACTTCCGCTTGATGTTGTTAATTGCAAATTAATAAAGTAGAAATTGCTAGGAAATGATAACACTTTAAGAGAAATATTTAGAGAGAAAGAGAAAATTGTTGTGGGAAAAATGATGAAATGTAGGAAGTATTTATAGGTGATTTTTATTTTTTTATTTTTTTATTATTATTTATTTATAGGTGAAAATGGATTAAAACGTATTTTTTAGAATTGGTGTTAAAAATATTTTTGGAGGGAGTTTGGGGTGATTTGTGCCAACTTTTTCCAAAATGGTCGTTGGGTCAAACAGCTGCCAATAGTCCAATTCTGGAAAAAAACTAGCAAATTTTGGAACATGTGGAATACAAAAAATAATTATATACCGAACCGGTACACTGGCGGGCCAACTCCAATTTTCCAACCAGGTCGATCTATCGAGCTACCAAGCCTGGTCAGTCCTGCCCATGACCAGGCCCACCTACCCGGTCCCCTTACTGGTTCTCGGTCCCAACTGGTCCAATCTATAATTGAACCAGTCTTATCAGTTCGAAACCTTGACAACTCCGCCCACATGACACCCTTACTTTTTCCTTTCATATAGTTATGATTGCCAACAATGCTATCTCCCACGTTCTATCGTTGCTTCTTTCATCTGGCTAACATTTATCTAATACTTTTCGTATTATTTGTCACACCACAAACATGTCTCAGATGGTACACCACAACCAATATGTTAATGAGCAATGGTCAGCAAATGATCACATCTTCTCTACATTCTTACACATAGGAAATAACTTATTCATTTTCTTTATAAAGTCCCTACAGTTAGGTTTCATTTTATCCCTCTTCAGCAACATATGGTTACACAATTTCACTCTAAATTTGACCTTTCTCAGTCCACTTCATCTCCAAGTGTCTCTTTCCACATGTGAAATCCTTTGTTTGTATAAAGTTTGAGTAGTCCCTTGCAAATTTTTCTGAATCTTTGGTCTTTATCGTGTTGTTTTTCTTAATTTCATTGTTCATATATTTGTCATTCAAGCTTATGATTATTACTCTTGGAATAAACATATATATTTGTATTTTTTTCTCCCGTTGCGCCTTTTTTCATTAAAGCTCACGCTTTATTTGCGCTTTGCGCTCAAATCGCCAGTGGACATTAGAGCTTTCTTGTGCTTTTTGCTTTTGATAACACTGCCCTATTCTCAAAACAGTAAACTTGCAACTACATTTGCATGTGAACCTAGAAATTAGATCACAATGCAAGGGTGTTAGCTTATATACGTCTGAGGTGAGTTATAAAAGCTTCTAAGGACTTTAGGTTTTGGGTTGGATGCCAAGATTTTTTGACATGGTCAGAGCCAAACTCATCTTCAAAATTGGTTTATCCATTTTAGGACCATCCATGTTGTGTTACTTCATGCTCCAAATGTCCCAATTCGTGGGGGATAGTATACTTCTCCATCCCATTTCTCTGTTTTTCTTAACAAAAATAAAGAAACCAGTTCACATAATTCGCTATACAAGAAATGAATATTTTACCTCATGTCGACTCACAAGTTCAGTGAGAACTTCAATTGCTAGATCAAATGAAGAGGAAACCTGTTATCAACCATTTGAGTAGGTAACTAGGTATTAGGAACTTCGGAAGTTGAAGCAACTTGAAGACACCATTAGTATATTACCAATGCATGTTAGGTTTTTAAAATATTTAGCAATAGATATTACCTGTAATGAGTTGAAAACGAAACTCAGAAGTGGATGTCCAGCCAAAGAGTTAGGTGGAATCTCCGAGAAACAACCAGCTCGAACCTATTGAACAGAGGTAGGTAGCAGAGACATTTTAGAGAAATACAAGAAATAACTTTGTACCTAATTCTGGCACCACTCCCGCTCAATGACAAGATGCAAATAAGAATTAACTAAAGCATATTTTCCATGAACAGTTTACATTCAGGACAAAGTTAGGTCTTAGTTAAATAATCTAGTTTTCTTCAGAGTTGACAAATATAAGTAAATACTAGTCAAATAGTTGAAGTGTGTACTTACTTTAATCATGGATGGTTGAGCTTTATAAGAAATTAAGGAATTAGGACCTTCAATGGGCTGCAAAATATTATATTCTAACTTGCATTATGCAAAACATTCATAAATGTCAACAGACCCATCAGAGTTGGATTAATAACAGGTTAGCAACAATGGTACATAACTCTTCATTTCAAGAGTAGTTTTAGGAAGGGTACAGACACGAGGCCTTTGATCCAACTCTTTTTTACATAAAGAAATGAAATCCAAAAACCTGAGAATACTTTTTTCATGAACGTCAATTGTCTTTTTGCGAACCCCTATTTATGGGAATACACTAGATATGCTGTTGTTTTTATTGTGTTGTAGTCAATTGTCTTTTCATTTCAAAAAGCAGTTAGTTGCTGGTACACAGATTATTTTCAATTTGATTCTCCTGGACTCTTAGCCTACTGCTTGAAATAATTTCCTCCAACTTTTCTGTTCTTTCCTATTTTATTATCCACAATAGTTGTGTTGCCAACAAATAGAAGACAAGATGCCACCCTCTTATGAAAATGAAAAAGAAATCCACTTAAATACAATTGCATATCAGAGGGCAGCAATCAACAAAAGAAATCCTAGCTCATACCATAAAGATTCTGAGTGGACTCAGTCTCAGACATTCAAATACAAAAGGCTAATATTGGACACCCACGGAATTTTATAACTCCAAGCACTTTCCCCATTTTTGTACGAGTAAAAAATATTTATGTCAAAAGCATATAGAAGTCTTCTTATGAGGTCAGAATAACTCAGAACAGGCATAAGAGTAAGCCTGACCATCAAACCAAAGACGGCAAACCAGTACTGTGATTTGGTCAGAATGAGACAACTCTCTTGGTGATCCAGTATTTAATGAACTGAAAGGCCCAGCTATCTGCACCAGGTTTACCATAAACCTAGGGTGACGATCAGGTTTTATATAGCTGTGATAGTTCCCTTTTGCAAGGAAGTTAGAATATTGGGTTTCACCGTGCCCAAGGAAGTAAGACTACACCTGAATCTTGGTCAGTGCAAAGAGAGAGGGACAATTGATGAGTAGATTTTTTCTGTCTCAAATCAGATACATGTGGCTCCAATTTCTTTAAAGTGGAAAAAAAAAAGATAAATTGAATACTCAAGAACAAATAAGATTTTAAGAACCTAGTTGCCAGCAAAGAGTTGATGACAATTATTAATTAATAAAGCCAAATGCCAGTGTTTATCATCATATTATTAGCACTATATCAGTGCTCATATCTTAATCTTTTCCTTTAAACAGTCCGTCTAATTTTCTTCTAGTTATTGGTTGACCACCAAAAGATCTGGTTAATGCATTTAGTCAAGATGAACTTACCCAACTTAACAAACAACGCAAAATTTTTCTGTGCCTACTCTGGAGTAGAATGCTACTGTCAAAACTCATATCACTCTGACGATGAAGGAACTCAAGAACCACTGAAGTGTGAGAGAGAAGCTGCTCCTTGCAGGAAAACATACGTGTAAGAAATAGAAGCAGGATAAAGTGCAGCAAAAGCATTCTAAAGCATCAACTTTTTAAAAAAAAAAAAAACAGGTGCAGCTCTCGAAACAATCAAAAAGGAGTTCTAAACCTCTCGACCATACTCGCGTCGCTGAGCCGAACTAGTTCTGAAATCAGTATTCTGATCCTCCACAACTTCTGGAAGGACTGTGAGCATTTCCAAGACAGCAATGTTGCCTTCATCATGGTTTTCCAGACTTTGGAGACTGCAAAAGAGCTTCTCAATGGGTTTTCCATGCTCTACAGCATGAAGCATGAGGGCAGACAGAGCAAGACAAATTTGAGTCAACAGCTGTTCCCAACAAAATAAACATCTCAGCAAAAATAAATAAGTAATACTTTTAACATTCATAAAATTTTGTGCAACAGAAGGTTGAATCACCTGTGGAGGGCCTAAACTAAATCTCTTAGCAGCCAATAGAAGAGCATTTAGCAGAGCATCCTTTGCTCCCATTTGCAAGTAGCTTCCTTCATTTTGTATCTGCAAGTTAGACAATAACCTTACATTATCAATAAGATATAAGCAACCTCAGAAAATAGAAATAAGAGACATGCTTTTTCCTTTCCCAAATACAGTACAGTACATCTTAATGAAAGTATGAAAAGGTGCTGAGGCGGTGCATAACTGAGCTTATAGGAGGGGAAGAGAAGTCCAAGGGCATGAATGTTGCCACTTCAGCAATTATGTGGGTTATTTGGACATAGAGAAATACGATAGCGTTTGAAAGGGTTGAACAATTGTGCAGTTGCAAAGTAGTTTGTAGTTATTAGTTTCCTTTTGGTGTACCATGAGATCCCTTTATCTTTTTAATCACGCAAAAGATTTCATTGATAATAACAAGGTCATCTTGGCCATATACAAGGAGTATATCAAAAAAGGAGAAACCTAAAAAATATGGTTCTCTCCAAAATTTATGATAAAAAAAATATTCTTATCTGAATAATAATAACACGGGAATCTAGAAAATTTTAAATTGCAATTGCTTGATAACAAAAATGAAAATGAAAACCTCTCCTAGTTTCAAAAACCTCTTGTGAGTGTCGGTGGAATCGACCATTTAACATCATAAAGAATAATCGATTTGAACAACCCATAAGAACTGAAATTCTATAGACATAGGAAGTACATGAGTGCACCAAAATAAAATAAGGGATCGGAGACTAATCCTCAATTGAGGAAAGCTCATCTCCACCCGTTCAGAAGTTCTCCTGCTTCTCTCTTTCCAAATGGGCCACATTACCTCAAGAAGAGGAAAATTTGATAAGTTAAGCAAGATACTCAAAAATAACTTAGTCCAAAAATGAAGGTGTAGTTGTTTGAGTATAGTATCGAGTCTGACCTTTCGCTTGAGAATCTGAGCGGCAAAAAATTCGAGTTCAAATTCGGAAACAAATTGGTGGTGATAATTGGATGTGAGGATGGAGGTGGCGACTTCCCAAGCAGCATCGGTCTGTTGAAACTGCACTAGCCATTGATTAGCAGCAACACGGTTGCACGATTGGCTATCGTGATTTAGCACGTGAACAGCTTGTGCGACCTTCGTTTGCAGCTCCATTTGTCTTCCTCTCCAACGGGCATGACTCAATCATCAAAAACCAACGCCGAAACACCAACCCCAAACCCCCTCTACTACCCTATGCCCCACGTCCACCTATTTACACATAAAAATAAAATTAGACAAATTAATTAGTATATTTTTATTATATATTTACAACAACAACAACAACAAATCCAGTGTATTCCCACCTACTGGGGTCTGGAGGGTAAGATGTACGCAGTCTATACCTCTACCTCTGAAGATTTTATTATATTATATATTTAGATTTTTTAAAATTGTTAGTTATTGTAATCTATAATATAATACTTTTTCGATATTGTAATTAGGGACGGGCATTGTATGGTATGGTATGATATTTTAAACTTTGATACGATAACTTTGATTTTCGGTATCTAAAAGAACAATATCATTATCGTACCAAATTAGTTCGGTATGGTTTGATTTTTTAAAATTTAGTTTCGATATTTTACGGTATGGTAATTTGGTAACCATACTTTATTTGATTTCAACTATTCATATAAACAACTATAATTTTAAACTTTAAAAACGTCTTAATCATATCAGACTAACAACTATCTTTATTAATCAATTACACAAAAAGAACATTTCAATCACAATTGAGTAGCCCAAGATGCAAATTTTGAACAACATTACCTAGACTTAAGCATAGTACTCTAAAATAATAATAACAACAACAATATACTCAATCTCAACGTATTCTCATGTAGTGGGATCTGAGGGTAGAGTGTTTCTGATAGACCTCCGCCTTAGAACCAAAAACAGTATAGCAAATACAAAACATAAATGCATATAAACTTGTACAGCAAAATAAACTTATTAATTTCTGTAATACTTATATGACTTATAATAATTAATTAGGGATGAAATAGTAAAATTACGGTTGAAACAGGTGAAGCAGACATATCATACATGTCCATTTTATATTTTTTAAAAATATTATTAATTTTTTAATACATAAATGACATATAATAAATAATTAGAAGTAAAAACACGGAGGAAGCAGGCATGACGACCTTCACCTGCTTCCTTCACTCTTCTATTTATTAGATTACAATAAAGAATATTTAATTATTACTTTTTTTAATTTTAATTTATTTGTCCTATTTTTCTTTATATGTTATTTTCTTTTTAAAAAAAAATCTTTTTATAATTTGATAATTTTTATATTTCAATGTCCACATTTATGTGCCATGTTTAAAACATAAAAATAAAAAATATTTTTATACGCCACACACATTTTTTAAATTAAGATCACAAAAGTTAAATATCTCATTTACTTTTTAAAATTTCGTGATATATAAATTCAAATGAACAAAGTATTTCGATTTAGGCTATGAGACCAATATATTTTTCTATATTCTATTTTTCTGCATTCTATAATATAGATATTTTTTGGAAGTATTTTTGTCAAAATATTCTTTTACAAAAGCTATTTTTTGTTTTAAAGGAGGTCCTCTGAGAAAAATGACTTGTTTGTTTAATACTCCTAACTATTATAGGAGGAACTTGTCTAACCTCTTACCGAATAGCGCAGCGCATCTTTCTTTCTTTTTGTTGAATAGTAAAACTCCATTCTATTGGAGCAAACTTGAATTCGATGAGTTCGATCTTTGATTACTTTACTTCTTTACTTTAGGTAGATTGAAAAGATTGTTAAAAAGAATAATTTGCAGCATTTCTTGCCTAAGTTGTTGACCATCATCTAACCTCACACGGATGGCTACGCGCCTCCATCCCTGAATGTCGTCGGGTACTGTTAACATCCCCGTGATTATTGTAACTGTCATCTGTAATCCGCGCAGGTATGTTTGCACCCCTCCCCCCAAGTAAATGAGAAAGAAAGAATTTCTCAGAGCAAACCCCTAGGTTCCAGATCCAGTAGTCAACTTTCCTATGCATTGGGGTCCGCACCATGATCCTTTCCCTCTTTGTTAACGCGACGTTGGTTTGACTTATTTTTAAGGATATTTGGATCTTTTTTCGTCCTATAAACTGTCCCACCTTCACTTAATTCATTTCTAAGCCTAAAAATGTTTGTACTATCTCAAAAAGGGTTATTCATCACTTCAAAGCTAATTTTGAAAGCAAAAAGGTTATGGTTCAAGCTTAGAGTTTCTCTTCTTGCAATCTTCAAGGAAATTATCTTCAAAAAGGCATGTTGAACACTCTCTTATTTTAATTATCTTTAAATTGTGATATTTAGTTGATATTCTTATGTTTTGATGGTTGTTTAAAGTTAGGGTTGAGGGATTTTGGTTGTAATCTTATTGGTTTCATCTTGTTTCTAATGATTTTCTAGGTAAAAAAATGGTGGATTGTAAACTGAAATTGTGCCTTATGATAAGCGTGAAATTTAATAATATGGTTTCATAATGTTTATAACTTTTGCATGATAAAGATATGAACCTCAGCCATTTTTCTTAAATTTGATTTTTAGCAAGGATTTTCTAATGGTAACTCGTCCTTTGAAACATTGTATGACATTAATGGAAAAATGATTTACATGACTCTTAATTCGCCCTTGGGGCAAGGTCTATGGATTTTCAAATTGAAATTTAGAGTGTAAATGATTAAATAGAAATGGTGTGTCATTATATGGACGACTCACAAGTCTTGGTATGATGATACCAATTTGGAAATGCCTTAATGAAAAACTCCATGGTTAATGGTATGTGAAAATGTTTTAATTAAAACTTAATAAAAATTGTGTAGCTTCACCAAGAAGGTGTAGTCCTTGTGACCAACAATTGAAACTATGTTTGTCGACGTTGGGGATCTATGGCCACTATGTGCTTACTTTGCGCAGTTGTACACAGTTACTTTTTGAGAGGAACCAGATTCATATAACTTGTGGGTAATTGAATGTCGGTGCAAGCTACATAGTTCAGGATTAAATTTCAAATGGTCATATCTTTATGTTCCTTATCCCTTGTCCCTTATTTTATTATTATTATGGACTATGAACATTTTTTTTTGTGACTGCTTATGGGTACATGTAATGGCGGAGCCAACATTTCAACAAAAGGGGGTTCAAAATAGAAAAATGTGAACAAAAGAACTAGTCGAAGGGGGTTCAACATCTACTATATATACATAAAAATAATTTTAAGCTTATATAAATGGTATAATTTTTCACCGATCCGAACCCTCTCGCTTACAGCTAGCTCTGCCACTGGGTACATGTATGTTTTATCCCTTTCCTCGGATTGCATGCCAGTACTCGTTGTGCTGACTGTCTCCAAACATTACATCATTTCATGATGTAGGTTTAGAGGCCTTTTCTTGTGACCATGTGCAACATAAGGTGGTTCGTTATTCTATTAGACTTTTGGTGAGAAGTGGTGAGCTCTCCATACTTCGGAAGGCCTTGTTACTTTTTGGACACTTTATCATATATGTTCTTTTTTTTTTTTTTTTTACATAATCAGGATCATGTCCCAACTTAAAAGATGTTTTATAGATAGAGGCTTGTAGACAGTATTGAGTTGTTGTTTTCTGAATTTGGTTTTGACTCACAAACTTCACTTTATGGTTTATCAACTCTTTACATTATGAGTTAGCTTCCGCATGTTTCTTATTTTACCATTCTTATGATGAAAGGCTAAAGGGTCATCTTATGCCTTGATAGGCTTGAGATGTCCGTCACAAAAGGGCACTAGTTCAGATCGTGATAGTTTATTTCAATCAATAATGTGTTGGTGTAATATACCAAAATTATAATAAATTACAGTTGAAATAATAAAAATAACAAAAATGAAGAAAATAAACTAATCTTCTTTTTGATTGAGGAATATCTCGCTCTCTTTAAGGAGATTCAAGTCCACTGCAACATAATCTACACCTATTCAACAATATACCCTTGACTAGTCCCCTCCAAGATACAACAACTCATCAGCAATGTACAACTCAAGCAACTCCGGATTAGTGGAATAGTCCAAAGCTCCACCACAAATACACCTTCCTTTAACATATAATTACTTTCTTTTGTATAGTGAATATACTTAAAAACTTAGAATATATTCTTTGTCTTAACTCTCTCGTTCACATTTATCATCTTTTTCCTTATATCTCACAATATACTATAACTCGTCTATTTTCTTCTTTTAACACAAAGGAAAGAAACACCACTATTTGTAGGTGATGAATCTTCCTTGCAATGAATAAAAAAAAGTAATGGAAAGATAGATATACAAGTGTTAGTGGGAAGATAAATAGAATAGAGGTTACAAGTGTTACAGAGCAATGAGGTAGAATAATGGTAGAAATTACAAGAAACTTATGGTTGTCTATTTTTTAACTATGTACAGTCGGCCTGGCAATTTGCAGCTCCATTTGACTTCCTCTCCAACGGACATGATTCGATCATCAAAACCAACGACGAAAGACGCAACCCCAAACCCCCATATTACCCCTATGCCCCACCCCCACCTATTTACATAATTATTACTCATTTTAAGTTAATTTTACTTTATTTCTCCAACTTTTCTTTATATTTTAACAATTTTTCTTTATTTCAATATTCTATATTTATGTGACATGTTTAAAATCATAAAATAAAAATTATTCTTATATATCATACATATTTTTAAATTAAGATCATAAAATTTAAACACCTTATTTACTTTTTAAAATTTTGTGATAAACAAATTCAAACGAACAAAGTATTTCGATTTAGATTGTGAGACCAATATATTTTTCTATATTTTATAGTGTACATATTTTTCAAAAGAATTTTTATCAAAATATTTTCTTTTAGAGAAGTTCGATATTTTTATTTTAAAGGAGGGCAGTCATTTTTTTAAATATTTTTTTCTTCATTTTTCTTAACTTCTTTTTGTTTTGATGGTTCATTGGATGTTTTAACATTCTTACCCGTCTGTCTTTTGTTGTGATTGTTGTTCTTCTGATTGATCTGCATAAGGTTCATCAAGTTCCTTACTTGATCGTAAGGCAATGACCTTAAGATGCTCTTTTAGATTTGTTTCCATATTGCTTGACAAGGGACCTTGAATTTTTCTAACACAAGAGCTGTCAAATGGCTTATCTGAGTTTCTAAATTTTTAAAGGTTGAATCATGATTTTAAATCTTTTCATCAATAGCCTTAATGTTTGTACAAAAAGTCATCAAGGTCTGAATAAGCATGTTGAGGTTGTTGCTGATATGAAATTGTTTGTTGATAAGGTCTAAGATTTGATTGTCCATGATTATGATTTGAGAAGCCAGATGGATTTTGTACATGCTGTTTTTGTAAAACTTGAGATTTTTCAGTACCGTTTTGATTGCTCCACTGAAATTCTAGATGTTTTTGTGCCATTGAACTTTCAAATGGATACGACCTGTATTCGATGGCGTTAACCTGGTGATCTTTTTGGTTGGTCACTAGACATTCATGGTTCAAATGTCTCCCTCCACACATATCACTGTCACGCCTCAAATCCTATTGAGGCGGACTGGCACCCGTAACCGAGGAGGCCCGGGAGAACCAGCTCATAACCTTATACTTCCCATGCATACCTCTATGACAACCTGAAATTCGGACAGCATCATGTCGCATATAAAAGGAAATAATCACCTGTATAAGCTCGAGCACACATATATATGTATATACAATACTTGGCCATTGGAGCCATTACGTCTATTAACAAAATACCACCTTGACTGTACATTAGGTCTACAAAGCCTCTAGACAATACACAGAGTTTAACTAAGGTCGGGACACACCCTGTCATATAACTAACTTCTATACAATACCAAAAGTGACTGGATATGACACGGAAAACCCCAAAGCAAACTGGAGCACACCAAAAGCAGCTGGATATCCTGGCTCCTACTTGTGCGGTGTATGAGCTGAGGTACCTGTGCCTGCAGCATGAAATGCAGGTCCCCCGTAGGGGACGTCAGTACGAAATATGTACTGAGTATGTAAAGTTGTAGATAATCACATATGATATAGGAGCTCAATAGAAATCAGAAACAAGTGAATAAATCGTAATAGGAGTGGACCACACTTATTAGAACTTATGACAACCTGTACATTGTATTTATTCAATCACTTTACCTTTGTTCTTATCATCTTTGTAATCAGTACTGTACTGTACTGTGACCATTAGGCTGCCTCCAGTATATATCAACTGGGATCGACCCATGATAGGCTTATGCCTCTGGGATACCACCCATAAACACATAAATAGGGATCGACCCATGATAGGCTTATGCCCCTGGGATACCACCCGATAAGAGAGAACTTCCATCACTTAGTTCAATTAATCTTTGAGATTGTTATTTCGGTCGCCACCGCATTTTTGATACTTTGAAACAATGATACATCAATAAGAGACATATAAATAGACCATCAATGCAATAACAATGAAGTAAGAACTCATTGGCACATCAATGAAGTGTTTTGGAGTCATCAATGCCATAACAATGAAGTAGGAACTTATTGGTATATCAATGAAACGTTTTGGAGTCATTAATAGCACATGGATCTTGTTTGAGTAACCGGATACCTTCTGATATTCATTACTTCAATAAACATATAAGATTTGGAAGACAAGTAAGTATTGGAAGGTCTTGACATCTTGTAGGGTGAAAACAAGTTCATTGGTAACGTAGGACATCATATAAAACCATTATGGATCACAAGTTACTGAATAACTTTGGAAACTTTCTTAATAGAACAATTGTTCACTTTCATGCCAAAGATATGGTATAGAGTATGCTTTACATACCTGACTGTCAACCTTCAATACTAGTCCCAAATGGACTTCCCATCTTTTCGGATTACTTATCTACAATGAACATATATAGCAATCAAGTATTAGCAACCAAACGTCACAATTCAATTATTTGAATTCACCAAACTAGTGGTTAAGTAGTAAGCCTTAATTACACCATAAAGGGTGTCACTTTAACCCTCTTATACTCCAGTTACATTCGCATGCCATGCATATTCATACAACATCCTCCAATATCAAGTTTGGATTCATTTATCCTTCCAACCAATCCATTAAACCAAATTGAGCCATAGACATAAATAATCATCAATTCAATAGTCTATCACCATATCCACCATCCATAACTCAATTATCATATCCACCTTCTACAATTCAATACAACAAAACCATGCAAAATAGTCCATAACCCTATTTCCATCACCTTTCAATAACAACCAATACATATAATCCTCTATCACACATATACATATGGAAAAGAACAAAGGCAAACAATATTCATACCTTAGAATTCACCTCTTGATTATGCAATCCTGTTCGCACAAATAATAGGTGCCGTTCGAAGCTCTCGAGATGACAAACGCAGTTATTAGATTACTTTGGAATTTCTATGGTTGAATCAAAAGTAATTTAAAGGTCAAATTTGGCTAGGGTTTGTTCTTTCTCAATGATTGATGATGAAAATGAGTTTTTGAACTCATATACATGTATATATACACATATTCTCATCCATAATATAATAGAAAATGACCAAAATGCCTTTAAAATTTAAATAATGTCAAATCTGTCCTTTGGTGGACTGTTTTGATAAGCTAAAGTAGATCGACCATATATCTTTGCTCCGATATTGGATTCGGGTGAAATTGGTATCATTGGAAGGATAATTCAAAGAGCTTTTATTTCATATAAAGTAGGACACCCAGTTCGTCCTGTACAAGGAGTTATGGTCATTTGAAGTTGATCCTAAAAATTTGTTTTGATAGGCTGAAGTAAAATGAGTATAACTTCTTACTCAGATGTTGGATTTAGATGAAACGAATTGCATTGGAAAGAAGACTCAAAGATCTTTCTTTTTATAGCTTGGAGATCTCTCAGTTCATTATGTAAAGGGAGTTATGATTGTTTGAATTTGACCTAAAAATTTTGCTGGCCTCAGTAGTTTGTGTGCAGCTAAATTATATATCATATATGAAGACGATGATAAAGATTAATTAAGAACTACTCCAACACAAGTTGAAATATAAGTAAAAATCTTCAGGCCAAGATGTGTTGAGACTTAGATAGTATTCTAAAAATACTAGTTTAATTGCATGTGCCTCGCACGTGTAAGTTTGATTAATTACATATTTTTTACGTATTTTAAACTTTTAAAATTTTAGTATTTCTTATATTTTCTTATTCGAATGCTTTTATATTTATTTCTAGATTTTTCAAATCTTCTTAAAATCAAATTTAGTTGATTTAGAATTCTTAAA
Source organism: Capsicum baccatum var. pendulum (assembly GCA_030864225.1). Lineage (NCBI taxonomy): Eukaryota > Viridiplantae > Streptophyta > Magnoliopsida > Solanales > Solanaceae > Capsicum > Capsicum baccatum. The sequence continues at coordinate 188,846,449 of CM061551.1, forward strand.
CTAATGGAAAAAATATTAGTTGTCGTGAATTCTGATGACTTCTAATAAGAAAAAGTTTTACTATATATATTTAATTAATTTTAAACTAATGAAAAAAAACATGTCATGAATTCTGATGTCTTCTAATAATAAAAGATTTTATTATAAATATTTAATTAATTTTCAACTCTTAAATATTAGAAAAATAGTAAAAAGAGAATTTTGTTTGAAGTAGAGACTTTAAGTGAAGGAAAAACGTTCAAACAACATTTCTTAAACTGACAATACACATATTTAAGATTTAAATATTTCTGGTATGGAAACAAATTCATAGAAATTATAGGCCTATTGATGGCACCGATAATGAAAACAATCTTCTTGGCATTAATATATATCATCCACTTTAGTAAGGAGTTGATTCAAAACTCTCTCAGCAACTCCTCCAACATCTCAACATGTCTATGGTATGCCATTATTGAAGATGTAGTAGCTAGACGATGCATTGAAGCTGTCTTGAATCAACTTTTATAGCTATTTTTTTTTTTATCAAACAGTGCAACATCAAACCTTACAATATGTTTAAATTTTCTTAAAACTTTTTTTAAACACCTTCCTAGGAGCTTCTATTTTTTCTTTTTGCTCGTTTGATTATTCGAACTTTCAACCTTTTAAAGTTGAAAGTGAGGACGTTTACCATTCGAGCAAACTCCATCTTATCATTTTCATTTTAGATTCTTTCGACTCTTGATAAGATGACACTTAAAAGATTAACAAAATAAACATACTTAAAATATTCAATTAATAGCATAATAACCTGGCCATAGATATTCATTACATAAAAACATAGCTCGTGTTATCACAAAACACTTTTCCAGACTACCGATTGTAAACACGTAATTTTGTTCATCCCCGAAAGCATTTTTACCGTTTACCCCGTCTTATCAGGTATCTTATCCGCGCGATAATTTTTCCAAGAAAAAAAATAAAATAAATAATCACCTCATCATTTTATTTATTTATTTATTCTTATCTTTATCCTATTTAACAAATCCTAACAAATTTTATCTTCTTTTAAACAGCCCAACAACCTCTACCCATCAAATTAAAACACCTAACGTGTCCCCTCCCCCCTTTTTTTTTCTTGTCAAACAAAGAAATACACAAAAGGGCAACTTCCAGGAAATTTCTAGAAAAGATACCCATACTACCCTTCATACTTACCCCACAGGCCCCTTAACATTTTATTTCCTTTTCGGGAATATATAGAGAGGACACGAGAGAAAATGGGGGGGGGGGGGCTCATTTTTTTTTTTTGTGATGATCTTCTTCTTCATTCACTAAAAAATTCCCCAAGAACAATCACCATTGACAGAACCCTTTTCAAGAAACTTCCATCGTCACTCTCACACGCTTCTCTCTCACGACACACGTATACACTCGTCAGAAAAAGAATGAGGAAAAGTAAACAAATTCGGTCGACCTCAAGCTTTCCGGCTACTGATTCGCCGGAATTGGCTACTGTTTCACCGAATTCGAACACAGCTGACCCACAGCTCGCACCCCACGACGTAGAAAATCCAAATCAACCATCAAGCTAGCTGAAATCAGCCCGCTCAACTTGATTCCGGTGATGGGCCCATCGGGTTTCGAACTCACTGAACTTCTTCGTCTTAAAATTGATCCATTTTTGAGCGGTTAAAGTACAGGTTTTGGTTTACTCTATTGCAACTTCGTTGTGGGTTTGTCGATCCTCGTACTGATTTTGGAAACTTGAATACTTTTTGGTTTCGGAGTTTTGGATTGGAGTTCGAAGGTTATCGGGTTGGAGTTGGATCATGGTCAAGATTTCATGGTATTCTTTGAGGTTCCGGAATAGCTTTATTCTCTTCTTAATCAATTGAGAACATTCATAAGGTCTATCTCTATAACTCCTGTTCCTTATTTCATTTTTATTTGGTATAATGATGTTGTGATTATGTGTGTGGTAAGTATGACTGTTGGATTTGGTTGATGTCATGATTTTGTTCTTGACGGTGTGATTGCGGTAATATGTGATAGATTTATGATATGTCATGATTATGTGCTTGACGGTGTGATTACGGTAATATCAGAATAAGCATGAATGTGATAGATTTATGATATATTGAAATAGATTTTTGATTTTGGATTGTTATTTGATGTGTTTGTTGCTTGTTTTATGTGTTTGATGTGGTTTATACATTCGTAGTGTCAAGTTAGCCGAAATGCTCCACCAAGCGATCAACACCTTCCCCTCGATCAACAGAATTCCTTAGATGGAATCTCTGTTCGCGGATCAGTTTTAAAGCGTCAAAATCATTTTGAAAAGGGATATCCAAGGGTGACTTGACACACCCAATTTATGCCAAGTGGCGACTCTGAGTTCTGAATATAAAAGGTCATTTTTTGAAACAAATTTTCAATATTTTGTCACTTTAACAATAAAAAACCTTTCGAAACTAAAAATCGATCTTTTTGGTTGTAAAAGGGGTGTGACAGCTCTGGCGACTCTGCTGAAATTACTTTCAGAATTCGAGTTTATTTTTTGGAGTTGTATCGACTTTGTTTGACATTATGGGTGTATAAACATTGTTTGCGTTATCGTTTTGTGTTATTATTTTATCACTGTTATGCGCCTACGTACTCTTTGTTTACAGTTTTTCTTTATGTGTTACTGCTATATATCTGGCATCATTTGTATAACCCGAGTCAATTCTTTCTGCAACAAGTCTCGGAGTGCACGTCGTGTACATGAACTCTAGTTGAGTCACCCTTATTTTAGGAGGGGGAGCCATCGGACGTATGAAGTGGATGGAAAGCTGTCGCAACCACTATCGGCTATACGCTCCCCCGAACAGCCTTGTTAGTGGACCCCAGCGTAGGTCAGCCTTTAGGTCATGCTTATTTGCATCATACTGAGACCTAGCGGGACTCACTTGGTCCTTTGTAGGAGACTCACCCCTAAAGCATCCTTACGTGCTAATTGTTGCATCGTTGAGGACAACAGAGTCATTTGACAGATTGATTTGGGGAAAGCATGTGCTAGAATTAAAGAAAGGTGTTTAGTCATGGAAAAATAAAAAATAAAGGGAAAAAAGAGAAAGGGTGAATAAAAAAAAAGTGTTTCATAGTTTTTAGGGTTCTTTATAGCTTTTGTTTTCCACAATTCAGAATTCAATTTTTTTTTACTTTTTGCACTCATTTTTCAAAAATCAAAAACATCAAAAAGATTCTCCTTTTGTTTCCTTTAGCAAGTATTCACAATTTCAAAACTCAAAAAGATTTTATTGATGTTTTTCATTCTCTGTTTGTGGTCGCGTCTCTTAAGTCAGAGTTCAGTTAGTTATTTAATCCTAAATTGTCCAATCTAGACGAACTACGCACCCCTGATTCTCCTCTTTCGGGATGTGAGATACATAGGCAACCTATTGTTGGTTCGGAGATCTTATTTCAAAAATTCAAAAATATTTTTCTTCACTCTTCATTTTGAGTAGGTATCTATGCATCAATAAAAGAAAACTACAAAAAGATTTTTCTTTAATAGGTTCAAGTTTCATTTTCGTATGAAATGCAAAATTGAAAACCCAAAAAAGAGTTTCTTTGGTAATCATAGGTTTCATTTTGTATAGGTTATTAAAGATGAAAAATTCAAAAAGATTTTCGTCTATTCTTTTGACAAATTGTCATTTTTCTTTTCTTCTTAAAATTTCAAGAAGAAAAATGAGAAAAAGAGTTTATTTGGCCATTTTGGCAAGAATTCATGAACTACGCACACCCAATTCTCCTCTCTCGGGGGTGAGATATGTAGGCGCCTTTCTTGGGTTCGGTGACTTTTTCAAAAAAGAAAAAAGAAAAAGAGAGATTTTGAGAAAGTGTTGAACTCTAATGCATTTGTTATCTCTTGTCCAGTTAGTTTAAGGTGGTTGGTTTGTGGCATTTTGGTTGGTTCACCATATTGCACTATCACGGAGATAGTTATGGCCAACTAGAATACCGAGTTTATTGTCACTAATTAGATAGGGAGTTCGGGAAATGAGAATTTAGGTGCTAATGAAGATATTTGGAAATTAAGGCAGTAGATGATAGAAATGCATCGAGCTTGGGCTAATGGGTTGCCGCCTCCTCTAGTTCCCACTGATAATCTGAAATATCTTTCTAGCTTGCCTCCCGTGTCACATGCACAATTTCTCATTTTTGTTGATATAACACAACATGTATCAGGATCGACTCCGGGGCAACAATATCCAACCACTTCCAATGTTCATTTCCTCACTCCCCAATCCAAGACTACCACATACTCAGCTCCACCTGATGTTCATGATTTTGCGGCGCCACCCCCACCTAAAGCTCCTACTTTTGATGTTCATCCACAAACTGTGCCTCCCTACTCTACAAGAGAGCCTGCATTGGATATTACTGGTGATCAGCGTTACACTTCCGAGCCTACATTCAAGTTGACTGGTCTTTACGGTGACACTCACCCGACTGAATTTTCTCCTAACACTGAGAAGCCTGTTATGATAGAAGAACAAGAGGAAATGACCAGAAAATTAAGAAGTTTAGAACTGGCTATGAAGAACTTGTAAGGATTTGGGGGTTACAAAAGTGTCTTATATAAGGACTTATGCATGCTTCCAGGTGTCAACCTTCCTCATGGCTTTAAAATGCCAAAGCTTGAGAAATATGATAGACATGGGGACCCAGTGGCACATTTGAGGTGTTATTGTAACCAATTAAGAGGCGCTGGAGGGAAGGAAGAATTACTCATGGCTTATTTCGGGGAGAGTTTTTCAGGCCTAGCTTCGGAATGGTTTGTTGACCAAGACATTGACAAGTGGATTAGTTGGGATGACCTAGCTAATAAATTTGTGCAACAATTTTAATACAATGTGGAGCTGATCCCTGACAAAAAATCCCTAACTAGTATAAAAAAAAAGAATACTGAGAGTTTCAGGGAGTATGCGATCAGATGGCGCGAACAAGCTGCTAGAGTAAAACCGTCAATGAAAGAAAGCAAAATAGTGGAGGTATTTATTAAAGCGCAGGACGAAACATATTATCAACACTTGCTACCTACATTAGGCAAGCCGTTTATTTAGGTCCTTAAAATGGGGAAGATGATAGAAGTGGGAATTAAGACTGGTCGTATTGTGAGTTTTGCAGCATTGAAAGTGACTACTCAAGCAATTCAAAAGGGTTCAGGAAGTGTTGGGGAGAAAAAGAATGAGGAATATGCATCTGTTATTGTAGTTTGACAGCAAGAAAGGTCAAGAAGACCTCGTCGTCATCATTCTCTGGCTCAAACCCAAGTTCATGCCCAAGCTTCACATAATCTCTCCCAAAACCTATTATACTCTATTCCTCCACATACATATCCAGTATATAATGCACAACCACATGTTCGACCCCCATCTTACCCACAGTGGAACACACCAACTCCTCAGAGTCATTCTCTGACTCCACAAACATACCAAAACCCTTCTAAGCCTGATTTTCAATCCAAGTCAAACGATGAAATGAGGCAGAAATTGAAAGATAGATTCACACCAATTGGTGAGTCGTATGCAAGTTTATTTCAGAGATTGGTATAATGAGGCATGATCACTCCTCTTCTTGGGTGTACTCTTAATCGATGTTCAAGAAATTTTGACCTTAATATACGATGTGTGTATCATTCTGATGCTCAGGGTCATAGTATTGAACATTGTTGAGATTTAAAAAGGGAAATTGAAAAGATGATTCAAGATGGATCAATGATGGTGCAGAACATTGACAATGAGGGAAGCTCTAGTCATATTGATATGCAAACCAGTGGCTAAGTTGTCATGCTGAGCAATTGAGAAGTCACCCCTCTCCCTACTAGGAAGAGGTCTGGTAGTTTATTTTGTTTTCTTTTCTATTTTCCAAAGTATTTCAGGGTTGTAGTTCGGGATCTATCTTGTTTTTTCCCTTTGTCGTTTATGTTCAAATCCTTTTATCTTTTATTTCAACTAAATAAAGTGTCCCTTTCCTTTTGTGTTTCAAATAGGCGTTGTTTGTTTGTTTTATTTATACAGTACATTTTATGTTGATTCTAGTGATATGACATACCTGCGAAATTTTCAGTCAGATCTTAATATCCAGCTTAATCATGAAGCATTGAATCAGAGAGTTAAAGTTAGAAAAAGAGAGCATCTGAGAAAATAGATAGATTGCTGGGGCATTTGGTGATCAAGTTGAAGCCTTCTTTGAAAATTGAGACTTTTATTTTGAGAATCACAAGAATAAATTGGTCATCAATTGAAAGACATGTCCTAATTAGGTCAAATAGTGTCTGCGTGATCCTATCAAGAGGAACATAAAGAAAATCAACTCCACGAAAGAATGAGTCATGCAATGTGATGGATGTACAAAAAATGTGGAGTTGTATGTTTGACAAGTGTGGAAGAAGAAGTGACACACATGCTCAGGGAAAGTTAATGTTGTAAAACATGTCATAAGTGATATTGATCATGCACTTTCACATTGCATGCTATGTACTAACATCTTCAAGGATTGATATGACGAAGGCATTTCATTCTGCTATCCAAGTATTGTGTCATCCTTTGTTTACCCCATTTGAGTTTTAGTTCTATTTTCTTTCATAACCCTCTTTTGGAATCAAGATGGAGTCGAAAAGTTTCAAAAAAAAAAGAGTGTCAAGATAAATAGAGTCAGAAAATTTCCAAAGAGAAAGAGTCAATAAAAGAAACATAGAAGAAAAATAAATTAGAATCAAGCAAAACAAGTTGCCAGAACTACGTGTGACCTGATTCTCCTCTTTTGGGGGTGAGATACGTAGGCTACCCTACTCAGGGCTCGGTCCAACCAAATAAACAATTTAGAATTGCCAGTCAAAAGGAACTGGGGCATGAGTTGATCCTCATTGTTTGAGTCGATTCTAAAAGTTGTAAGTCCCACCCCACTTCAAGTGTCGCTTGGGCCCCATGCCATCCTTTCTTTCTAACCCTATCCAAAATCCAAGTTACAACCAAATAAAGATCTTCAGATCAATTTTTGAGAATGTTAAGGCTAAGCATGCAAAGGATGTGATGACACATTTTAGGAACTACTCGTCTTCCTCAGCATAAGAAATCAGGAGAGAAATAAAAATGAGAGAGTCTTATTGGTGAAAACCCTCACGGGCATCATAAGGTGATGGTAAGTTGAGACAAATAAAAATGAGAGAGTCTTATTGGTGAAAACACTCACGGGCACCATAAGGCGAGGGTGAGTTGAGAGAAAAATGAGAGAGGCTTGTTCGCAAAAATTCTTCAATGTGCCACTAGCCGAATGAGCTCTTCGAATGCAATGGGTTCAAGCAAGTAACTTAGTTTCAGAGCCATTAACTCAACAACAATTGGTAGAGAGTTTGGATGGAAAGATCAGGCATCTTGATCCAAAAGGCATGGCATAATCATTAGAGTTGACTGTCATTTCTAGATAAATTTTTTATTTCTTTATTTCAAATGGGGACATTCATTGTATTTTCTTTCTTCTTTTTATTTTTGTTTTATTTTTCTTGAGTCAGTTATCCAAATAAAAATCATTGTCCTTTTTCTCTTTTCTTTGAGTCAAGTCCATGTCAAAACAAGTGAGAAAAGATTTCAAAATTGGCTATTAACTCCTTCAATTGCACAGAGCAAGACAAAAGCCAGCACATGAAAAAGACATGATTGTGAGCTAAAATAAGTCATGCAAGAACTTTTGTCAATTGTATGGGAACTCATTAAAATAACAAGGTTAAAGGGTTTATTTTAGAAGCATGGCAAAGCAGAGATACCGTGTTTGTTTCAGTCACTCTTAATAATCTGAGTTCGGGTCAATGATTCAGCAAGTCAATGATACATGCTAATGGTTGGAAGCAAGGTTAAATGTGACGAGGTAAAGAGCGATCGCCGCAAAGACTAAAGCCACAAATCAGCCACCAGGTTTTAAACTCACAAGTTTTTATTGATGAAACAGGAAACATATTACCTTCAAATCAAGGACTTCAGAACATAAGCATTAAGCGTTGCAATGCCTCACTTTTACAAATGCAAGAAGCAATATTGCTGCACAGGTTTGATAATAAAATCATGGTAAAAATTTATCATCCTATATCCCTCGGAGACACACTTGTCCAGGGATTTCAAGTTTTCATTTGCTAGGTGATACACTTCTTAAATTGAACTTTCACTCCTAGGAGACGTACCTTTTAGTCGAGTCATTCCCCTTGACCCCTATAAGACGTACCTTTTAGTCGAGTCATTTCCCTTGATTCCTATAAGACGTACCTTTTAGTCGAGTCATTTTCCTTGATTCCTATAAGATGTACCTTTTAGTCGAGTCATTTTCCTTGATTCCTATAAGATGTACCTTTTAGTCGAGTCATTTCCCCTAACCCCTATAAGACGTACCTTTTAGTCGAGTCATCTCCTTTGATTCCTATAAAACGTACCTTTTAGTCGAGTCATTCCCCTTGATCCCTAGAAGATGTACCATTTATTCGAGTCATGCCCCTGATTCCTATAAGATGTACCTTTTAGTAGAGTCATCTCCCTTGATTCCTATAAGACATATCTTTTAGTTGAGTCATTCCCCTTGACCCCTAGAAGACGTACCTTTTAGTTGAGTCATTCCCCTTGACCCCTAGAAGACGTACCTTTTAGTCGAGTCATTTCTCCTTGACCCCTAGAAGACGTACCTTTTAGTCGAGTTATTCTCTTTGATTCCAATAAGACATAACCTTTTAGTCAAGTCATTCCCTTGATTCCTATAATGATGTGACTTTCACAAAAGTCCTTTGATGATAAATTGGGGCAAAATTTAATTCTTGTGTTTGGAACTTCACTTTTTTGGCAAATGAAATCTCTTTACAATAATCTTCGTTGGGGATAATTTTCTTTTTAGTTTTGATGTGATTTCAGGAGTCCGCCTGAAGAACAGGGCGAATAAATGAAAAGTCAAGCAACAAGGTGAAGAAGTTGAAAGTCAAGCAACAAGGTGATGAAATTAAAAGTCAACAGATTGAAAAATAGCAAGTCAGGAACCCGCCTGAAAAACAAGGTGAAGAAATTAAAAATCAAGCAACAAGTTAAAAAAATTGCAAGTCAGGAGCCCGCCTGAAGAATAGAGTGATGAAAGTCAAGTCAAGAGTCTAGAGAAGCTGTATAGATAAGATTTTGTAATTTCAGTTATATTTTTAACTTGTAATTTTTATTTTTTGATGTAATTACAGAGTTGTGGATCGGAACCCCGACGGGACCTCACTCGACTCTCCAACTCGATTGTCCTTCTTCTTTTTGTTTCTTCTTTTGAATAATGGTCGGGTCAAAATTCTGTCTCGTTGTCTACTTCTTTGTATGTACATGCAAAGAGGGGCATGATGTAGACACGTAATTTTGTCCTTCCCCGAAAGCATTTTTACCGTTTACCCCGTCTTATCACATATCCTATCCGCGTGATAATTTTTTCAAGAAAACAACAACAACATAAATAACCACCTCATCATTTTATTTATTTATTTATTTATTCTTATCTTTATCCCATTTAACAAATCCTAACAAATTTTATCTTCTTTTAAACAACCCAACAACCTCTACCCATCAAATTAAAACACCTCACGTGACCCTCCTCACTTTTTTTTTCTTGTCAAATAAAGAAATACACAAAAGGGCAACTTCCAGAAAATTTCTAGAAAAGATACCCATACCCCCCTTCATCCTTACCCCACAAGGCCCCTTAACATTTTCTTTCCTTTTCGGGAATATATAGAGAGGACACAAGAGAAAAGGGGGGGGGTTCATTTTTTTTTTTTTGTGATGATCTTCTTCTTCATTCACTAAAAAACTCCCCAAGAACAATCACCATACACTCGTCAGAAAAAGAATGAGGAAAAGTAAATGAATTCGGTCGACCTCAAGTTTTTCGGCTACTGATTCGCTGGAATCAAATACTGTTTCATCGGATTCGAACACAGCTGACTCATAGCTCGCACCCCACGACGTAGAAAACCCAAATCAGCCGTCAAGCTAGCTGAAATCAGCCTGCTCAACTTGATTTCGGTGACGGGCCCATCAGGTTTCGAACTCACCGACCTTCTTCATCTTAAAATCGATCCATTTTTGAGTGGTTTAAGTACAAGTTTTGTTTACTCTATTGCGACTTCGTTGTGGGTTTGTCGATCCTCGTACTGATTTCGGAAACTTGATTACTGTTTGGTTTCGAGGTTTCGGATTGGAGTTCAAAGGTTATCGGGTTGGATTTGGATCATAGTCGAGATTTCGTGGTATTCTTTGAGGTTTCGGAACGGCTTTATTCTCTTCTTAATCAATCGAGAACATTCGGAAGGTCCATCTCTATAACTCTTGTTCCTTATTTCATTTTTATTTGGTATAATGATGTTGTGATTATGTGTGTGGTAAGTATGATTGTTGGATTTGGTTGATGTCATGATTATGTGCTTGACGGTGTGATTGCGGTAATATGTGAAACGAATTGGAGTAATTTTGGTGTAATTGATAAAAACGAAGCTAGCGGGGGTGGAATTGAGAAATTGATAAAAGGTGAATGTAGATTAATTTTCGTTTGTTGTCTTTTTGTTTAATTCGGAATAAGCATGAATGTGATAGATTTATGATATGTTGAAATGGATAGGCAATATAGGTTTGGGTAGGCAAAATTTAGGAGTGATGTGTTGATTGAATGCTTTGAATATTTGAATGTGTGTTTTGAACGTGTTTTTTTTAGTTAGCTTATTTAATTCAGATGCATTCATTCGGTCGGGGAATGCCCCGAGACACATTGTATTTATTCATCGGGGAATGCCCCGACGTATCATGTTGGCGGAAAATGATCGTGATGAATGTCCGCGGCGTCGGGTAAGGCATTGGAGCTTTAGTCTAGGATAGTATAGAATAAGATTTATATTTTTCGCATTTATCTACTTTGGATTGTATAATTGGACTGGACATTATTTTGCTTTTGGATTGTTATTTGATGTGTTTGTTGCTTGTTTTATGTGTTTGATGTGGTTTATACATTCGTAGTGTCAAGTTAGCCGAAATGCTCCACCAAGCAACCGTGGTCGAACCACGGGATCGAGGGGTGCCTAACACCTTCCCCTCGGTCAACAGAATTCCTTAGCCGGAATCTCTGTTCGTGGATCAGTTTTAAAGAATCAAAATTGTTTTGAAAAAGGATATCCAAGGGTGACTTGGCACACCCAATTTATGCCAAGTGGCGACTTTGAGTTCTGAATATAAAAGGTCATTTTTTGAAACAAATTTTCAATTTTTTGTCACTTTAACAATAAAAAACCTTTCGAAACTAAAAATCGATCTTTTTGGTTGTAAAAGGAGTGTGACACCGATCAATTAGAAAAAGTCGAGCTAAATCATTAAATAGAAACAACATTACACTCCATTACTCCGACTTTATATGAAAAAATGCATCTTCTTCGTTCATCTTTATTTGTTAATTTTTTACTTGGCACATCATTGCTTAAAAATCTAATATGAAAAATTAATATGATACTCTTAATTATTTACCTCGCCTAATAATTATTCCTGGCTTTTGAAACACTTTTTTTATTAATTGTGATTAATGAATTGTTATAGCATTTATAGAAAGGCTGTAACTTTGATACACCTATTTGAGCTCGTCACCTATTTGTCAACAAAAAATAAAGATTTAATAATATTTCCATATTCAATTTTTGATCTTTGACCAAACTTATCTATTTATAGCATTCTTACAAAGGAAGAATAATAGAGCTTTTATCAACATCAGAATCACCCAACTCAAAAATTAAGAGAAGAAAACGAATTAAAATCCTTGCATTCGTTGATCAAAATCAAAAGAAATGTTGATGGTCAAGATTGCTTGTGCATGCCTATTACAAATGAAACAACAAGTTTGCAGCAGAGACATGTTTTAAGTAAAATAGGTTTGATTTGATTTAATTATTATAATATTATAAAAATTTAAAACAAATATCCATCAAAACAAAATAATTGAAAATCAAAAGAAAATGACTTAAAATCGCTTGCACCAACAGAATCAACAAATTTCTTCGCCTGCACTAACATAATCAACAAATTTCAACAGAACGTGTATAACATTAAAATATTTAATTAAAAATATATGAGCTTGAGTCGAATCACAACAAGTTAAACGGTGCAAATCTAATCTAAATTTGTGGATCCTCTTTGAGAAGAAAAATCCACTCTTTGACGTAGATAACTTTGTATACGAGAATCTCCAATCTTCATCTCGTTTAGTTCTGAAAATAAAAGAAGAAGATGTAAAATAGGTGTGAATTGAATATTACAAAAATTTAAAACAAATATCCACCAAATAAAGCAATTGAAGATTAAAAACATCCATCAAAATAATATAATTGAAAATCAAAAGAAAAAAAACGAATTGAAATGTTTGCACCAAAACATCAACAAATTTCAATAAAACATGTATAACACGTCAAATTATTTATATTTAATTACAAAAATTATACACCTAAACCTAATTTTCTCTCCTGTGGTAGTTTCGGAAGAACAATCTATATAGAATATAAAAGAAGGTTATAGATAAGGTGATGTGATACCTCTCTATGACCTTCATTCATATTTACTCTCTTTTCTGTTATTTTTTTTTTTGAATTTTTTTCTTTCATTTCATCTACATAATCTATTAATTAAATGAATTTAGAAAAGTCTAAGTAGCAGCAACTGAACTATGTGCATAAAGCCTAAATGGTCTGAATTATTATTATTGAAATCTTTCGTATTCCTTATTAAAAGCCCCAAGAAACAGTTACGCTAATTACTTTGTTTAGTGTTACTTATTTCACATCACTATATATCTTCTGATGTAGGAATTGACTGCGGAGGATTAACGTATGTAAAGCTAATCCATCATTATTTCATGGATTAATCTATAGAAAAGGAGACAGTTATGAAAGTATAATTGAGTTTCATAACTCTCATGCTTTTTGTATTCATAGAATCTAATAATTAATTTAGAAATTTAAGTCACCTTATGGTATTCCTTCAATTTTGCCTATATAAAATCTTAAATTTTGTCTCATGAAACTTATTTCTTTGCTGTAGAAATGAATTACATTTGATGTACTATTATGTTCAAGTAATAGTATTAGTTATATTTGTCGTAGTATCATGTTTTAGTTTGACTTGAAAATCGAGGCTCTTCAATGACGATTGGCTTGTGGGAATAGATTTCTACGAGAGCTCAAAAACTTATGTATTGATTTCATATTTTTGAGAAGTTCAGAAAGTAGATGAAGAAGAGGAAGAATAGAGCCAAGAAATTTTCTGGTATCATGAAATTATAACTGTTTCTGTAAGCCAAGTATGGAAAACATTATTTTTGTATTTAATTGTGTTACCTTGGACATTTTTCTAAAACTAGTTTGATTGCACGTGTAACTTTTGATTATTTAAAAATAAACAATTTTGTCTATCGCTAATGTTTTTAATGACGTGCAAAAAGTTCAAATCACTTCTCCAAAATCCTTCACTCTAAGATAATAATGTAAACAGAACTTATATTTTATTGTAAATGCATATATAAAATATAAAATTTAATTTATACTATACCGTCTTGTAAATTAAAGTTTTCTTCGACGTTCAAGGGCTAAATTTCACAGCGAGGTTGTATTATATATGCTAAAAGAAACCTCCCAACATATATATTTTAGGAGTCTACATTAATTAGATCTTACATATATTTTTTTTATACCATATATTTTAGGACTCTTCCCATATACTTTAGGAGTTGAGATCATATATATAATGATAGAATAATTGTAGGAAAAAGGTGAAAAAGACAATTTTATCTAAAACGAATGTTTTAATAAAGGGCAAAAAGTTCAATTCACTTTTCTAAGGGTCTTCATATTTTTAATATATTATAAATTATAGATTACAGATATAGATATAGATGTAGATTATAGATAGATTATAGATATAGATATTTGGAACTTTACCTTATATAGAATTTTTTTTCTATAGTAATTTCTTTGAAGTTGGATTTTCTTTAACAATTTATTGCCATAAATTTAGGAATTCAACTAAAAGTAGAAAATTTATATATATATATATATATATATATATATATATATATATATATATATATATATATATACCAGTTTTACGAGGCCCGTGCTAAGTCCGAGCCTAAACTCAAAGTATAAAAAATAATAATTTTAATTTAAAACTATAATTTGTATTATATATATTTTTTTACTTTATAATCAATATAATCTAATGTTATGTTAAACAAGTCATGTTGATAAATTTTCATAATTATTAAAGTTGGTAAGCACATAAGTGCCTAATTTTAAATAAAATATTTATTGTGAGGAAGAAAGTATTACCAGAGAATTAGAATTTATCAAAAGGTTACAAGTAACTTGATATTTATATAATGATATGATTTAAAATATTTAATAATTACGCTCGATGAAGATCATAAATACAAAAAATACTAGAACTTTTATAAATTTGTTAGTATGTAATTTCTTAGTTATAGCTAAAAATAATTTTATTTTGATTTTTGTTGAGTTTTAACTTCGCTCATAATTTTAGAGGCAATAGTTTTCGCAAAATAATTTTTTTCATCGATAGAATCATCTAAAACAAAATCAATGATTTCAAGTTTATACTATAGTAATTATAACCTTAATTTAGAACCTTTATATAAATTAACTAAAAATGATCTATAAGGATATTAAATGATAATTAAACTACATTAATAGATTACTCTATTCGGTTCATTAACTTATCACGTTTATTTTTTTCATGCCCCTTACAAGAGTACTTCGTTAGTCCTATTTTAATTATATATTTTGAGAACTGAATAATATAAAAAAGAACTATGTATGAGGTTGCAGTATATAAAAAAGAACTATGTATGAGGTTGCAGTAGAAAATCGTTGCAAATTTTTATTTTGGATTAAAGTTAGCTTGAATATTTTTTGAGTTAAAAGTGATTGTTGTTTTAAAATGAAGGGAGGTTTAACTAATTATCTAACAAGGATGAAGGGAGGTTTAACAAGTGAATTTTTGAGTTAAAGTGATTGTTGATTTAAAATAATCATCTAACAAGTGGCAAGAAGAAATCAATTATAAAAATTCAAGTAGAATAGTTTTAACAAAAAGAATAAGGGTGAAAATGAAAATATGTAATAAAAAGACACTATTAATTACCATGTGTAATAATTTTATTACACAAAAAAATTGAAATACCAAAAAACTCCTTGTGAGGACTACCAAAATCAAGATCCTCTCTTATATATAAGTATAGTTTTTATTATTGTCAATATTCAATATTAAAAATTGAAGAAAAAAATGTAAAAAGACAGATTTTGTACCAAATCCAATCCCAAATACCTAGATATTGAAATTTTACTTCCGAATACCATACCAAATTTTTCGACTTGGTTCGATAATTCAATTTTTGATATTTTATGCGCAACCCTACATACGAGTTAGGGTCCAATTTTTTCTCATCTATGTTGGTTTTGTTAGTTCAAATGATCAGTGACAATACCAATCATAAATCACGCAAGGCTCATTTGATTGAAAACAAGTTACCTCGGAACTAGTTATTCTGTGATTTTATTCCAATCAAACATGCGGTAAACTCATCTTAAAATTAACTCGCTATTTGTTATTCCTCACAACAAACTAGCCTAAAATCTAGACCTGACATGTGCTCAAGCTTAAGAGCCTGAAATCTACAAATTCCAGCATTTGCGAGCTGGATAATTCGAATTTGTCACGCATTACACCAAAAAAATCATTTAGATTTATTAAAATAAAATCAAAAACAAACGTCTTTTCCCGTCATAGAATACATCGACGTATACTAAACATAATTCTCTCCTCTTCTTTTTTTGTCGAAACTGCTTCTCATAGTAAATTCAAATACTAGTCCTCGAACAAGTTCACTCTGATATTGAATCTTTAATCATAAAATTTCAGTCGTGCAAAGATAACATTCAGTGAAAACAATTATTCCTCATGTATGTTTTTTATCGTCTAATGAACAAAGTGATGACAAGTAGCACAAGAAAATCAAAATTACATTGAAAAGAAAATCATCATCTTGGCATTTTATTTCTTTATTCTCAATGTAACCTGATCTTCAAAAGTGTGTGAACCATATGTTGTTTCAAATTTGGCGAGAAAAGGTGATCACGTGAAAATCAAAAAAATACCAATCTCTACCAACACAGTCACAGCTAAACCTGTAACTTCACTATATTTAGAAGTTCTTTAGCAATCAGCGAGTGCAATAAGCTGATCAACCACAGTTGGGTCTGCAAGCGTCTTCTTTAGCAATCAGCGAGTGCAATAAGCTGATCAACCACAGTTGGGTCTGCAAGCGTACTAGTGTCCCCAAGCTCATCCAACTGCCTGGAAGCAATTTTCCTCAGAATTCTTCTCATTATTTTCCCACTTCTCGTCTTTGGAAGACCCGGTGCCCAATGTATCTTGTCTGGTGCTGCAAAAGCCCCAATCTGACATGTGAAACAGAAAGCTTAGACAGTGGTTGGTGTTTGTACAAGCACATGTATGTTTGGCAAATCAAACTCCCCAAAGGAATAAATCATTTTATCTTCTCCAAAAATAACCCTTTTTTCATATATCCTACCCAATACCACTGGTTAAGTGTCAGAACCGTTCAAAGAGATGACTGCTTATACCAACTACTACTTCAGTACTGAACTCCAGAAGAAAAAAGCAACACACAAAAAAAAACTTATCTTCGTAAGAGATGAAAAGGGCATGGGTCCCAACAAATTTGCAATGGAAAGATGAAACACTAACAGCTTGAAGATTGGCGCACACATAGTAAAATTCATAGCTTCAGTCCTATGGCTAACATTTCTCTTCTTTTTGTGTTCATTCAATTAAATGAGGGCTTATTGGCAAATTTTACCCCATTGGTAGAGAGTATTCAAACAGCCTGTCTAACAAAGGGACACAATAAGCAAACCAGATTGCCAGATAGAATGGAACAAATATACCTGGTTCCTAACAACCAGCACAAGACTTTTTCGCAGTTCATCGCTGTAAGGAACACCTTCGACCAGAGTAACAAATGCATATATCCCCTGTCCTTTAACCTTTCACGCAGACTCCAAAAGAACAGATTAGAGTAGAGAAGGGAAAACTCCATATTTAACTGAGACGAGAACTAGACCATGAAAGTACCTCATGCTCCACACCAACCACAGCTGCTTCAGCACACTGAGGATGTGAAACTAGAGCAGATTCCACTTCAGCTGTGCCAATACGATGTCCACTGCATGTGGTAAAAATACTTCATACAACAAACAAGTAGAACTACAAGTTCAACTAGCTATAAAAAATAGTACCTTCAAACTACTCGCTTCCAATTGAATTAGCACTATAAAAATATGAAAATTCATGTGCAAACTATACCTCACATTAATCACATCGTCTACTCTTCCAGTGAGCCAATAGTAACCATCTTTGTCCCTGAAACAGAAATTTGATGGGAATCAGTCAAAACTGCTTCAAGAAATCAGAAGGAAAACGAATTATGCATATATGTTCCATTATGACGACGTATATAGACAAACCAGGAGTGTACTTCACTGGAAAATACCTGCTGCAGCCATCACCACTGAAATAATAGCCAGGGAAGGAACTAAAGTACGTGGTTTCATATCTTTCGTGATCCCCATGAAGTGTTCGGAATGCCCCAGGCCACGACCTTTTCACACACAGATACCCGCTGCACTCACCTTCAATCTCAACACCTTTCTCGTCCACAATTACTGGCTGCATGATTTTAGATAACATGACCATATGTTGGAGAAAGACCATAGACCAAATTTTAGAGGGTTTTCCTTGATCCACATTATCATGATAAATAAAGAAAAATGCTGCATGACTCCAGTTTTAACTTTCCTTAGATACACAGAGTGATCATGTATTAAATCCTAAATATATTCAGCCATTCTCAAAGGTGGTATTCCGGGGCATGGGTGACACTATCACATACTTGGAGATCGGTTTCTACAATAATATCATTCCAACAATACCAAATAAAAGATTGGTTTTTAATCATACTTGGAGATCTGTTAATATCTCAGATAGGTACCTGGACTCCAAAGAAAGGAAAAGTAGCAGAACCAGGTTTCTGCGGCCACGCTCCTGGTAAAGGAGTAATCTAGAAGGAAATAATTAAGACTGAAGTAAGATATTAATTTTTCTGTGGGTGATAATAATGATGAAATAAGCAGTAACTACAGATACCATGAAGCCACCGGTTTCTGTTTGCCACCATGTATCAGATATAGGACACCTTGCATCACCTATCACATTGAAAAACCACCTGCTCAAAGACAAACAAAAACTTGAAGAGGCATGTCATGGATGTCTTATTTACGGAAAAAGGGACCCACAAAAGATCTATTTGTATAGTTGACACCTCCATGCACTTGGATTGATAGGCTCACCCACACTTCCAAGCACCCGTAAAGATTTGCGTGAACGTCGAGAGACATACTGAAAAGTCAAATAAACATTATAAATATAAGTTAAGCCACTTGTATTTGTTGATATTAATGTTATTAATTAGTGTTTAACTAGCAAAAGTATGGAGTTTTACCATTTCTTTTTTATGAAACAAGTATATTATTGATTGAATGGAAACACCCCACAGACAAGATGTATATATAAAGCATAAAATTTTCATACAAAGCATAAAACAACATCCAATCATCTGTAATCTATGTCGGACTCTTCGAAAATAAACGGATGCATGTCAGACCCTTCATAAGTATTGCATTTTCGGAGGATCCAATATACACTCTGATGAGGGATACACAAGGATGAATAAAGAAAATTATCTTTCCACTCTATTACATTGACATTTCCTTGTATTGTTCATTTCCAAATATCTTTCTTAGAGGGTGTTTGCATTGGCCTACTTTTATGTGTTTTTGGCTTTTAAGCTCTTCTTTATTTTTGAAGGTGTCTGGGAAAGACAGAAAGTACTTTTAAGCACTTCTTTTGGGCTGAAAAAGGACAAAAATAAGCCAAAAGCCAAAAGTAGGGTACTAACAACTTGTGGCTTTTAGCTTTTAGCTTATAAGCTACTTAAAAAAGCCAGTCCAATCACCCCCTTAATAGGTGAAATCATTTACTTTTTCTTTTTGGATGAAGTAACAAATTTCATTAAAAGGGTAAGCTTAGAAAACGATATGGTTCCTACAAAAGACACCTAATATTCTATACATCCTCGTGGAAGCACCAAAAAAAAATATGGAATAAGAGGCTATTCCTCAATTATATGAAATCCTAACTCCAACAAAAGCTCTCCTACTTTTCTCTCCACACTGTCCATATAAGTTCTAGTGGAGCAACAACATCCCATGTTAAACATTGTTTCTTTCTTAGTGTTTGACATCACTCACTTGAGGCCGAACTATCTCATAATTTCTCACCACAAATGAGATGCTATCCCACTATATAAAGGGGGTGATTCACATATCCTGTTGTCTTTACACATGAAGCACCAAAGAAGTAACCTTCCTCAAGTTCACTATTGTCAAAATCGCGCCTCACACAACTAACCAAGTTCTCTTTAAGAAAAAGCTTTCTAGGTACCCTAGGGATCCATACCAAGATGTGTGAAAAAGCTGACTCCTTCCTAATCAAAAGTTTCTCATACTTGACAAAATAGACTTCATTCCCCCACCTCTATTTCCATACAACTTGACTATCCTGTGAATTTCTTTGTTTGCGAAGCAAATCGACCAAATTTTGAAATTCTTCAGCCTCCCAGCTCCTAAACCTCAAATCCTAAATCACTTGTCCCCCTTGCAGACTCCATAATTGTAGGATTCATGTTTGTGTTTGTGCATGAGATTCTTACATGTTTGGAAATATAATTCTCAAAAAATGTCCCCCGACCCCCCCACCCATGTCTCCAAAACTCATCTTACTCCCATCACCTACCTTGAATGAAATATTCCCAACAACAACATATCAAGTGTATTCCCACCAAGTGTGGCCTGGGGCAAGGGCGGCTCAAGCATATTCGTGGCCTAAGGTGATAATCAAACGGAGGCCTTCAAATTTTAAGAAAAAATAACTTTCTTTCAATGTAACTCTATTTTCAAAATTACATAATCGATTTTTTCTAATTATTCTTTTTTTAAGTAATAATATAATCAATGCATTTAATCTTTCTTGAGACATAGTACACTACATATATGAAATTCTAATAATAATTTTTTCCTTTTATATAAACAAATTATTTTTTCTATAAATAACATTCAATTTTTTTTAAAAAAATTATTTATATTATTATAAAAAATGAGGTCCCTCAAATTTGGGGGCCTAACGAGTCCGCCTATTTTTTTACAAGGTAGAGCCGCCCCTGTCTGGGGGTGTAAGTGTACGCAGTCCATACCACTACCTCGGATGAGGTAGAGAGGCTATTTTCGATAGACCAATGGCTCAAGACACAAAACAATAAAAAGGCATAATAAAAACAAAAAAAAAAATGTAATAACACGCCAATAGATAATAACAGAAACAAGACATCCACAGACTAGTACAAGACACTACGAACATGAAGCTACAAGACACACGTAATGCACTTACGACCACGGGCACGACAATAAAGCACTCCTACCTATTAGCAAGGACGTACTCCCACCACCTACTAATCCTCTATCCTAATTCGTGATCTCCACATCTTCCTATCTAGGGTCATGTCTTTTGTAAGCTATATAATTGTTCCATGTCATGTCTAATCACCGTCCTCCAATGTTTCTTCGGCCTACCTTTACCCTGCTTGAAACCATCCATAGCCAATTTTTCACACCTCTAAACTGGGGCATGCGTGCCCCTCCTCATCACATGCTCGAACCATTTCAACCTCACTTCCCGCATCTTGTCCTACACCGAAGATACTCCCACCTTCTCTAAAATAATCTCATTTCTAACCCTATCTCTCCTAGTAAATCCAAATATCCATCGCAACATCCTTCAACTTTTGGATATGAGAATTCTTCATTACCCAACACTCCGCTCCATACAGCATAGTTGGTCGGTCTGTTACTCCGTAGGATTTGCCTTTAAATTTAGGAGGCACCTTATCACAATGAGCCTTCATTTCATCCACCCTGCAACAATACGGTGTGAGACATCCTCATTAATCTCTACATTTCCTTGGGCCATAAACCAAGATACTTGAAACTATCTCCTTTTCAAATGACTTGGGAATCCAGCTTCACTACCACGTCCGCCTCAAGCGTCAACTCATTGAACTTGCACTCCAAATACTCCGTCTTAGTCCTGCTCAACCTAAACTTTTTAGACTCTAGGGGTTGTATCCAAACCTCCAATTTATCATTAACACCTCCCCGAGTCTCGTCAATTAGAACAACATCATCTGCAAATAACATACACCAAGGCACCTCTCCTTGAATATGCCGTGTCAAGAAGATGACCCCAGATATTTCCACTGAACTCATTTCTCTATTTTGATGAAGTGTTTAATATATCACAAAGGCATTAAGAAGATAAATAGTTACAAAAGAGGAGATATCAGTTTATACGACTAAAGAGCTGACAGATCCAAAGATTTATCATAAGACTAAAGAGCTAATAAAATCCCAAAAAGATCTGGGTTATACACGGGTACGATTAACTTAGCTAAAGAGAGTAGCCAGACATCTGCCTTGAGATTGAAGCTGGCAGATTGCAATACTATCAAAATAATTTTGGTTTCTTTTTAGCCATAAGCACCACAAAACACAAGAAAGAACCATAGAGCAGATTCTTCTGATGGCCTTCCCAACTTTCCATGAACTCCAACAGACAAAAAGTTCCCTGACAGTGAACGGCATAGGCCATTATAGACCAAAAAGAGAGAGGAACATATTCCACACATTTGTAGCAATTGGACAGTGAAAGAACAGGTGGTTAATGGACTTAGAGATGCAATGGCACATGTAACATCTGTTAGCTAGAAGAAATTTCCTTTTCATGAGATTGTCTAGAGTTAAACAAGCTCATTTTAAGGTGATCCAGTACAAACAAGAATCTTTGGGTGGTAATTTAGTTTTCCAGATGAATTTTCAAGACCATTGGTTATTTAAATCATTGTTTGAGCTCAGAAGTTGGTAACCTTCTTTGACAGAGTAAGAACCATGCTTGTTACGGCTCCACTTACGTCTGTCACTTCTATGAGTGAGAACTGGACTACTTTGCAAACTCCCAATCTATGCTATCATGTCTTCAATTTCCCAGTCATTAGGTGTCTTATTAGGTGTAGATTCCATGAGTTGTCCTCCCAATTCTGAGCAATGATTGAATCTAGATTAGTAGTTATAGGAACAACCTGGGAAAGGCATCCTCAAGAGTATTAGAGCCAAGCCATTTGTCTTTCTGGCATAGAAGATGAGCCCCATTTTCCACTTGCGAGGAAGAGTTGAGAAAGAACTCATCCCACAATCCACTGATATATTTCCACAATCCAGACTCATTAAGGAATTAAAACTGGGTTGAAGCACCAATGGCTAGTGCTACCACATTCAGCTCGGATAATCTCCTTCCAAAGGTCAACATCATCTTGATTAAACCTCCAATGCCATTTCATTAACATACACATTTGTTGTGTACTACTAAATCCTTTTCACCAAGACAACTTGATTAGATGAAATTTTTGACTTCCACTGTTACCTTTCCACAAAAAAGACCTCCTTAACTTGTCGAGTTAATATTGAACCTCGGTATTCAAAACAAAGACATAAATAAGTTGGAATACTATCAAGAATACAGTTGATGAGTGTTACTCCACCACCAAGAGAAAGGTATTGTCATTTCCACGAGGCCAATCTTCCCTCAAACTTTTCAATGACCACGTTTCAAATCTCTACTGATCTGTGACTAGCACCTAGCACCTTGGGGGAGACATCCTAGCACCTAAGAAGACACGTCTCTCATATAAGAGTTAAAAGTAAATTGTTAAGCTTCTCTATTACTCAACATTGCAAATTTCTCGTGCACTCATATGAAAGCATGAATAAGTGCCTCCCATACGAGAAGTATATATGCCATGGACAATATAAAATGCCTTTCCATCAAATCAATTCTTCTAAGTATATAGATAATCATGAGTCATGAATGTCAAGCCAATCAAGTGGTTTGCTCATTTCTTACAACTCGCTCCCAAGAGTAGTCCTAGTTAAATTGTAGGAAGAGATCCCACCCTAAAACTAAGGAGTTCTATTGGTGCTTCAATAGAGTTGAGTCATGTCTACATCACAAAATACAACTGAATCATTTGCAAAGAACAAGTGAGAAACTTGAGCATATCTAGAGTCCTTGAAGAAGCTAAGAAATCCTTCGATCAACCCCTTACTTTCATCTTGCTTAATGCTTCCATAAGCAAAACAAATAACATGGGTGTGATAGAGGGAGAAAAAAAAGAAAACATACACCAGTCGTGGCTATATGTGCAAATACTTGAGAGAGGATGTGAATGAGTCCGCTAAGATAGATTGCATTGGACCACTTTAAAGATATCATGTTAACTGGGCTTAAGACGGAAAAAAAATATGTCTAGGATAGGATGTAGATCTTTTGCATTTATGTGGGTACTATGGCGAGCAAGAAATGCTAGAGTATTTGAGGAAACATCTTGCAAAAATTACGACAAACTTCATCTTTGTTAATTTTTTTATTGCATCGATGAGGTTCCAGTCAACCTAGATAACTAACTGTTATTTGCAAATAAGAATATTTTTTGGGGAGGTTCTTGACTTTCCTATATGACATATGCCAGAGTTCTTCCTCCGAGAATTTCTTTTGCAACCACCCTCCATTGTTCGCACTGTTGCCAAATTCTATTCCTTCTAAAGTTGTTCAAACTGTTTCTCTTCTGAACAAAGATGTATAGAATCTCACACTATTCATCCACTTTCTTTTCACCCGATTACTTCCCTTCCCATGCTTATACTGCATCCACATAATTCTTCTCTTGGTAAGGTTCTAACGGATGAAAGAAGTTTGTTTTACAATATTCCCTTTTTAATCACAACACGCTCGTTTATTTTCGCCAATCGATCTTTGAGAAATTGCATGTTTGCTAGTTCCCCTTCAACTTCTTCCTCGTTTAACAATAAGCCCCCTTACGCCCATTTTCTTAATATTTTTCATTGGATCCATCCTTTTTTATTTCCATTCTCCCAAACATTTTCCTATTCCATCTTCTCAATTCCCTTTTCTGCAAATTCTATTTTCTGGCAAACAAAAAAATTGTGCGCGATCCCCCCGCACCGACTTGGTGTCCTCTCCACCAGCTCATTACTAAATCCACAAGTTTTCCGACATTAAACACATATTTCTGGATTTGAATTAAACCTGATTTCTTTTTGTCCTACTACAATAAAGTATTCTGGGGGTGAGATCCGAAGCTAATTCGAAATGCAGACACTTTGACATTCTCGAAGATTTCTCCCAACCTATTGCACTGAGCAGTCTATCTAGTTTGAGTCAGTGCTAAGTGAATTTTTAATCTACCACAGGTAAATCCACAAGTTAGTGAAGATTGACATGTCAAAGTGTTCCATTACCCTAGAAAACTGCTCCATCCTATACTTGAATGCCATGCAGTTCCCAAATTTGACCCCTCACCTATTGGCTTAATCCTCACAATTTTGAACAAGGAACTTCCCATAACTCTTCCCTTCCTCTAATCCTAAAAGACCAACATTCGCTCATGCTCACCCCCTATCCCTTGTCAAAAAACCATCTCCCTAACCCGCTCACCTCCCCCCCCCCTCCCCCAGACTAAAACACTCCTAATAATTGGTAGTATCTCCTAGTTTTTCTATCTTGTAAACACCACATTAGTGATGTCACTTTTGTTTGGGTCACTCATCTCCCCTCATTCTTGTTGTTGCTAGTTTAATCTATTAGATCAGGTATACATTTGTTTGCTTAACTATGCCAACGCATCTCCTCACATGCAAGTTGAATCCTTTTCATGGAACACGTGCATATTTTTTTTATGGACGGCAATTGTGAGAGTTCGAACCGGGGATCTCCATCTACTACAATACTATATTAAATTGTGTGACTACCCAAGTAATTCCAACTCAAAGTAACTATAGGAACACGATGTATTTGGCCTTCAAAACAGATGCATAGAAGGAAAGTTTTAAGATAAAAAATGGAAGAAGGATTGAGGAGGCAAGTTGCAGGGAGGAAATGAGGAAAAAGTGAGAAGAGGACAGAGTAATTGTAGACATAATAAAGTGTGCAATCATTAACAGCTCTTTGGCATAAACTATGTTTGAAACATCAGTTTCCAAAGTTGTATCTTTTCTTTTCTAAATTTAATTACTGTAAGAATATGAGTACGAATAAGAATAGTATATAAAATCCTACTTAGAAAAGGATTATAATGTAAAAAAGGGCAGCCCGGTGCACTAGGTGTCCTGGAAAGGGCCACATCACAAGGGTGTATTGTATGCAGCCTTACCTTGCATTTCTGGCAGAGGCTGTTTCCAGGGCTTGAACCCATGACCTCCTGGTTACATGACAACAACTTTACCAGTTAAACACACAATTCAATAATATTTTTTTCTCCATTATTTTTCACATGGTATTAGAGCATTGGTGAGAAACTTCAAAAAAAAAAAAAACCTCAGTCGTCGTACGTCAATTTCCGGTGACTGATTTGTGTCATTATTATTTTCTGGGTTGTGTGAAAAATACAACACCTTCAAGAGGATTGAGAAGCTCAGGCGACAAAAACCCAACCAAAACCACCGAAAAATTACAAGCCATGCGCTCCCACGCGCCTGCCGGAACTCTGTTTTTCCAGATCTGTCTCGCACGTCGCGCGTGACCCTTTCTCCAATTGAATTTTTAAGTTGTTCCTTTCTTTAAGGTCACCCAGCTGTTCCGACCCCCCACCAGTTTCCTTTTTCGAATTCCGATCACCGGAACCCTAATTTCGGTGACTTCCCATTTTTTTTAGCGAAATTTCAACAATATTCGACATTCAGATTTTGTTTCTTGGTACTATCAAGTCAAAATTTCCAAGATGTCTTTTGGGTCCAAAAATACTGGAATTGGAAGTTCAAGTCCTGTGATTACTTCTAAACCATTAATGGGAAGTTCAAATTATTTAGCACGGGCTTCCACAGTTGAGTTGTGGTGCAAAGGTCAAAGGTGTCCAAGATCACTTAAAGATCAAGGCTAGTGTGGTAGATGAAAAGGCAAAATCTAGCGTGAAAGATGCGAAATCCAAAGAACAATGGGAAAAAGTTGACGCTCAATTATGTAGTCTCTTGTGGCGATCTATTGATTCCAAGTTGATGCCCTTGTTTCGCCCATTCCAGACAAGTTATTTAGTTTGGGAAAAGGCTTGTGCTTTATACACTAATGACATATCTCGTTTTTACGATGTGATATCTCGAACGACTAACTTGAAGAAACAAGAATCTGATATGTCTACTTACTTGGGACAAGTACAAGTAGTCATGAGAGAATTTGATACATTGATGTCCGTCACTGTGGATGTGTAAAAACAACAAGAGCACAGACAGATGTTTTTAGTTTTTACACTCGCTACTGACCAGGATTCAGTACGTGATCGAATTTTAGCTAGTCTCACGGTTTCATAAATTGATGAGTTATTCTCTCGTCTGCTTCGACCTGTCGCACCTCCCAGACATAAGTAATTTCATCCATCACCATTGACCCCTCTATTCTTGCATCTCAAACCATAGCATTGGCGAGGAGGAGGTCGTTCTCGAAAATCTCGATCAAAGTGTAGTTATTGTCATAAAATTAGACACACTTAGGATATATATCATAACTTCCATAAAAGTTATGATCCTTTACAGCAATAGGATCATAACTCATCCTACTACATGAGTTCTTTTGGAATCAAGCAAGCAAGCAGACATCTCCACAACCTAATCAACCATTCAATAATGCTCATATTGCCCAGACAGAATATGATGAATTCCTTCAGTATCGAGCAAGTAAGCAGACATCTCCACAAGTAGTTGCTTAGCCTAATGCTTTTGTCGCTGGTAATTCTGTTGCTTGTGTTTCACAGTCTAGTACTCTTGGATCATGGGTCGTGAACTCAGGTGCTTCTGATCATATTTCTGATAACAAATCACTTCTGTCTGATATTGTTTATTTGCAATCTCTTCCTGCTATTACTTTAGCCAATGGGGTCCGAACAAAACCAAAAGGAGTTGGACAAGCCAAACCCCTATCTTCTGTGACTCTCTGTTCTTTATGTCGTTGGTTGTCCTTTTAATCTTGCATCTATTAGTCATTCGACACATGTCTTTCATTGTAATATAACACTTTTTGATGATTCTTTTCTAATGCAGGACTGCAATACAAGACAGACGATTGGCACAGGACATGAATCACAAGGCCTTTACCATCTTACCTCTTCAAATTCCTTCACAGCATGCTCTGTTACAGATCCTCTAGACCTAATTCACAAACGTTTGGAAACATTTGAGTCTATCTAAGCTATAGAAGATGGTGCCTGGTTTGTCTAGTTTATCCACATTAGATTACGAGTCATGTCAACTTGGGAAACACACCCGTGCTACTTTTTCACGTAGTATTGATAGCTGTTTCGAGTCTATTTTCTCATTAGTTCATACTGATGTTTGAGGTCCTAGTAGAGTCAGTTCACCCTTAGGTTTTCGTTATTCTGTTAGTTATATTGATGACTTTTCAAGATGTACTTAGGTTTTCTTAATGAAAGATCTTTCTGAGTTATTTTCTAAATTCAAAAATTTCTGTGCTGAAATACAAAATCAATTTGGTGTTTCCATGTGTACTTTTCGTAGGAATAATGCTTTAGAATACTTTCCTCTCAGTTTCAGGAGTTTATGACTCATCAAGGAATTATTCACCAGACATCTTGTCCGAAAACCCTCAGCAAAACGGTATAGCAGAAAGGAAAAATAGGCATTGTCTTGAGACTGCTCACTCTCTTCTCATATGTTTTGCTGCATTTTTGGGGCAATGCAGTCCTCACATCCTGCTATCTAATTAATAGAATGCTATTATCTTCCATTCAAAATCAGGTTCCCCATTCCATACTGTTTCCACAGTCACATCTCTACTCTATCCCCCGTGTCTTTGAGAGCACATGTTTTTATCATAAATTAGCCCTTTGTGCTCTCAAGTGCGTCTTCCTTGGTTATTCTCGAGTTCAAAAAGGATATCGTTGCTATTCACCAGATCTTCATTACTACTTTATGTTCGTCGATGTCAAATTTTTTGAATCTCAACCTTACTATACATCTTCTGATCATCCTGATAGCTCTGAGGTCTTACTCGTATCTCCAGTCTTACCCACACCAACCTTTGATGAATCAACAATTACTTCTACACCTCCACCTGCAGTGCCACCACTTCTGACTTATTATCTTCGTCCACGTCCAACATTAGTCACATTCATGTCATGCGTCAGACGTTGCGCCAATCAGTTGTACTTTGAAAAGGTATATGTTCCACTCGTAATGCTAACCCATATTATACTTTCTTGAGTTATCATCGCCTATCATCACCCCAATATGCTTTTGTATCATCTTTGTATCACCCAAGCATGCCTTATACATTCTTGAGGAGACAGGAATGATATGATGTGGACCAAATGAAACTCCTATGGACCAAAATGCTGAACTTCTGCCAGGCCGGGGGAACCACTCAGTGATCCTGGAAGGTATAGGCGGTTGGTTGCAAAGTTGAATTACCTCACAGTGACTAGACCTGATATATTGTTTCCTGTGTTGTAAGTCAGGTTATGACTTCCCCTTGTGATAGTTATTCAGATACAATTGTTCGTATTCTGCGGTATATAAAGTCAACTCCAGGTAAAGGACCACTCTTCGAGGATCAAGGTCGTGAGCATATCATTGGATATACATGCTGATTGGGCAGGATCACCCTCTGATAGACGTTCTACATCCGGATATTGTGTTTTAATAGAAGGTAATTTAGTGTCCTGAAAGAGTAAGAAACAGAGTGTGGTTGCTCGATCTAGTGCAGAATATCAAGCAATGGTTGTAGCAACTTGAGCCAGTTTGGATTAAACAATTGTTGAAGAACTAAAATTTGGAGAAACCAGTGAGATGGAACTTGTGTGTGATAATCAAGCAGCCCAGCATATCGCATCAAATCCAATGTTTCATGAGAGGACTAAACATATAGAGATTGATTGTCACTTTGTCTAAGAAAAGATACTCTCAAGATATATTGTTACAAAATTTGTGAAGTCAAGTGATCAACTTGCAGATATCTTCACCAAGCCCCTCACCGGTCATCGTATTAATTACATTGTAATAGGCTAGGTACATATGACTTGTATGCACCAGCTTGAGGGTGGTGTTTAGAATATAAGTAGGAATAGGAATAGTATACAAAAAAAAGATTATAATGTAGTGTCTATAAATAGGATCTCAATGTAATTATGTAAACACACAATTCAATAGTATTTTTTGCTCCATTATTTCTCACAATTATGAAAAGACACTCGATAATATATTTTTCCATTTACTTGATTATATCCTCGGGCTTATCATGCACACTGCATGATATCTCAATAGGGCTTAAGCTCTTGTACAAGGTGTGTTTTTTGTTTGTGTAGCCACTAAACCAGCTCTATAATTGACATTTAAATGCCGGTTATTCTAACTACATACAATGAAAAAGTATGTTGGAAGTACTGAACAACAACCATCTAAACATCAATGAAAATAAGTAGATGTATACTTGCCTCATCTCCCTCACGCATCAGAGATCTCACCAGTGTTGGAGCTGTATAAAATATAGAAACCTTATACTTATCAACAATATCCCAACAACGTCCGACATCTGGATAATTTGGGGCCTACAAAATAAACATAACAAAATGTTAGGAAGAAGATGCTAGGCAAGTGAAACCTTGCACAAAGATGTTATATATAAGCAAATTTTTCAATTCTAAAACTAAAAAAGTAGATGGCAAAACATCTTCCATAGGACAAGAAAATTCAAAACCAAAAACCTAAATATAAATGGGTCAGCATGTGTATTATTATCGCTATTAAGAGGAGAAAAGAATCAGAAAAATTGCCTAATGCACTGCATTAATTTATTAAATCAGAAAAACTGGATGCAAAAAAAAAAAAAAAAAAAACTGAAATGGAAATATCACTAGTACAATTATATTAATAACGTAAAAATGATAAATTCAATTAAGTATAACAAACTGGAAAAAACAAAAACAAGAAAGAAAGAATTGAAAAAACAAAGAGAATTATTTGTCATCCCCTCCCAGCAAACAGTCCAGCGAAATAGTTCTGCCACTGCAAAGAATTGAAAAAAAATTGACCACCCCTTCCAGAAGAAGAATTGCTAGTCCTTCGCATCGCTTCATCATTTTTTTTTGAACACTGCTTACAAGTTTAATTGATTTTGGATTTCATTTGAATTGGAAGTCTACTGCTATCCATAAAGAAGTTCTTCCTACCAAAATAAAATCTATGATTGGCTCCAAGTATAATTCCCACCAAATAAAGGTGGGTCTATTAACTCCACTTGTTCAATGCATTCTGAAAATTCCAACATCGCTCTGGTTCTTCTTCTATTTGATTTCCTCTCCCCACAACTCCAATTTTGTTGATGTCTCCACAAATAACCCAGAGTCCAGGGAGTAATTCTCTCCTGTGATTTCCATCCATAAATCTTTCCCATCTCTGCCTCTATTTGGGGACCATAAATTGCAGTGAAAGACCAACTGAACTTTTGCAAAAGACTCTCAAAATGTACTCTAATACTATCATTTCCAGCAGCTACAGAACCCCTTTCCACACTTTTTTTTTATAACCGTGGTGTCCGGGCCAACTTTCGCGCACCTCAACTAAATCCATGGGATACCTGCCACCTAGTGTTTATTGCCTCTGCTGGGATTCGAACATGAGACCTGGGGTTCTCAACCCACTTCATTGACCACTAGGCCAGGTTCCATACTCTTTTTTTTAATAAAGGTAATTTGCCCATTCCATACTTTTTTATCCCATAACACCAAAATTCCCCCTTTTCTTGCTCAGCCTTCAAAAACACAAAATCCACCCATCTCCCGGCCAAATTTGGCTAATAACCGACTAAGAGATGAAGTTCAACTTGGTTTCCTGAAAACAGTAGATAGCAGCCCTCCATTCAATCAGCAACAATTTCAACATCCTTCTTCTTTTGTCTCTCTTGCCAAGACCCTGACATTCCAAGATATAATCTTCAAATTCATGAGTTTCCGAAAGTGAGCTTTCTCCCCCTCAAGCTGCCTGAACTATCTTTCAACATAGTATTTTTAGGTGTTCTTTGTATCTCTTGTTGTCAATTCTAGTAAAAAGTTGCACTGCTTCTCCTTCAAACCCACAAAGGTTACCGCCCATCAATTTACTCAACTTGATAAAACAATTTCGCCCCCAAGCTGTAGATTCGACCTCTGTTATTTGAGATGGAGTTTGTGGATCCTAACCTTGATGCCATTCAAGGAAATGAACTTCTTCAGCAATACTGATAGGAGGAGTTTGCACTGAAGTTAAATTCAATAGATCAATTTCAACCACTCAATGTTTACCTTCTCTAACATCCAACTCATCTACCATATGCTACACAATACTGTGAGAAAGAGGAAGAGGATTAAGTTAGATTTTAGATCTGCTCCTGTTCTGCGCAACATTAATTTCTAAGGTGACAGGGTCTAGCCCCGATGCGTCTTCTCATAATACATAATAAGTTGTTTCAGTGAATGAAGTGATCGGTTCGGGACTTAAAAATTTAAAATTAGAGACAATATCCGACCTATCATTCCATTGGATGCCGCTCCCATTAAAAGAGACCCAAATTTATTGACCTTAGTTGCTATTTGCGAATGCGTGACTTCAGCATGAGGTTCAAATTTTTCTTTTTTGTTAGAGAAAGGTAACATTAACTTCTATATATCCACAAGTATACTACAACAAAGTGTAGCCCCCCTCCAAAAAGTTCTACTTACAACACCTAGGATATTCTAGTTCCAACCTGATACAAGCATGAAGAGCACAAGGATTACAAGATCTTTATTAAGGTACCAAGCTCGGATTTGGAAAGAGAGTGAAGGCCTTTTGGAACCATTTCAAAGTCGTGGCATAGGTTGAAGAGAGAGAAAGGAACATTACACTCCCTAGGCGCCTCACTTGAAGGGCATTTTGGTCTTCTACACTTCATCACTTACACTCAAGAGGCGCCTCACCATTCAAGTTCATTAAGGGCATTGTGGTCTTTTGAGACCTCTCTTTTACACTCCAAAGGAGCACCCTTCATTAAGGGTATTTTAGTCTTGGTTTGTAATAAGTATAAATAGACAATTAGGCTTCTATTTTCATTAGTTTTGATGAATTCATTGAGTGATACTCAAATTGTATTTTCTTTCCTTAGTGTAGGGCTTGGAAAAGCTATTCTAGTGTAGGTCTTGGAAAAGACATTGAAACTAGGGTTAGCTTGAGTGTGGATTCACTTGAGTTGACATTTTGGCAAGAAAGGTGGGTGCTTGAGGAATTGATCCCTTTGTGTCCACCTAAGAGTGTGGTGTTATCCTTCATTGGTATTGTGTGTCTTGGTGTTTGATACACACCTTGGTGCTATTCATTGGTGTAGGTGTATGTCTCACTATCTATCCTTTACTTAATGCAATTCTCCCTTTTGTTTTGTTTGAATCCGTGTTTCTCTTCTTCATCTTCTCTTCTTTAGTTGCTGATTTTTGGTTTCTTAGTGTGTTTTCACGTTTTTGTTCAAGTTCTAGGTTAGATCTTGTATCACAACCAGTCAATAGCATTAAGAACATCTACTAAATTGCCTATCATTACATGGTTACACCAAAAATAATAAAGGACTCGGTTGTCCATCTTTAGCTTTTGCATGCTGCTCTGTCTTCCTTCAAAGCAACTCTGGTTCTTTTTCTCTCCAAATAGTCCACCAGATGCAAGCTGGAACAATCCTCCATCTCTCCTCTTTTTTTGCTGCATTGCCATCTCCGTTCCAGCACTTTAGCACTTCTGTAATTCTTGCAGGTTTTACCCATTGTATCTTTCCCTTGTGGATGAACATCTGCCACAGTCGAGCTATCCAATTGCAATGTAAAAAGAGATGGTTAACTGTCTACTCCTGTTCTTCACATAAATAGCACCTAGAGCATAGATTAAACTTTCTTTTGTTCAAATTCTCATGTGTCAACCTGCTTCCTTTGCCAAAAGCCATATAAAATAATTCACTTTGTTAGGGATTTTTGTTTTCCAGATCATCTTCCAAGGCCAGCCTGCTACCTGGTCTTCAGCAGACTCAGCTCTCTATAGGCAGATCTATCGGTGAACACACCCCTACTCTCCCCCTTCAACAGCAACCTGTCATCTTCCCCTGTTAAATCTATAACCCAAGCCATTGTGTCATGAAAAGTTGATATGGTTGCCATTTCCCAATCATTTAAATTCCTTCTCAGATGAATGAGGTTCAAATTTGAACCCCAATAATTCTCCCTCCGCTCCACTTCTCCTTTTAGAAACTCCTTTGTGCAATCCCCTTTACCCATAGGATTTACCCCATTTTTCCTCCAATGACAAGTGATCAATCTGTCCCACCGAAGACACTCCCCCTCCCTCCAATTACACAATGGTTTTTCATCTTCTCTAGAGGAACCTAGACTTAAATCAGACCACCCGAGGGTCATGTCGTTGGCACTGCTGCTATTCTTTCCGACCATTTTTTGGCAAATTGTTGTTTTTTTCCACACCATAGGATTCTTGAAGATCAATTCCACTGATTCCACCTCTATCGATGATGGAATCAAATCAGGTGGCCCTTTGACTATCAATCTAGTCCACCAGCTGTGGCGGAACCAGAATTTTCACCAAGGGTTGTCAAAATATAATGCAGTAAGCTCACGAAGAAGTCAATACATAATATACATAAAAATATTTTTTTACCTAGCTACATTGTAATTTTTGGACAAAGGGGATTGACACCCTTGAATACACGTCACTCCGCCACTGCCCACCAGAGATGGTTTCTCGATAGTGTTTCATTCTCAGTTTCTAATCACCCAGCACACTTCTTCCTAATCTCTTTAAACATCTTATCAAACATAAATGTAGACGCATCCCCACTAATTTAATCTATACCATCTTCAGAGAACAGTCTCGCGTTGGTGACCACCATTAAAGGTTCAACACCAGATTTTGCTGTTGCCATTCACCCATTTTGACTCTTTGCTGCTTCCTCCTATGATGGGAATTCAAACAGGAACTTGAATCCAATCATTTCAAATACACGAACTCCTCAAGATACTTCCCAAATATTTCGTACCCATCTTACATCTGCGTGTTGGGATTTCACTTCGAAGATCTACAAATCTGCTAGCCAAATAGTTTTGAAGAGATTCCGACCTATGTTTAGTAGTGTTAGAGTCGACATATAATCTGACGAGTGTTTTTGACCCTAGGTCTTCTTCCAACCATCCCTTTGATTTGGTTGTATCTGAATAACCCCCGATGGTTATCCTGTAGTAGTCTGGCATTCTGCAAAACACCGTATCTTTTTTGCCACATCAACCACATTGTGTGAGAGTTTTGGGATGATTATACTACTCTTCCAAACTCCTTGTTTTGCACGAATGATTATGAATCAGCCATGGATGTTAAGATTGTGTACCACCTAGTACTCATACATCTGATCAGACTCGTTCCACCTTTTGAATACCAAAACTGTTAGAAGCAACAACCATCATCTGGCAGGACCAAAGACCAAAGCAACATTTTTCTGCTGATAGTCTTTCTTTGCTAAAATGCCAGTGAAATCTTCACTGGATATGTTGTTGCTGCTGCTGCTGTAGTCTTTCTTTGCTAAAATGTCATCTTCTCTCAACAGCTCAAACAAATCGAATCAAATAGTCTAGTTTGATCCTTCCAATAATATCAAAAGATTTCATGCATGTCGTGAAGAATAATTTTCTCGCCATAGTAGTGGTTCAGTTTTAAGCTAATCGTTGTAAGAGATTATTGGTAAAGTCCAGATACTAGACAAAGAAGAGTTGCAAGGAAGGAACGGTAGATTTCCAGAAAAATAAAAGAAAGTTAAACTCGTTAAAGAGTTGTTGAGGAGAGAGAAGGTAGGGAGTGGGCTGTTGAAAGAGTAAGGAAATGAACACGTTCATGGGTAAGAAAGAGAAAAGGTTTAAAGAGAATGGAGTTTCTCTTCTATAATTGAGATCATGTATATGATTTCTTCCTATCTGTCCAAACCTTGGTGGTCAGAGTTTCCTAGTATCTGTGTTGGTGGTAGGTGAGAACAACCTAACCCGGACACCACAATTATTAAAAAAAATAGTTATATTAAGGAATAATTGTGTTTATACATATACATTAATATTTTTCATGTGTCTTTTGTGTATATTTAGATACTTGTGTGCTCGTAAAAGGTTAAAGAACCTCGAGAGTTGGAAAAAAAAAAAAACCTCGTTATTAGGCGTGGTGGAAGTCTAGTAGCACCGTGTCTATCATAGTATTAGTGGTATACATGTAATCTCTTGCTTTTGATATCATGTACCATCCGTTGTTTATTATGTTTCATTTACTGTTTTATTTCGTTGTTGCTACTATTCCTTTTTGAATGCTTTGCACTGCTTTCAGAGTAGTTGTAGGAGCTTGTTCCTGTCTTCGATTTTTGTTAATATCTGTTATTTCCTATACCTAGATTATTGTATTATTTTGTTCAGTTACTATTTGCTATTTCGTTATCATATTTTGTTCCTTGTACTGCTGTTCCTTCTTTTTCTAGACTGCTTTGGACTGTTTTTTCTTGAGTGAAGGGTCTATTAGGAACATCCACTAAACCTCTGAGGTAGAGATAAGGTCTGCGTACACTCTAGTCTCCCCAGACCCCACTTAATTGACTAAACTGAGTATGTTGTTGTTGTAAAGTATAGAAATGCAATGTGTCCACGTTGAGCAGAATGTATCTCAAGGATTCATATAGATGAAACTAATTAACAATACTTAATGTTGGGCTTCTAAAGTCCAAGATATTCACAAGATGAGTGTTGCAGAGATGCAAAACCTAAGATGGGTCTGCAGTCATACAAGATTAGATAAGATTAAAATGATCACATTTGCCAAAAGGTGCAAGTGGCACACAATGAGGATCAAACGAGAGATGGTGGCTTGAGATCAATTGGTGTAAAACGATGGTGAGTGAAGTGTTAAAAATTGATGAGCTATACCTAAAATCACATGAAAGAAAGTTGTCCCAAAAGACCCCAATTTCTTTGGAATCAACACAGACCTAGTTGAAGATAGGACAAAATGCAAGAAAAAGATTCATAGGAGTTATTTTTATTAGTTGAGAATAGGTTTAGGTCTTGTTAGATGACTTCTAATGTTAGTATTGCTATTATTTTAAAAAAAAATTATGTGGTATTCGGGCCAACTTGCGCACATCTCAACTAATTCCATGGTATAGCTACTACCTCCCCTTAACGATAAGTACCAGGTAACTCTATTTACCAAAAATAGACAGATAAGAAGAAATCACATAGTGTTTATATCCCTGTAGGAATTTGAACCTACAACCTCATGGACTCCTTCCACTTTATTGACCACAAGGCCACACCCTTGGGTACGCTATTATTTATATATATAACACTTATTTTTACCATTTTTTGGTATGATGAACAATATGAGTTGAGCTTAAGTTAAGAAACGGGGATTCATATAGCCGACCCTAACTTGTTTGGGACTTGGCATCATTATTGTTGTAATACTATATCAAAAAAAAAACCAAGATTGGGTGGTGTTCCCAATTTGTGTAGATGATTGTGTCATTCGTGGAAAATCATATTATGTTTGTAGATTTCTACCTTTTGGCGATCTGCTTGTATACATGAGATTTTCTCATTATTAATAAAAACTTTTAACTTATTTTAAAGAAATGCAAGAGAAAGAACATTAGAATTAAATTATTCAAACTTGTCCTTCGTTTAAATTACTTTTGTTAAATGCTTTCACTTAATCAAGCTATATTTGGACAAGCAGATGATGTTTGGAAATAATAAAATAAATACCCCTTCAAAAACCACAACAGTTGCTCCATTTAGCAAAGGTCCATAGGTTACATAGCTATGCCCAGTTATCCAACCACAGTCAGCCGTACACCTACAAATATTAAAAGTATCCGGGCAAAATGTATTTCAAAAAATCTGACCTAGTTTAGAATAACGAACAAAATATAAAAGAGACGCTCTTGGAATTACCAATATATGTCTGTCGGCTTGTAGTCAAATGCATATTTGAATGTAGTAGCAGTGTACACCATATATCCTCCCGTTGTATGCAAGACACCCTTAAAATAAACTGAAAAATATAAGACACTAAACCAGTGAAAAAAAGAGGGCAACTCCAGGAAGCATGAAACCTTAGGCTTTCCGGTACTCCCGCTAGTGTAAAGAAGGAAAAGTGGATCTTCCGCATCAACCCACTCCACATCACATGTTACTGGATATTTCAGAATAACATCCTGGAACCACACAAGCATATTGGACTCAAATGATCAACAAGAAGTGAAATTCAGATTGAATACAAGAGCTAAGTGGCCTAAAATTAACAAGACATACAAGGAGAGGAGATGCCATCTGGAAAAATTAGGAAGGAGAAAGCAACAGTGAAAAGCATTAAAAAAATGTTTGCAGTTTTGAAACCCAACATAACTGTGTGTTCATTAACAAAAAACATAATTACTTGGTATATCTGCCAGGCAACCATGCTCATTAACAAAATAAGGGTTCTCTACATATATCTTGCAAGCAACAACTCTTCTGAACATCTAGAGAAATCAAATTACAATTAGAAAATGACATATATTTACATGAATCCTAACTACGAGGGAAAAAAGAATGTAAGAAAGGCATGTCTCAGAGAGATTTCTGCAACTACAGAAGCTTCAGAGTTATAGGTATCAATTCCCTAGTTGAGCTAGGTATCTGAAGCTGCACGTATTGCTCACCTGCCACCAAATGTCTCGTCCCTTAATCCATTTAGTCATTTCCTTTTTCATTGCTGAATCATTTTCATATGTCAAACACACATCTGCAAAGTGAAATAAGAGATGGAGATGAAAACGTATATGCCATAGCAATGTAAAGATGTGGTGCAAAAATAAATTTCCAATAAATGAAAAAGAGACAGATATTGGGCTCTTAATCCATAGGGATGTTTGGTAGGTGGAGTAAACTATTATCGGACAATAGTCTTGGGATTGTAATCCCTGGACTAACTATCCCACCTGGTAGAGGGGATAAGGCGGGATATCCATGATTAAGTCTAGGATAAGATTTATACCACGTTCGGTAGATGGTGGTATAAAATTTATCCCCAGATAAATCTTACACCAGGCTAAATCCTAGGATATCCCACCTTATTCTGCGTACCAAAAGACCCCATAGAGTAAAAAAAAAAAAGGATGGATAAAATCAGCTAAGTTTCTACACTGGCCTCCCCTTCACCGTCTACGTATCAGTTACTCTTGTGAAGACAACGAGCATAAATACCGTCTTTAACTTCTATTTTAATGGACTGAATATCTTTTATAAGGAAACGGAGAAAATAATAAAGCCAGACCACCAACTCTATCTTAACGACCGGTAAAGCCCTCTCTCTAGGATATGGCACTTCACTGCTCGGAGAGGAATGAATTCTTCTCCAAATCATCTCTTCCTTTATTGTTGTTAAGAAAGAAGTCAATTACGTTCGAGCTTTTTGTCAACTGATTCCAATCAAGCAATAGAAAGAAAGGGCTTCCCTATTGAGAATAAAAAGTTCTTCTCTTAGAGAGGCGTTTTCTTCGCTTAGAAAAGCGCTCCTACCATACAACTAAACAAGTGCTAGTAATCAGTTTAGAATCACTTTATAATCCTCAATTTTAACACTTTTTTATAAGGTAAAAAAATAAGACAGTATTTCTACCGGTCATATATTATGTATTGAATTCTTGATAAATTGAGGTCCAGTGGCCTTTTTCTGAGAAAGTAACATGTGGATTATGAACCAGCACTTAGGTGGTGCAAAAACCCTTTAAAATTAATAAGAAGTTAATAAGAAAACAAAGGACTCTAGAACATCTAGGATACCATCTACAAATATAGGAGATTTCTTTGAACCCCAAAAACACAAAAGCAAAATACAGTCAATTTTGATCCTCTGTACTGTCCTACTTTTAACTCAAAGCTTCGGTCATTCCTTTCCTTCCAAACAGTCCACCGTATACATGCTGAGATGCTCCTCCAAATGCTCCTATTTTTCGCTCCAATACCTGCTTCCTCCCAACTGTGAAGAGTGTCAACAACATGGCTAAGCATTGTCCATTGTATGCCCCTGAGATTGATAAAAAATCTCCATAGTTGGTCAGTAATTCTGCAATGCAGGAACAAATGTCTCACTGTTTCTGTTGCCTCTCCACACAAATAACAATGAGTAACTAAGATGATGTTCCCTTTCCTTGAATTCGCATGTGTTAGCACTGCCTTTTTAGCTAGCAACAACGAAAAGCATGCCACTTTCAAAGGTATTGTAGCTTTTCAGATTTGTTTCCATGGACACACGTTACTCCTGCCAAATTTAGTAGCTTGTACCCTGAGTTAACCTTGTTAGCCCCTTTACTGTGCCCACTCCATCATAGTTTATCCATCCCATTTTTCCCCAAATCCCATTATTCTGAGAGTGTTGAGAGCCTTCTCAATGCCCAGTTTACATAAGATTCCAGGCCTCTTTTGAGACAGCCTTGAATCCACTGCTTCATTTGTAATCAAAACTGCATCCATGATCTGTCTTCCCTGGATGAAAAGCCAATTGTTGTGACCCTACCAGCTTTTCCATCACCCCTATTAACCTCTCAGTTAGGACTTCAGACAGTACCTTATAGAAACTACTTATCAAGCTAACTGGTCTGAATTTTTTGAGCTCTTTCTTCTTTGGAATTAAAGCAACGTATGAGGCATTGAAGCTCTTTTCATACATTTCATTTTCAAAGAAGTTGTGGACTGGAGTACCAAGGCCTTAAATGCTCCCTATAGAGTTTGGCTTTGGAGATTTACTAGCAAGCTGGGTAATGAATTCTTCCAGAAGGTCCATTTCAAGCCAGGCAATGGAGTACTTATCAAATTTTTGGAAGATAATGGCTTGGCAACAACACCTTAAAGGAAGAATATCCTGGTTTATTCAATATGGCACTGGACAAGGCCCCCTCAATTGCCCAAAATAAGGAGCAACAAAATCTGGGATGTACATTTCAGAAGACACTCAAGACTGGGAGTTAGAGGATTTGCTAGAATTGCTACTCAAGGTGGAAGCTTCAAGAATTGATGTGTAGGGATTCAAGCAGAACTAGATGAGAGCTTGGCAACCAAGATCAGGCTATTGACTCATGGCCCTGGAAACATCCCACACTTTAGGGACGACAATTTGATTTACCAGTAGACAAGTGAGTTGCTAACCAAAATTTACAAGATATTGGACAGATGCAAACTACTTCCTGCACCATGAAAGTCCACTTT
The DNA here is from genome assembly GCA_030864225.1 of Capsicum baccatum var. pendulum. NCBI lineage: Eukaryota > Viridiplantae > Streptophyta > Magnoliopsida > Solanales > Solanaceae > Capsicum > Capsicum baccatum. The sequence continues at coordinate 188,887,129 of CM061551.1, forward strand.
GTTCATTGGTGAAATAATTTTTTGGACAGATATGGTTTATCCCCGTAAGAGAGCATATTCTAGCTAATTCATTAGAGATTAAAATAATCAACACACCAAAACCCCAATTGACAACCATGAAAATTGAAGTTGTCAACAAAGAATAATGTCAATGAACATATAATGATGGGTTTGACAAGCGTTCAACATTTGGGTAATGAAATTATATACAAGCGTTTGCTACAAATTGCACTATAAAAATACTGAGAAAATTAAATGAATCGGATAGACATTTGATAATCTTCTCACCAATAATGATGCCATTTTGAGCAGATTCTAAAAGGGCATTATCAACAATTTCTTTGAGATATATTATCTTGGACCCCCTCCTAACAGCATTGCATGTTATGACAACCTTTGGTCTGCAATCTATGATCCTTTGAGCAAGAGATTCGGCTGAGAAACCAGCAAACACAACCTGAAGTATAAAACAACCTGGATTATGATGTTTCCTACCTATGTATCTAGATTCTAGTTAGTCTAATTTGGTGAAAGTGAATCAAGGAGGAGGAAGATATGAAATGTTGTTTGGTCAAAATAAAGGCCACGGTTCACTTAGTAAGAGTCAATTTGACCATTTTTTGGAGTGAAATTGGAAGATGATTTATGTGTTTTTTAAAGAAAAATATAGGCATTGCAACACAAAAAAGACAGCTTTAAAAAGAATCCAAATTTAAATGAAAACATAAGTCTAAAGATGATGAAAATTTAACTCAAGAAGGGGGAACGACAACATTCAATTTGAAACAAAAGGAATATAAATTACACTAACTATTACCGAGTGAATGGCACCAATACGAGCACAAGCAAGCATTGCAATTGGTAACTCCATAAGCATGGGTAAGTAAATGACAACTGCATCACCCTTGTGAACTCCAACCTCTTTTAAATAATTTGCTAGCTGGTTTAAGGAGGCTATTAGAAACTTGTATTATATCTTTGCACACTGTTTTATAAGAGGAAAAATAAAAAGATATAAAAATAAAAACCTGGCAAACTCTAGCCAAGAGTTGATTGTACGTCAAAGAACTATCAATACCAGGTTCATTTCCTTCCCAGTAAATTGCTATTTTGTCACCATTTCCAGACTCGATGTTTCTATCCAAGCAGTTGTAGCAGATATTTGTCATTCCACCCTTGAACCACTGTTAAAGAAATAAATGGCGGCCATTAAGAAAAACAAAATTTGGTAACAAGCTTTTTTTGAGAGATAAAATGGATAGGCCACTGACCTCAATCTCGATTTTCCCCTTTCGGACATCAAGATTCTCACGGTAAACCTGTTGGCCCCATTTCTCTCTCCAGTAGAATTGTGATGCAATGTCAGACCAGAATCGGGAGGGATCCTGGACCGACCTTTCATACATTTCCAAATACTAAACAGAAGTTTGGAAGTGTCAAAATTTTTGCATGATAAGGTTGGCAAGGGATAGATTGAGGAAGAGATTAAAGAAGGGGAACCTTGCGAGGAGAAGAAACATGAGCCTGGGTAGAGAAAGCTTCGCTGGGAAAGACGAGATCGTCCTCCTCGGAAGCAAGTGCCTCGCCTAAGATGAGAGCATTCAATCTGGTTATCCTGCCGGCTCCAGAAGGCAAGTGGGACATGGATTCCACATGGCGCAAGTGATTCGATGTAGTCAAGTTCTTCCTTGGACCAGTGAACGGCTGGTCTTCCATCCTCACCAAGGGACTGCCCCCAAATCCAAATCCAGACGGCAGGTTCAGGGGGGACTTGGCAGTTCGAGAGATCGGAATTGGAGGTGATGATGAAGTCAAAATACAGCTCTTGGAAGTGAGAGAGATCGGTAATGGAGGTGCTGAAGTCAAAATACAGCTGGTGCTGCTGTTTATATTTATGTTTATAATAATGGTATGATGGGTCATCCTTCCTTCCATGACTATTTTTATGCTGCTCCCTCCGTACCAGGGAAATACTATTCCATTTCTGCTTGGAAAAATAATGAAAGCTCACAAGAATTTTTGCGTGCCTTTTTATTATATTTGGAAAATGGACTAAAACCCCTGAACTATGGAGTACTTTTTTTCAACCCTGCAGACTGCAGTATACTTATTTTATTGCTTTCATACTTTTACTTAAATTAGAAAAGGGCTGAAATTATTTTTTATTTTGTATTTTGTATAAAGAAGTTTTGAATTCGTCTAATAATATCATCAATCCATCATTGTAAGACAATAACATAATGAAGAATCGATATTATACTATACTTATAAGAGATTATTGGATCTTGATTGGAGTTTTCTTATATTTTATATTTTTTGTAAAATACATGACAATTAATAGTGTCTTTTTATTATATATTTTTATTTTCACCCTTATGCTTTTTGTTAAAAGTATTCCACTTAGATTTTTATAATTATTTTTTTCTTGTTAGATGATTATTTTAAATCAATAATCACTTTAACTCAAAAATTCACTTGTTAAACCTCCCTTTATCACTTGTTAGATAATTAGTTAAACCTCTCTTCATTGTAAATCAACAATAACTTTAACACAAAAAATATTCAAGTTAACTTTAATCCAAAATAAAAAAAATTGCAATGATTTTCAACTACAGCATCATACATAATTCTTTTTTATATTATTCGGTTCTCGAAATATTTATATCTATAATTATAATATATTAAAAATGTGAAGTCCCTTAAAAAAGTGATTTGAACTTTTTGTCCTTTATTAAAAAATTTCTCTTTTGATGTGAAACAAGAAAATAAAAGCAAGATAAGAATTAAAGATACAAAACAAAGAAAGATAGACACAATTAGATTCAAACACTCAAAAGATGTAATTGTGAAACTAACCAAAACACTCCTTAATTGGGGACTAAACGCACATAATCTATTAGAATCCTCAAAAAGGTAGTAACCTTACTTGCAAATCCTAGGATAATTATTAAAAATCAACAAAGCTTTTTCAAGCTCTCAAAGGAGGCACAAATATTCAATATTTCAAAACTAGTAGTTCAACCCTAATAGCTAACTATTTATACTAAGGGCTAAAATAAATAAAGAAAGATCAAATTGCCCTTTATTTAAATTACAAGCTAATTTAAAGGTAGACACTTAGAATATTAAATATCTTCAAGTCATCCATATTGGAACCTTCCAAAGATTCCATCTTCATCCATAAAGCTTGAAATGCTTAAAGGTCCTTAGCTTGACTTCTTGTAAAAGGCCTTCTTGACTTTGCGTCACTTTGATATACATCACTCTCCCCTTCTTCAAAAGAATTCGTCAATCCTACATCAAAAAGAGATAAATCACCAACATTAAAAACATTATGGACCAAATACTCACTTGGTAAGTCTACTTTGTAAGCATTGTCTCCAATCTTCTCAAGCACTTGAAACGGTCCAGCTACTCTTGGTATAAGCTTGTTCTTCCTTTTGCTTGGAAACCTCTCTTTTCTAAAGTGAACCAGTACCCAATCACCGGGTACAAAGGTAACTTCTTTTCGTCATTTTTTAGCTCTTTTAGTTGCATCTTTGTTGGCCTTCTCAATTCACATTCTTACTTTCTCATGGATGTTCTTCATAGCTTTTACTTTAGCTTTTGCATCTACCCCCACAATACATCTTTGGGCAAAGAAGTCAAATCCAATAGAGTCAAGGAATTAAAACCATTAACACACTCGAAAGGGGTTATACCAATAGATCTATGAATAGTTTTATTATATGCAAACTCAATCAATGACAATTGCTCATCCCAAAAAGTTAACTTTCCTTTAACCATAGCTCTAAGCATGTTACCTAAAGTTCTATTAACCACCTAGGTTTGATCATCCATTTGAGGATGACAAGAAGTAGAAAATAGCAATTTAGTTCCCAAATTTCCCCACAAACACCTCAAAAAATGACTAAGAAATTTTAAATCTTTATCACTAACAATTACTCGGGGAACACCATGCAATTTCATCACATTATGAACAAATAAAGTAGCAATATGAGATGCATCATCACTTTTATGACAAGCAATAAAGTGAGCCATTTTTTTAAATCTAACCACAGCAACAAAGATGTTATCCTTTCTATTTTTAGTCCTAGGAAGACCAACATCAAAATTCATGGAAATATCTAGCTAAGGACCGATAGGAATAGGTAAAGGAGTGTACAAATCATGGGGTTGGGTACGAGATTTAGCATGCTTACAATTCAAACACCTAACGCAAATTATTTCCACATCTCTTGTCATTTTAGGCTAAAAGAAATGTTCACTAAGAATAGCTAAGGTTTTTGACATTCCAAAATAACCCATCAAACCTCCATTGTGTGCTTCTTTCACCAATAACTCCCTCCATGAAGACATAGGCACATAAAGTTTTCCATTTCTAAACAAGTAGCCCTCCTTTAACTCAAATCTAGAAGTTCTAACTTCATTTTCCCCCTTAAAAACTTACACACACCTATTCAAGCTCACTCGATACTCTCCAGAGACTTTTTCAAAATTATCATTATTAGAGTATAACTCTTTCAAACTCTCAAAACCCATCAACCTAGAAGTCAAGGTATTCATCAATACATATCTTCTAGATAAAGCATTCGCTACAATATTCTCTTTACCTTGCTTATAATTAATCACATATGGAAAAGACTCAATGAATTCTATTCATTTGGCATGTCTCTTATTAAGCTTATTTTGGACTCTAATATGCTTCAAAGCCTCATGATCGATTTTAATCACAAACTCCTTATGCCACAAATAATGCAGCCAATTTGCTAAATCTCTTACTAAGGCATATAGTTCCTTGTTATAGGTAGAATATTGCAATGGAGCTCCTCTTAATTTCTCACTAAAGTAAGCTATGGGTTTCCCTTCTTGCATCAAGACCGCACCAATGCATACTCCACTAGCATCACACTTAATTTCAAACATCTTCTTAAAGTTGGAAAGTGAAGTAATTGAGTGGAACTAAGTTTCTCTTTCAAGATTCTAAAGGCTTCCTCTTGTTTTCTACCCCAAATGAAAGAGTTATCCTTCTTAATGACCTCGGTTAGAGGAGCGGCTAAAAAATCAAAACCCTTCACAAATCTCCTATAAAAACTTGACAACCCATGGAAGCTTCTAACATCACTAATGAACTTAGGAGTTGGCCAATTTCTAATAGCCTCTACCTTTTCATCATCCACTTCAACTCCTCTTGAACTTACAACAAAGGCAAGAAAAACAACACGGTTCACGCGAAAAAGAATTTTTTTGAATTTTACATACAACTTTTCATTTCTCAACACATGAAAAATCTATAAGGTTCTCATCATTTTTTCCAACTCATCCATGTTAATATTAACAGAAACTTGCATAGGACAGTCAAAGTCAATGGGGGCAAAATCATGCATTAGACTTGATTGTGCTGAGTTCTCCCTCGAAGTCATATTTCTTCAAGATTCTGTTCGTCTTTCGGCTCCACCTCCATTCATTGATTTCTTCGTTCCGCTCTAATCCAACTTTTAAGGCAAACTAGAACATTCATACCATTGCTCCCCAAAGAGTGGCAGTTGTCGCCAAGCTGTTGTTGTCCCTGACTAAAAGCGTTCTCCAATGCAACGGTTGACATTGGAACATTCAATATATCTCTAGTTAATCTTGGAAGCACAGGATATTGTGTTTCATTATTCTTCAACCAATCCAATGCGTTGATTCGTCGTCTACGATCCTCTATCGGCGTTCGAAAATAATACTTAATTTCTTCCCGAGAAGTTGTTGTGTAGGTTCCCTCTTCAAAACTGTTCCAAATATTTAAATCATAAACGTAATCAGGAAAACCATAATGTGTCGACCTTTTAGAAGATGATGGCTCATCGGAAAGATGAGGAACGACAGTTGGAGTGATATTTGTCGGTACAGATAAATCAAGTAAATCAGAATAATGGTAATATAATTTAGCTATGTAAGGGTTCTCATCACTCATATCCGTCCACAAATTTGGTTGTTCTTCATCATCAGAATCATTGTTAGTATTTATCTCTAAGTTAGAATAAATAAGAGTACTAAAGTGACACATAGTGTTATATTTCATACACGGATTTAGTATAGCACCAACCAAGTAAATAGGGGGAATCGGAAAAAATATTTTTAAAATTTTGCAAACATAGCACCAACAGCTTCTTTGTAACCTTCTTTATTCTTATATTCTTTGAGCAATCCAAAAATATCGGCTATATATGCTAAAATATTACAAACAGTAGGATAATAAGCACCGAAAAATTCAATTGTAACTATATAATTTTTTTAAAAAAGACTTAGCAAGATCATTAATTACAGCTCAATCAGAATCATGTAGCATACATTCAATCGAATCAACAAATGAATCACAATGTTGGTTAAAAGTCAGTGTAATAGGAACTCTATAAGCATGACAAGTTTTTAAATAATCATGCATAGCATTCCATCTAGTATCACATTCTTCATGCATCAATATCGGTCCAAGTTCATTTTCTTGACATTTAACTTTAAATTCTCTAATTTTTTTCTTTGATTATTTCCTTGAATAAAGCCAACAGCGAGCCGAATTTTTTTAATATAAAGCTCAAAAAATTTAAGACTATCTCTTACAATTAAATTGTATATATATGACAAGCACACTTAACATGAAATATTTCTAGTAACGACGGAGAGAGCTTAGCTTTTAACTTTGTAATAGCAGTCTTGTTGTTACAGACATTATTAAAAGCAATACATATGACTTATTTTTCAATACCATAAAATTTTGCAACCTTACTAATCGAAACAACAATAAATTCTCCAGTATGTCTATGATCTTCATCATATAAAAAAATACGTCTTTGCATAACATAATTATTATCTATACAGTGACAAGTAATGGTTAAATAATTTTTTTTATTAACAGCACGACCAAGATCAAAAGCTAGAGTCATTCTACATTGAATATTTTTTAATAATGTAGATAAATAAAAAACATATTGTGAATGAAGTCTGAAAATATCGGCCTGACAAGTACTTCTAGGAATACCATTAAATCTAGGATTATAAATTGCTTGAATATAATGAATAAACGCATCCGAAGAAGGAAAATTAAAAGGCAAACAACTCACAACTACCATTTTTGTTATTTCTTCCCAGTCCTTATAATTCTTCCCATTCTAGTCTGTGTTGGCCCACCAACAACCTCACCACCTCGTGCAATAAATAACTCTCTTTCGTGATTATCATTTATATGTCTCATTAACGTATCTGTACCCTTTGCTTGCCTCCACTTTTATGCTTATATATTTGTTGACAAATATTGCATTGCACCCCAGTATCTCCTATACGTGTAAAAAATTATCATGCAATACTAGTTGTTCTACGAGCTCTTGGGGCACGGGGAGGGCGATTAACCGATTCAGATCTAATGTTAGCATTTTCTACTGCGGGTGTTTCACCAATATTTTTATCATCTTCATCTAAATCTACTGCATTTACTTCATTTTCTTCTTCTATACCGGAATTTTTCTGAGCTTCTACATAATCCATATCGTGAGCACCTACACCTACTTTTTTCTCTAAAGGTTGACTAAGCGGTACCGGGGGCGGAGACATACGGATATATCTACTACTTGAACTACCTCTACCGCCAGTAATTCATTTTTTACTATCATTTACACTTTTAGTGGCAAGGTTTCTTAATTTATCCATAGTGTAAATCAAACTAAAAAAATTCAAAATACACAAATATAATAAAATTAAATATTCAACAATTAATACACTAATTAAAAATTAAAAGTAAGAGATGGAATGATAATACCAAATTTTGGAAGTATACGAAAGTTGCGACTTTAGAAACTTCCACTCGTACTTTGTAATCGCAAAATTAAAAAATTAAATTGAGTACTTTAAGAAATATATAGAATATTTGAATTTTGAGAATTGAGATTTGAGAGAATAAAAATTGTGTGGAAAATAATTTGAAAGTGTAAGGTATTTATAGGACTTTTTTTGGGTTTAAGAAAAGTTTTAAATGAATTTTTATTTCTAATTAAAAAGGGCTACGTAGTCGTTTGGACCCAAAAATGGCCATATAGCCGTTGGGCCAACGACTACTTGTGGCCCAACGGTCCAAAATCCAATTTTATTTTTTTTAGAAAAAAAGGTATCTCATTAAGGGTGTTTTGGTCTTTTTGTGCCTTTTCTTTACATTCCATGGGGGCCCCTTTTCATTAAGGGTATTTTGGTCTTTATGTAATAAGCTATAAGTAGCCTTTAGGCTTCTATTTTCAAAAGATTTTGGATGAATATTGAAGATTTCTTCTCTCTTTGAGAGTGTATCTCCTTTAGTATAGGGCTTGGAAAAGCAATAATTGAAACTAGGGTTAGCCTTGAGTGTGGAATCATTAGAGTTGACGATTTGTCTCGGAAAGATTGGTGCTTGAGGTGGCTTGAGTCCCTTTTGTGTCAACCTAAGAGTGTAGTGTTGCTTTTGTAGATTGTAGAGGGTTTTAGTGTTTGATACACATCTTGGTTCCTACATTTTGTAAAGGTTTATGCCTCACTACTATCTTTTTATTTATGCAAGTTTTTGTGTTTTTAGTTTCCAAATCCGTGTGTAGTCTTTGTATCTCGTGTCATCATCTGTACTTCATCTCATTTCTTTATTGTAGTTTCGGTTTTAGCTTATTTCCCTTATCAAACTTAAGAACACCTCAAAGTGCGAAAAACAAAATAAATGATGAACAAATAAAGAAAATATAATTAAAAAGAAAATTCTTGCAAGTGAATGATTAAATCTTAAAATTATAAAGAAAGTTATTACTATAGTTATATTATTGATTTTTTTTATTTTTAAAAAGAATAATAAAGCTTTGCAAAATAAATCTACAAAGTTATTGTACGTCGGGGGTATTTTTGTAAACAAACTATATTCTTTTTAAAATATAACAATATATATTGTTTCCAATACATCAAACCAAACACTGCATAAAAAATAATCACAACAGTACTAATTTCAGTATTACTAATTCCAACACTACTAATACCAGCACTAGTAATACACCATATTCAGTATTATCTTATACACTCTACTAAACAACCCTTAATAGTTTATATTGAAACCGAATTAAAATATATATTAATTTTAATTTGAATTATTTTAGAAATAAAAATTAATAATAATTAACTCTACACATTATTAATAGTTTTAAGGGTATTTCAAATATTTTGATAAAAAAAAGTGTTTAACAATACTTGTTTACAAAACATATCAATATTTTTTTTTAGTTTTAGCACTTTTATCCAAACACGTAACTACTTATTTTTAAAAAAAGTTTCATCACTTTAAAAAACACTTCAGTTGGTGTTTGGATGAGCTTATATTTGGTCAAAATAGCTTTTAAGTTTTTTTTTTCTTTCTTAAGTGTTTGACAAGTTTAAAAATTGCTTTAAAAAAGTTAAAATTTATTTTTTATAAGTCAAAAAACCGAGTAACCGTTTGGCCATGAAAACTAAAATTTTTCAGAGTTGGAGTTGAAATTGGAGTTGTAGTTGTGTTTGACCATGTCTTTTTTGATTTTTTTTTTTTGACTTTTGAAAAAAAATAATTTAAATATGATTTTATATCCCAGATTTTACAAACTATCAAAATCACCCAACTAAAATTTACCTACTAACGAGAAAAGAACACAGTTAGCCACTTTTATAAAAATAATTACATATATATGGCCAAATTTAATGAATTTCAATTATGACATATATAATATTTACATTAATAGTCGCTTTCTCATATTTGAAAATTTTAAATATGGATGTTATATTAACAGATCACTGTTTCTTATTTTTTAGGTAACAAATATTATCTTTCAAACCTTAGGCAATAGCACACTGATTTAGCACAAAAACACCCCGTTCGCGCCGTTTTACTTGTTTGTTAACCCAAATGGCCACGAAATATTAAATGACCACACTGGAATGATCCCCAACCTCTCTGGCATCCCTCGGTTGATTTTGGTCCCACTGCACGCCTGGACCTCCGGCCGACCGATTTGGCCCGAAAATGTCCCATCCAAGCTGTTTCGCATGTTTGTTCACACAAATGGCCACAAAAAATTAAACAGACCCCACTGGGATGATCCCCAACCTCCCTTGCATGCCCTGGTCAATTTTTGGCCCACAGCACGCCTGGACAACGGGCCCACCCCTGAAATCATGGGCTATAGCACATCGATTTAGACCAAAAATGCCTCGTTCAGCCCGTTTCACCTGTTTGTCTACCAAAATGGCTACAAAAAATTAAACGGACCACACTGGGACAATTCCACCCCCCCTGGCATACCCCGGTTGATTTTTGGCCCATAGTATGCCCGGACCCCGGCCCACCCCAGAAATCGTGGGCTATAGCACACCGGTTTGGATAGAAAATTCCCTGTTCGCGCCATGTCGCCCGTTTGTCCACCCAAATGGCATGAAAAATTAAACGGACTATACTGGGACGATCCTCAACCTCCCCAGCACACCCACATCGAATTTTGGCCCACAGCACGCTCGGACCCCGGCCTACCCCCAAAATCGTGGGCTATAGCACACTGATTTGGCAAGAAAATGTCCCGTACAGGCCGTTTCGCCTGTTTGACCCCCAAAATGTCCACGAAAAATTAAAGAGACCACACTGGGATGATCCTAAACCTCCTTGGTATACCTAGATCAATTTTTGGCCTACAACACGCGCGGACCTCGTTCCCACCCTCAAAATCGTGGGTCATAGGACACCGATTTAGCGCGAAAATTCCCCGTTCGCGCCGTTTTGCCTGGTTGACCATCCAAATAGCCACAAAAAATTAAACAGACAACACTGGGATGATCCTCAACCCCCCTGGCATGCTCCGGTTGATTTTTGGGACATAGCACATCCGGAACTCGGGCCCACCCCGTAAACTATGGGTTATAGCACACCGATTTAGCGTGAAAATGCTCCATTCGCGCCGTTTTGCCCATTTGTCCATCCAAATGGCCAAAAAAATTAAACGGACCACACTGGGATGATCCTCAACCTCCTTGGCATGCCTCGGTCAATTTTTGGCCCACAACACACCCGATCCCTGGGCCCACCCTCGAAACCGTGGGCTATAGCTCACCGATTTAGCCTTAAAATGCACCGTTTGCACTGTTTCGCATGTTTTTCCATCGAAATGGCCACGAAAAATTAAACAAACCACATTGGGACAATCCCTAACTTCCCTGGCATGCCCTGATCGATTTTCAATCCACAGCATGCCCGAACCTCAGGCCCAAACAAAATCATGGGCTATGCACACCGATATGGCCTGAAAATACCTCGTTCGGACCGTTTCGCTTGTTTGTCCACCCAAATAGCCACGAAAAATTAAACTGACCAGACAGGGATGATCCCCAACCTCCCTGGCCTACCCCGATAAATTTTTATCCCACAGCACGCCCAAACCCTGGGTTCACCCCCAAAATCGTGGACTATAGCACACCGATTTGGCACAAAAATGTCCCATTCGTGTCGTTTTGTCAGTTAGTCAACCTAAATAGCAACGAAAAATTAAATGGATCATACTGGGATGATCCTTAACCTCCCTGTCATGCCCCGGACGATTTTCAGCCCACAGTACGCTCGGACTCCTGGCCCACCGCTGAAACCGTGGGCTATGGCACGTCGATTTGGCTTGAAAATGCCCCGTTAGCACTATTTCACCCATTTGTCCACCCAAATGGCAACAAAAAACTAAACGGACCCCCCAGGGATGATCCCCAACCTCCCCGGCATGCCCAAATCAATTTTTAGCCCACAACACGCACGGACCCCGGGCCTATCACAGAAAACGTGGGCTGTTGCACATCGGTTTGGCCCGAAAATACCCTGTTTGTGCCGTTTTACCCGTTTGTCCACCCAAATGGCCACAAAAAATTAAACGGACCGCATTGGGTCGATCTTCAACCTCCCTGGCATGCCTCGATCAATTTTTGAACCACAACACGACCGGATCTCGGGCCCACCCCGAAACTGTGGGCTATTACACACTAATTTGGTTCAAAAATTCCCTGTTCGTGTTGTTTTATCTGTTTGCCGACCCAAATAGCAATGAAAAATTAAACGGACTTCACTGGGACGATCCCCAACCTCCCAAGCATGCCCCGATCTATTTTCCACCCACCGCAAACTCGGACCTCGTGCCCACCCCCAAAACCGTGGTCTGTACCACATCTATTTTGGCCCAAAAATGCCCCGTTCTCGATGTTTCGCTCGTTTGTCCACCCAAATATCCACTAAAAATTAAACGGACCATACTGGGATGATCCATAACCTTCCTGGTACACCCCTGCCAATTTTTGACCTACAGTAGGTGATAACACTCAAACTACAGCTCTTGTAAGAGTGTAAGCGATCACTGTCAAATATAGAACCCAACTGGGTTGGGTGTCGAATCCCACAGGGAATACTCGGTCACTAAGTATGCAACTATTAGTAGACTTTTGGTCGAAAATTCTACGAAAAAGGATGATTTGAATAATGGCGAGAATTAATGTAAACAAAATAAAAACGGAATGCTTTGTATAGTAAGATTTAATCAATGAGAATTATAAGTTAGGGTTATGTCCACCTTATGAGTTTTACGTATCTATTGGCTATGAGTTATGCGAAATTCAGACATGCATGCGCTTATAGAGTTTCGTATTCTATGGTAAATCCTAGTGTCTTTCGACCATGAAGGATTATTTCACTTTAACTCTTTCGAGCTTAAAGCGTATAACTAATGGTACGAATTCTCCAAGAGGTTAATCCAGTTACGACACTAACTTTTAAACAGGGGTTGGTAGCCCTATTTCCTTGTTACTCTCTCTTTTCCAGACATGTAACTTTTCTTTCGAACAAGTTAATGCTATACTGGTGTATTCTATATGTTTGCAACCACAAGAATTCAATTAAGATGAAGAGAGTAATGATATAAGCAGCATACGTATCAAGAATTCACAAACTCATAGCAATAGATAGTATCTCATAAGGCTTCCATAACCCTAACAGAGAAGTTTAGCTACTCATGAGTGCAACGGAAATCGCAATAGACATCATCATCATACCACAATCTAGAATAATCTTCGCAATGGATGATTTTAACGTCAACTAGAGTTGGACATTTTTTCTTCCTCTATCCGTGCCTCAAGTGAGCCGTGGTTCTCTGTTAGTAACTTACAGAATCTGTAAATTGTTGAATACTGAAAGTCGAATGAAAGAGTAGTAATGTAATCGGAAAGAATTAATAAGAATGGGGAGGAATGAATGGATGCTGAAAAGTTCAGCAAAATAGGATTTTTATAACACCCATATCCTATTCCTACTAAGCTACTGCATACTTGTCCTAATCCTAATAGGTTACTGCATCCTTGTCCTAATCCTACTAAGTTACTGCTGATCCCCAAGTCTTTGGAAATATTGTTTTTGCCTGGGACAAGTTTTCCATGCATCACTTTCAGTCCATAGGCTTCCAAAAGCTGCCTTCCTTCTTACGTGAAGATTCCTTTGGCGTCAACCAGTCCATAAAATGTTGAAATCTTCATCATTTATACCTGAAAACTAGCTAATCACGTTGGTTAGCTCACTTACAGGAAAAAGGACTAAAAGTGCAGGAATTATATATTTTGTCCTCAAAACTTAGCTAAAATATGGGTAAATTAAGGTGCTTTAGGCGTGTAAATACGCCTAACATCCACACCCCACACTTAAAGCTTTGTTCGTCCTCGAACAAAATATCATGTCCATATAAACATTTACTTAGGGTTTCACAGTAACAGCACAAAATATTCATCAAGACAGGCACGACAATTATTAACAAAGAGTAGTTTTCTGATCACTACTAGAAATAATTCAACCTCCAACCTAGACTCGTGATGATGGTTAATTCGTATCCAAAAGTTAAGGCACAAAGAATCATATACAACTACCCAAAACTCATCAACCATGTGTGTCTCACAATATATCACCCATAATCACTCACAAGTATTTCATTTTTTGAAACATGGGTATAAGATTTTCCTTGCTCTCACTCTCACAAAGAATTCATATGTTGCAACTGATGAACATAGGCTTTCCCTTAGTGTAATGCTCCACTAATATCAAAATGCTAAGCTTAGGATCAAATAGGTCTTTAAAGGTTGTAATGTAGGCTAAGGGACGGGTAGGACTATTTTGGCCAGAAATAGTGACTAAGTTCCCTAAGCGCTTTAATACATCACATTATGCCATTTACACTTTCTTTCAAACAACCTTTCTACTTTCTTTTAATCTACCACCCTTTCTCACCTCTTTTGTTATTCGATTTTATACAGAACTAACTTTTTAGTTTTCTTTTCATTTTTTTTTTTCTTTTTTTTTATAACACACCTCTATGATAGCCACTCTTTTTCATAACTAATTCAAGCACCAATACATTCGAAGGCATCACTCTCACCCAATTTCCTCTTATTTTATCATATGACTTTACAATTTAAAGCACTTAGGAATTTGGATCAAATTATGGTCTTGAAAAAAATGGATTAGGCTACATATGAGGCTGTCAAAGAAAATGGCTAAAGGCTCAAAGGGGTTGATTAGGATAATGTCCACGGGTAGGTAAAACGAAGGTAAACAATCACAGGTTGCCAAAGAAATGCCTAAATCATCTCCTAAACTCACACTCTTTATTTCGCTTTACACACACACCGGTCAAGTTCTAGCATCAGCCACAAACACAGAATATACTATTGCTTCACACACACAAGGCACATGGTCGACTTTATTGGGAGTAGTATAGACTCTTGACCGAACAGATGAAGGAATTAAACCACACAATTATCACACAATGAGTCACATTTAGAGCCTAAACGTCTCAATAGTAATGATTTTAGCACAAACTCTTGTTATAATACCATGCTGCCCATCAGAACAACTTCATGCAAAGTATAATCTCTAAATTTTTTTTTAAAATTTAACTACTAACAAACAAAACAAACAAACATAAATAAATGCAAATGCAGATAAAGAAGTATAGCATACAAATACCAGCACCCCACACTTAGACGGGACACACTGCCCTCAGTGGAAGATAAATAAGAAGAACCTGGTTAGTCGGACTCCTCCTCTATGTCTGGGGTCATACCCCCTGCATCAAAATCATCATCAGAGTCGTCGTCATTAGAGTTCTCCTCCACATCGGAGTCTGGCATTCGGCGATCATCATCGGTTGGCACATCGTCATCAAGAGGTTTCCCAAAATATACACCTACTCCACACATATCCCTCGCATGCTCATTCATTGGGTAGTCATAATCCAACTGTTGGAGCTCTGCAGCAGTTGGAACACGACCCCCGCTCATCATGGTAAACCTCGTCATGCCATACAAATGGCGGAAGAAGCTTTCGTCGCGAGCATGTCTTTCTGCAGTGGTAAGGTTGACGCTGTGCATAGATTCAGCATCTTTAACCTTTGTGAGGTCAACCTTCTTCGGGTTTTGTGGAAGCTTATGATCTGCAGGTTCCTTTTCGATATCCTCCTTCCTCAATATTGCAGTCAACAGATTGCCAAAGCTGAAGTGGGACCTCTTGTGCAGCTTAGCCTTGCGCATTGAGGATCGAATAATCGCCCCAATGTTGATGGGGACGTTTGTCATCAATGCATACACCAAGCACACTCTATCTCGTGTTATCTTTATGTACTGTGTCCCTGGAATTAGGCAAGAGTTGACTATTCGCAACCATATCCGAGCTTCTCTGTTCAAGGAAGCATACGGGAAGGTGTTGTGCCGACCGGTATCCTTGTGACGACTCCAACGTTCCATTGATCTTGTTCCGCACAGTGTGTGTCTGATCGCCCTGTACGGAGGTCTGTTATAAAGCTCTTTGAGTGGTGATGGATCAACAAGTGGCAAGCCCAGAAAAGAGTTGAAGAACTCCGCGTTTAGTTGCAAAACTTGTCCCCGAATCTTTACTTCACTCTCTGTAGTCTTTGGGGACCAATTGACATAGAACTCACGCGTTAGATCAAGATTACATTCTCCTATATCTCAGAAAATGAAGTCAAGATGTAGCGCCATGATTTTGGCCAAGATGCGAGGTTCTTTCTTGGCTAGGCTCTCCTTTTGTATCAACTCCACGTGAACACATTTTTTCACTTTATTGTTCTTGTACCACTCCTTTACTTCATCCTCTAGGACCCATTTTATTTCGAACATGCGGCGAGGTATTTTCAGCGAGGAGGATTCAGCTTGCTCTTTTCGTCCCCTTTTTTGGCCTTTCTGTGAGGTGGATGCTTTTTCCTTTCCTGGTCGACTTTTTGGTGCCATTGTACCTGAGATTAAAATAAGGTCATGTTAGCTTCATCTCGGTAGGATTCAATCGACAATCAAACAGTAGTGGCACCACCCCACACTTAATTTGTTGGCACAAACTAATTAAGTGAACGATGTCGATTACTTAGACTTCATCGATATACGTTTAGGTGTTATGTTCCAACAATATAATCAGTGCATTCATACTTTTCTTGTCATCTTAACTATCCTTTTCGATTCTATTTCATGTAATCTTGACAATACTTTCATATTTAGATTGATGTACCCTTTTGAACAAGACTACTACATAGAGATTGTATCAAGTTATGGCATAGAAATAATCACAACATCTCATGTTTGTAGTTAACCATGATTTTTCATCTCAATGAACAAGTCATTCGAACATGAAAGCTTTCAAGTTACAATATTATGCAATTTTCTTGACCATGTCAATTCCGCAAAAGTATGACAGTGTATCAAAATCAAATACAAGTTGGAAACAAGTCAAGAGCATCCTTACGTATTCTTTTACTCACTTAGTTGTATCACAACAAATCAACCCCATTCAAATCACCAACACTACTTCAAGATTTAACAATTTATTATAGGCGTAGTATTGTAGTACTTACGGAATATAAAAAAAGAGCAAAGAAGTACTTACTTGGTTGATGGCCTTGGAAGATGTTCTTGCAAAGTTAAAAGAGCAAAAGGAAAATTTTTGAGAGATTTTGGAGAGGTAGGCGACGCTTAGGTTGAGTTTGCAATGCCTTTTTGTTCTAAGACTAAGGTTCTATTTATAGGACAAGCTTGGGTCGGGTTTTGACCCGTTTGGAATCGGATTAGGAGACCAAAAAGTGAGCATAGGCGGCGCCTAATGCTTTGCCTATGCTTGGCATAGGCGGCGCCTTTTGCAAAGCCTAGTTGAGCATAGGCGGCGTCTATGCTATGGCATTGTTAGGCATAGGCGGCGCCTATGCCATGACATTCTAGATTCAGAGACAAAAGGCTTTTGCATAGGCGGCGCCTATGCTATGGCATTGTTAGGCATAGGCGGCGCCTATGCTATGGCATTCTAGATTCAGAGAGCTTAGGCCATAGCATAGGCCTTGCCTAGATTTACATAGGCCTTGCCTTGTTCATTGCCTAGATTTGCATAGGCAATGCCTAACCCATAGCCTTTGCTTCTTCATTCCTAACTTACCACCTTCAACATGAACCACTTCCAAATCAAAATTTAAGACCAATCTCCTTCTTTATACGTCTTGCACCTACACTTACTCAAAAACAACAAAAACGATTAGAATGATGGGTTGCCTCCCATCAAGTGCCTTAGTTTTGGTCGTGGCTCGACTACAAAAACAAACTCCTAGTAAAACAAAACAATTAAAGATGATGGGTTGCCTCCCATCAAGCGCTTGATTTATTGTCGCGGCACGACATAGTTACCTCGATTACTTAGACTTCATCGAGATAGATGGTGCATCATTTTCTGAATGGATTCAGACGACGCTGATACTTACTTGTAGGCATGCAATCTTCTTTGAGATGACTCTTGTGCATACATATCCCAGGAGGGATACCAATTATATCATCAATCTTCCAACCAATGGCTCTCTTGTACCTCTTTAGAGCAGATATGAGAGCCTCTACGTGTTGTTCACCTAAATCGGCCGCAATACTTACCGAAAGTGTATTTCCACTTCCCAAGAACGCATACCTTAGGTGACTGGGGAGCTCTTCCGATTCTAGCACTGGTGGCTCTTCAATGGAAGTCTTCACAATTGGAGAAGGTCGATGCTTAAGATCAAGGTCCAGCTTCTTAGGAGCATGAGAATAGGACCCTATTCCTGTTAGAGCACAAATAGTTTCTTCATGATCCTCAACATCTTCACTCTCGAAATTCAAAAGCACAGCAGACAATGGCTCATCAGTAAGCTGCTTCTCTACAGATAATTCTTTGTCATCCTCATAATTAACATCAGCTACGGAGAACACATCCATATCTTTGGGCTGCTTCATTGATTTGCATACATCAAATCGGACCACTTCGTCATTCAACCGAAATAAAAGCTCATTAGCTCTTAAATCAATGAGCACACTTCCAGTTGATAGAAAAGGGCGTCCCAAGATTATGGGAACTTCAGAATCCACCTCGCAATCCAAAATAACAAAGTTGCAGGAAAGATGAAGGTGGAAACCTTCACCAACACATCATTCAAGATACCCACAGGTCGTTTTACCGACCTATCTGCCATCACGAGCCGCATATTGGTTGGTGTAGGATCGCCCAACCCCAACTTCCTGTAGACGGATAGCGGCATCAAATTGATGCTAGCTCCTAAATCGCACAATGCCTTAGCAAAATTCATAGATCCAATCGTGCAAGGAATAGTGAAAGCACCAGGATCTGCCTTCTTCTGTACTAAAGACCTCGTGGCAATTGCACTACAATGATGAACATTATCTGCCAGCTCATAGCTTACTGCCCGCTTCTTTGTCAAAAGGTCCTTCATGAATTTAGTGTATCCAGGCATCTGTTCCAACGCCTCTACCAAAGGCACATTAATAGTCAGCTGCTTCAACATAGTCATGAATTTACTGAACCTAGTGTCATCAGCTTTCTTCTTCAATCTCTGAGGAAAAGGTGGTGGTGGAAGGGGTATAGTTTTCTCCACCACTTCCTTTTCATCTTGCTTCCGATTATCAACCTTTTCAGGAGTGTCATCAGCCTTCTTCTTCAGTCTCTAAGGAAAAGGTGGTGGTGGAAGGGGAATAGTTTTCTCATGAACGTTCTCATTCAGATTTTTAGCTTCTACAAAATCATCACAATCTGCATCAATAACATTATCTGCTATATTATCAACCACCTGCTTGCCTTTAGACGGATTGTCTAACACTTTACCACTTCGGGTAGTAATAGTCATACACGATCCATTATTTCTCGGATTTTGCACTGTGTCGCTAGGTAGTGTTTCGTCCTTTCTTTGGATGAATACCGCTGATAGTTGACTTAATTGTTGCTCCAGCTGTTTTATTTCAATGGAATGCGAGTCAACCAGTTGATTTATTGAGGACAAATCATTCTTTACCCCAGCTACTCCCATGTTAGTTGCCTCCACTCCTTTCAACAGCTTAGCCATCATGTCCTCCATGGACATCTTTCCAGAACCAGATGCAGCGGCGTCATGAATTTCAGGAGGAACATACAAACCACTCATGTCAGTCTTATTCTTCCAACTACCTTGATATCGGTCCTTGTTTCCAGCTTTATCATAATAGTTCCGACCTTGGTTTCCTTGGGCATTGCCGCGGAAACCCCCCTGATTGTTCAAGTAGTTAGCTTCTTCCTCAGAATCAGATTCATCTCTTCCTTGTGACGTAACAGCCTTGACTTTCGATCTTCCCTGATAATAAATGCTTGGTAAGAAGATCCATCTGAGTTTTCATGTGCGCCATATCTTGATCACGTTCCTCCTCTCTTCGTCTTTGTTCTGCAGTCATGCCAATAGATATAGTAAAGCTTGCTACCTCAGAATCCCTGGTATGCCAAGCTCTACTTTGCTTTGTCATACGGTCTAGCATATCACTTGCCTGAACAAAAGTAAAGTCCATGAATGACCCTCCTGCAGCATTATCAACCACTGGCTTAGTCACCGAATTCAAAGACCTGTATAATATCTCCATCAAGTTGACATTGGTCATATGATGATTTGGGCACCGTATAAGCTTCTTACTGAACCTCTCCCATGTTTCGTGGAGAGATTCAGTTGGAAGCTATCGAAAATTGCTTATCTCATCTCTTAACTATGCTCTCTTGGATGGCAGAAAGAATCTCTCTAGGAAAGCGTCTTTCAATTGCCTCCAATTTGTAATAGAATCAGGAGTCAGCCCATTCAACCATAGAGTTGCCTCCTCAGATAGAGACAATGAAAATAAGTGCAACCGAATTGCATTCTGTCCAACGCCTGGATTGTTGAATGACTTGCATGTTGAGATAAAGTTGATCAGATGCATATTCGGATCATCACCTGCAAGTCCACCAAATAACCCTTTGAGCTGTAATAATTGAATCATGGTGCTAGTGATATTGAACTTGGCTCCAGGTGCCAAGGGTGGAGGAATAATAGCCCCTGTGGCACCAGCTCCATCCAGATCGTCATCATCATCATCAAACGGAAATTGCACAGCTCGGCGTTCCGGCCTCAATCTAGCTTGACGATCTCTTTTAGTCGCAGGTGTCGCCACCTCAGCATCACGCCTAGGGTTTAGTAACTCATCATCACCCAGGTCTTCATCATCAGGATTTGCTGCTTGCCCTGGGTTATTAATATTCTGTTGATGTACTAACGCAGCTAATCTAGCCTGCTCCTATTGAGCAGCCCTTCTTTCAATGTCCCATTGCGCCTCCATCTTGCCAATAAGTTGCGGTTCAGGGTTTATGGGTAATAATGGTTGACCAGAACTTCGAGTATTGGGCATGCACTGAACAAAACCTGAATAAAACAAAAACAACAACTAAAAGTAAATACAAGAATCTTTGACCAAAGGGTCTAGTAACTATCACAAACTTAGTAGACAACCGTATTCCCCGGCAACGGCGCCAAAATTTGATAACGCTCAAACTACAACTCTCGTAAGAGTGTAAGCGGTCGCTGTCAAATATAGAACCCAACTAGGTTGGGTGTCGAATCCCACAGGGAATACTCGGTCACTAAGTATGCAACTATTAGTAGACTTTTGGTCGAAAATTCTACGAAAAAGGGGGATTTGAATAATGGCGAGAATTAATGTAAACAAAATAAAAACGGAATGCTTTGTATAGTAAGATTTAATCAATGAGAATTATAAGTTAGGGTTATGTCCACCTTATGAGTTTTACGTATCTATTGGCTATGAGTTATGCGGAATTCAGACATGCATGCGCTTATAGAGTTTCGTATTCTATGGTAAATCCTAGTGTCTTTCGACCATGAAGGATTATTTCACTTTAACTCTTTCGAGCTTAAAGCGTATAACTAATGGTACGAATTCTCCAAGAGGTTAATCCAGTTACGTCACTAACTTTTAAATAGGGGTTGGTAGCCCTATTTCCTTGTCACTCTCTCTTTTCTAGACATATAACTTTTCTTTCGAACAAGTTAATGCTATACTGGCGTATTCTATATGTTTGCAACCACAAGAATTCAATTAAGATGAAGAGAGTAATGATATAAGCAGCATACGTATCAAGAATTCACAAACTCATAGCAATAGATAGTAGCTCATAAGGCTTCCATAACCCTAACAGAGAAGTTTAGCTACTTATGAGTGCAACGGAAATCGCAATAGACATCATCATCATACCACAATCTAGAATAATCTTCGCAATGGATGATTTTAACGTCAACTAGAGCTGGACGTTTTTTCTTTCTCTATCCGTGCCTTAAGTGAGCCGTGGTTCTCGGTTAGTAACTTACAGAATCTGTAAATTGTTGAATACTAAAAGTCGTATGAAAGAGTAGTAATGTAATCGGAAAGAATTAATAAGAATGGGGAGGAATGAATGGATGCTGAAAAGTTCAGCAAAATAGGGTTTTTATAACACCCATATCCTATTCCTACTAAGCTACTGCATACTTGTCCTAATCCTAATAGGTTACTGCATCCTTGTCCTAATCCTACTAAGTTACTGCTGATCCCCAAGTCTTTGGAAATATTGTTTTTGCCCGGGACAAGTTTTCCATGCATCACTTTCAGTCCATAGGCTTCCAAAAGCTGCCTTCCTTCTTACGTGAAGATTCCTTTGGCGTCAACCAGTCCATAAAATGTTGAAATCTTCATCATTTATACCTGAAAACTAGCTAATCACGTTGGTTAGCTCACTTACAGGAAAAAGGACTAAAGTGCAGGAATTATATATTTTGTCCTCAAAACTTAGCTAAAATATGGGTAAATTAAGGTGCTTTAGGCGTGTAAATACGCCTAACATCAATAGGCCTGAATACCGGGCCTACAAAATGCCCTGACCCCGGTCCCACCCTAAAAATCGTGGGCTATAGCACATCGATTTGGCCTAAAAATGCTCTGTTCGCACTATTTCTCCCGTTTATCAGCCCAAATAGCCACGAAAAATTAAACTGACCAAACTGGGATGATCCACAACCTCCCTGGCACGCTTCGATCAATTTTCAGCTCACAGCACACACAGACCCTGAGACCCCCTAAAACCGTGGCTTATAGCACACTGATTTGGCCCGAAAATGCTCCATTCACGTCGTTACGCCCGTTTTTCCACGCAAATGGCCACGAAAAATCAAACGGACCACACTGGGATGATCCCCGACCTCCCTGGCACGCCCCGATCAATTTTTGGCCGACAACAATCCCGGACCCTGTGGCCACCCTTGTAATCGTGGGCTATAGAACATCGAATTGGCCTAAAAATGCCCCGTTCGCGCCCTTTCGGCCATTTATCCAACTAACTTTCCATGAAAAAATAAACGAAACACGCTGGAACGATCACCAACCTCCCTAGCACGCCCCGATCGATTTTTAGCCAACAGCACGCTTGGACCCCGTGCCCACCCCTAAAACTGTGGGCCATAGCACACCGATTTGGCCCAAAAATGCCCCGTTCACGCCGTTTCGTCCTTTTGTCCACACAAATAGCCACAAAAAATTAAACGGACTACACTGGGACGATCCCCAACCTCGCAGGCATGCCTCGATCGATTTTTGGCACACTACACACCCGGACACCGGGCCCACCCCCAAAACCTTGGGCTAATGCACACCAATTTTGCCCAAAAATGCCCCGTTCATGCTGTTTAGCCTGTTTGTCCACCCAAATGGCCACGAAAAATTAAACGGACCACACTGGGATGATCCCCAACCTCCCTGGCATGCCCCGGTCGATTTTTGGCCCACAGCACGCTCACACCTAAGGCCCACCACCAAAACTGTGGTCTATATAGCACATTGATTTGGCCCAAAAATGCTCCGTTTATGCCGTTTTACCTGCTTGTTCACCCAAATGGCCACAAAAAATTAAACGGACCATACTGGTACAATCCCCAACCTCCCTTGCATACCCCGGTTGATTTTTGGCCTACAGCACGCTTGGACCCCAAGCCCACCCACGAAACTGTGGGCTATAGCAGATCGATTTGGTCGAGAAATGCCCCAATCGCGATGTTTCACCCGTTTGTCGACCCAAATGGCCATGAAAAATTAAACAAACCACACTGGGACTATCCCCAACCTCCCTAGCATGCCTCGATCGATTATTGGCCCACAGAAAGCCTAGAACTCGGGTCCACCCCCTAAACCGTCGGCTATAGCACACCGATTTGACCCGAAAATGCCCCATTCGCATTATTTTGCCCGTTTGTCCACCCAAATGGCCACAAAAAATTAAACGAACCACACTGCGACAACCCCCAACCTCCCTGGCATGCCCCATTCGATTTTTGGCCCACAGCACGCCCGGACCCTGGGCCTACCCCCAAAACCCTAGGCTATAGCACACCGATTTGGCCCAAAAATACCCCGTTCACGCCGTTTCACCTATTTGTCTACCCAAGTGGCCATAAAAATTAAACGAACTACACTGGGATGTTCCCCAACCTCCCTATCATGCCCCGATTGATTTTTGGCCCACAGCACGCCCGGACCTCACCACCCCTAAAACCGTGGGTTATAGCACACCGATTTGGAACAAAAATGCCCCGTTCACACCGTTTTGCTTGTTTATTAACCTAAATGGCCACAAAATATTAAACGGAACACACTGGGACGATCCCAACCACCCTGGCATTCCCCGTTGATTTTGGGCCCACAGCACGCCCGGCCCTCCGGGCCACCCATAAAGATTTGGCACAAAAATGCCACGTTCGCGCTGTTTTGCCCGTTCGTCAGCCCAAATAGCCATGAAAAATTAAACGAACAACACTGGGATGATCCCCAACCTCCCTGGCATACCCCGGTCAATTTTTAGCCCACGGCACGCTCGGACCCCGAGCCCATCCCCAAAACTGTGGACTATAGCACACTGATTTGGCCCAAAAATGCCCCATTTGCGTCGTTTCGCCCATTTGTCCACCCAAGCGGAAATAAAAATTAAACGGACCACACTGGGATGATCCCTATTTTTCCAGGCATGCCCCGATCGATTTTCGTCCTATAGCATGCTCGGACCCTGGCCAACCCCTGAAATCATGAGCTATAACACACTGATTTAGCCCAAAAATGTTCTATTCGAACCATTTCGCATGTTTGTCCAGACAAATGGCCACAAAAAATTAAACGAACCATACTGAGATGAGCCCCAACCTCACTTGCATGCCCCGATCAATTTTTAGCCCATAGCACTCTCGGACCTCGAACCCACCCCTGAAACCATGGGCTATAGCACACCAATTTGGACCGAAAATGCCTCATTCGCGCCGTTTCGCTCGTTTGTCTACCTAAATGGCCACAAAATATTAAACGGACCACACTAGGACGATTCCAACCTCCCTGGAATGCCCCAGTCAATTTTCGTCCCACAGCATGCCCGGACCCCGGGCCACCCCTAAAACCATAGGCTATAGCACACCGGTTTTGCTAGAAAATTCCCTGTTTGCGCCATGTCGCCCGTTTGTCCACTCAAATGGCACAAAAAATTAAACGGACCACACTGGGATGATCCCTAACCTACCTGGCATGCCACTATATATTTTTGGCCCACAGCTCGCTCGGACCCCAGGTTCACCCCCGAAACCATGGGCTATAGCACACCGATTTTGCTAAAAAATGCCCCGTACAAGCCGTTTCGCTGATTTGTCCATCTAAATATCCACAAAAAATTAAACGGACCACATTAGGATGATCCCCAACCTCCCTGGTATGCCTAGATCAGTTTTTGGCCTACAACATTAATGATAGGAGAATTTACATGCCTATAGTGCTATATTTTACCCATATTTTAGCAATGTTTTGAGAACAAATTATATATTTCATGCACTTTTAGTCCTTTTTCCTGTAAGTGAGCTAACGAACATGATTAGCAAAGTTTCAGGTATAAATGATGCAGAATTCAGCATTCTATGGATAACTTGACGCCAAAGAAAGCTTCATGAAAGGAGAAAAGGGAGTCTTGGACGCCAAGGACCAAAAGTGGCGCATGGAAAATCTGTCCCGGGCTAAAACAGCAATTCTGAAGACTTTGGGGACTAGCAGTAATTTATTAGGATTAGGATAATGATACATTAACCTAGTACAATTGGGTTAAGTATTTCATTAGCTTAGTAGGATTTGATTAAGTATTTCATTAGCTTAGTAGGAATAGGATATGAGTATTATAAATACCCTATTTTGCTAGAGATTTTCATTCATTCTACTTAACAACAACTCTCATCTTACCTTACAATTCATTCATTACTACTTTTAATTCTACTTTTTATTCTTCTTCTATTCATCTATTCAATTTTTAATTTCCGTAACAAGAGAAACGTTACTTTGCTAGGAATTCACGCCTAACGCCTACCACACTACTACTATACGAAATCTTAATTGTGGTATAATAACAATGTCTATTGTGATTTCCTTCGCACTCATGGGTAACTAAACCTCTCTGTTGGGGTTATGGAAGCCGTATGAGATACTATCTATTGCTATGAGTTTGTGAGTTTGTGACACGTATGCTGCTTATATCATTATTCTCTTCATCTTAATCTAAATTCTTTGTGGTTGCAAACGCAAGAATACGCCAGTATAGCATTAACTTGTTCGAAAGAAAAGTTATATGTCTGGAAAAGAGATAATGTCAAGGTAGTAGGGTCCCATCCCCTATTAAAAAGTTAGTGCCGTAACTGGATTAACCTCTTGGAGAATTTGTACCGTTAGATACGCTTTAAGCTCGAAAGAGTTAAAGTGAAACAATCCTCGAATAGGTCAAAAGACGCCTGGATTTACCATCGACTACAATTCTCTATAAGCACATGCATGTTTGAATTCCGCATAACTCATAGCTAATAGAGACGTAAACTCAGAAGGTGGACATAACCCCAACTCTTCAATTCTCATTGTTTTACAACCTACTAAACATTCTTTCTTTTTACTTTGCTATTTTCAGTTTTTACTTTAATATTTTGGTTACACATTACAATCCCCCCTTTTTACGAGACTTGCACTAAAAGTCTAGTAATCGTTGCTTACTTGTTAACCAAGCTATTCCCTGAGGGATCGATACCCAACCCAGTTGGGTTCTATATTTGACTACGACCGCTTTACACTCCTACGAGAGCTGTAGATTGAGCGTTATCAAAAATAGGCGTCGTTGCCGGGGAATACGAGTGTCAATTAAGTTTGTGATAATTACTAGACTCTTTGGTCAAAGATTCTTGTACTTTTACTTTCAGTTTTTGTTTTTGTTTACTGTAGGTTTTTATTCAGTGCATGCCCCATACTCGAAGTTCTGATCAACCGTTATTACCTATCAATCCTGAACCACAACGAATTGGCAGAATGGAGGCACAAATGGAAATCGAAAGAATGGCTGCTCAACAGGAGCAGATGAGATTATCTGCTCTTGCCGCCGCCCAAGTACACCAACAAAACATTGATAACCCTGGGCGAGCAACAAATCCTGACGATGAGGATTTAGGTGATGGAGAGTTACTAAACCCAAGGCATGATGCTGAAATCGCAACACCTGCCAACAGAAGAGGTCGTCAAGCTCGGTTTAGGTATGATCACCAACCCATGCAACCAACTTTTGACGATGATGATGATGATCTTGATGGAGTCGGAGCCACAGGAGCCATTATTTCTCCACCATTAGCGCCCGGAGCCAAGTTCAACATCACAAGCACCATGATTCAGTTATTGCAACTCAAGGGATTATTTGGTGGACTAGCAGGCGATGATCCGAATATGCATCTCATCAACTTTATTTCTACATGCAAGTCATTTGACAATCCTGGTGTTGGTCAGAATGCAATTCGATTACGTCTATTTCCATTGTCTCTGTCTGGGGAGGCAACTCTATGGTTGAATGGGCTGACTCCTGATTCTATTACAAATTGGAGGCAATTGAGAGACGCTTTCCTAGATAGATTCTTTTCGCCATCCAAAAGAGCACAATTGAGAGATGAAATCAGCAACTTTCGTCAGCTTCCAACTGAAGCCCTTCATGAAACATGGGAGAGGTTCAAGACAAAGCTAGCGAGATGCCCAAACCATCACATGACTAATGTTCGCCTAATGGAGATATTAATGTTCCATTGGTGGAGGCACTTGAACAAATGCCTGGGTATGCAAAATTTATGAAGGATCTTTTGACAAAGAAGTGGGCAGCAAGTTATGAGTTGAAAGATGATGTTCATCACTGCAGCGCAATCGTGACCCGATCAATAGTTCAGAAGAAGGCTGACCCCGGTGCTTTCACTATTCCTTGCACCGTTGGATCTTTAAATTTTGCCAAGGCATTATGTGATTTAGGAGCCAGCATCAATTTGATGCCACTATCTATCTATAAAAAGTTGGGGTTGGGTGATCCTACTCCAACCAATATAAGGCTCGTAATGGCGGATAGGTCGGTAAAACGACCTGTTGGTATTCTATGTGATGTATTGGTAAAGGTTTCTTCATTCATCTTTCCGGCAGACTTTGTTATTTTGGATTGTGAGGTAGATTCAGAAGTTCCCTTAATCTTGGGGCGCCCTTTCCTTGCTACGGGAAGTGTGCTTATTGATTTGAGAGCTAATGAGCTTTCATTCCGAATAAATGACGAAGTAGTTCGCTTTGATGTTTGCAAATCAATAAAGCAACCCAAAGAGCTGAATGTATTCTCGGTGGCTGATGTTTACTTTGATGATGAGAAAGAATTACTTGAAGAGGAGCAGCTGATTGATGACCCATTGGCGACTTTGCTTATGAATGGTGAGAGTAAGGATGCTGAAAATTGTGAAGAAGCTATTTGTGCTCTATCAGGATTAGGGACATATCGCCATGCTCCCAAGAAGCTGGACCTTGATCTCAAAAATCTACCCACACCACCAGCTAAGCCATCTATTGAAGAGCCACCCACGTTAGAATTGAAGGAGCTGCCAAGTCATTTAAAGTACGCATTCTTAGGAAGCGGAAATACACTTCCAGTCATTGTGGCGGCAGATTTGGGTGAGCAACAAGTTGCAGCTCTCATTGCTATTCTACGGAAGTATATAAGAGCCATTGGATGGACCATTGCGGATATTATTGGTATTCCACCTAGGATTTGTACACACAAGATTCAGCTTGAAGAGAATTGCACACCCACCATTGAGCATCAAAGGCGTCTAAACCCACCTATGCAAGAAGTGGTGAAGAAAGAAATAATTAAGTGGTTAGACGCAGGAGTTGTGTATCCAATCTTTGATAGTCCATGGGTAAGCCCGGTACAATGTGTTCCCAAGAAAGGAGGCATGACGGTGGTCGCGAATGAAAAGAATGAGCTTATTCCACTTAGACCCGTCACCGGATAGAGGGTATGCATGGACTACCGAAAGCTAAATTCATGGACACTCAAAGATCACTTTCCAATGCCATTTATGGACCAAATGCTAGATCGATTAGCGGGGAAAGGATGATTTTGTTTCTTAGATGGTTATTCCGGCTATAATCAAATTTGTATTGCTCTCGAAGACCAAGAGAAGACAACGTTCACATGCCCATATGGTACGTTTGCCTTCAAACGTATGCCATTCGGGCTATGTAACGCACCAGCCACCTTTCAGCGATGTATGATGTCCATTTTTTCTGATATGGTTGAAGATACTTTGGAGTTATTTATGGATGATTTTTCAGTTGTTGGTGAGTCTTTTGAAGCGTGCTTGGCAAACCTAAGCATGGCATTAGAAAGATGTGTAGAATTCAACCTAGCGCTGAATTGGGAGAAGTGCCACTTTATGGTAAAAGAAGGTATCGTTCTTGGGCATAAAATCTCCGAAAGAGGAATTGAGGTGGATCGAGTGAAAATTGAAGTTATTGAGAAGCTGCCACCCCCAATCTCTGTGAATGGTGTTCGTAGTTTCCTCGGTCACGCAGGTTTCTATCGACAGTTTATCAAAGACTTCTCCAAAATTGCTAGTCCATTGTGCAAACTCTTGGAGAAAGATGCAAAGTTTGACTTCAATGAAGATTGTGTGAAGGCATTCGAATGCCTCAAAGAAAAACTAATTGAAGCCCCTATCATGGTAGCACCAGATTGGTCTCTCCCATTCGAAGTCATGTGTGATGCTAGTGGGGTAGCCGTTGGTGCTGTACTTGGACAAAGAAAGGAGAAGATATTTCATCCTATCTACTATGCGAGTAAGGTCCTGAACGAAGCCCAAAAGAACTACACTGTCACAGAACAAGAGCTCCTAGCGGTTGTGTATGCGTTTGAGAAGTTCCAAGCTTATTTGTTGGGTACCAAAGTGATAGTTCATACAGACCATGCAGCTCTAAGGTATCTAATGACAAAGAAGGATGCAAAACCAAGACTAATTCGATGGGTTTTGCTGCTGCAAGAATTTTATTTCGAGGTTAAAGATAGAAGAGGTTGTGAGAACCAAGTGGCTGACCATCTGTCTAGACTCGAGAACGAGCATGTGGCGCAGCCTGAAATCGAGATTACTGATGCATTCCCTGATGAGGAGATCTTAGCAGCAACAATGAAAGGATTACCATGGTATGCCGGCTTTGCAAATTTTGTGGTGAGTAATGTGATACCTGCAAACTTATCTTACCATCAAAAGAGGAAGTTTATGCATGATGTACAACACTACTTTTGGGATGAGCCATATTTGTTTCGACGATGTGCGGATGGTGTTATTCGACGATGTATATCCCATGTAGAGGTGCCTAATATATTGGAAGCATGCCACACTTCCCAAGTTGGTGGACATCACGCAGGTAATCGGACAGCAAGAAAGGTATTGCAAAGTTGATATTATTGGCCTTCGATATTCAGAGATGCCTACGACTTTGTTAGAAGATGCGACCAATGCCAAAGACAAAGTGCTATTTCGAAACACCATGAGATGCCTATGTCAAAAATCCTTGAAGTAGAGCTCTTTGACGTATGGGGTATTGATTTCATGGGTCCATTCGTAAATTCGTTTGGAATGAAGTACATCCTAGTTGCTGTAGATTATGTCTCAAAATGCGTTGAAGCTGTAGCGTTGGCCGACAATGAGGGAAAGCGTGTTGTAGCATTCTTAAAGAGAAATATCTTCTCTCGCTTTGGAGTACCACGTACTGTTATAAGCGATGGAGGATCTCACTTTTGCAACAAGCTATTCAAATTTGTGTTGGCAAAATATGGTGTCAAGCAACATAAGGTAGCCACGCCTTATCACCCACAAACTAGCAGCCAGGTAGAGGTTTCCAACCGAGAGATCAAGCAAATCCTTCCTAAAACGGTAAATGCTAATAGTACAGATTGGTCTCGGAAGCTGGACGATGCACTATGGGCCTATAGGACTGCATTCAAAACACTAATTGGCATGTCCCCTTATCAACTAGTTTATGGGAAGGCTTGTCATTTACCCATTGAGCTTGAGCATAAGGCATTGTGGGCATTAAAGTGATTGAATCTGAATTGGGATGATGCAATGAATCTGAGATTGGAGCAACTAAACGAGATGGATGAATTCCGTCTACATGCTTATGAGAGATCGGACCTATACAAGGAGCGGATGAAGAAGTATCATGATCAGCGGATTGTTCGACGAAACTTTCTAAAGGATGATATGGTGCTTCTCTTCAACTCCAGATTGAAGATATTCCCAGGTAAGTTAAAGTCCAAGTGGTCTGGTCCATACAAAGTTATCCAAGTCTACTCGTCTGGAGTAGTTGAGTTGGAAGACACCAATGGTGTTATCTTCAAAGATAATGGCCAACGAGTTAAACCCTATATCGGTCCTCTTGATTCGATAAATTATATGGCCATCACTTATATCGACGAAGTCTAAGTACTCGAGGTAACTATGTCGTGCCGCGACAATAAATAAGGCGCTAGATGGGAGGCAACCCATCGTTTATCGTTTTTCATTTTTGTCGTTCTAGTATGTGTTTTGCTTTTAATTAATAAAAATTCAAAAAGAAGAGTCATGCCACGACCAAAACTAAGGCGCTTGGTGGGAGGCAACCCATCGTACTAATCGTTTTCATTGGTTTTGAGCAAATGTAGGTGCAAGAGGTATACAACGAGGAGATCGGTTTCAAATTTCGATTTGGATGGATTGCATGGTAAAGGTGGTAAGTTAGGAATGAAGATGCAAAAGGCTATGGATTGAGCATTGCTCATGAAAATAAAGGCATCGAACAAGGCTAGGCCTAGGTAAAACTAGGCCACGAAAAAGGCAAGGCATATACTATGGCCTAAGGTCTCGGAATCTAGTGTGCCATAGCATAGGCGCCGCCCATGCTCAAGTATGCCATAGCATAGGCGCCGCCTACGCTAAAACCTTTTGTCTCTGAATCTCAAATGCAAAGTGAAAGGCGCCGCCTATGGTCACTAAAGGCTTTGCACTAGGCGCCGCCTATGCTCACCAAAGGCAAAGCAAAAGGCGCCGCCTATGCCAAGCATAGGCAAAGCTAAAGGCGCCGCCTATGGTCACTTTTTGTCTCCAAAACTGATTTTAAATGGGTCAAAACCCGACCCAACCTTTTTCTATAAATAGGAGACTTAGTCTTGAAATACAAACACATTGAAAAACCTAACTAGGCGCCGCACATACTCTCCAAATCATCTCAAAAATTTTCCTTTTGCTCTAATTCTTCACAAGAACATCAACCAAAGGCATTAATCAAGTAAGTACTTCTTTGTTCTTCATTTATTTTTCGTAAGTACTACATTATCATACCTATTATGAATTGCTAAATCTTGAAGAAATATTGGTGATAAGAATGTGTTTGAATTGTTGATACACAACCAAGTGAGTGAACATATACGTTGGGATAATCTTAACTTGTTTCCAACTTGAATTTGATTTTGATGCATTGTTATACTACTTACGGAATTGCCATAGTCATTAACATTGCATAATCTTGTCACTTGAATACTTACATGTTGGAATGACTTGTTCATCGGAATGAGACTTATAGTGGCCTGCCAACATAGGAGGTTGTGATTATTGTTAGATGCTATACCTTCATGTAATCCCTATGTAGTAGTCTTGCTATATCCATCATGAAAGTATTGCAAAGATTACAAGAAGGGTGACATCTCTGATTTGATTGTTGGAATATAGCACCTAAAACGTATGTTGATGAAGTCTAAGTAATCGACCACTTTTACTTCACTAATTTGTATCAACAATCTAAGTGTGGGGTGGTACCCCTATTGCTTGTGTATAGATTGTATCCATTGAGATGATTCTAACATGAACATTGTTCTACGTCTCAGGTACAATGGCACCCAAAGCAAGACAAGGCAAAGATAAGGCTACCACTTCCCAAAAAGGCAAGAAAAGAGGCCGCAAAGAGCAAGGAGAATCATCCTTAATGCAATTACCACGCCGCATGTTTGGAATAAAATGGGTTCTTGAGGAGGAAGCGAAGGAATGGTATAGGAACAACAAGAAAAGAAAATATGTTCATGTGGACTTGATAAACAAGGAAAGCCTAGCGAAGAAGGAGCCGCGCATGTTGGCCAAGATCATGGCATTACATCTTGATTTCATCTTCCGAGACATGGGAGAATGTAATCTCGATTTGACAAGAGAATTTTATGCCAACTGGTCGCCGAAAACCACAGGCAGCGAGGTCAAGATTCGGGGCCAAGTTTTACAACTCAATGCGGATTTCTTCAACTCCTTTCTTGGCTTGCCTTCAGTCGATCCATCACCATTCAAAGAGCTGTACAGTAGACCTCCATATAGAGCAATTCGACACACACTTTGTGGAAGTAGATCCATGGCAAGGTGGAGCAGACAAAAAGACACCGGACGACACAACACCTTCCCATATGCTCCTTTGAATAGGGAAGCAAGGATATGGTTGCGTATTGTTAACTCTTGCCTCATACCAGGGACCAAGTACACCAAGATAACAATATATAGAGTGTGCTTGGTATACGCGCTGATGACGAATGTTCCTATCAACTTTGGGGCAATTATTCGATCCACCATGCGGAAATCCAGGCTACACAAGCGGTCCCATTACAGTTTCGGCAACTTGTTGACTGTAATCTTGAGGAAGGAAGACATCGAAGAGAAACCGGCTGATCATAGACTCCCACACAATCCAAAGAAGGTTGACCTCACAAATGTCAAAGATGCTGAAACCACACATGGCGTCAACCTTACTACGACAGAGAGACATGCCCGGGATGAGAGTTTCTTTTGCCATCTTTATGGCATGACTCGGTTCACAATGATGAGTGGTAGACGTGTTCCAACTGCTGCAGAGCTCCAACAGCTGGATCATGCTTGATGACGATGTGCCGACCGATGATGAGCGACGAATGCTAGACTCCAACGTGGAGGAGAATTCTGATGACGACGACTCCTATGATGATTCCGACAAAGGGGGTATGACCCACGACATAGAGGAGGAGTCCGACTGACCAGGTTCTTCGTATTTATTTTCCACTGAGGGCAGTGTCCCGTCTAAGTGTGGGGCTATTTGCATGCTATACTCCTTTATCCACATTTGCATTTATTTATGTTTGTTTGTTTGAGTTTTTTTTTGTTTTTTGTTTTTTTGTAGTTAAATTTTTTTACTTAGCTTCGCATGAAATTATTCTAATAGGCAGCATGAGATTATAACAAGAGTTTGTGCTAAAATCATGACTATTGAGACGTTTAGGCTCTAATTATGACTCACTACGTGATATTGTGTGGTATAATTCCTTCAGTTGTTGGGTCAAGAGTCTATACTACTCCCAATAAAGTCGACCATGTGCCTTGTGTGTGAGGATATTGTATATTCTATGTTTGTGGCTGATGCTAGAACTTGCCTGGTATGTATGTAAAGCGAAAATAAAGAGTGCAAGTTTAGGAGATGATTTAGGCATTGCTTTGGCAACCTGTAATTGTTTATCCTCATTCTAACCTTCCCATGGACATCATCCTAGTTAAACCCTTTTGAGCCTTTAGCCTATGTTCTTTGACAGCCTCATATATAAGTCTAATCCATTTTTTTCAAGACCATAATTTGATCCAAATTCCTAAGTGC
Source organism: Capsicum baccatum var. pendulum (assembly GCA_030864225.1). Classification (NCBI taxonomy): domain Eukaryota; kingdom Viridiplantae; phylum Streptophyta; class Magnoliopsida; order Solanales; family Solanaceae; genus Capsicum; species Capsicum baccatum. Next base: position 188,921,596 of record CM061551.1, read on the forward strand.
TTTAAAGTGTAAAGTCATGTGACAAAATAAGAGGAAGTTGGGTAAGTATGATGCTTTAGAATGTAATGGTGCTTGAATTTGTTATGAAAAAGAATTGCTATCATAAGAGGTATGTTATGAAAAGAAAAAGGAAAGGAAAGCTGAAAAGTTGCTTAAAATTGAAAAACAAAAGAGGAGAAAAAGGGTGGTAGAATAAAAGAAGGTAGAAAGGTTGTTTGAAAGAAAAGTGTTAATGATACAATGTGATGTATTAAAGCGCTTAGGAACATAGTCACTATTTCTGGCCAAAATAGTCCTACCTGTCCCTTAGCCTACATTACAACCCGTAAAAGACCTAGTTGATCCTAAGCTTAGCATTCTGACATTTAGTGGAGCATTACACTAAGGGCAAGCCTATGGTCATCAGTTGCTGCATATGAATTCTTTGTGAGAGCGAGAGCAAGGATATTTCTATACCCATGTTTGAAAAATATGCTATACTTGTGAGTGATTATGGGTAATATATTGTGAGACACACATGGTTGATGAGTTTTGGGTAGTTGTGTATAACTCTTTGTACCTTACCTTTTGGATATGAATTAACTACCATCACGAGTCTATGTTGGAGGTTGAATTGTTTCTACTAATGATCAGAAAACTACTCTTTGTTGATAATTGTTGTGCTTGTCTTGATGAATATTTTGTGTTGATACTGTGAAACCCTAAAGTGATGTTTAGATGGACATGATAGTTTGTTCGAGGACGAACAAAGCTTCAAGTCTGGGGTGGTGATGATAGGCGAATTTACACGCCTATAGTGCTATATTTTACCCATATTTTAGCAATGTTTTGAGAACAAATTATATATTTCATGCACTTTTAGTCCTTTTTCCTATAAGTGAGCTAACGAACATGATTAGCAAAGTTTCAGGTATAAATGATGAAGAATTCAGCATTTTATGGATAACTTGACGCCAAAGAAAGCTTCACGAAAGGAGAAAAGGGAGTCTTGGACGCCAAGAACCAAAAGTGGCGCATGGAAAATCTGTCCCGGGCTAAAACAGCAATTCTGAAGACTTTGGGGACTAGCAGTAATTTATTAGGATTAGGATAATGATACATTAACCTAGTACAATTGGGTTAAGTATTTCATTAGCTTAGTAGGATTTGGTTAAGTATTTCATTAGCTTAGTAGGAATAGGATATGGGTATTATAAATACCCTATTTTGCTAGAGATTCTCATTCATTCTACTTAACAACAACTCTCATCTTACCTTACAATTCATTCACTACTACTTTTAATTCTACTTTTTATTCTTCTTCTATTCATCTATTCAATTCTTAATTTCCGCAACAAGAGAAACGTTACTTTGCTAGGAATTCACGCCTAACGCCTACCACACTACTACTACACGAAATCTTTATTGTGGTATAATAACAATGTCTATTGTGATTTCCTTCGCACTCATGGGTAACTAAACCTCTCTGTTGGGGTTATGGAAGCCGTATGAGATACTATCTATTGCTATGAGTTTGTGACACGTATGCTGCTTATATCATTATTCTCTTCATCTTAATCTAAATTCTTTGTGGTTGCAAACGCAAGAATACGCCAGTACAGTATTAACTTGTTCGAAAGAAAAGTTATATGTCTGGAAAAGAGATAATGTCAAGGTAGTAGGGTCCCATTCCCTATTAAAAAGTTAGTGCCGTAACTAGATTAACCTCTTGGAGAATTTGTACCGTTAGATATGCTTTAAGCTCGAAAGAGTTAAAGTGAAATAATCCTCGAATAGGTCGAAAGACGCCTGGATTTACCATCGACTACAATTCTCTATAAGCACATGCATGTCTGAATTCCGCATAACTCATAGCTAATAGAGACGTAAACTCAGAAGGTGGACATAACCCCAACTCTTCAATTCTCATTGTTTTACAACCTACTAAACATTCTTTCTTTTTACTTTGCTATTTTTAGTTTTTACTTTAATATTTTGGTTACACATTACAATCCCCCCTTTTTACGAGACTTGCACAAAAAGTCTAGTAATCGTTGCTTACTTGTTAACCAAGCTGTTCCCTGAGGGATCGATACCCAACCCAGTTGGGTTCTATATTTGACTACGACCGCTTTACACTCCTACGAGAGCTGTAGATTGAGCGTTATCAATACCCGAAACCCGGGCCCACCCTCAAAATCGTTGGTCATAGGACACCGATTTATCTTGAAAATGCCTCGTACGCGCTATTTCGCCTGGTTGACTACCCAAATAGCCCAAAAAACTTAAACAGACATAATTGAGATGATCCCTAACCTCCCTGGCATGCTCTTCTTGATTTTATGGGCACAGCACGCCCGAAACTTGGGCCCACCCCCGAAACTGTGGGCTATAGCACACTGATTTGGCCCAAAAATACCCCATTCGCGTTGGTTTGTCTATTTGTCCACCCAAATTGCCATGAAAAATTTAACGGACCATAATGGGATGATCCCCAACCTTCCGGCAAGCCCCGATCAATTTTTGGCCCACAGCACGCCCGGACCGTAGGCCCACCCCCAAAATCGTGTGCTATAGCTCACCGATTTAGCTCAAAAATGCCCTGTTCGTACTATTTCGCCCGTTTGTCTACCCAAATGACCACAAGAAATTAAATGGACCACACTGCGATGATCGCCAACCTCCTTGGCATACCCTGGTCAATTTTTGGCCTACAACACTGCTGAACCCTAAGCCCACGCCCATAACCGTTGGCTATAGCACACCGATTTGACCCGAAAATGCCTTGTTCATGCCATTTCTCCCATTTATCCACCTAAGTGGCAACAAAATATTAAAAAAACCACACTGGGATGATCCCTAACCTCCCCGGCAGGCCTCGATCGATTTTGATCCCGTAAAACACCCGGACCCCGGGCCCATCCCCGAAACCATGGGCTACAAAACACTAATTTGGCCCGAAAATGCCCCATTTGCACCGTTTATTCCATTTTTCCACACAAATAACCATAAAAAATTAAATGGATGATAACGCTCAATCTACCGCTCTCGTAGGAGTGTAAAGCGGTCGTTAGCAAATATAGAACCCAACTGGGTTGGGTATAAATCCCTCATGGAATAGCTTGGTCAACAAGTAAGCAAAAAGTACTAGACTTTTGGTGCAAGTCTCGTAAAAGGGGAGAATCTTGCCGTGCAAGTAATGTAAACAAAATATAAAATAAAAACTGAAAATAGGAAAGTAAAAAGAAAGAATATTTATTAAGTTGTAAACAATGAGAATTGAGGAGTTGGGGTTATGTCCACCTTCTGAGTTATACGTCTCTATTGGCTATGAGTGTGTTGAATTCCGACATGCATGTGCTTATAGAGAATTGTATTCGATGGTAAATCCAGGCGTCTTTTGACCTATTCGAGGATTATTTCACTTTAACTCTTTCGAGCTTAAAGCGTGTCTAACGGTACGAATTCTCCAAGAGGTTAATCCAGTTACGACACTAACTCTTTAATAGGGGATGAGACCCTACTACCTTGACATTATCTCTTTTCCAGACAGATAACCTTTCTTTCGAACAAGTTAAATGTTATACTGGCGTATTCTTGCGTTTGCAACCACAAAGAATTTAGGTTAAGACAAAGAGAATAATGATATAAGCAGCATACGTGTCACGAACTCACAAACTCATAGCAATAGATAGTATCTCATTCGGCTTCCATAACCCCAACAGAGAAGTTTAGTTACCCATGAGTGCGAAGGAAATCACAATTGACATTGTTATTATACCACAATAAGAATTTCGTGTAGCACAAGTGTGGTAGGCGTTAGGCGTGATTTCTTGCAAGTAACGTTTCTCTTGTTGCGGAAATTAAGAATAGATGAATAGAAGAAGAAGTAGAAAGATGAATTAAAACTAGAATGAGAATTGTTGAGGAATAGTAGAAGAATGAATAAAAATCTCTAGCAAAATAGGGTATTTATAATACCCATATCCTATTCCTACTACGCTAATGAAATACTTAACCCAATTGTACTAGGTTAATGTATCATTATCCTAATCCTACTAAGCTAATGAAATACTTAACCCAATTGTACTAGGTTAATGTATCATTATCCTAATCCTACTAAGTTACTGCTAGTCCCCAAAGTCTTCAGAATTGCTGTTTTTGCCCAGGACATATTTTCCATGCGTCACTTTTGGTCCTTAGGCGTCCAAGCTTCCTTTTCTCCTTTCATGAAGCTTTCTTTGGCGTCAAGTAATCCATAAAATGCTGAATTCTGCATCATTTATACCTGAAACTTTGCTAATCACGTTCGTTAGCTCACTTCAGGAAAAAGGACTAAAAGTGCATGAAATATATAATTTGTTCTCAAAACTAGGCTAAAATATGGGTAAAATATAGCACTATAGGCATGTAAATTCGCCTATCATCAACACCCCACACTTAAAGCTTTGTTCGTCCTCGAACAAAATATCATGTCCCTCTAAACATTAACTTAAGGTTTCACAACAACAACACAAAATATTCGTCAAGACAAGCACAACAATTACCAACAAAGAGTAGTTTTCCAATCATTAGTAGAAACAATTCAACCTCCAACATAAACTCGTGATGGTGGTCAACTTATATTCAAAAGTTAAGGTACAAAGAATTATACACAACTACCCAAAACTCATCAACCATGTGTGTCTCACAATATATTACCCATAATTACTCATAAGTATAGCATATTTTTCAAACATGGGTATAAAAGTATCCTTGCTCTCGCTCTCACAAAGAATTCATATGTAGCAACTGATGACCATAGGCTTGCCCTTAGTGTAATGCTCCACTAAATGTCAGAATGCTAGGCTTAGGATCAAGTAGGTCTTTTGATGGTTGTAATGTAGGCTAAGGGACGGGTAGGACTATTTTGGCCAGAAATAGTGACTATGTTCCTAAGCGCTTTAATACATCACATTATATTATTAACACTTTTTTTTCAAACAACCTTTCTTCTTTCTTTTATTCTACCACCCTTTTTCTCCTCTTTTGTTTTTCAATTTTAAACATAACTAACTTTTTAGTTTTCCTTTCCTTTTTCTTTTCATAACACACCTCTTATGATAGCAATTCTTTTTCATAACAAATTCAAGCACCAATACATTCTAAGGCATCATACTCATCTAATTTCCTCTTATTTTGTCACATGACTCTTTCAATTTAAAGCACTTAGGAATTTGGATTAAATTATGGTCTTGAAAAAAATGGATTAGGCTTTCATATGAGGTTTGTCAAAGAAAATAGGCTTTAAAGGCTCAAAAGGGTTTAACTAGGATGATGTCCATGGGTAGGTAGAAATGAAGGTAAATAACCATAGGTTGCCAAAGAAATGCCTAAATCATCTCCTAAACTTGCATTCTTTATTTTTGCTTTGCACACATACCAGGCAAGTTCTAGCATCAGCCACAAGCATAGAATATACTATTATCTCACACACACAAGGCACATGGTCGACTTTATTGGGAGTAGTATAGACTCTTGCCCCAACAGATGAAGGAATTGAACCACACAATATCACATAGTGAGTCACAATTAGAGCCTAAACGTCTCAATAGTCATGATGTTAGCACAAACTCTTGTTATAATCTCATGCTGCCTATTGGAATGATTTTATGTGAAGGTAAGTAAGAAAAATTTTACTACTAAAAAAATTGAAAAATAAAAAAATAAAACAACAAAGAAAAACCAATTTCGAAAAACAACAAACTAAGCAAACAAACATAAATAAATGCAAATGCGGATAGAGAAGTAAAGCATGCAAATACCACCACCCCACACTTAAACGGGACACTGCCCTCAGTGGAAAATAAATACGAAGAACCTGGTCAGTCGGACTCCTCCTCTATGTCGGGGGTCATACCCCCTTCGTTAGAATCATCGTAGGAGTCGTCGTCATCAGAATTCTCCTCCACGTCGGAGTTTGGCATGCGTCGATCATCATCGGTCGGCACATCATCATCAAAAGGTTCCTCAAAGTATGTACCTACTCCACACATCTCCCTCGCATGCATATTCATTGGATAGTCATGGTCCAGCTGTTGGAGCTCTGCAGCAGTTGGAACACGACCTCCGCTCATCATGGTGAACCGTGTCATGCCATAAAGATGACGGAAGAAACTCTCATCTCGAGTATGTCTCTCCGCAGTAGTAAGGTTGGCGCCATGTGTTGTTTCAGCATCTTTGACCTTTGTGAGGTCAACCTTCTTCGGGTTATGTGGAAGTTTGTGATCAGCTGGTTCCTCTTCGATGTCCTCCTTCCACAAGATTGCTGTCAACAGGTTGCCAAAGGTGAAGTGGGACTGCTTGTGTAGTCTGGCCTTCCGCATTGTAGAACGAATGATTGCCCCAATGTTGATAGGTACATTCATCATCAATGCATAGACCAAACACACTCTATCTCTTGTTATTTTGGTGTACTGGGTCCCAGGAATAAGGCAAGAGTTGACAATACGCAACCATATTCTTGCTTCCCTATTCAAAGGAGCATAGGGGAAGGTGTTGTGTCGTCCGGTGTCTTTATGTCTTCTCCACCTTGCCATGGATCTACTTCCACAAAGTGTGTGTCGAATTGCTCTATAAGGAGGTCTACTGTACAGCTCTTTGAATGGTGCTGGATCGACTGAAGGCAAGCCAAGAAAGGAGTTGATCAAATCCGCATTGAGTTGTAGAACTTGGCCCCGAATCTTGACTTCGCTGCCTGTGATTTTCGGCGACCAGTTGGCATAAAATTCTCGTGTCAAATCAAGATTGCATTCTCCCATGTCGCGGAAGATGAAATCCAGATTTAGTGCCATGATTTTCGCCAACATGCGCGGCTCCTTCTTCGCTAGGCTGTCCTTGTTGATCAAGTCGACATGAATTTATTTTCCTTCCTTGTTGTTCCTATACCATTCCTTGTCTTCCTCCTCAAGAACCCATTTTATTCCAAACATGCGGCGTGGTAATTGCATTGAGGATGATTCTCCTTGGTCCTTGCGACCTCTTTTCTTGCCCTTTTGGGAAGTGGTAGCCTTATCTTGTCATGATTTGGGTGCCATTGTACCTGAGATTAAAACAATGTTCCTATTAGCATCAGCTCAATATATACAATCTATACACAAGAAGTAGGGGTACCACCCCACACTGAGGTTGTTGATACAAATTAGTGAATTGAAAGTAGTCGATTACTTAGACTTCATCGACATGCATTTTAGGCGCTATATTCCGACAAGAAAATCAGAGATGTATCACTTCTTGCAACCTTAGCAATACTTTCATGTTAGGTATAACAAGACTACTACATAGGGATTACATCCAGGTATAGTTTCTATCAATAATCACAACCTCCTATGTCGGTAGGCAACTATAAGTCTTATCCCGATGAACGGGATCTTCTAACATGTAGGTATTCAAGTGACAAGGTTATGCAATGTTCATGACTATAGCGATTCTGCAATTAGTATAACAATGCATCAAAATCAAATTCAAGTCGGAAATAGTTTAAGATCATCCTAACGTATATGTTCACTCACATGGTTTTGTATCAACAATTCAAACACATTAACATCACCAATATTTCTTCAAGATGTAGCAATTCATAATAGACATAGCAACGTAGTACTTACGAAAAATAGATGAAGAATAAAAGAGTACTTACGTGATTGAAGCCTTTGGAGATGTTCGTGTGAAGTGGGAGAGCAAAAAGAAAAATTTTGAGATGTTTTGGAGAGTATGTGCGGCGCCTAGGTCAAGTTTCCAATGTGTTTATGTTTCAAGACTAAGTCCCCTTTATATAGGAAAATAATGTGTCGGGTTTTGACCCATTTAAAATCGGTTTTGGAGACAAAAAGTGACCATAGGCGGCGCCTTTAGCTTTGCCTATGCATGGTATAGGCGGCGCCTAATGCAAAGCATTTGCTAGCATAGGCGGCGCCTAGTGCAATGCCTTTAGTGACCATAGGCGGCGCCTTTAGCATGGCATATGAGATTCTGAGACCAAATGCTTTAGCATAGGCGGCGCCTATGCTATAGCATACTTGAGCATGGGCGGCGCCTATGCCTTTGCACACTAGATTCCGAGACCTTAGGCTATAGTATAGACGTTGCCTTGTTCGTGGCCTAGTTTTTCCTAGGCCTAGCCTTGCTCGATGCCTATTTTTTCATGAGCAATGCTCAATCCATAGCCTTATGCATCTTAATTCCTAACTTACCACCTTTACCATGCAATACGTCCAAATCGTCATTTGAAACCAATCTCTTCGTTGAATACCTCTTGCACCTACATTTGCTCAAAACCAATGAAAATGATTAGTACGATGGGTTGCCTCCCACCAAGAGCCTTAGTTTTGGTCGTGGCACGACTCTTATTTTTGGATTTTCATTTGTCAAAAGCAAAACAAGTACTAGAACGAAAGAAAGACAAAACGATAAACGATAAACGATAAACGATGGGTTGCCTCCCATCTAGCGCCTTATTTATTGTCTTGGCTCGACATAGTTACCTTGAGTACTTAGACTTCGTCGAGATAAGTGATGGCCATATAATTCATCGAGTTAAGAGGACCGATATAAGGTTTAACACGTTGACCATTCACCTTGAAGACAACACCATTATTGTCTTCCAATTCAACTACTCCAGACGAGTAGACTTGGATAACTTTGTATGGACCAGACCACTTAGACTTTAACTTACCTGGGAACATCTTCAATCTAGAGTTGAAGAGAAGTACCATATCATCCTTTTGGAAGTTTCGTCGAACAATCCGCTGATCATGATACTTTTTTATCCGCTCCTTGTATAGGTCTGACCTTTCATATTCATGGAGATGGAACTCATCTAATTCGTTCAGCTGCTCCAACCTCAGATTCATCGCATCATCCCAATTCAAATTCAATTGCTTCAACGCCCACAATGCCTTATGTTCGAGCTCAATGGGTAAATGACAAGCCTTCCCATAAACTAGTTGATAAGGGGACATGCCGATGGGTGTTTTGAATGCAGTCCTATACGCCCATAGTGCATCATCTAGCTTCCAAGACCAATCCTTCCTATTAGCATTTACCATCTTCGCAAGGATTTGCTTGATCTCCCGATTGGAAACCTCTACTTGTCCACTCGTTTGTGGGTGATAAGGCGTGGCTACCTTATGTTTCTTGACACCATACTTGGCCAACACGGATTTGAATAGCTTGTTGCAAAAGTGAGATCCTCCATCACTTATGATAGTACGTGGTACTCCAAAGCGAGAGAAGATATTCCTCTTCAAAAATGCTACAACACGCTTTCCCTCGTTGTCGGCCAACGCTACAGCTTCAACCCATTTCGAGACATAATCTACAGCAACTAAGATGTACTTCATTCCAAACGAATTCACGAATGGACCCATGAAATCAATGCCCCACACATCAAAGAGTTCTACCTCAAGAATTTTCGACAAGGGCATCTCATGGTGTTTCGAAATAGCACCTTGTCTTTGGCATTGGTCGCATCTTCTAATAAAGTCGTAGGCATCTCTAAATATCGATGGCCAATAATATCCACTTTCTAATACTTTTCTTGCCGTCCGATTGCCTGCGTGATGTCCTCCAACTTGGGAAGTGTGGCATGCTTCCAATATAGTAGGCACCTCTACATGGGATATACATCATCGAATAATACCATCCGCACATCGTCGAAACAAATATGGCTCATCCCAATAGTAGTGTTGTACGTCATGCATAAACTTCCTCTTTTGATGGTATGATAAATTGGCAGGTATTACATTACTCACCACAAAATTTGCAAAGTCGGCATACCATGGTAACTTTTCTATTATCGTCGCTAGGATCTCCTCGTCAGGGAATGCATCATCAATCTCGATATCAGGCTGCGCCACATGCTCGTTCTCGAGTCTAGATAGATGGTCGACCACTTGATTCTCGCAACCTCTTCTATCTTTAACTTCAAAATCGAACTCTTGCAGCAGCAATACCCGTCGAATTAATATTGGTTTTGCATCCTTCTTTGTCATTAGATACCTAAGAGCTGCATGGTCTGTATGAACGATCACCTTAGTACCCAATAGATAGGAACGAAACTTCTCAAATGCATACACAACCGCTAGGAGCTCTTGTTCTGTCACAGTGTAGTTCCTTTGGGCTTCATTTAGGACCTTACTCGCATAGTAGATAGGATGAAATAATTTCTCCTTTCTCTGACCAAGAACAGCTCCAACGGCTACACCACTAGCATCACACATGACTTCGAACGGGAGAGACCAATCTGGTGCTACCATGATAGGGGCTACAATGAGTTTTCCTTTGAGGCATTCGAATGCCTTTAAGCAATCTTCATTGAAGTCAAACTTCGCATCTTTCTCCAAGAGTTTGCACAATGGACTAGCAATTTTGGAGAAGTCTTTGATGAACCGACGATAGAAACCTGCATGGCCGAGAAAACTACGAACTCCCTTCACCGAAATTGGAGGCGGTAGCTTCTCAATGACTTCGATTTTCTCTCGATCAACCTCAATTCCTCTTTCAGAGATTTTGTGCCCAAGAACGATTCCTTCTTTTACCATGAAGTGGCACTTCTCCCAATTCAGCACTAGGTTGAATTCTACACATCTTTGCAACGCCATACTTAGGTTTGCCAAGCACGCTTCAAAAGTCTCACCAACCACTGAAAAATCATCCATAAATACCTCCAAAGTGTCTTCAACCATATCAGAAAAAATTGACATCATACAACGTTGAAAGGTGGCTGGTGCGTTACATAGCCCGAATGGCATACGTTTGAAGTCAAACGTACCATATGGGCATGTAAATGTTGTCTTCTCTTGGTCTTCAGGTGCAATACAAATCTGATTATAGCCTGAATAACCATCTAAGAAGCAAAACCATCCTTTCCCCGCTAATCGATCTAGCATTTGGTCCATAAATGGCATTGGAAAGTGATCTTTGAGTGTCCAAGAATTCAACTTTCGGTAGCCCATGCATACTCTCCATCAAGTGACGGGTCTGAGTGGAATAAGCTCATTCTTTGCATTCGCGACCACCGTCATGCCTCCTTTCTTGGGAACACATTGTACCGGGCTTACCCATGTACTATCAGAGATTGGATACACAACCCCCGCGTCTAACCACTTGATAATTTCTTTCTTCACCACTTCTTGCATAGGTGGGTTTAGACGTCTTTGATGCTCAATGGTGGGTGTGCAATTCTCTTCAAGCTGAATTTTATGTGTACAAATCCCAGGTGGAATACCAATAATATCCGCAATGGTCCATCTGATGGCTCTAATATACTTCCGTAGAATAGCAATGAGAGATGCAACTTGTTGCTCACCCAAATCTGCCGCAACAATGACTGGAAGTGTGTTTCCGCTTCCTAGGAATGCATACTTTAAATGTCTTGGCGGCTCCTTCAATTCTAATGTGGGTGGCTCTTCAATAGATGGCTTAGCTGGTGGTGTGGGTCGATTCTTGAGATCAAGGTCCAGCTTCTTGGGAGCATAGCGATATGTCCCTAATCCTGATAGAGCACCAATAACTTCTTCACAATTTTCAGCATCCTCATTCTCTCCATTCATGAGCACAACCGCCAAAGGGTCATCAATAATTTGCTCTTCTTCAAGTAATTCTTTCTCATCATCAAAGAAAACATCAGCCACCGAAAATACACTCAGATCTTTGGGTTGCTTCATTGATTTGCAAACATCAAAGCGAACTACTTCGTCATTTATTCAGAATGAAAGCTCATTAGCTCTCAAATCAATAAGCACGCTTCCCGTAGCAAGGAAAGGACGCCCAAAGATTATGGGAACTTCTGAGTCTGCCTCACAATCCAAAATAACGAAGTCTACCGAAAATATAAATGAAGAAACCTTTACCAAGACATCACATAGAATACCAACAGGTCGTTTTACCGGCCTATCCACCATTACGAGCCTCATGTTGGTTGGAGTAGGATCACCCAACCCCAATTTCTTATAGATAGATAATGGCATCAAATTGATGCTGGCTCCTAAGTCGAATAATGCTTTGGCAAAATTCAAAGATCCAACGGTGCAAGGAATAGTAAAAGCGCTGGGGTCAGCCTTCTTTTGAACTATTGATCGGGTAGCGATTGTGCTGCAGTGATGAACATCATCTTTCAACTCATAACTTGCTGCCCGCTTTTTCGTCAAAAGATCCTTCATAAATTTCGCATACCCAGGCATTTGTTCAAGTGCTTCCACCAATGGAACATTAATGGACAGTTGCTTTAACATAGTCATGAATTTGCTGAACTTTGTATCATCCGCCACCTTCTTCAATCTTTGAGGGAAAGGTGGTGGTGGGTATGGAACTGTTCTCTCCACGGCTTTTTTCTCCTCTTACTTCCATTTTTCAGTTTTTTCAGGTTGCAAATTATTGGGGTTGACGTCGTTGACGATAGGATTAGTTGCAGCGGCATCTTCTCCTTTCGCCTTATCATCAATGTCCACTACTTCGTCAACCACTTGCTTGCTTTTTGCTGAAGTTTCCAGTACCGTACCACTTTGGGTAGTGATGGCCAAGCATGACCCATCATTCCTTGGGTTTTGCACAGTATCGCTAGGTAAAGTGCCAGCCTTTCAGGGGGAACGTACAAACCACTCTTTTCATTCTTGTTCTTCCAACTACCTTGGTCCTTGTTTCCAGATTTATCATAATATTTCCGACCTTGGTTTCCTTGGGTATTACCTTGGAAACCCCCCTGATTGTTCAAGTAGTTGGCCTCTTCTTCCGAATCAGATTCGTCTCTTCCTTTTGATGCAATATCTTTCACTTTTTCAGTCTTCCCTGATAATAAATGCTTTGTAAGAAGATCCATTTATGTTTTCATGTGCGCCATATCTTGATCACGTTCTTCTTCTCTTCTTCTTTGGTCTGCAGTCATGCCAATAGATGAAGTGGGGCTTGCTACCTCAGAATCCCTGGTATGCCAAGCTCTACTTTGCTTCGTCATACGGTCTATCATATTGCTTGCTTGACCAAAGGTGAGGTCCATAAAAGATCCTCCCGCTGCATTATCCACCACTGGTTTAGTTATTGAATTCAAGGCTCTGTATAATATCTCCATTAGGTGAACATTAGTCATGTGATGGTTTGGGTATCTCGCTAGCTTTGTCTTGAACCTCTCCCATGTTTCATGAAGAGCTTCAGTGGGAAGCTGACGAAAGTTGCTGATTTCATCTCTCAATTATGCTCTTTTGGATGGCGGAAAGAATCTTTCTAGGAAAGTGTCTCTCAATTGCCTCCAATTTGTAATAGAATCAGGAGTCAGCCCATTCAACCATAGATTTGCCTCCCCAGACAGAGACAATGGAAATAGACGTAATCGAATTGCATTCTGACCAACACTAGGATTGTCAAACGACTTGCATGAAGAAATAAAGTTGATGAGATGCATATTCGGATCATCGCCTGCTAGTCCACCAAATAATTCCTTGAGTTGCAATAACTGAATCATGGTGCTTGTGATGTTGAACTTGGCTCCGGGCGCTAATGGTGGAGGAATAATGGCTCCTGTGGCTCCGACTCCATCAAGATCATCATCATCATCGTCAAAAGCTGGTTGCATGGGTTGGTGATCATACCTAAACCGAGCTTGACGACCTCTTCTGTTGGCAGGTGTTCGATTTCAGCATCATGCCTTGGGTTTAGTAACTCATCATCACCTAAATCCTAATCGTCAGGATTTGTTGCTCGCCCAGGGTTATCAATGTTTTGTTGGTGTACTTGGGCGGCGGCAAGAGCAGCTAATCTCGCCTGCTCCTGTTGAGTAGCCATTATTTTGATTTCTGCTTGTGCTTCCATTCTGCCAATACGTTGTGGTTCAGGATTGATAGGTAATAACGGTTGACCAGAACTTCTAGTATGGGGCATGCACTGAATAAAAACCTGCAGTAAACAAAAACAAAAACTGAAAGTAAAAATACGAGAATCTTTGACCAAAGGGTCTAGTAATTATCACAAACTTAATTGACACTCGTATTCCCCGGCATCGGCGCCAATTTTTGATAACGCTCAATCTACAGCTCTCGTAGGAGTGTAAAGCGGTCGTTAGCAAATATAGAACCCAACTGGGTTAGGTATCGATCCCTCAGGGAATAGCTTGGTCAACAAGTAAGCAAAAAGTACTAGACTTTTGGTGCAAGTCTCGTAAAAGGGGGGAATCTTGCCGTGCAAGTAATGTAAACAAAATATAAAATAAAAACTGAAAATAGGAAAGTAAAAAGAAAGAATATTTATTAAGTTGTAAACAATGAGAATTGAGGAGTTGGGGTTATGTCCACCTTCTGAGTTATACGTCTCTATTGGCTATGAGTGTGTTGAATTCCGATATGCATGTGCTTATAGAGAATTGTATTCGATGGTAAATCCAGGCGTCTTTCGACCTATTCGAGGATTATTTCACTTTAACTCTTTCGAGCTTAAAGCGTGTCTAACGACACGAATTCTCCAAGAGGTTAATCCAGTTACGGCACTAACCTTTTAATAGGGGATGGGACCCTACTACCTTGACATTATCTCTTTTCCAGACAGATAACCTTTCTTTCGAACAAGTTAAATGTTATACTGGCGTATTCTTGCGTTTGCAACCACAAAGAATTTAGGTTAAGACAAAGAGAATAATGATATAAGCAGCATACGTGTCACGAACTCACAAACTCATAGCAATAGATAGTATCTCATTCGGCTTCCATAACCCCAACAGAGAAGTTTAGTTACCCATGAGTGCGAAGGAAATCACAATTGACATTGTTATTATACCACAATAAGAATTTCGTGTAGCACAAGTGTGGTAGGAGTTAGGCGTGATTTCTTGCAAGTAACGTTTCTCTTGTTGCGGAAATTAAGAATAGATGAATAGAAGAAGAAGTAGAAAGATGAATTAAAACTAGAATGAGACTTGTTGAGGAATAGTAGAAGAATGAATAAAAATCTCTAGCAAAATAGGGTATTTATAATACCCATATCCTATTCCTACTAAGCTAATGAAATACTTAACCCAATTGTACTAGGTTAATGTATCATTATCCTAATCCTACTAAGCTAATGAAATACTTAACCCAATTGTACTAGGTTAATGTATCATTATCCTAATCCTACTAAGTTACTGCTAGTCCCCAAAGTCTTCAGAATTGCTGTTTTTGCCCAGGACATATTTTCCATGAGTCATTTTTGGTCCTTAGGCGTCCAAGCTTCCTTTTCTCCTTTCGTGAAGCTTTCTTTGGCGTCAAGTAATCCATAAAATGCCGAATTCTGCATCATTTGTACCTGAAACTTTACTAATCATGTTCGTTAGCTCACTTACAGGAAAAAGGACTAAAAGTGCATGAAATATATAATTTGTTCTCAAAACTAGGCAAAAATATGGTAAAATATAGCACTATAGGCGTGTAAATTCGCCTATCATCAATGGACCACATTGGGATGATCTCCAACCTCCCTTGCATGCCTTGGTTAATTTTCAGCCAACATCACGCTCGGACCCGGGCCCACCCCTGAAGCCGTGGGCTATATAGCACATCGATTGGGCTTGAAAATACCCCATTCGCGTCGTTTCACCCATTTTTCCACCCAAATGTCCATGAAAGATTAAACGGACCACACTGGGGTGATCCCCAACCTCCCTGGCATGTCCCGATCAATTTTAGGCTCATAGCACGCCCGAACCTCGGGCCCACCTACGAAACCTTGGGCTATAGCACACCGATTTATCCCCAAAATGCTCCGTTCATGCCATTTCACCCGTTTGTCCACTGAAATGGCCACAAAAAATTAAATGGACAACACTGGGATGATCCCCAACCTCCCTGGCACACCCCGGTCAATTTTTGACCCACAGAATGCTTAGACCCTGGGCCAACCCCCAAAACTGTGGGCTATAGCACACCGATTTGGCTTGAAAATGCCCCATTTTGCTCGTTAGTCCACCCAAATGACCACGGAAAATTAAATGGACCACATTGGGACGATCCCAACCTCCCTTATACACCCAGTCGATTTTTGGCCTACAGTACACTCGGACCCCGAGCCTACCCATAAAATTGTGGGCTCTATAGCACACTGATTTAGCCCGAAAATGCCCCGATCACGCCGTTTCGCCTGTTTGTCTACCCAAATGGCCACGGAAAATTGAACTAATCACACTTGACTATCTCCAACCTCCCTGGCATGCCCTGGTTGATTTTTTTCCCACAGCATGCCCAGAACCCCGCCCCACCTCCAAAATTGTCGGCTACAGCACACACCAATTTGACGTAAAAATGCCCCGTACATGCTGTTTCGCCCGTTTGTCCACCCAAATGGCCAGAAAGATTAAAAGGACCACATTGGGACGTTCCCCAAGCTCCCTGGCAAGTCTCGGTCGATTTTTGGCCCACAGCAGGCCCGGACCCTAGGCCTACCCCAAAATTGTGGGCTATAGCACACAGATTTGGCCTAAAAATGCTTCGTTTGCGCTGTTTCGCCCGTTTGTCCGTCTAAATGGCCACAAAAAATTAAACAGACCACGCTGGGATGATCCCCAACCTCCTGGTATGCCCTGGTGGATTTTTGGCCCACAAAACACTCGAACCCTGGGCCTACCCCCAAAACCATGGGCTATAGCACACCAATTTTGCACAAAAATGCCACGTTCAAGATGTTTTGCCCGTTTTTCTGCACAAATGGCTACGCAAAATTAACCGAACAACACCAGGAGGATCTCCAACCTCCCTGCAAGCCCAGGTTAATTTTTAACCCACAACATGCCTGAACCTCGGTCCCACCCCTAAAACTGTGGGCTATAGCACACTAATTTGGTCAAACAATGGCCCATTCGCACCGTTTCACCCGTTTGTCCTCCCAAATGACAACAAAAAATTAAACGGACCACACTAGAATGATTCCCAACCTCCCTGGCATGCTCCGATCTATTTTTGGCCTATAGCACACTCGGACCTCGGCCCACCCCCGAAATAGTGGGCTATAGCTCACCAATTTTCCTCAAAAATGCCCCATTCGAGCCTTTTTGCCAGTTTGTCCACCCAAATAGCCACAAAATATTAAACGGACCACACTGAGATGATCCCCAACCTCCCTTGCATGCCCCGATTAATTTTTGGCCCACAGCACGCCCGAACCCCGGGTCCACCCCTAAAACCATGGGCTATAGCACACCGATTTTGTCCAAAAATACCTATATCACACTCCTTTGCCTATTTGTCCACCCAAATAGTCACGAAAAATTAAACGGACCTCACTAGGATGATCCCCAACCTACGTAGCACTCCACGGTCACTTTTTAGCCCACAGCACGCTCGGACCCCGGGGCCACCCCCAAAATCGTAGGCTATAGCACACTGATTTGACCCAAAAATGCCTCGTTCGTGCTGTTTCGCCTGTTTGTACACCCAAATGTCAACAAAAAATAAAACGAACCACATTGGGATGATCCCCAACCTCTGTGGTATGCCTTGATCAAATTTGGGCCTACGGCACGCCCGAACCCTGGGCCACCCCTATAATCGTGGGTAATAGCACATCGATTTCGCTAAAAAATGCCTCTTTCGCATCATTTCGCCTGGTTGACCAACCAAATTGCCACGAAAAATTAATCAGATAACACTAGGATGATACCAAACCTCCTTGGCATGCTCCGGTCTATTTTTGAGCCATAACACACCGGACCCCAGGCCCACCCCCAAAACCGTGGGCTATAGCACACCGATTTGGCCCGAAAATGCCCCATTAGCGCTGTTTTGCCCATTTGTCCACCCAAATGGACACGAAAAATTAAACGGACCACATTGGAACGATCCTCAATTTCCCTGGAATCCTCGATTGATTTTTGGCCCACAGCAGGCCCGGACCCTGGGCCCACCCTCGAAGCCAAGGGCTATAGCTCAGTGATTTGGCCCAAAAATGCGACATTCGCACCGTTTTACTTGTTTGTCCACCCAAATGGTCACAAAAAATTAAACGGATCATACTGGGATGATCCACAACCTCCTTGGCATGCCTCGGTCAATTTTTTGCCCACAACACATCTGAATCCTGGGCCCTGCACCGTAACCGTGGGCTATAGCACACCGATTTGACCCAAAAATGCCCCATTCGCGTTGTTTCGCCCGTTTGTCCTCCTAAATGACCCCAGGCCCACCCCCAAAACTGTGGGTTATAGCACATTGATTTGGCCCAAAAATGCCCCATTCGTACCGTTTTGCCCGTTTGTATACCCAAATGGCAACGACAAATTAAACGGACCACACTGGGATGATCCCCAACCTCCCTGGTATGCCCTGGTCTAATTTTGGCCCACAACATGCTCGAACCTAGACCCTCCACAGAAACCGTGGGCTATAGCATACCGATTTGCCTCAAAAATGCCCCGTTTTAGCCGTTTTGCCCATTTGTCCACCCAAATGGCTATGAAATATTAAACAGACCATACTGAGACGATCCTCAACTTCCCTTGCATGCCCCGGTTGATTTTCAACCCACATCACGCCCGGACCCCGGGTCCACCCCTAAAACCATGGGCTATGGCACATCGATTTGGACCAAAAATGACTCGTTCGCATCGTTTCACCCGTTTGTCTAGCCAAATGGCCACAAAAAATTAAATGGACCACACAGGGACGATATCCAACCTCCCTGGCATGCCCCGATCAATTTTTGGCACACAGCATGCCTGCCTGGACCCTGGCCCACCCTAGAAACTGTGGGTTTTAGGACACTGATTTAGCCAAAAAATGCCCCGTTCACGCCATGTCGCCCGTTTATCTACCCAAATTGCACTAAAATGTAAATGGACTATACTTGAATGATCCCAAACCTCCCTGGAATGCCTGCGTCAAATTTTAGCCCACAGCACGTTGGGACCCAGGCCCACACCTAAATCGTGGGCTATAGCACACCGATTTGGCCTAAAATTGCCCCGTACGAGCTGTTTCGCCCGTTTGTCCACCCAAATGGCCACAAAAAATTAAACGGACTACATTGGAATGATCCCCAACCTACCTAGCACACCACGGTCGATTTTTAGCCCGCAGCACGCTCGGACCCCAGGGTCACCCCCGAAACCGTAGGCTATAACACACTGATTTGACCTGAAAATGCCCCGTTAGCGCCGTTCCGCTCTTTTGCCCACCCAAATGTCAATAAAAAATTAAACGGACTATACTGGAATGATACCCAACCTCCCTAATATGCCTCGATCAATATTTAGCCTACAGCACGCCCAGGCCTACCCCCAAAATCATGGGTAATAGCACACCGATTTGGCTCGAAAATGCCCCTTTCACATTGTTTTGCCTGGTTGGCCAACCAAAAATCCACGAAAAATTAAACAGATAAAACTAGGACGATCCCAACCTCCCTGGCATGCTTCGATCAATTTTTGGGCCACAGAACGCTCGGACCCCGGGCCCACCCCAAAACGGTCGGCTATATCACACCAATTTAGCTTGAAAATGCCCTATTAATGTTGTTTTGCCCATTTGTCCACCCAAATGTCATCAAAAAATTAAATGGACTATACTAGGATGATCCCCAATTTTCCTGGCTAGCCTTGGTCGATTTTTGGCCCACAGCAGGCCCGGACCCTGGGCCAACCCTCGAAACCATGGGCTATAGCTCATTGATTTGGCTTAAAAATACCCCATTTGCACCATTTCACCACCCATTTGTCCACCCAAATGGTCACGAAAAAATTAAACAGATCACACTGAAATGATCCCCAACCTCCCTGGCATGCCCCGATTAATTTTTGGCCCACAGCATGCCTGAATCCTGGGCCCTCTCTCATAACCGTGGGCTATAGCACACCGATTTGACTCGAAAATGCCCTATTTGTGTCGTTTCAGCCGTTTGCCCACCTAAATGGCCAAAAAATATTTAACAAACCACACTGATATGATCCCCCACCTCCCTGGCATGCCCCAATAAATTTTCAGTCCATAGCCCTGGGCCCACCTCCGAAACCGTGGGTTATAGCACACTAATTTGGCCTTAAAATACTCCGTTCGCACCGTTTTGCCCGTTTGTCGACCCAAATGGCCACAAAAAATTAAACAGACCACATTGGGATGATCCCCAACTTCACTTGCACGCCCCGGTCAATTTTTAGCAAATAACACGTTCGGACCCCAGGCTCACTCTCGAAACCTTGGGCTATAGGACATCGATTTGGCTCGAAAATGCCCCATCATGCTATTTTACCCATTTGTCCACCCAAATATCCACGAATGATTAAACGGACCACACTGGGATGATCCACAACATCCCTGGCACATCCCGGTTGAGTTTAGGCCCACAGCATGCACAGACCTTGAGCCCACCCCCAAAACCGTGGGCTATAGCACACCAATTTGTCCCGAAAATGCCCTATTCGCCCCATTTCACCCGTTTTTCCACCTAAATGTCCACAAAAAAATAAATGTCCCGATCAATTTTACGCCCACAGCACGCTCGTACCCTAGGCCCACCCCTGAAACCGTGGGCTATATCACATCTATTTTGCCCAAAAATGCCCCACTCGCGCCGTTTCGCCCATTTGTCCACCAAATGGCCACAAAAAATTAAACAGATCATATTGGGATGATCCCCACCCTCTCTGACACACCCCGATCGATTTTCAGCCCAAAGCACATCCAAACGTCGGTCCCACCCCCAAAACCATGGGCTATAGCACACCGATTTGTCCGCAAAATGCCCCGTTCGCACTGTTTTGCCCATTTGTCCACTCGAATGGCCACGAAAAATTAAACGAACCATAATGGGACGATCCCCAACCTATCTTGCATGCATTGGTTGATTTTTGGCCTATAGCACGCTCGGACCCCAAGCCCACCCACGTAACCTGGGCTATAGCACACCCATTTAGCTCGAAAATGCCTCGATCGCACCATTTTACCCGTTTTTCGACCCAAATTGCCATGAAAAATTAATCGGACCACACTGGGATGATCTCCAACCTCCCTGGCATGTCCCGATCAATTTTAGGCCCACATCAAGCCCGAACCTCGGGCCCACGCTAAAACCGTGGGCTATAGCACACTGATTTATTCCAAAAATACCCCGTTCACGCAATTTCGCCCATTTGCCGACCCAAATAGCCACAAAAAATTAAATGGACCACGCTAGAATGATATCCAACCTTCCTGGCATTCCTCGGTCAATTTGTAGACCACAACACGCTCAAATCCCTGGCCCACCCCTAAAACCGTAGGCTATAGCACATCAATTTGGCCCGAAAATACCCCATTCGCCCCATTTTACCCATTTGTCCACCCAAATAGCAACGAAAAAATAAACTAACCACACTGGACTATCACCAACCTCCCTAGCATACCCCTATTGATTTTTGGCCCATAGCTTGCCCAGACCCCCGGCCCACCCCCCAAAATTATCGGCTATAGCACACCAATTTGACCTAAAAATTCCCCAACCGTGCTGTTTCACCCGTTTGTCCACCCAAATGGCCACGATAGATTAGAAAAACCACACTGGGATGTTCCCCAAGCTCCCTGGCAAGTCCTGGGTGATTTTCGACGCACAGCATGCCCGGACCCCGGGCCTACTCCAAAATCGTGGGCTATAGCAGATAGATTTGGCCCAAAAATGCCCCGTTTATGCTGTTTTGCCTGTTTGTCCGCCTAAATAGCCATGAAAAATTAAACAAACTACACTGGGATGATCCCAAACCTCCTGGAATGCCCTGATCAATTTTTGACCCATAACACGCTTTGACCCTGGGCCCAACCCCAAAATCGTGGGCTATAGCATACCGATTTTGCATAAAAATGCCACGTTCGCGTTGTTTTGCCTGTTTGTCTGCCCAAATGGCCACGCAAACTTAAACGAACAACACTTAGAGGATCCCCAACCTCCCTGGCATGCCCCGATCAATTTTTGGCCCATAGTACGCCTGAATCCCAAGCCCACCCCCATAACTATGGGTTCTAGCACATTGATTTGGCCTAAAAATGCCCCATTCGTACCGTTTCGCCCGTTTGTATACCCAAATGGCCACGACAAATTAAACGGACCACACTGGGATGATCCCCAACCTCCCTAGCATGCTCTGGTCAATTTTCAGCCCACAGCATGCTCGGACCTAGACCCACCCCAAAAACCGTAGGCTATAGCATACCGATTTGCCCTGAAAATGCCCCGTTTAAGCCGTTTCGCCCATTTGTCCTCCCAAATGACTACGAAATATTAAACAGACCATACTGAGATGATCCTCAACCTCCCTTGCATGCCCTGGTTGATTTTCGACCCACATCACACTCGGACCCCAGGTCCATCCACAAAACCATGGGCTATAGCACATCGATTTAGACCAAAAATGCCTCGTTCGCACCGTTTCGCTCGTTTGTCTACCCAAATGGCCAAAAAACATTAAATGGACCACACTGGGATGATCTGCAACCTCCCTGGCACGCACCGGCCGATTTTTGGCCCACAGTATGCCTGCCTAGACCCTGGCCCACCCCAAAAATTGTGGATTTTAGGACACCGATTTGGCGAGAAAATGCCCCATTCGCGCCATGTCGCTCGTTTATCCACCCAAATATGCACTAAAATGTAAATGGACTATACTTGAAAGATCCCCAACCTCCCTGGCATGCCTCCATCAAATTTTGGCCCACAGCATGTTGTGACCCAGGCCCACACCCAAAATCGTGGGCTATAGCACACCGATTTGGCCTAAAATTGCCCCGTACGAGCTGTTTCGCTCGTTTGTCCACCCAAATGGCCAAAGAAATTAAACGAACTATACTGGGATGATCCCCAACCTACCTAGCACACCACGGTCGATTTTCAGCCCGCAGCACGCTCGGACTCCGGGGCCACCCCCAAAATCGTGGGTTATAGCACACTGATTTGACCTGAAAATGCCCCGTTAGCGCTGTTTCGCTCGTTTGCCCACCCAAATGTCAATAAAAAATTAAACGGACCATAATGGGATGATTCCCAACCTCCCTAATACGTCTCGATAGATTTTTAGCCTACAGCACGCCCGGGCCTGCCCCCAAAATCGTAGGTAATATAGCACACCAATTTGGCTCGAAAATGCCCATTTCACGCCGTTTTGCCTGGTTGACCAACCAAATAGCCATAAGAAATTAAACAGATAATACTAGGACAATCCCCAACCTTCCTATTATGCTCCGATCGATTTTCGAGCCACAGCACACCGGGACCCCGGGCCCACCCCCAAAACGGTGGGCTACATCACACCGATTTAGCTTGAAAATGCCCCATTAACGTTGTTTTGCCCATTTGTCCACCCAAATGTCAGCGAAAAATTAAACGTACTATACTAGGACGATCCCCAATTTCCCTGGCATACCTCGGTCGATTTTTGGCCCACAGTACGCTCGGACCCTGGGCCAACCCTCGAAACCATGGGCTATAGCTCACCGATTTGGCCTAAAAATACCCCATTTGCACCATTTCACCCATTTATCCACCCAAATGTTCACGAAAAATTAAACGGATCACACTGGAACGATCCCCAACCTCCCTGGCATGCCCCAATCAACTTTTGGCCCACAGCACGCCTGAATCCTGGGCCCTCCCTCATAACCTTGGGCTATAGCACACCGATTTGACTCGAAAATGCCCCGTTCGCGCCGTTTCAGCTGTTTGCCAGCCTAAATGGCCAAAAAATATTTAACAAACCACACTAAGATGATCCCCCACCTCCCTGGCATGCCCCAATCGATTTTCAGTCCATAGCCCTGGGCCTACCTCCGAAACCGTTGGCTATAGCACACTAATTTGGCCCTAAAATACTCCGTTTGCACCGTTTTGCTTGTTTGTCCACCCAAATGGCCAAAAAAAATTAAACAGACCACACTGGGATGATCCCCAACCTCCCTTGTACGCCTCGGTCAATTTTTGGCAAATAACACGTTCGGACCCGGGGCCCACCCTCGAAACCTTGGGCTATAGCACATTGATTTGGCTAAAAAATGCCCCATTCACGCCGTTTTACCCATTTGTCCACCCAAATATCCACGAAATATTAAACGGACCACACTGGGATGATCCCCAATATTCCTAGCACGTCCCGGTTGATTTTAGGTCCACAGCACGCCCAGACCTTGAGCCCACCCCCAAAACCGTGGGCTATAACACACCAATTTGTACCGAAAATGCACCATTCGCGCTATTTTGCTCGTTTGTCCACCCAAATGTCCACAAAAAAATAAATGGACCGCACTAGTATGATCCCCAACTTCCCTGGCAAGGCCCGATCAATTTTACGCCCACAGCAAGCTCGGACCCTAGGCCAACCCCGAAATCGTGGGCTATAGCACATCGATTTTGCCCAAAAATGTCCCATTCGCGCCGTTTCACCCCTTTGTCCACCAAATGGCCATAAAAAATTAAATGAACCATACTGGGATGATCCCCACCCTCTCTGACACGCCCTGATCAATTTTTGGCTGAAAGCACACCCTAACCTCGGTCCCACCCCCAAAACCATGGGCTATAGCTCAGCAATTTGTCTTGAAAATGTCTTGTTCGCACCGTTTTGCCCATTTGTCCATCCGAATTGCCACAAAAAATTAAATGAACCATACTGTGATGATCCCCAACCTATACTGCATGCCCCAGTTAATTTTTGGCCTACAGCACGCTTGAACCCCAAGCCTACCCACGAAACCTGTGCTATAGCACACCCATTTGGCTCGAAAATGCCCCGATCGCACCATTTCGCCAGTCTGTCGACCTAAATTGCCATGAAAAATTAAACGGACCGCACTGGGATGATCTCCAACCTCCCTTGAACGTCCCGATCGATTTTAGGCCCACAACACGCCCGAACCTTGGGCCCACCCTGAAATCGTGGGCTATAGCTCACCGATTTATCCCAAAAATACCCCTTTCATGCCATTTTGCCCGTTTGTCCACCCAAATAGCCAAAAAAAATTAAATGGACCAAACTGGAATGATCCCCAACCTCCCTGGCTTATCCCGGTCAATTTTCAGACCACAACACTCTCGGACCCCTGGCCCACCCCTGAAACTGTAGGCTATAGCACATCGATTTGGCCCAAAAATGCCCTGATCATGCTGTTTCGCCTATTTATCCATCCAAATGGCAAAGAAAAATTAAAGGGACCACACTGAGACAATACCCAACCTCACTGGCCAGCCCCGGTCCATTTTTGACCGACAGCACGCTCGGACCCTGGGCCTACCCCAAAATCGTGGGCTATATATAGCACACTGATTTGACCCAAAAATGCCTCGTTTGCGCCGTTTCGCCCATTTGTCTACTCAAATGGTCACAAAAAATTAAACGGATCATACTGGGATGATCCTCAACTTCCCTGGCATGTCCCGATCGATTTTTGGCCCACAACATGCTTACACGCTGGGCCCACCCCCAAAACTATGGGCTATAGCACACCGATTTGGCCCAAAAATGCCCTGTTTGGGCCGTTTCGCCTGTTTGTCCACCCAAATAGCCACAAAAAATTAAACGGACTACACTGGGACGATCCCCAATCTCCTTTGCATGCCCCAGTTGATTTTTAGCCTACAACACGCTCAAACCCTGAGCCCATCCACGAAACCATGGGCTATAGCATGCCGATTTTGCCTGAAAATGCCCCGATCGCATCGTTTTACCCGTTTGTCGACCCAAATAGCCACGAAAAAAATAAAGTAACCATACTGGGACTGTCCCCAACCTCCCTGGCTTACCCCGATCGATTTTTGGCCCACAACATGCCTAGACCCTAGGCCCACCCCTGAAATAGTCAGCTATAACACACTAATTTGGCTCGAAAATGCTCCGTTCGCGTTGTTTCTTCCATTTGTCTACCCTAATAGCCACAAAAATTAAACGGACCACACTGAGATAATACCCAACCTCACTGGCCTGCCCCGGTCCATTTTTGACCGACAGCACGCTCGAACCCCGGGCCTACCCCAAAATCGTGGGCTATATATAGCACACTGATTTGACCCAAAAATGCCTCGTTTGCGCCGTTTCGCCCATTTGTCTACTCAAATGGTCACAAAAAATTAAACGGATCATACTGGGATGATCCTCAACTTCCCTGGCATGTCCCGATCGATTTTTGGACCACAACATGCTTACACGCTGGGCCCACCCCCAAAACTATGGGCTATAGCACACCGATTTGGCCCGAAAATGCCCTGTTTGGGCCGTTTCGCTTGTTTGTCCACCCAAATAGCCACAAAAAATTAAACGGACTACACTGGGACGATCCCCAATCTCCTTTGCATGCCCCAGTTGATTTTTAGCCTACAACACGCTCAAACCCTGAGCCCATCCACGAAACCATGGGCTATAGCATGCCGATTTTGCCCGAAAATGCCCCGATCGCATCGTTTTACCCATTTGTCGACCCAAATAGCCACGAAAAAAATAAACTAACCATACTGGGGCTGTCCCCAACCTCCCTGGCTTACCCCGGTCGATTTTTGGCCCACAACATGCCTAGACCCTGGGCCCACCCCTGAAACAGTCAGCTATAACACACTAATTTGGCCCGAAAATGCTCCGTTCGCGTTGTTTCTCCCATTTGTCTACCCAAATAGCCACAAAAATTAAACGGACCACACTGAGACAATACCCAACCTCACTGGCCTGCCCCGATCAATTTTTGACCGACAGCACGCTCGGACCCCGGGCCTACCCCAAAATCGTGGGCTATATATAGCACACTGATTTGACCCAAAAATGCCTCGTTTGCGCCGTTTCGCCCATTTGTCCACCCGAGTGGCCACAAAAAATTAAACAGACCACACTGGGACGATCCCTAACCTCCTGGCATGCCCTGGTCGATTTTTGGCCTACAGCACGCCCGTACCCTGGGCCCACCCCTAAAACCATGGGCTATAGAACACCGATTTGGCCCGAAAATGCCCTGTTCATGTCGTTTTGCCAGTTTGTCTACCCAAATAGCCACAAAAAATTAAACGGACAACACTGGGACATTCCTCAACCACCCTGGCATGCCCCGGTTGATTTTTGGCCCACAACACGCCCGAACCTCAGGCCCACCCCAAAAATCGTGGGCTATAGGACACCGATTTGGCACAAAAATGCCCCGTTCACGCTGTTTTGACCTTTTTCAACCCAAATGGCCACGAAATATTAAACGGACCACACTGGGATGATCCCAAACCTTCTTGTTATGCCCCAGTTGATTTTGGGCCAACAGCATGCTCGGAACTTCGGCCCACTCCTAAAACCGTGGGCAATAGCATACCAATTTGGCACAAAAATGCTACATTAGCGCAGTTCTACCCATTTGTTTGCCCAAATGGCCATGAAAAATTAAACGAACAACACTGGAAGGATTCCTAACCTCCCTGGCATGCCCCGGTCTATTTTTGGCCCACAGTATTCCCGAACCCTGGGCCCACCCCCAAAACTGTGGGCTATAACACTTTGATTTGGCCCATAAATGCCCCATTCGTGCCGTTTCGCCCGTTTGTCCACCTAAATGGTAACGAAAAATTAAGTGGACCACACTGGGATGATCCCCAACCTGCTTGGCATGCCTCGGTCAATTTTCGGTCCACAGCACGCTCGAACCCCAGCCCACCCCCGAAATCGTAGGCTATAGCACACCGATTTGGCCCGAAAATGCCCCGTTCGAGCCGTTTCACCCGTTTGTCCACCTAGATAATCACAAAAAATTAAACGGACCACACTGGGATGATTCCCAACCTTCGTTGCATGCCCCAGTTGATTTAGGACCCACAGCACGCCCGGAACTCCGGCCCACCCCCAAAACCATTGGTTATAGCACACCGAATTTTAACAAAAACGCCACGTTCACACTGTTTTGTCCGTTTGTACGCCGAAATGGCCATTAAAAATTAAACGAACAACACTGGGATGATCCCCAACCTCCCTGGCATGCCCCGGTCAATTTTCGGCGCACAGCACGCTCGGAACCCGGGCCCACCCCCAAAACTGTGGGCTATAGCACACTGATTTGGCCCAAAAATTCCCCATTCGCGCTGTTTCGCTCGTTTGTCCTCACAAATGGAAAATAAAAATTATACGGACCACAGTGGGATGATCCACAACCTCCCTGGTATGCCCTGGTCAATTTTTGGCCCACAACACACTCTAAACCTGGCCCACCCCTAAAACCGTGGGCTATAGCACACCGATTTGGCCCAAAAATGCCCCGTTCGAGCCGTTTTGCTGGTTTGTCCACCCAAATGGACACGAAAAACTAAACAAACCATACTGAGATGATCCCCAACCTCCCTTGCATGCCCCGATCGATTTTTGACCTACAGCACGCTCGGACCCTGGGCCCACCCCTGAAACCAGGGGCTATAGCATACTAATTTGAGCCGAAAATGCTCTGTTCATCCCGTTTCGCCCATTTGTCTAGCCAAATGGCAACAAAAAATTAAACGGACCATACTGGGATGATTCCAACCTCTTTGGCATGCCCCGATCGATTTTTGGCTCATAGCATGCCCGGACCCCGGCCCACCCCCGAAATCGTAGGCTATACCACACCTATTTGGCCAGAAAATGCCCTGTTCGCACCATGTCACCCGTTTGTCCAACCAAATGGCACGAAAAATTAAACAAAATATACTAGGATAATCCTCAACCTCCCTGGCATGCCCCCATCGAATTTTATCTAATATCACGCTGGGACCCCATACCAGCCCCGAAACCGTAGGCTATAGCACACCGATTTGGCCAAAAAATGCCCCATACGAGCCATTTCACCCATTTGTCTACCAAATTGGCTACGAAAAATTAAACTGACCACACTAGGAAGATCGTCAACCTACCTGGCACGCCACGATCGATTTTTGGCCCACATCACGCCTAGACCCCGGGACCAACCCCGAAACCGTATGCTATAGCGTACCGATTTGACCCGAAAATGCCCTGTTCACACTGTGTTGCCTATTTGTCAACCCAAATATCCACAAAAATTAAACGAACCGCACTGGGATAATCCCCATTCTCCTTGGTATGCCTCAATCAATTTTAGGCCTACAGCATGCCCGGATCCTGGGCCCACCCTCAAAATCGTGGGTCATAGGACACCTATTTAGTTCAAAAATGCCTCGTTGTGCCATTTTGTCAGGTTGACCACCCAAATAGCCATAAAAAATTAAAAAGACAATACTGCAATGATCCCCAACCTCCTTGGTACGCTCAGGGCAATTTTCGAGCCACAGCAATCCCAGACCCCTGGCCCACTCTCAAAATTGAGAGCTATAACATATCGATTTGGCTCAAAAATGCCCCATTCACGTTGGTTTGCCAATTTGTCTCCCAAATGGCCATGAAAAATTAAACGGACCATACTGGGATGATCCCCAACCTCCCTGGCATGTCCCGATCAATTTTTGGCCAACACCACGCCCGAAACCTGGGCCCACCCACAAAACCGTGGGCTATAGCTCACTAATTTGGCTCAAAAATTCCTCATTTGCACTGTTTCGCCCATTTTCCCAACTAAATGGCCACGAAAGAATAAAGGGACCATACTGGGATGATCCCTAACCTCCCTGGCACACCCTGGTTGATTTTTGGCCCACATCACGCCCGATCCCTGGTCCCACCCCCATAAACGTTGGCTATAGCACACCGATTTGACCTGAAAATGCCTCGTTCGTGCCATTTCATCCCATAGAGCGCCCGGACCCCGGGCCTACCCCCAAAATCGTGGGCTATAGAACACTAATTTGACCTGAAATACCCTGTTTGCGTCATTTTGCCCATTTTCTCACCCAAATAGCCACGAAAAATTAAACGGATCACATTGGGATGATCTCCAACCTTCCATCCATGCCCTGGTTGATTTTCAGCCAACAGCACGCTCGGACCACTGGCCCACCCCCAAAACCGTGGATTATAGCATATCAATTGGGCTAAAAAATACCCCATTCGCGCTGTTTCTCCCTGTTTTTTGGAGAAATTTTGACTTATTGAGAGTCGCCACTTAATTTTGAAAAGGAATTAAGAAACCTTTAGAGAGTCACTTCAAACAATTCAAAACAAAAAAATTGTTTTAAGTTAGAGATTCTAGATAAGCGGTTCCTATTAACGTTTTAGGAAGGGGTTAGGCACCTAAAACGTCTGCTAACTGCGGTTATCCGACATATTTGAAAACGTCTTTTGACTAACCTTGGGGAAAATCGGTTTGTTGGAAAATTAATTGGTTAGGGGAAAGGTTTTGCAAAATCAGTTTTTTAGCGATTTAGTTAGGGATTTAACTAGGTTCGCAAAGAGACAAGTAAACAAGTAAATGAAAGGAAAAGGGGAAAAACGGGGAAGTAGTGATTTAGGATTTTTAGCCAAGGACATCGACCCTGTCCTAATCTAGTTGAGTTTTTGACCCGTTTTCACCTGTCCTAACTCTATGTTTTCGAGCCTTTTAGCTCGAATCTCGCTTCACCTGTATTAAGTACAACTTTGGCTTCGAGGCCCAAATAAATAAGATAAAGAAATAAAATTCTAAATAAACGAATACATGAGACGACAATGGATAATTGAATGATTAAATAAATGAGACTCCTAAAATTTTTTAGCCGCTTCAGATATGGGACTGCAGCTCATTTCTTTTTTTTTTGTCTCCTTGTATCCATGTGATAGGACTGTCTTTAGGAAAAGTCTTCAAAAAAACAACAACTCAGGCTAGATAGGCCTCAATGGCCCATAGTGAATATGCAAAGGGAAAGGTGTCAAAAAGGACTCGAGCGTGTCCCCATGCAAAAGAAAAAGAAAGAGAAACAAGAAAGTAATTAACATATGTCCTGCAGTAAATATTTAAACAGGTAAAAAGCATGCAAAAATTAGTCTAACAAAGGCAATTTCTCACTATGAAGCATACGTGGAAATCCAACAACAAACACGAAATTAGCGTATTCTAAATAATGTTCTTCCCATTAGAGAACAAACTAATTTGAGGGAGGGTGTGATAGTAAGAACCAAAAGAGCAAGATATGACAGGGATGGGCACGCTCAAGACAGTTCAGGAATGGCACCACAAAGAGCAAGTGTAGTTCAAATCTGCTGCAAATATCCAACCGAACTAACGGGTAGTAGAATAGGTTCAATACTAATAGCAAAGCAGGTTCAACGTATGAGAACAGGCACCATAAAATAATCCTAGCAGTTTACAGTGACTCTAACCTGTTATTATTATAATGCAAGCTAAGCAAACCACCACCACTCAAATAAATTTAAAAAGGATACAATTAACATCATAGAACACTCTCAAAGGAAGCTTCTAGACATACAAATCATAAACTTCATTTTCCCACCAGACCTTAGTTCGACACAACCACCTTATTTTAATTCAGGAGAAACATCACGTTATACCAGGCAAAGACTTCACGTTACCTAATACGTTTGAAAATACATCTTTTGACTTATAAATAAGAAATCAATTTGTGCTAATATAAGCATATTTAGACCTTTTACCACAGAACGTTGACATAGAGTCAGCTAGATCGGACACAACAACCTGAAACTATTAAATTGAGATTAAAGCTTGAGACCTTGGCACCAAAACCAGCTATAACGACACATCGTTAGCCCAAAATCATTAAGCAGACCCAGAGTTCGAATCATTACTGTGTAAACATCCTTAACAAAATTCTAGTTTCCCAAAATCCATTAAACTCACTCATAGCACTCTACTTTACTCCAAAAATAGCTACCATGACACGCCATTAACCTAAAACTATTCGACAGACTCGAAGCAAGAGGCTTTATTATGAAAACAGCTTAAAAAGATACCAACAGCCCACAAACAAAATCAAAACTTGAATCTTTATCATGGAACCAACTATTATCTCAAGCAATAGAGTTGAGTTGCAAATTCATCAACAATATTAAGAATAAGCGATGGATTTTAGTATCGAGGCAAAACCAACAAAAATCCTATATCTTGCCGCTATGATAAAGATCATCTGACATGATGAAACAAACCTGATGCTACTTTTACCAGAAAAAAACTATGGCTTCTGAGGCCTTTACAACAAACAATTTCCAGAGCAATCAAGATCCTGATGGGGACTATAGTAATTATTCTTATGTAAGACAAGATTATGATCATGACTGCAGGTACGAAGAAAAGAGATGAGGAAGACATTGGTCAAACTAAGAGGAGAGTAGAATGTAAATACCTCTGTGAGGGCAGCAAATAGGACGGATGAGCTATCAGCGAAGTTGTCACCACTAGGAGCTTGATATTGTCGACTCGGATATTCCCAATTTTTTAACTAGCTTCCCAGAAAGAAAGGACGATAAATTTTTCATAAAAACACACTCAGAGCTTCGATCCCCACCCAGAAAGAGAGGAAAACCCCCAAAATTTCTACAAAAGAACCCTAACCCCCTAGAATCTCCAACCCTTTAAGACTGCCAACAAATCAAAATAAAAAACCCTTTTCCCAGCTCATCAGTGAGCTCTTTATTTAGACCAATTGAGGGTAATTTGGGGATTTTAAAGAGGGGCAGAAATTCAAAATTCAAAATCCCCCCTCCCACAGTCGCGTTTTCCTCCTTAACCTTGTCTCTATTCTTGGATTTTCCAGCAGAAATGCCAAATGGGTGGACCAATTAGATTTAGGGAAAATGGATTCTCTCCCCCAACCAATAGGAATTAGCCAAATAATGTATGAAAATGTACGAGTACCCCAAAATTTACTGAATTTATCCATTTAAGGGACACCTACACATCTTCTAGAGGATTCTCGGAACCCCCGTGGTATGAAACCACATGCTACTCACGTGGGGAGTAAGATCGGATTAAGGGATAGGAGAAACAAGGTATTTTGTCGGGTCGAAGCTGATTGGAATTGGGTTGGAACTGAAGTTGTTCGTGGGTTCCAGGTGATTATCGACGTTGTTGCTATTTTAGAGGAGAAGAGGGATCTTAGGTGGGCTGGTTCAGCCGGTATGGATTGGGCTTGGGATGGTCAGTCATTAATTTGGGCTGCTAACATTAGGGAAATTGGCCTGGGGGTAGTGCTGATTAAGTTGGGTTTTAAATGGAGCTAAGGTTGGATGGTTGTTGTACTGGGCTTGGGTATGGAGCGGGCTGATGATTAAGCTTGAATTGAATTATTTGGTTTCTAATTGGGTAATTTTTTGGGCATCATTTAAAAAATAACCCCTAATTAAATTTGGGGTTATTCAAAAAGATAATTTCGATTTTAATTGAGCCTACCCTATTTGAATTTCGACCAAATTGAAAGTTAATTATCCAAGTACATCGTGATTGTGGCCACCTTAACTTCACTTATGATCAAATTTCACAGGATGGTCAAATTAGATCGAAATTTGACACGAATCAATACTTCTTTCAATCCCAAGCTTCTTGATTCGATAAAATTGAATAAATATTTCTCCAAATATATTATGTTTTTAGAATAAATCATATTTAAAACAAGACTTCAACTGTTTGAACTTATTTTCAAAATAATCCTTGATTAAAATCCGATATTCTTTAAAATGGTTATTTAAGTGACAAAACTACATAATTTCATATAATGTAATACAATAATGTATAATCGTCACTCAAAATGACAAACTTGCCCAGGTGAATATTCTTTTGAAAAAGTTCTATTTAGACGAAATAAATATTTCGATTTTATTCAAACCGAAGAAGCTCAAAATTAAACTTGGTTAGGGAGGGCAAAAATTAGGTGTCAACACGCCCATTTGTCCACCCAAATGTCCAAGAAAAATTAAATGTCCACACTGGGATGATCCCCAACTTCCTTGGCACGTCCCGATCGACTTTAGGCCCACAGCACGCTCGAACCTCAGCCCCACCCCCAAAACCATGGGGTATAGCACACCGATTTATCCCAAAAATGCCTCGTTCGTGCCATTTCTCCCGTTTGTCCACCCAAATAGCCATAAAAAATTAAATGGACCACACTGGGATGATCCCCAACCTCCTTGGAATACCCCAATAGATTTTCGAACCACAGCACGCTCAGAACCCTGGCCCACACCCAAAATCGTGGGCTATAGCACTTCGATTTGGCCCGAAAATGCTCCGTTCGTGCCGTTTCTCTTATTTGTGCACCCAAGTGGACACTAAAAATTAAACGGACCATACTAGGATGATCCCTATCCTCCATGGCACACTCCGATTGATTTTAGGACAACAACATGCTTAGAACCCAGGCCCACCTCAAAACTGTGGGCTATAGCACACCGATTTGGCCTAAAAATGCCCCGTTTTGCCCGTTTTTCCACCTAAATGGCCACAAAAAATAAAATGGACCACACTGGGATGATCACCAACCTCTCTTTCATGCCCCGGTCCATTTTTGGCATACAGAACGCTCGGACCCCGAGCCCACCTATGAAACTGTGGGTTATAGCACACTGATTTGGCTTGAAAATTCCCCGATCGTGCTGTTTTGCACGTTTGTCGACCCAAATGGCCACGAAAAATTAAACTAACCACACTGGACTATCCCCAACATCCCTGGAATGCCCTGGTCAATTTTTGTCCCATATCATGCCCAAACCCCCGGTCCACTCCCAAAATCATCGGCTATAGCGCACCGATTTGACCCAAAAATGCCCCGTACGCGCTGTGTCACCCAATTTTCCACCCAAATGGCCACGAAAGATTAAAAGGACCATAATGGGATGTTCCCCAAGCTCGCTGGCATGTTTTGATCGATTTTCGGCCCACAGCACGCTCGCACCTCAGCCCACTCCCAAAACGTAGGCTATAGCAGATCGATTTGCCCCCAAAATACCCTGTTCGAGCTATTTCACCCATTTTTCTGCTAACTGCGGTTATCCAAACTATTTGAAAACGTCTTTTAACTAACTTTGGGGAAAATCAATTTGTTGGAAAATTAATTAGTTAAGGAAAAGGTTTTGCAAAATTAGTTTTTTAGCGATTTAGTGAGGGATTTAACTAGGGTCACAAAGAGACAAGTAAACAAGGAAATGAAAGGAAAAGGGGAAAAGTGGAGAAGTAGTGATTTAGGCTTTTTAGCCCAAAACACCGACCCAGTCCTAATCTAATTGAGTTTTTTACCCGTTTTCACCTGTCCTAACTCTATGTTTTCAAGCCTTTTAGCTCGAGTCTCGCTTCACCTGTATTAAGTACAACTTTGGCTTCGAGTCCCAAATGAATAAGATAAAGAAATAAAACTATAAATAAACGAATACATGAGATGACGATGGATAATTAAATGAATAAATAAATGAGACTCCTAAAATTTTTTAGCCGCTTCTGATATGGGACTTCAGCTTATTTTCTTTTTTTTTGTCTCCTTGTATCCATGCGATATGACTATCTTTAGGAAAAGTCTCCAAAAAAAAACAACTCAGGCTAGATGGGCCTCAAGGGCCCATAGTGAATATGCAAAGAGAAAGGTGTCACAAAGGACTCGAGCGTGTCCCCATGCAAAAAAAGAAGAAAGAGAAACAAAAAAGTAATTAACATATGTCCTGCAGTAAATATTTAACCAGGTAAAAAGCATGCAAAAATTAGTCTAACATAGGCAATTTCTCACTATGAAGCATACGTGGAAATCCAACAACAAACACGAAATTAACTTATTCTAAATAATGTTCAGCCCATTAGAGAACAAACTAATTTAAGGGGGGGGGGTGATAGTAAGAACCAAAAAAGCAAGATATGACAGGGATGGGCAAGCTCAAGATAGTTTAGGAATGGAACCACAAAACGCCAGTCTAGTTCAAATCTGCTGCAAATATCCAACCGAACTAACGGGTAGCAGAATAGGTTCAATACTAATAGCAAAGCAGGTTCAACGTATGAGAACATGCACCATAAAATAATCCTAGCAGTTTATAGTGACTCCAACCCGTTCTTGTTATAATGCAAGCTAAGCAAACCACCACCACGCAAATGAATTTAAACAGGATACAATTAACATCATAGAACACTCTCAAAGCAAGCTTCTAGACATACAAATCATAAAATTCATTTTCCCACTGGACCTTAGTTCGACACAAACACCTTATTTTAATTCAAGAAAAGCATCATGTTATACCAGGCAAAGACTTCACGTTACTTAATATGTTTGAAAATACATCTTTTGACTTACAAATAAGAAATCAATTTGTGCTAATATAAGCAGATTTAGACCTTTTACCACAGAACTTTGACATAGAGTCAACTAGATCAGACACAACAACCTGAAACTATTAAATAGAGATTAAAGCTTGAGACCTTGGCACCAAAACCAGCTATAACGACACATCGTTAGCCCAAAATCATTAAGCAGACCCAAAGTTTGAATCATTACTGTGTAAAAATCCTTAAAGAAATTCTAGTAACCTGAAATCTATTAAACTCGCTCAAAGCACTCAGCTTTACTCCAAAAATAGCTACCATGACACGCCATTAACCCAAAACTATTCAACAGACTCGAAGCAAGAGGCTTTATTATGAAAACAGCTTAGAGAGACACCAACAACCCGCAAACAAAATCATCTCAAGCAATAGATTTGAGTTGCAAATTCATCAACAGTATCAAGAATAAGCGACAAATTTTAGTATCGAGGCAAAACCAACAGAAATCCTATATCTTGCCGCTATGACAAAGATTATCTAACATGGTGAAACAAACCTGATGCTACTTTTACTAAAAAAAACTATGGCTTCTAAGGCCTTTATAGCAAACAATTTCTAGAGCAATCAAGATCCTGACGGGGACTATAGAAATTACTCCTATGTAAGACAAGATTATGATCATGACTGCAGGTAAGAAGAAAAGAGATGAGGAAGACAATGGTCAAACTAAGAAGAGAGTAGAATATATATACCTCTGTGAGGGCAGCAAACAGGACGGATGAGCTATCAGTGAAGTTGTCACCGCTGGGAGCTTCATATTATTGACTCGGATATTCCCAATTGTTTGACTGGCTTTCCAGAAAGAAAGGACGATAAATTTTTTGTAAAAACACACTCAGAGCTTCGATCCCCACCCAGAAAGAGAGGAAAACCCCCAAAATTTCTACAAAAGAACCCTAATCCCCCAGAATTTCCAACCCTTTAAGACTTCCAACAAATCAAAATAAAAAAAACCTTTTCCCAGCTCATCAGTGAGCTCTTTATATAGACCAATTGAGGGTAATTTGGGGATTTTAAAAAGGGGGAGAAATTCAAAATTCAAAATCCCCCCTCCCATAGTCCCGTGTTCCTCCTTAACCCAGTCCATATTCTTAGATTTTCCAGCAGAAACACCAAATGGGTGGACCGATTAGATTTAGGTAAAATGGATTCTCTCCCCCAACCAATAGGAATTAGCCAAATAATGTATGAAAATATACGAGTACCCCAAAATTTGCTGAATTTATCCATTTAAGGGATACCTACATATCTTCTAGAGGATTCTCGGAAGCCCCGTGGTATGAAACCACATGCTACTTACGTGGGGAGTACGATCGGAGTAAGGGAGAGGAGAAACAAGGTATTTTGTTGGGTCAAAGCTGATTGGAATCAGGTTGGAGCTGAAGTTGTTCGTGGGTTCCTGTTGATTGTCGATGGTGTTGCTGTTTTAGAGGAGAAGAGGGATCTTAGGTGGGCCGGTTCAGCCGGTATGGATTGGGCTTGGGACGGTCAGTTATTAATTTGGGCTGCTAATATTAGGGAATTGGGCCTGGGGGTAGTGCTGATTAAGTTGGGTGTTAAATAGAGCTAAGGTTGGATGGTTGTTGGACTGGGCTTGGGTATGGAGCGGGCTGATGATTAAGCTTGAATTGGATTATTTGGTTTCTAATTGGGTAATTTTTTGGGCATCATTTAAAAAATAACCCCTAATTAAATTTGGGGTTATTCAAAAAGATAATTTCGATTTTAATTGAGCCTACCCTATTTGAATTTCGACCAAATTAAAATTTAATTAGCCAAGTACATGGCAATTGTGGTCACCTTAACTTCACTTATGATCAAATTTCACAGAATGGTCAAATTAGATCGAAATTTGACACGAATCAATACTTCTTTCAATCCAAGCTTCTTGATTCGATAAAATTGAATAAATATTTCTCCAAATATATTATTTTTTCAGAATAAATCATATTTAAATCAAGACTTCAACCGTTTGAACTTATTTTCAAAATATTCCTTGAGTAAAATACGATATTCTGTAAAATGGTTATTTAAGTGACAAAACTACATAATTTCGTATAATGGAATACAATAATGTATAATCGTCACTCAAAATGACAAACTTGCCCAGGTGAATATTCTTTTGAAAAAGTTCTATTCAGACGAAATAAATATTTCGATTTTATTAAAACCGAAGAAGCTCGAAATTAAACTTGGTTAGGGAGGGCAAAAATTAGGTGTCAACAACTGCCCCCTCTCTTTGCGTAGGATGGATGCAAGTAATCCTGGGTAAAGAGAGGTTGATGTTCCTAATTTTTTGTCCGACCATAAATTCGTATCTAAGAGAGGTTGGTTTTCCGCACGAGTTCCATGGAGTTATGGCCGAACCTCGGTATCAGGTTTCCTACATATCTCAGGTTTCATAAGAATTTAGGCCATTTGTAGTTCATAAAACTTGATTTTAAGCACGATTTTCAAGAAAATTCACCAACTATAATGGTTTTAGAGTTTTTGATTAAATCAAGAAGCTGGTTGAATAAAGGGATTAGGGGGAGGTTGGAATGAAGTCGAGTTTTATACATAGATCCCATCCTATATGTCCCCAAGACTCAGGGAATCAGACTACTTGTAGTTCGACTTGATCGATAGAAAAGATAGTCTTTTATTTCAGACGATCTTCATCTCAAGATGAGTGACAAGTTGATCGAGTTTTGGAAAAGAGTCTTTTAAAGTATTAACCATGAATATAGGATCCTTCACACTCATAGACAAGAATTTACCTGGACATAATTTCCAAAACTCTAAGTGTGTTGCCACCCAAATTTGAAATAAAGAGAAGGCTCCCCTCGGTATGAGTTAAGAAAATATCCCATAGGTAAAGCTGAGACTAGAATATCCAAAAATACACACATTTCTTCTAATAAAGGTGTGGTTAGATGGTGTTGGTGATCATAAATTAGCTTGCGTCTAGAGAGTTTGACATCCCTCTCCAGACTATGTCCCGTTTTACTGCTGAGAAAGAGTCCCACGTTGTGCTGCGTCCTTTTTGGAGTCGTCCGCACCTGTGGTTTTGATTTGAGATTTTCATCCTTCCAGATGCTCTCAACAATTTCTCAAGCAAAAAGTGTTAGTACTAAACATAATTCACGAAAGAGGTATGTAGTCTTTTACCATATCTCCACATGAGTTGTGGCCTGAAGAGCGGAGTCGTCTCTTCATGTACCTATTTAGAATGAAATGAATGGCAATGAAGAACACAACAACCCTCTTGGTTGTTGTATAATTATGAAATTATGTCTTCAAAGTGGGGTGACCCTTTTGGGCACTGACGATACTTTATGTAGAATGGTCCCTACAACCGTCTAACTGTGCTGGAGTGGCAACCCTTTTGGTTACCTATATCACTTGTTGTATGTGGAATGATAACATCTCCGGTTATAGTCGATGATCGATTTATAAGTTTTCCTTAAATTATAAATCTTTGGATAATATTGCGTATTATTTGACATTGGATATGAGGCGACTTACAGATATCCTTTGAATTGGTAGCTTTTAGGTGATCTTGCACATTATTCGACTTTGGATAAAGATGGCTTACAAATATCCCTCCAATCGCTAGCTTTCAAGTGTTCCCGCACATCATCCGACCTTGGATATAATATGACTTATAGATAATCTCTCAAATTTATAGTCTTTGGGTGATCCTGCACATAATCGATATTGGACATGGCGCGGCTTATAGAGAACCCTCGGACGTATCAATTCGACAATCTTGCATATTTTCTGGTAAGGATTTAGTTGCGACTTACGGATAGCCTTTGAACTACCGACTTTTGAGCGATCTTGCACACTATTCGATTAAGATATCGTTGTGGATTACGGATGACCTACAGTCTATCGAATCATAGGTGATCTTGCACACTATCCTATTTCAAATAATATGACTTATAGATGACCCTCAAATTGTCAATTTTCAGGAAACCTTATATATAATTCATCTTTAGATAGCGACTTAAAGGCATCCCTTCAAGTCATGTGATCGTAATGCATTTAGATACTGATTCATGAAATGATGAGCTATCCTCGATGCTAATGTTTCTGTCTAGGGCATCAACAGATATTGAATGCCTTCTGTGGCGATGGTACGAGATGGCCTTTGTGGCAATGATATGTAAATGACCTTGGGGTAACGCCTTGAGGCAATGATATGTAAATGCCCTTGGGGCAATGATATGCAATAGCTCTTGAGGTAATGCCTTGAGGCTATGATATGGAATGGCCCTAGGGAAAATGATATGCAATAGCTCTTGAGGCAATGCCTTACGGCTATGATGTGTAATTTTACCTAACTTCATTTGTCATCGTCCTGCTTTCTACATGTACCTGTACTCAAGGTAGACGATTAGTAGACACAAAGTCGCTTTTACTAGTGACTATTTTTAGGAAACTTCTGAATACGGTATGTGTAAAGAAGATAAAGAACTTTTGTTTGTTGTCTACGATCTCAAGAAATGAGATGGATAAATCAAAAGGTTCTCAATAAATGGGCATTAAACCTATTTTTAGGGCTGCCCTAAAATACTATTCTTAGGTATTAATTCTCTATTGTGGCTCCCACTTTGCTCGGAGATTTTTGAAAGAGACCCTGATTTTTGTGTATCGATCCTTGCATCCACAAAAATGACTATTTTGAATAAAGTTACTCCGTCCTTGCCATCTCTTGGTCATTCCACCATATCGAGACTTCCACCCTGACACTCCATCCCAAATGATGTCTAGGCAAGTACTAAATAAGTGAGTCGTAAGATTTTTGAAAATAGTCTTAAATTTTTGAAAATAACTTCGAAAACTTATGTAAAACTGTAGAAAATCTTTGCCCGTCATGTCATGTACTAGATCAACGAACGTCTTCCTCGTGGTTTTGACTATACTCGACGGATGGTTTCCAAAACTCATGATCATTGTTGGAGGGTTTCTTAAAATAGTTCTATCATAGCCAAAAATTGAGTCTACCCATACTTTGTTACAGTTGGTGGCTTCCAAAGCTTTAACCTCTGGTGCTGGGGAATTTGGAATATGTTCCGGCATTTGGTGGAATTTTGAGGTCTTCCGTAAAATTTCTGCCCCAGTTTAAAGTTGTTTGAGATGATACCAATCTGAGTGGATCTGAATTCTTTGTTGATCTTCATTCTTTTTGTTGGATGTCAATCTTCTCTTGTGAATTTTCGAGATTCCTTCTTAAAAATTTTGCCCTAGTTTTCCTTTCCTGGGGTTATATGATCGAGCCGTTGGGGCACCTACATATCCCGTTGAAGCAGGAATCTAGTCAAACGTAGTTCAGGACTACGCTAGGGATATATATAGAAAATCTAATGGGTTGACCAAAGCCGACATAGGCCTCCTACGTATCCTTTTTGTTGGGAATTCAGGTCATCACATAGTTCATACATAAAGGGAAAGGGTAGATTTTCCTAAGGGGTTGACCGAAGCCGACATAGGCCGCCTACGTATCCTTTCCTTGGGAATTTAGGTCAAACATAGTTCGTATATAAAGGGAAAGGGTAGATTTTCCTAAGGGGTTAATCAAAGCCGACATAGGCCGCCTATGTATCCCTTCCTTGGGAATTCAAGTCAAACGTAGTTCGTACATAAGAGGAAAAGACTCTAGACAGTCACACACTAGAAAATAACACTATTACAAAGGAGATTACAAGTAAATTAACTAAAGAAACAGAAAAACTAGAATGTCCTTCAAACATAATATCTCTTTACCACGTCGGAATTGATTGGTTTGGTCTACTCCGTGCCATCCATCTCAGATAAAATCAGAGCTCCTCTAAATAGCACCTTGTGAACTGTGTATGGCCCTTGCCAGTTTGGAGCGAACTTGCCCTTGTACTTCTCTTGGTGAGGGAAGATTTGTTTGAGAACTAGTTTCCCCACTTCAAATGCTCGAGCCCTCACCTTCTTGTTAAAGGCACGAACCATCCTGTGTTGGTACAACTGACCATGGCATACAATGACCACTCTTTTTTCATCAATCAACATGAGTTGTTCATAGCATCATGAACCCATTCTTCGTTACTTAGTCCAGCTTCCTGAATAATCCTTAGGGAAGGTATTTCAACTTCAATAGGTAGCACAATTTCATTCCCATAGACAAGTAAATAGGGGGTTGCCCCGGTGGAGGTTCGAACTGTTGTGTGATACCCTAGCAAAGCTTAAGGTAACATCTCATGCCATGATCTATCATTTTTGACCATCTTTCTCAAGATCTTCTTGATATTCTTATTGGCCACTTCCACAGCTCCATTCATTTGGGGATGATATGTAGTCGAGTTGCGATGCACAATCTTGAACTAATCACAAATTTCTTTCATCAAGTGACTATTCAAGTTTTCCCCATTATCAGTAATGATCAAGTCTGGTACTCCAAACCAGAAAATCAAGTTATTC
Source organism: Capsicum baccatum var. pendulum (assembly GCA_030864225.1). Classification (NCBI taxonomy): domain Eukaryota; kingdom Viridiplantae; phylum Streptophyta; class Magnoliopsida; order Solanales; family Solanaceae; genus Capsicum; species Capsicum baccatum. Next base: position 188,964,159 of record CM061551.1, read on the forward strand.
CTGATAAAATCCACAATGACTTTCTTAGCGACGGCTCTGTACGAAGTTGCTTCAACCCACTTAGTGAAATAATCAATGGCAACCAAAATAAATCTATGCCCATTCGACGCTAATGGCTGTATTGGTCCGATGACATCCATGCCCCAAGATATGAAAGACCAAGGGGAATTCATTGTGTGAAGCTTGTGTGGAGGCATTCGAATCAGATCTTCATGTATTTGACATTTTGGACATCTCTGCACATACTTACTACAATCTTTTTCCATAGTCATCCAGAAGTAACCGGTTGTCAGGATCTTTCTGGCAAGGACAAACCCATTCATGTGGGGCCCATAAATTCCAGTGTGTACCTCTTTTATCAATTTATTGGCTTCCGCAGCATCGACGCATCTTAGGAATCCCAAATCAGGAGTCCTCCTAAAAAGAATTTCCCCACTTGGAAAGTAATTCTTTGCCAAACGCCGGATTGTCTTCTTTTGGTTGTTACTACCTCTTCAGGATATATTTCAAATTCCAAATACCTTTTAATGTCATAGTACCAAGGTTTTCCATCAGCTCCTCTTCCTCGTGTACACAATGCGCGGGTTGCTCCTTCAAGCTTATTTCCAAAGGATCAATGTAACTCTGATTCGGGTGCTGAATCATGGAATATATAGTGGCCAAAGCATCAGCAAACTCATTTTGTATCCGTGGGATATGCCTAAAATCAACTTCCTTGAATCTTTCATATAATTCTTGCACCAACTCCACATAAGGAGTGATTTTGGGATTTTTTACCGCCCATTCTCCCCGTACCTGGAGAATCAGCAAATCTGAATCCCCAATGACTAACAATTCACGAACACCCATATCAAGTGCCAATTTGAGACCCATAATGCAAGCCTCATATTCATCTATGTTATTGGTGCATGGAAAACGTAACTTAGCAGTTACCGGATAATGCTGTCCCATTTCTAACACCAAAACTACTCCAATTCCCAATCCTTTGAAGTTGACCGCCCCATAAAAAAATAGCCTCCATCTGGAGTAAATCTTTGTAATGTCTTCTCCTACGAACAAAACTTCCTCATCTGGAAAGTAAGTTCGAAGTGGCTCATAATCCTCATCAACTGGGTTCTCTGCCAAATGATCTGCTAAGGCTTGCCCCCTGATTGCTTTTTGGGTTACATACATAATGTCAAACTCACTCAGCAACATTTTTCACTTGGCTAGCTTTCCTGTAAGCATGGCCTTTTGGAAAATATACTTTAATGGATTCATTCTCAAGATGAGGTATGTTGTGTAGGACGACAGATAATGCCTCAACTTTTGTTTCGTCCAAGTCAAAGCACAAAACGTCCTTTCTACAAGAGTGTAACGAGATTCATATGGCGTGAACTTTTTACTCAAGTAGTAAATGGATTTCTCTCTCATACCGGTCTCATCATGTTGTCGGAGGACACATTCGAAAGCATTTTCTGAGACTGATTGGTAAAGCAATAATGGAATTTCTTCTCTTGGTGGAACCAAAACCGGCGGTGCAGACAAGTATTCCTTGAAGCGGTTAAAAGCTCTCTTACATTCTTCTGTTTACTCGTTCAATGCATTTTTCTTCAACATCTTGAGAATTGGATCGCATATGACTATTGACTGCGCGATGAACCTGCTAATGTAATTCAAATGACTCATGAAACTCATAACTTCCTTCTTAGTCTTCAGCGGTGGTAAATCTTGAATGTTCTTGATTTTGGATGGGTCTAACTCGATGCCTCTTCTACTGACTATGAACCCCATCAACTTCCCTGATAGCACACCAAAAGCATACTTAGCAGGGTTTAATTTCAAACTGTACCTTCTTAATCTATTGAAAAATTTCTCCAGATGAGTCTGATGATCCAAACTCTCACAGGATTTGATAATTACATCATCCACGTACACCTCAATCTCTTTATGGATCATATCATGTAAAATCATCGTCATAGCCCTCATATATGTTGCACCTGCATTTTTGAGGCCAAACGGTATTACCCTGTAATGATAAACACCCCAGGGTGTAATAAAATCCATTTTTTGTACATCTTCCTCATCCATTAATATCTGATGATATCCGACAAAACAATCAATAAATGACTGCATTTCATGTTTTGCATAGTTATCGATGAGAATGTGGATGTTGGGCAACGAAAAATTATCTTTAGGACTGACTCTATTCAAGTCTCTACAGTCAACACAAATTCAAATCTTGCCGTCCTTCTTCGGCAAAAGGACGATGTTGGCCAACCACGTCGGATATTTTGTGACCTCGACAACATTAGATTGGATTTATTTTGTCACTTCTTCCTTGATCTTTAGACTTAAATCTGGCTTGAATTTCCTATTTTTTGCTTGACTAGATCAAACTTTGGATTTATTGGCAACTTATGTGACACAATGCTGGTGCTCAACCCTGGCATATCATCATAGGAACAAGCAAACACATTGATGTATTCCCGTAATAGGTAGATGAGCTCTTTCCTTTGTTGCACCGCCAGGTGGATACTGACACTTGTCTCTTTGATTTCATCGTGATCTCCCAAGTTGACTGTTTTAGTTTCCTCAAGATTGATTATTTCGCAATTCTCAAATTCCTCCATATGTTTGACTAATCGTTCCTCATCATCGTCCTTCCAATCATCATTGTTCCCCTCATTTTGTTCGTTCAAGATTTGACATGATACGACATTGGAAGATTTTAAGCTACTGTTACTGTAATGGACAAACAAACTAAGTTAGATGACAACAAGATAATAACAAAATATATGACTAGGAGTGTTTTAGAAATAATAGAATTTTCTAAATAAATAAAGGCCTTTTCATTGAAATTTGGGAGATAATTACAAAATCGTGGCTCATGACTTGCGCAAATACAAGTCCATGCCTTTTTGAAAGCAGTAAGACAGGAAAAGGAAGTTTTGAGATATAAAAGGTGGATTGCGGGGCCTCTTTCGGATCATCACCAATTTTAAAAACTATCAGTAATTGCCCTTTCATCTACCACGATGGGCAACGGGTTATGAGTAGAGCGGAGGTCCAATTTTGCAAGGCCTCCCTAGCGCAATCTGCTTCACCCTACTGGACTTTGGGAGATCTTCTGGTACAACATTGCATCCTTCGAACAAATCTCCTATCCCATCCCCAAGAACATTATCATCTGACACCTCTCATATAGGAAATGACTGGAACAGGAGTGGCAAGGGCCCAAACAGACTCTTCTCTAGCTCATCCTCAACCTTGTCCTTCTTGGTAGGCTGATATCCTACCCCGTACTTAGAGCCTCTCTCTGGGATCGCAATAGGCTTGATAATTCCTTATAAATTCTTTCCCAAGCCTCGACCAAGTTCAAACCCATTTCTTAACATCACCATTGCAATTATTTTGTAGACAGAAGGCATTGGTACTTTAGGCATCGAATCTCTGTCCGCAGTATTTACAATTTTCACTGTATAGAAACTGCAAACTTTTGGAACATCTTCAATCACCGGCACATAACCATTGGGACGGTCCACTCGACTTCCTTCTCCTTGGATGAATACTTCATGATCTTCCCAAATGAACTTCAATAATTGATGAAGGGGTGATGAAACTGCCTTTGCACCGTGTATCCATGGTCTTTCCTAGAGCAGGTTGTAGCTAGGATGGATATCTATAACATGAAACTTAGTATTAAATGTGAAAATCAATCTCTCCTATGGTATCTCTCTGCCCACCATCGAATGCTCTCATATTTATGTGGCTTTGATAAATTTTTCCTAAATCATAGCCCATTTGAACCAGCGTAGAGAGGGGATAAATATTCACACCAGATCCGTCATCTATTAATAACTGATTAATCATATAATCGCGGCAAATGACAGTGACATGCATGGCTTTATTGTGCATCGCTCCTTCAAATGGCAATTCTTCATCACTGAATGATATGTGATGATTCCCCATAATGTTCGCCATCATCGCAGCCAAATTCTCAATACTCATTTCTTTGGGAACATATGCTTTCTCCAAGACCTTCGATAAAGCCTGTCGGTGGTATTGCGAACTCATTAATAGTGCTAAGACAGTAATTTGGGCTGGCATTTTCTCTAAGTGTTTGACAATTGAGTAATCCTTTGGTTGCATACGCCTCTAAAATTCCTCAGCCTCTAAAATTCAGTGATTGGCCTTTTCTGTGAATCTTTTTTGTTGGTCAATTTCTCAAGGATGTAACATCATCCCGATAGCGTCATCCCTTGGGCAACAACAGTTTGCACAATAAATTCCTTTCTTGGCGGGGGAGCATACACTTGAGTCGGGGCCTTCATTACTATAAATGGGGATTTCTCGTTGATACTTAAGGAAGCCACAACCTTCTCTATCTTTCCTACCTCTTACGCTCTTTTGAGCATTTTGGAGTTCACCTGGGTAATGGTCTTGCTAGATGCTCATTCGCCTTCTACTTCAATCATGTTAACTATAGATCCCCCCATAGTTGGGCAATGGATTTCTGTTAACATTTGGAGTAGGCGCCTGGAGCATGATGACCTTTTGATCGATTAAATCCTGGATCTTGTGTTTCAAGTAGACATAATCCTCTTACTGTGCCCCACTGCCCCCGAATGATAAGCACAATATTGACTTGCATTAAAAAATCAAGAGTTGGGATTGATATTCCTTGGTTGTATTGGTTGCAAATGACCAGCATTCTTCAATCTTTCAAATAATTGGGTGCAACTTTCAGCTAGTGGGGTGAAATTTTGGGGAGGCTTTTTTTGTGGTTTGGACGTTGGGGGTTATACGGGCTTAGGTTTGTAGGAGGGGGTAGTTGGTGATAATTTAGAGGCATTTGGAAATTTGTTCGATTACTTGGAGGAGTGGTTTGGAAATGAGATTGATAATTTGGAGGTAGAACTGGGTATTGGGGAAATATATTTAATTGTGGAGCTTGGTATGAGGATTGGATGTTTGGGAGTATAGTTTGGTATTGGGGGTGGGCGTAGAACGTGTACGAAAGGTTAGGTGACGGTAGAGAAGATAAAATATTTCTAGAATTGAACCTCCTTATCATTTTCATAACAGGATTAGTAGAAATCACAACTACATCTTCTTTTTTCTTCTTCGAGAACATGGCAGTCCCAGACGACGTCGGGGTTTTGGCAATCTTCCCTGTCCGAATACCTTCTTCCAATGATTCTTCTATTTTTACCAAATCCGCAAAAGTTGCCCTGACAGCGGACACCATTCTGGTATTATATTCTCCTTCTTGAGCGTGGGAGAACACGGATACCATTTCTTCCTCGGACATGGGGGCTGTACTTTGGCGGCTTCTTTCCTCCAACGAAAAGCATAGTCTTGAAAACTCTCAACATTCCTCTGTTTGATCCTATCTAGTGAATATCGGCCCGGGACTATTTCAATGTTGAATGCGAACCGGTCAAGGAAACCCTTGGCCAATGCTTTCCAACCAGTCCACTTTTTTGGCTCCTGAGACATGAACCACTCCAAGGCTTTGCCACTTAAACTTCAACTGAATAGGCGCACCAATAAGGCCTCATTTTTCCCTATCCCTACCAGTTGCTCACTGTACCTTCTCAGATAGGCTATTGGATTTTTGGTACCGTCAAACATCTCTAACTTAGGGACTTTGTACCCATCTGGTAGGTCTACTCCCAGGTGAACACATAAATCGTCATACCCAAAACCGTCGTGGTACCTTACTCCATGAAATTATTTGATCCTTATGATCTTTTCATTCATATCTAGCAACTTTAGTTCATGCTCGGTCCTCTACTCTTTCTCCTTCTCCTCGTAATGGTCTATCTCAAAATTAGGAAGGGAATTATAGATATAAGGGGATATGATAGCATGAGGAGGATTTGGAAGGAAGGTTTGATTTTGCGGATGAAAGGAAGTTGGTTGGTAGGTGGGGAGGACATTTTGGAAATTGGAAAGGTTCTGTTGAATTTACGAGTAGTTAGGTAGATTTTGAGAAGGATTTTGCTGATTTGGAAATGAATTTGGTGGATTCAGGGATAGATTCGATGGATTTTGTGGGTTTGGGAGTGAATCTTGTGGATTTGGGAAGGAATTTTCTTGATTTGAAAATGTGTTTTGGGGATTTGAGAATGGATTTGGAGATAGGTTTTATGGGGTTAGAGATGGATTTTATGGGTGGTAGGCATCTGGGTTGTTTTCACGATTAGTATTTTGGATAAGTGGAAGGGCAGAGATGGATGATATGTTATTTGGCTAATCCCCTAGAATAGGTGTACTGAGGGGAGGGATTTGGAGTGAAGCCTCGGTGCGATTTATTTTCTCCTGAAGCATTTCTAACTTTCTTGCAAGTTCCGCAATCATTTTATTCTGTTCCGCTATCATATTATCTTGAATAGTCAGTACGCTTTCTTCATCATTTCCTGTTATTTTTGAATAATGATCAGAGGATGGGATTTTGTGCGCTTTCGATCGGGTGAAGTAGGGATGTTCTGCCAGCTTATATCAACACGGAGTAATTTCTATTATCTCTGTAAAGTAAAAAAACTCAAAGGCAGATGTGTTAGTTTCCGTATATGATAAATAATGCAAAATATTTGGCAGGAAATAACCACATAGAGTTTCTTGAGTCATATCCAAATTCATCCATAGGACATAGTGGATGAACTTGCCTTTGATCCAAACAAATGCACATAAGCACATAAAACAGTTATATCACACAAAACATTATAATAACGCGTATCCTAGTTGGGGTGACCCTTTTTGAGCCAAGGGTTCAGGCCTAATGATTTTTGAAGAAAATATATGCTTCCTCGAAGTAAATCCATTAAACTCCAACTCATATAGACACAAAAAAGGGCATAAATGCCTACAAAATATAACGAAAAAGGGATACAATCTTTAGGCAAAAAGGGAAATAACATGAAAGAAGATAAGTTCCCGCGCAGGGGAGATAGAAAAACTAGCTACTGGAGGCTCCTTCGTCTGCCTTTTCCTTCTTTGCCTTGTTTACCTCCTATGCTATTTGATACCTATTGATGATAATATGACTCCCGCATAATTGTGCCTTCCAGTCGTAAGTCATTTTCCCTATACTATCGAGTTGGGAGGCCATGCTATCATCCAAATCGATTAGACATTGCTTGGAATCATCAGCTTCTTGCCTAGATCTTTTCAAATCTTCCATCAACATACGTATAGTTGCACGATTTCACTTTTCTGGAACTCATCTTGTAGCCTATGGAGCCAAATTTGATGCTCGGATTCTACATCCACAACCCGAGTGGGCATATTTGGTCCTGGAATCAATGCTCCGGCGAGACTCTTTTTCAACCACTCCTTGTAAGTATCGCTGACTTCAGGTTCATGCTTTATATGGAAAGTCACTTCCGTCCACCTTCTTCTTCTCCATCCATTTATCATGCCGTCTTTGAATGGAGACTCACTTTCATCGTATTCAGTGAAAAACCTAAGCATGGAATTTATTTGTGGTGCCTCTTGCTTGATCTCGAATTGCCTAAGAACTCTACTAGGATTGTAGGGCCAGGTCCCCCTGAGACTGGGAAGCACTAGGAAAGGCGACTTTCCCCCTCGAATGGTGTATTTCCTTGAATGAAGAGAGTTAATGGACCATTGCACATCGTCATCTCTTAATTCCCCGAAATTCTTAAACCAAAATTCGTGAGATGCTTCCCTTTTGATCCTATGTAGAAATAACCACATGTCGTGCAAAGCTAGCATATCCACCCTTGTTTTATGATCAGGTTGTACCATTCTCGAATCCTTTACCAAATGCTTCATCATCTACAATATTAGGTTGCAACCTTGAAAGAAACGATTTTCGACTTGACACCTTCCCAAGGCTCGATATATATCGGTGACAATCATGGGAGCTAAATTGTGGAATACCTTGGTAGAATCATAATCTACTCCAAAGAAAAGTGCCCGGGCCACCGTAACAACCCTTGGATGAATTGTGCCATTTTCCCCCTGTGGGAACACCATGGTTCCGAGTAGACCTACCGCAAACGTAAAGGCTCTCATCTCATTCCATTTTGCTTTGGACTCAAATTTATGTCCAAATTTGTGAAAGGCATTGAATTTTCCAAACCGACGATACAGCTCCCAAAAAGTGATATTTGCTCTATCACGTTCCCCTAGACAGGTGTCGTCGTTAGTTAAAAATGCCTCTTTGATTGTTTGATGGTCCCACACGGTAGGAACTAAAATGTTCTTATCAGGTTTTTACTTTCTCTTGAAACACATTTCAATACTCTCATAGGAAATTAACACTTCTTCGATGGTAGGAGTCAATTCCACATCCCCGAAACGAAACACCATATTCTGATCATCCCAAAAAGTCGTATGCACGTGGATCATTTCAGGCCAAGCATCCATTTCGATCAACGAAGGTAGGTGCCCGATGTGTGTCCTAACAATTTTTCTCTCATCTGGCCCAAGTAATCCCACCACAATTTCAGGTAATCATCAGGTTTGGTAAACATCTTGAACTTTTCACGGGAATGAAATTGAGCCATATCTACATAAAAGAAGACAAAGATAAGAATTTTCCGTGCCCCAAAGGGTAATGGATTGAATTTAGACAAGCATATATTTCTCCAACACATAAGTATGATCCGTCTGTGATTGACTCGGGGTCAATAGACATAGGGAAAGTTTTCTACTAGGCACAATAGTCGTCCTAGGCTCATGCCTAAAATAGAGTTTTGGTTTCGTTCTATCTTCGGTGTCTAGAGTGGGTTTGAACACTAGTTCTTAAGCGGACAACTTGAGTTTGAAAATACAAACAACCATCAGACGACTCACGTGCTAATAAACTGCTTGTATTTCCAACACATTTTTTGAATTGATCAATAGGGGCTGGGATACCCACGAAACCCCAAAATAGTTTAAATAAAGTAGGAATATGCCATGGGATGCGATAGTTAAACTTTACAGAATCGAAACATATAAACATATAAATAGTTAATCAAAAGACGAAATCAAACATTTGATTAGAACCTAGTTAAAAATCCCCAGCAGAGTCGCCATTTCTTTTTTGTGGAGAAATTTTGACTTATTGAGAGTCGCCACTTAATTTTGAAAAGGAATTAAGAAACCTTTAGAGAGTCACTTCAAACGATTCAAAACAGAAAAATCATTTTAAGTTAGAGATTCTAGATAAACGGTTTCTATTAACGTTTTACGAAGGGTTTAGGCACCTAAAACGTCCGCTAACTGCGATTATCCGAACTATTTGAAAACGTCTTTTGACTAACTTTGGGGAAAATCGGTTTGTTGGAAAATTAATTGGTTAAGGGAAAGGTTTTGCAAAATCAGTTTTTTAGCGATTTAGTTAGGGATTTAACTAGGTTCGCAAGGAGACAAGTAAAAAAGTAAATGAAAGGAAAAGGGGAAAAGCGGGGAAGTAGTGATTTAGGCTTTTTAGCCCAAAACATCGACCCTGTCCTAATCTAGTTGAGTTTTTGACCCGTTTTCACCTGTCCTAACTCTATGTTTTCGAGCCTTTTAGCTCGAGTCTCGCTTCACTTGTATTAAGTACAACTTTGGCTTCAAGACCCAAATGAATAAGATAAAGAAATAAAACAATAAATAAATGAATACATGAGACGATGATGGATAATTAAATGACTAAATAAATGAGACTCCTAAATTTTTTTTGCCGCTTCAGATATGGGACTTCAACTCATTTTTTTTTGTCTCCTTGTATCCATGTTATAGGACTGTCTTTAGGAAAAGTCTTCGAAAAAAAATAACTCAGGATAGATAGGCCTCAATGGCCCATAGTGAATATGCAAAGGGAAAGGTGTCACAAAGGACTCGAGCGTGTCCCCATGCAAAAGAAAAAGAAAGAGAAACAAGAAAGTAATTAAAATATGTCCTGCAGCAAATATTTAAACAGGTAAAAAGCATGCAAAAATTAGTCTAACAAAGGCAATTTCTCACTATGAAGCATACGTGGAAATCCAACAACAAACACGAAATTAACGTATTCTAAATAATGTTCAGCCCATTAGAGAACAAACTAATTTGAGGGGGTGTGTGATAGTAAGAACCAAAAGAGAAGGATATGACAGGGATGGGCACGCTCAAGACAGTTCAGGAATGGCACCACAAAAAGCAAGTGTAGTTCAAATATGCTGCAAATATCCAACCGAACTAACGGGTAGTAGAATAGGTTCAATACTAATAGCAAAGCAGGTTCAACGTATGAGAACAGGAACCATAAAATAATCCTAGCAGTTTACAGTGACTCTAACCCATTCTTATTATAATGAAAGCTAATTAAACCACCACCACTCAAATGAATTTAAACAGGATACAATTAACATCATAGAACACTCTCAAAGCAAGCTTCTAGACATACAAATCATAAACTTCATTTTCCCACCGGACCTTAGTTCGACACAAACACCTTATTTTAATTCAAGAAAAGCATCATGTTGTACCAGGCAAAGACTTCACGTTACTTAATACGTTTGAAAATACATCTTTCGACTTACAAATAAGAAATCAATTTGTGCTAATATAAGCAGATTTATACCTTTTACCACAGAACTTTGGCATAGAGTCAGCTAGATCGGACACAACAACCTGAAACTATTAAGTTGAGATTAAAGCTTGAGACCTTGGCACCAAAACCAACTATAACAACACATCGTTAGCCTAAAATCATTAAGCAGACCCAAAGTTCGAATCATTACTATGTAAACATCCTTAACAAAATTCTAGTAACCCGAAATCTATTTAACAAGCTCAAAGCACTCAGCTTTACTCCAAAAATAGCTACCATGACACGCCATTAACCCAAAACTATTCAACAGACTCGAAGCAAGAGGCTTTATTATGAAAACAACTTAAAGAGACACCAACAGCCCGCAAACAAAATCAAAACATGAATCTTTATTACAGAACCAACCATTCATCTCAAGCAATAGAGTTGAGTTACAAATTCATTAACAATATCAAGAATAAGTGACGGATTTTAGTATCGAGGCAAAACGAACAGAAATCCTATGTCTTGCCGCTATGACAAAGATTATCTAACATGATGAAACAAACCTGATGCTACTTTTACTAAAAAAAACTATGGCTTCTGAGGCCTTTACAACAAACAATTTCCAGAGCAATCAAGATCCTGACGGGGACTATAGCAATTACTCCTATGTAAGACAAGATTATGATCATGACTGCAGGTACGAAGAAAAGAGATGAGGAAGACAATGGTCGAACTAAGAGGAGAGTAGAATGTATATACCTCTGTGAGGGTAGCAAACAGGATGGATGAGCTATCAACAAAGTTATCACCGCTACGAGCTTGATATTGTTGATTCGGATATTCCCAATTGTTCGACTAGCTTCCCAGAAAGAAAGGACGATAAATTTTTCATAAAAACACACTTAGAGCTTCGATCCCCACCCAGAAAGAGAGAAAAACCCCCAAAATTTCTATGAAAGAACCCTAACCCCCCAGAATCTCCAACCCTTTAAGACTTCCAATAAATTAAAAAAAAAACTTTTCCCAGCTCATCAGTGAGCCCTTTATATAGACCAATTGAGGGTAATTTGGGGATTTTAAAAAGGGGGAGAAATTCAAAATTCGAAAGCCCCCCTCCCACATTCCTGTTTTCCTCCTTAACCCTGTCTCTATTCTTGGATTTTCCAGTGGAAACGCCAAATGGGTGGACCAATTAGATTTAGGGAAAACGGATTCTCTCTCCCAACCAATAGGAATTAGCCAAATAATGTACAAAAATGTACGAGCACCCGAAAATTTGCTGAATTTATCCATTTAAGGGACACCTACACATCTTCTAGAGGATTCTCGGAACCCCCGTGGTATGAAACCACATGCTACTCACGTGGGGAGTACGATCGGAGAAGGGAGAGGATAAACAAGGTATTTTGTTTGGTCGAAGATGATTGGAATTGGGTTGGAGCTGAAGTTGTTCGTGGGTTCCAAGTGATTATCGATAGTGTTGCTATTTTAGAGGAGAAGAGGGATCTTAGGTGGGCCGGTTCAGCCGATACGGATTGGGCTTGGGATGGTCAGTCATTAATTTGGGCTGCTAACACTAGGGAATTGGGCCTGGGGGTAGTGCTGATTAAGTTGGGTGTTAAATGGAGCTAAGGTTGGATGGTTGTTGGACTGGGCTTAGGTATGGAGTGGGATGCTGATTAAGCTTGAATTGGATTATTAGGTTTCTAATTGGGTAATTTTTTGGGCATCATTTAAAAAATAACCCCTAATTAAATTTGGGGTTATTCAAAAGATTATTTCGATTCTAATTGAGCCTACCCTATTTGAATTTCGACCAAATTGAAAGTTAATTAGCCAAGTACATTGCAATTGTGGCCACCTCAACTTCACTTATGATCAAATTTCACAGGATGGTCAAATTAGATAGAAATTTGACACGAATCAATACTTCTTTCAATCCCAAGCTTCTTGATTCGATAAAATTGAATAAATATTTCCCCAAATATATTATTTTTTTTAGAATAAATCATATTTAAATCAAGACTTCAACTGTTTGAACTTATTTTAAAAATAATCCTTGATTAAAATCCAATATTCTGTAAAATAGATATTTAAGTGACAAAACTACATAATTTCATATAATGGAATACAATAATGTATAATCGTCACTAAAAATGACAAACTTGCCCAGGTGAAAATACTTTTGAAAAAGTTCTATTCAGACGAAATAAATATTTCAATTTTATTAAAACCGAAGAAGCTCGAAATTAAACTTGGTTAGGGAGGGCAAAAATTAGGTGTCAACACGCCCATTTGTCCACCCAAATGTCCAAGAAAAATTAAATGGTCCACACAGGGATGATCCCCAACCTCTCTGGCACGTCCCGATCGATTTTAGGCCCATAGCACACTCGAAACTCTGCTCCACCCCCAAAATCGTGGGCTATAGCACACAGATTTATCCCAAAAATGCCCCGTTCACGCCATTTCACCCGTTTGTCCACCCAAATGGCCATAAAAAATTAAATGGACCACACTGGGATGATCCCCAACCTCCCTGGAATACCCCGATCAATTTTTGAACCACAGCATGCTCGGACCCCTGGGCCACACCCAAAATCGTGGGCTATAGCACATCGATTTGGCCCAAAAATGCTCAGTTTGCGCCATTTCTCTTATTTGTGCACCCAATTGGACACGAAAAATTAAACGGAATATATTGGAATGATCCCTAACCTCCCTGGCACACTCCGATTGATTTTAGGCCCATAACACGCTTAGACCCCAGGCCCACCTCAAAACTGTGGGCTATAGCACACCGATTTGGCCTAAAAATGCCCTGTTTCGCCCGTTTGTCCACCTAAATGGCTACAAAAAATAAAATGGACCACACTGGGATGATCTCCAACATCTCTTTCACATTCCGGTCCATTTTTGGCCTACAGAACGCTCGGACCCCAAGCCCACCTATGAGACTGTGGGCTATAGCACACTGATTTGGCTTGAAAATACCCCGATTGCGCCCTTTTGCATGTTTGTCAACCCAAATGGCCACAAAAAATTAAACTAACTACACTGGACTATTCCCAACCTCCCTGGCATGCCCCGGTCAATTTTTGTCCCATAGTATGCCCAGACCCCCAGCCCACCCCTAAAATCGTCGGCTATAGCACACCGATTTGACCTAAAAATGCCCCGTACGCGCTGTGTCGCCTATTTTTACACCCAAATGGCCACGAAATATTAAAAGGACCATACTGGGTTGTTCCCCAAGCTCCCAGGCAAGTTTTGATCGATTTTCTGTCTAAAACACGCCCGGACCCCGGGCCTACCCCAAAATTGTGAGTTATAACACATAGATTTGGCCGAAAAATGCCCCGTTTGCAACGTTTCGCCCATTTATCCGCCCAAATGGCCAAAAAAAAAACTAAAAAGACCATACTAGGATGATCCCAAACCTCCTGGCATGCCCTGGTCAATTTTCAACCCATAGCACGCTCGGACCCTAGGCCCAACCCCAAAACCGTAGGCTATAGCACACCAATTTTGCATAAAAACGCCACGTTCATGCTGTTTCTCCCATTTGTCTGCCCAAATGGCCACACCACATTAAACAAATAATACTGAGAGGATCCCCAACTTCTCTAGCATGCCCCGATAGATTTCTGGCCCACACCATGCTCAAACCCTGGGCTGAACCCCAAAACTGTGGGTTATAGCACACTGAATTGGCAAAAAAATGCCTCATTCACACTATTTCGCTCGTTTGTCCACCCAAATGGCATCAAAAAATTAAACGAACCACACTGGGATGATCCCCAACCTGCATGGCATGCCCCGATTGATTTTTGGCCCACAGCACGCTCGCACCTCGGCCCACTCCCAAAACCGTAGGCAATAGCACACCGATTTGCCCCAAAAATGCCCCGTTCGAGTTGATTATCCCGTTTGTCCACCCAAATAGCCCCAAAATATTAAACAGACCATACTGAAATGATCCCCAACCTTCCTTGCTTGCCCCGATTGATTTTTGGCCCATAGTATGCCCAGACTCTGGGCCTACCCCCAAAACCATTGGCTATAGCACATCGATTTGGATCGAAATTGCCTCGTTCTTGCTATTTTGCCTGTTTGTCCACCCAAATGGGCACAAAAAATTAAACGGACCATACTGGAATGATTCCCACACATGACTCCTGTACAATAACAAAACATAAGGAACCGACTCGGAAAGCTCCGAAGCAAACTGGAGCTTACCAACAATAGCTGTATGACCTGGCTCCTATCTATGCTGTGAATGAGCTGAAGCACCTGTGCCTGCAACATGAAATGCAGGTCCCCCGTGAGGGACGTCAGTACGAAATATGTACTGAGTATGTAAAGCTGTAAATAATCATATGTGATATGAGGGATCAAGAAAATCAGACGCAAGTGAATAAATCATAATAGAAGTGAACACTTCATAAACACTTTTAGGATCATGTATATTATCATTAATCTGAATTGGGTTCTTGAATTCAAACACATTTGTGGAACGATATACATTCGTTCATTTCATTCTTTACAATTATCATTCGCCATTACCTCCTCCTCCCGAACCTCCAACCACCTAACAATAATCAATACTGTACCATACTGTGACCATTAGGCTGCCCCCAGTACATATCAACTGTAATCATATCAAGTATTGGGATCGACCCATGCTAGGCTTAAGCCCCTAAGCTACCACCCACACGTATATCAAGTAACACACATAAGAGATCTTTCCAATAACTTAGTTCAAAAGCTTTTGAGATTATTACATTAGTGTTCATGCCAATGTAGTACCTTTGGAACAATGATACATCAATAGGAACCAAGTAATAGACCTTCTATACAATAACAATATAATAAAGACTCATTGGTACATCAACAATGTGTTTCAGAATCATCAATACCACAACAATGAAATAGTAGCCTTTTGGTATATCAATGAAACATTTTGACACTTTATAGAATAGAAACAACTTCGTTGGTAATGTAGAACACTACATGTTTTTGGACAACCTCGGAATCTTACTTGACGGAACATTGGTGTTTTCATGCCAAAGAACATCGTTAGTGTATGCTTTACATACCTCGTTGTAGATTCAGATACCAATTCAACACAACTTCCCGCCTTTACAAATCACTTATCTACAATGAAATGTTTGGCATCTAGTATTAGCAACCAAACACCACAATTCTCTTCCATAATTCCATACAACCAATATTTGCAAAGCATTCCAAAAATCAACTTGAACAATAGGTTTATGTGTATATATATATATATATAATCATTTCAATACCATATCATTACACCAAATCCCTTCACAATTCAACATAATCCAACCATTCACAAGAATAATCCAACATCATTTCCCAATCACCTTTCAACAACAATCAAATAACATACTTCTTATGCTCACATGCATATATATATATATATATATATATATATATACATATCCTTTCCATATAAATAACACCAACATAATTTTCATCCTTACCATAAAATGGCCCTTTTGATTTCGAAGTCCTGTTGGCACAAATAAGGGGTGCTTCTCGAAGCCCTTGAGACGGTGAACACAACTACGAAATTAATTTGGATTTTCTACGGTTGAATCACAAGGTAATTGGAGTTGAACTTAGGCTAGGGTTTCTTATTCTTCAATAATTTGGATGATAAATGATGGATATGAGGCTAAGTATATGTATATAATGACCAATTTTCGTCCATGAGGTGATGGAAAATGACCATATTGCCCTTAAAATTTAAGTAAATCCGAATCTGTCCATGGTAGACTATTTTGATAGGCTAAAGTAAATCGACCATAACTCTTTGCTCCGATAATGGATTTGGGTAAAACCAATTGCATTAGAAAGAAGACTCTCGGGGATTCTCATCTATATATAGCAGCTCACACAGTTCATTTTCGACAAGGAGTTATGATCGTTTAAATTCGACCCAAAAATCTGTTTGGTTGCAGTACTTTTGTGTGCAGAAAATTTCTGCACATTTACTGTTCATTGCGTCCACCGTTTTCAAGTTTCTAACATGCTCGCTTATATCCGATACTCATCTATTTTCAGAAATCTTTATATCGTTGAAAAGCTAACTCGATAAACTTCGCATAGAATCTTCGACGAGCAAATTCCGGTATAAATAAAGTCGATTCCTATACACATATAATCAAACTATACACTTGAAACCATCTCAAAATAATCAATACTCATACTTAAACTCATATATACCTAACTTATGATCAATACATATACTCCAACACATATAGCCATGGCTAATGTACGTAATTAAGTACGGGGTGTTACATCCTTCCCCCCTTAAGGACATTCGTCCTCGAATGTGAATGTAGTTATTTAGCCGAAACAAGTTCGAATTCATAATTGATATTCACGTCATCATATAGATATTATGCATATGTAAAAACTTACTTGTTAGTGTCCCAGTTACACTCCTTGCACTTCTTTTTCACCTTTGAACAAATAAGGGTATTTCGATTTCATTGCTTCCTCCGCTTCCCATGTAATCTCTTCCCTTTGTTGATTTCTCCAAAGTACTTTCACCGATGCTACTTCTTTATTTCTCATCTTCTTAACTTGACGATCTAATATAGCAATAGGCATCTCCTCATAGGTAAGATCTTCTGTTACTTGCACATCTTCAGTAGAAGTAATAAGGGACGGATCTCCGATGCACTTTCGAAGCATCGATACATGAAATACTGGATGCACTGATGAGAGTTCCTGGGGTAGCTCTAATTCATAAGCAACTTGCCCACATCTTCGAATAATCTTATACAGGCCTATATAGCGTGGACTCAACTTTCCTTTCTTGCCAAATCTCATCACCCCTTTCATTGGCGATACCTTCAAAAATACCCAATCGCCTAACGAAAATTCTAGCCCTCTTCTTCTACTATCCGCATATGACTTGTGTCGACTTTGGGCTATTTTCAACTGTTGCTGAATCACCTTGACTTTTTCTATGGCTTGATACACAAGATCCGGTCCGAACATAAGAGTTTCACCCGCTTTGAACCATCCTATTGGTGATCTACACTTCCTCCCATATAAAGCTTCATATGGTGCCATTTTGATACTTGAATGATAGCTATTATTGTAGGCAAACTCAATAAGAGGTAAATGATCATCCCAGCTGCCTTTAAAATCTATAACACATGCTCGTAGCATATCTTCAAGTGTTTGAATGGTGCGCTCTGCTTGTCCATCCGTCTGAGGGTGAAAAGTTGTACTCAGATTCATTTGTGTTCCCAAACTCCGTTGGAAAGACTTCCAAAAGTTTGCGGTAAATTGAGTTCCCCGATCCGATATAATAGAAGTTGGCACTCCATGTAATCGGACTATTTCTTTAACATACAGCTTCGAATATTCTTCAACTGTGTAAGTGGTCTTAATGGGTAAGAAAT
Organism: Capsicum baccatum var. pendulum; assembly: GCA_030864225.1. Lineage (NCBI taxonomy): Eukaryota > Viridiplantae > Streptophyta > Magnoliopsida > Solanales > Solanaceae > Capsicum > Capsicum baccatum. Next base: position 188,982,108 of record CM061551.1, read on the forward strand.
GTGCGGATTTAGTAAGTTTATCCACAATCACCCATATAGAATCAAATTTCCGAGCTGTATGAGGCAACCTGTAACAAAATCCATGTTGATCATGTCCCACTTCCAAATTGGAAGATCTATGCATTGCATATAGCCTCCGGGCTTTTGATGTTCCACTTTAACTCGTTGGCAATTTGGACATTCAGCTATAAATTCTGCGATGTTCCTTTTTATGTCATTCCACCAATATACATCCTTCAAATTTTGATACATTTTGGTTGACCCTGGATGAATAGAATACCTTGAGAAATGTGCCTCAGTCATAATTCTTTTCCTTAGCTCATCAATAATAAGCACACATAGCCAATTTTGGCATAGAAGTACTCCTTCTTGTGAAAGCTCAAATACCTTCGTCGCACCAGTTTGAACATTCTCCTTGAGTTGCAATAAATCAGGATCTGCATCTTTCTTCTCTTTCACCTCAGCTACTAATGAGGATTCCGCGGCATTATGCACAATAAGCTCCTCGTCCGGAGTTTCGAGAAGATGAATTCCTAGACTAGCTAATTGATGATGATCTTTAATCATCCCTTGCCTTTCTACAGGTGCCATCATAGCCTTACGACTCAACGCATCAGCTACTATATTTGCTTTCCCTGGGTCATACAAAATATCAACATCATAATCTTTTAATAGTTCCATCCACCTTCGCTGCCTCAGATTTAGATCCTTCTGACTGAAAATATATTGTAAGCTCTTGTGATCAGTATATATATCAACATGAACCCCATATAAATAGTGGAGCTATATTTTTAAAGCAAAGATAACCGCTGCCAACTCAAGATCATGTGTGGGGTAATTTTTCTCATGTGGCCTCAATTGCCTTGAGGAATATGCTATCACCTTACCATGCTGCATTAATACACATCCTAAGCCAATTCTCGAAGAATCACAATACACTGTATACCCTTCTGTACCTTCTGAAAGTACCAACACAGGTGTAGAAGTCAACTTATTCTTCAATTCTTTGAAACTCTCCTCACACGCATCACTCCATTGGAACTTGGATGCTTTATGCGTTAGCTTAGTTAAGGGTGCTGAAATAGAAGAAAAACCCTCAACAAACTTTCTATAATAACCAGCCAACCTAAGAAAACTATGAATCTCCGTAGGCGTTGTGGGCCTTGGCCAATTCTTCACAGCTTCTATCTTTTGAGTATCAACCTGTATGCCTTCATTTGATACAATATGGCCCAGAAATGCCACTGACTTTAGCCAAAATTCACATTTAGAAAATTTTGCATATAGCTTGCAATCACGAAGAGTTTGCAACACCTGTCGCAAATGATTAGCATGATCCTCTTCTGATCTAGAATAAACTAGAATATCATCAATGAAAACTATCACGGATACATCTAGAAATGGCTTAAACACCCTATTCATTAAATCCATGAAAGCTGCAGGTGCATTAGTTAGCCCAAATGACATAACTAGAAACTCATAATGACCATACCTTGTTCGGAAAGCTGTTTTGGGTATATCTTTTTCTTTGACTCTCACTTGATGATAACCTGACCTCAAATCAATCTTAGAAAAACATTTGGCACCCTGTAACTGATCAAATAAATCATCAATTCTTGGAAAAGGATATTTATTTTTAAGAGTCACTTTATTCAGCTGCCTATAATCAATACACATTCTCAATGTGCCATCTTTTTTGCGCACAAACAGCACTGGTGCTCCCCAAGGGGAAATACTAGGCCTAATGAACCCCTTTTCTAGCAAATATTTCAATTGCTCTTTCAATTCTCGTAATTCTGCTGGGGCCATCCTATACGGAGGAATTGAGATTGGCTTAGTGCCTAGTATCACATCAATACCAAATTTTATTTCTCGTTCAGGAGGTAAACCTGGAAGATCTTCAGGGAATACATCAAGAAATTCACTTACTACTGGTACAGTGTGAAGATCTGGTGATTCCGATTCCGTATCCTTTACTCTAACTAAATGACATATGTAGCCCTTGGAAATCATTTCTCTCTCTTTGAAATAAGAAATAAATCTACCTCTTGGTGCGCCAATCTTACCTTGCTATTCAATAACTGCTTCATTAGGAAAATGTAAATACATCTTTTTCGTACAACAGTCAATTTTGGTATAACAAGACGCCAACCAATCCATACCTATTATAATATCAAAAAATCTACCATTTCTAGTTCCACAAGATTGGCCATCGTGTCTCGACCACACACAGTTACTACACAATCTTTATAAACTCTTCTAGCAATAATAGATTTCCCAACCGGGGTAGACACTTCCAATGGCTTTTCTAACAATTCGAGGGTTCTTTTGAACTTTCCAGCAACCAAAGGAGTAACATATGATAATGTAGAACCGGGATCAATTAGAGCATATACATCAAATGAAAATATGGGCAACGTACCCGTAACCACATCTGGGGAAGCCTCTAGATTCTGTCGATCCGCTAAAGCATAAGTGCGATTCTGAGTCCCGCTAGAACTGGCGACTCTTTTTTCATTCCTAGCGTGACCCGCAGGTTGTGCGCCTCTACAAGAATAAGATACCGGTGACGATGATGCAACAGTTGATCCCGAAGGTCGTACTACGCCACCTGCGTCCCTTCGTGGGCATTCTCTCATCATATGCCCCGTCATACCACACCAAAAACAAAAATTTGTTCCCATTCGACATACGCCCATATGATGCTTTCCGCATCGATTACATAGCTCTCGAGAAGGTCTCGATTGGCTCATGTTCCCTTGCCCATAATAACCCACTGATCACGAACTATGACCCTCACTTCTTTGCCCAAATTGACTGCCTCTGAATCCCTGATGATGTGGTGGAGCACTAGCTGCAGAATAAGAAAATAATGGCCTAGGTGGTCTAGCAGAAAATTGAGGTCTAAAACCTCCCTGTGGCGCCGTAAACTGCCCTGTAGATCTGGCCCTCTTAGAAGATCCGCTTTCAAATTCCTGTGTTCTTTTTCTTTGCCTCTGGTCTTCCATTTTCTGTGCAAATTCTTGGATCCTAGCTATATCCATGTCTTTATTCAGTGCAACAATAGTACAATCCCTAACCAAATACGGATCCAATCCATCCACATAACGCTGAACTCTGTCATCCATAGTAGCTATAACATTAGGAGCATATCTGGACAAAGAATTAAATCGAAGACTATACTCCCTCACACTTGTATTACCCTGTCAAAGATTTAAGAACTAATCCGCACGGGCCTGACGAGTCTCATATGGAAGATAATGATTAATAAATGCCTCTTTGAACTCTTTCCAAGTAGCTGGGGGTGCATCAATGCCCCTTGAACGTTTCCAGTTTTCATACCAATATATAGCCTCACCTTTGAATCTATATGCGGCTAACTCCACTGTCTCTCTGCCCGATACATGCATTACCTCTAGGGCCCTTTGGATCTGATCAATAAAGTCCTGTGGATCTTCGTTAAGATCGGATCCGATAAAAGTAGGCGGATCCATCTTAAGAAAATCTTGCGTCCAAAGACTAGCCGCCCTATCAGTACCGTTAGAACCCGCGGAAGGAATAGCTTGCCCTTGGACTTGACCGGCAACAATCCGGGTCAACAGTTGTACTGTATCCCTCATATCCTGATCAGCAACATTAACAAGTGGTACGGTGAATGTGGTTCGCCTCCTACCTATTTTATCTGGAGTGGAAGACATTTCAGATACCCGCTCAGCTTGAGCTTCATTCTGATTAACTTGTACAGGTGGTGACTTACTAGTCCCTTCTCCGGCAGCCACGTCTACCCGCTCTCCGGTATTCTTACTTCCGGTATCCGACATTCTTACTGTAATAAGAGAAACAAATGGATTCAGTGGTCAACTATGACTTCATTTGCTATATAAACTCTATGGCACGATCTATGATCTTAAGAAAAGAAACAATTTCCTAAATGTCCATAGCCTCCTGTTTATAGATGTGGTGCACAACACACCAATAAACAAGACTCTACGTAGACACGGCTTTGTAGACTCACTAGGATGAACCGCTCTGATACCACTTTTGTCACGCCCCAAAATCCCATCGGGCCGGACTGGCACCCGAAGCTGAGAAAGCCCGGGAGAACCCGTTCAAATACCTGTACTTTTACTTACATGTCACCAAAAATTTGGACAGCACTTCGTTGCATATAGAAGGGTCTAATTACCTGTATCAGCACAACACGCACAAATATATATATATATATGTAATACTTGGCCGTCGGGGCAACTACATATACAAATATAACATCACTATACAAACTTCCATGACTTTACCCTTCCTTATGTCTACAAAGCCTCTAGGATATACATGACATAACTGGGGTCGGGACAAACCCCCACCCACACATGACTCCTGTACAATAACAAAACATAAGGAACAGACTCGGAAAGCTCCTAAGCAAACTGGAGCTTACCAACAATAGCTGTATGACCTGGCTCCTATCTATGCTGTGAATGAGCTGAAGCACCTGTGCCTGCAGCATGAAATGTAGGTCCCCCATGAGGGACGTCAGTACGAAATATGTACTGAGTATGTAAAGCTCTAAATAATCATATGTGATATGGGGGATCAAGAAAATTAGATGCAAGTGAATAAATCATAATAGAAGTGAACCACACTTCATAAACACTTTTAGGATCATGTACATTATCATTAATCTAAATTGGGTTCTTGAATTCAAACACATTTGTGGAACGGTATACATTCGTTCATTTCATTCTTTACAATTATCATTCACCATTACCTCCTCCTCCCGAACCTCCAACCACCTAACAATAATCATTACTGTACCGTACTGTGACCATTAGGCTGCCCCCAGTACATATCAACTGTAATCATATCAAGTATCGGGATCGGCCCATGCTAGGCTTAAGCCCCTGAGCTACCACCCACACGTATATCAAGTAACACACATAAGAGATCTTTCCAATAACTTAGTTCAAAAGCTTTTGAGATTATTACATTAGTGTTCATGCCAATATAGTACCTTTGGAACAATGATACATCAATAGGAACCAAGTAATAGACCTTCTATACAATAACGATGTAATAAAGACTCATTGGTACATCAATAATGTGTTTCAGAATCATCAATATCACAACAATGAAATAGGAGCCTTTTGGTATATCAATGAAACGTTTTGACACTTTATAGAATAGAAACAACTTCGTTGGTAATGTAGAACAATACATGTTTTTGGACAACCTCGGAATCTTACTTGACGGAACATTGGTGTTTTCATGCCAAAGAACATCGTTAGTGTATGCTTTACATACCTCATTGTAGATTCGGATACCAATTCAACACAACTTTCCGCCTTTACAAATCATTTATCTATAATGAAATGTTTGGCATCTAGTATTAGCAACCGAACACCACAATTCTCTTCCATAATTCCATACAACCAATATTTGCAAAACATTCCAAAAACCAACTTGAACAATAGGTTTATGTGTATATATATATATATATAATCATCATTTCAATACTATATCATCACACCAAATCCCTTCACAATTCAACATAATCCAACCATTCACAAGAATAATCCAACATCATTTCCCAATCACCTTTCAACAACAATCAAATAACATACTTCTTATGCTCACATGCATATATATATATATACATATCCTATCCATATAAATAACACCAACATAATTTACATCCTTACCATAAAATGGCCCTTTTGATTTCGAAGTCCTGTTGGCACAAATAAGGGGTGCTTATCGAAGCCCTCGAGATGGTGAACACAACTACGGAATCAATTTGGATTTTCTACGGCTGAATCACAAGATAATTGGAGTTGAACTTAGGCTAGGGTTTCTTATTCTTCAATAATTTGGATGATAAATGATGGATATGAGGCTAAGTATATGTATATAATGACCAATTTTCGTCCATGAGGTGATGGAAAATGACCATATTGCCCTTAAAATTTAAGTAAATCCGAATCTATCCATGGTGGACTGTTTTGATAGGCTAAAGTAAATCGACCATAACTCTTTGCTCCGATAATGGATTTGGGTGAAACCAATTGCATTAGAAAGAAGACTCTCGGGGATTCTCATCGATATATAGCAGCTCACACAGCTCATTTTGTACAAGGAGTTATGATCACTTAAAGTCAACCCAAAAATCTGTTTGGCTGCAGTACTTTTGTGTGCAGAAAATTTCTGCACATTTACTGTTCATTGCGTCCACCGTTTTCAAGTTTCGAACATGCTCGCTTATATCCGATACTCATCTGTTTTCAGAAATCTTTATATCGTTGGAATGCTAACTCGATAAACTTCGCATAGAATCTTCGACGAGCAAATTCCGGTATAAATAAAGTCGATTCCTATACACATATAATCAAACTATACACTTGAAACCATCTCAAAATAAGCAATACTCATACTTAAACTCATATATACCTAACTTATGATCAATACATATACTCCAACACATATAAAAATGGCTAATGCACGTAATTAAGTACGGGGTGTTACAAGCACGCTCGGACCCCAAGCCCACCCACGAAACCGTGGGCTATAGCACACCGATTTGGCTCAAAAATGCCCCGATCGCACCGTTTCGCCCGCTTTTCGACCCAAATGGCTAAGAAAAATTAAACGAACCATACTGGGATGATCCCCAACCTCCCTGGCATGTCCCGATTGATTTTAGGCCTACAGCATGCCTGAACCTCGAGCCTACCCCCAAAACCGTGCGCTAAAGCACACCAATTTGTCTCGAAAATGCCCTATTCGCACCATCTCGCTCATTTGTCTACCCAAATGGCCAAAAAAATAAATGGACCACACTGGAATGATCCACATCCTCCCTGGCATGCCCCGGTCAAATTTTGGACCACAGCACGCTCAGACCCCTGGCCCACCCTCAAAATCGTGGGCTATAGCACATCGATTTAGCCTGAAAATGCCCCATTCGTGCCTTTTTACACATTTGTCCACCCAAATGGCAACAAAAAATTAAACGGACCACACTAGGTTGATCCCCGACCTCCCTGGCACACCTCGTTCGATTTTTGTCCAACAGCATGCCCAAACCTCAGGCCCACCCGCAAATCCGTGGGCTATAGCACATAGATTTGTCCCAAAAATGCCTCATTCGCACCGTTTCGCCAAGTTATCCACCCAAATGGCCACGAAAAATTAAACGGATCACACCGGGATGATCCCCAACCTCCCTGACATGCCTCAGTCGATTTTCAGCCCACAGCACGCTTACACCCCGGGGCCACCCCCAAAACTGTGGGCTATAGTACATCGATTTGGCCCGAAAATGCCCCGTTTATGCCGTTTCGCCCGTTTGTCCACGCAAATAGCCATAAAAAATGAAAAGGACCATAGTGGGATGATCACCAACCTCCCTTGCATGCCTCGATTGACTTTTGGCCTATGGAACGCTCGGACCCCGGGCTAGCACATCGATTTTGTCTGAAAATGCCCCAATCGTGGCATTTTACCCATTTGTCGACCCAAATGGCCACGAAAAATTAAACTAAACACATTGGGACTGTCCCCAACCTCCCTAGAATTCCCCGATCATTTTTGGCCCAATGCATGCCCAGACCCCGGGCCCACCCCTGAAACAGTCAGCTATAGCTCACCGATTTAGCCCAAAAATACCCCGTTCGTGCTGTTTCACTAGTTTGTCCACCCAAATGGCCATGAAAAATTAAACGGATCACACTGGGACAACACCCAACCTCCTAGAAAGCCCCGATTGATTTTCGATCGATAGCACGCTCGGACCCCGGGCCTACCCCAATACCGTGGGCAATAGCACACCGATTAGGGCCAAAAATGCGTCGTTCGTGCTATTTCGCTCGTTTGTACACCCAAATGGCCAAAAAAAACTAAATGGACCACAAAGGAATGATACCCAACCTCCCTGGCATGCCCCGGTCAATTTTCGAACCACAGCACGCTCGGGCCCCTGGCCCACCCCCGAAATCGTGGGCTATAGCACATCGATTTGGCCTATAAGTGCCCAGTTCGCGTTGTTTAGCCCATTTGTCCACCCAAATGGCAACAAAAAATTAAACGAACCACACTAGGATAATCCCTGAAAATGCCCCATTTGCACTATTTCACCCGTTTATCCCCCCAAACGGCCACAAAAAAATAAATGGACCACACTGGGATGATCCCCAACTTCCGTGGCATGCCCCGATTGATTTTAGGCCCACAACATGCTTGGAACCTAGGCCCACCCCCTAAACCGTGGGCTATAGCACATCAATTTGACCCAAAAATGCCCCATTCGCGCCGTTTCACCCATTTGTCCACCAAATGGCCACGAAAAATTTAATGGACCATACTGGGATGATCCCCAACCTCCCTGGCACGCCCTGATCAATTTTTGGCCGAAAGAACGTCCAGACCTCGGGCACAACCCCAAAACCGTTGGCTCTAGCACACAAATTTATACCGAAAATGCCTCTTTCGCGCTGTTGCGCCCATTTGTCCACCTGAATGGCCATGAAAAATTAAACGGGCCATACTGCGATGATCCCCAAACTCCCTGGCATGCCCCAATCAATTTTTGGCCCGCAGCACACTGAGACCCCGAGCCCACCCCTAAAATTGTGGGCTATAGCACACCGATTTGGCCCGAAAATGCCCCGTTTGAGCTGTTTTGCCCGTTTGTCCACTCAAATAGCCACAAAAAATTAAACGAACAACATTGGGATGATCCCTAACCTGTATTACATGCCCCGATTGATTTTTGGCCTACAGCACACTCGGACCCCAAGCCCACTCACGAAACCGTGGGCTATAGCACACTAATTTGGCCCAAAAATGCCCCGATCATACCGTTTCGCCTGTTTGTCGACGCAAATGGCCAGGAAAAATTAAATGGACCATACTGGGATGATCCCCAACCTCCCTGGCATATATCGATTGATTTTAGGCCCACAGTACGCCCAAACCTTGGGCCCACCCCCAAAACCGTGGGTTATAGCACATTGATTTGTCTTGAAAATGCCCCGTTTGCGCTATTTCGCCCGTTTGTCCACCCAAATGGCCAAAACAATTAAATGGACCACACTGGAATGATACCCAACCTCCCTGGCATGCCCTGGTCAATTTTTGGACCACAACACGCTCGAACCCCTGGCCTACCCTCAAAACCGTGGGCTATAACACATCGATTTAGCCCAAAAATTCCCCGTTCGTGCTGTTTTGCCCATTTGTCCATGCAAATGGCAATGAAAAATTAAACGGACCACACTAGGATGATCCCCGACCTCCCTAGCATGCCTTGGTCAATTTTTGCCCCACAACACGCCCGGACCTTGGGCCCACCCCTAAATCCGTAGGCTATAGCACACCGATTTGTCCCAAAAATGCCCCATTCACGTTGTTTCGCTCAGTTGTCCACCTAAATGGCCACAAAAAATTAAACAGATCACACTAGGATAATACCCAACCTCCTTGGCATGCCCTAGACGATTTTCGGCCGACAGCACGCTTAGAGCCTGGGCCCACCCCCAAAACTGTGGGCTATAGCACACCGATTTGGCCTGAAAATGCCCCGTTTGTGCCATTTCACCCGTAGTCCTCCCAAATAGCCACAAAAAATTAAACGGACAACACTGGGATGATTCCCAACCTCTCCTGCACGCCCCGGTTGATTTTTGGCCTACAGCACGCTCGGACCCCAAATGGCCACAAAAAATTAAATGGATCATACTAGGATAATACCCAACCTCCCTGGCAAGCCTCGATCGATTTTCGATTGACATCACGCTCGAACCCCGGGCATACCCCAAAACCGTGGGCTATAGCATACCGATTTGGCCCGAAAATGCCCCATTCGCGCCATTTCTCCCGTTTGTCCACCCAAATGGCCAAAAAAAATTAAATGGACCACACTGGAATGATCCCTAACTTCCCTGGCATGCCCCGGTCAATTTTCATACCATAGCACGCTCTAACCCCTGGCCCACCCCCAAAACCGTGGGCTATAGCACATCGATTGGGCCCGAAAATGCCCCGTTCGCGTCGTTTTGCCCATTTATCCACCCAAAATGGCAACGAAAAATTAAACGAACCACAATAGGATGATCCCCGACCGCCCTGGCATGCTCCAGTTGATTTTTGGCCCACAAAACTCTAGGATCTTAGGCCCACCCCTAAAATCGTGGGCTATAGCTCACTGATTCGGCACAAAAATGCGTCGTTCGCGCCATTTTGCCCTTTTTCAACCCAAATGGCCATGAAATATTAAACGAACCACATTGGGATGATCCCCAACATCCTTGGTATCCCCCAATTAATTTTGGGCCCACAGCACGCTCGGACCTCCGGCCCACCCCTAAATCCGTGGGCTATAGCTCACCGATTTGGAACAAAAATGGCAAGTTCGAGTTGTTTTGCCTGTTTATCCGCCCAAATGGCCATAAAAAATTAAACAAACAATACTGGAAGGATCCCCAACCTCCCTGGCATGCCCCAGTCGATTTTTGGCCCACCGCACACTTGAACCCCAGGCTCACCCCCAAAACTGTGGGCTATAGCACACTGATTTGGCCTAAAAATGCCCCATTCGTGCCATTTTTCTTGTTTGTCCACCAAAATGGCAACAAAAAATTAAACGGACCACACTAGGACGATCCCCAACTTCCCTGGCATTTCCCGATCGATTTTTGACCCACAGCACGCTCGGACCTCGGCCCATCCCCAAAACTGTAGGCTATAGCACACCAATTTGGCCTGAAAATACCCCGTTCGAGTTGTTTCACCAGTTTGTCCACCCAAATGGCCACAAAAAATTAAACGGACCATAGTGGGACGATCCCCAACCTCCATTGCATGCTCCATTTGATTTTTGACCTACAGCACGCCCGGACCTCCGGCCCACCCCAAAAACCATTGCTATAGCACACCGATTTGAAAAAAAAAGCCACGTTCGCTCTGTTTTGCCCGTTTGTCCGCCCAAATGGCCATAAGAAATTAAACGAACAACATTGGGATGATCCCTAACCTCCCTGGCATGCCTTGATTAATTTTTGGCCCATAGCACGCCCGAACCCCGGGCCCACCCCCAAAACTATGGGCTATAGCACACTCATTTGGCCCAAATATGCCCTATTTACATCGTTTCACCCGTTTGGCCTCCCAAATGGAAATGACAAATTAAAAGAACCATACTGGGCTGATCTACAACCTCCCTGGCATGCCCCGATTGATTTTTGGCCCACAACACGCTCAAACCCCGGCCCATCCCCAAAACCGTGGGCTATAACACACTGATTTGACCCAAAAATGCCCCGTTCGAGCTATTTTGCCCATTTGTCCACCCAAATGGCCACGGAAAAACTAAACGGACCACAATGGGATGATCACCAATCTCCCTTGCATGCCTTGGTCAATTTTTGGCCTACAGCACGCCCAAACCCCGAGCTCATCTCCAAAACTATGGGCTATAGCACACTCATTTGGCCCAAAAATGCCCCATTTACGTCATTTCACCCATTTGGCCTCCCAAATGGAAATTAAAAATTAAACGAACCATAACACACTGAGACGATCCCCAACCTCCCTTGCACGCCCCGGTTGATTTTTGGCCTACAGCACACTCGGACCCCAAATGGCCACGAAAAATTAAACTAACCACACTGGGACTGTCACCAGCCTACCTGGAATGCCCTGATAAATTTTTGGCCAACAGCTTGCACAGACCACGGGACCCTGAAACAGTTAGCTATAGCACACCGATTTGGCCCGAAAATGCCCCGTTCATGCTATTTCGCCCGTTTGTCCACCTAAATGGCCACGAAAACTTAAACGGACTACAGTGGGACGATCCCCAACCTCCATTGCATGCCCCAGTTTAATTTGTAGCCACAACATGCCCGAACCTCCGGCCCACCCCCAAAACCATTGGCTATAGCACACCGATTTGGCAAAAAAAGTCACGTTCGCACTGTTTTGCCCGTTTGTCCACCCAAATGGCCATGAAAAATTAAACGAACAACATTGGGATGATCCCCAACCTCCCTGGCATGCCCCGATCAATTATTTCCCACAGTACGCCCGAACCCCGGGCCCACCCCCAAAACTATGGCCTATAGAACACTCATTTGGCCCAAAAATGCCCCATTTACGCCGTTTCACCCGTTTGGCCTCCCAAATGGAAATGAAAAATTAAATGAACCATACTGGGATGATCCACAATCTCCCTGGCATGCCCCGGTTGATTTTTGGCCCACAGCACGCTCGAACCCCGGCCCATCCCCAAAACCGTGGGCTATAGCACACCGATTTGGCCTAAAAATGCCCCGTTTGAGCTAGTTCCCCCGTTTGTCCACCCAAATGGCCACAAAAAAACTAAACGGACCACATTGGGATGATCACTAACTTCTCTTGCATGCCCCGATCAATTTTTGGACTACAGCACGATCGGACCCCGGGCCTACTACCCCTAAAATAATGGGCTATAAGCACACCGATTTGGATCGAAAATGCCTCATTTGCGCCATTTCATTCGTTTGTCTACCCAAATGGCCACGAAAAATTAAACGGACCACACTGGGATGATTCTAACCTCCCTGACACGCCCCGATCGATTTTTGACCCCAGCATGCCTGGACCCCAACCCACCCCTAAATTCTTGGGCTACAGCACACCTATTTGGCCAGAAAATGCCATGTTCATGCCATGTCACCCGTTTGTCCACTAAAATGGTGCGAAAAATTAAATGTACCACAATGGGACGATCCCCAACCTACCTGGCATGCCACAGTCGATTTTTAACCCACAGCACACCCGGCAGGGCCACCCCCAAAACCGTGGGCTATAGCACACCGATTTGACACAAAAATGCCCCGTTCGTGCCATTTCGCCCATTTGTCCACCCTAATATCCACAAAAAATTAAACGGACCACACTGAGATGATCCCAACCTCCCTAGTATGCCTCCATCAAATTTTGGCCTACAGCACGCCCGAACCCCGGGCCCACCCTCGAAATCGTGGGTCATAGGACACCGATTTAGCTCGAAAATGCCCCGTTCGTACTGTTTTGCCTGATTGACCACCTAAATAGGCACGAAAAATTAAACAGGCAACACTGGGATGATCCCCAACCTCCCTGGCATGCTCCAGTTAATTTTTAAGCCATAGTAAGCCCGAAGCCCGAGCCCACCCCCAAAATTGTGGGCTATAGCACACCTATTTGGCTAAAAAATGCCCCATTCGTGCCATTTTAGCCATTTGTTCACCTAAATGTCTTTGAAAAATTAAACGGACCATACTGGGACTATCCTCAACCCCCTTAACATGCCCTAATCAATTTTCGGCCTATAGCACGCCCGGACCCTTGACCCACCCCCGAAACCGTGGATTGTAGCTTACCAATTTGGCCTGAAAATGCCCCATTCGCACCGTTTCTCCCATTTGTCCACCCAAATGGCTACGAAAAATTAAACATACCACACTGGGATGATCCCCAACCTCCCTGGCATGCCCCAGTCAATTTTTGGCCCACAGCATGCCCGAACCCTGGGCCCACCGTCATAACCGTTGGCTATAGCACACAGATTTAACCTAAAAATGCCCCATTCGCACCATTTCGCCCGTTTGTCCAACTAAATGGCCACAAAATATTAAACAAACTATACTGAGATGATCCCCAACCTCCCTGGTATGCCCCGATCAATTTTCAGCTCATAGAAAGCCCAGACCCTAAGCCCACCACCAAAAACGTGGGCTATAGCATACTAATTTGGCCCAAAAATGCCCTGATTGCACCGTTTTACCCGTTTGTCCATCCAAATGGCCACAAAATATTAAACGAACCACATTGGGATGATCTTCAACCTCCCTTGCATGCCCCGGTTGATTTTCAGCCAACAGCACACACGGACCCCGAGCCCACCCCCAAAACCGTAGGTTATAGCATATTGATTTGGCTCGAAAATGCCCCATTCGCGTTGTTTTATCAATTTGTCCACCCAAATGGCCACAAAAAATTAAATGGACCACACCGAGATGATCCCCAACCTCCCTGGCATGCCCCGATCGATTTTGGGCCCACTGCATGCCTGGACCCTGGGCCCACCCCTAAAACCATGATCTATAGCTCACCAATTTAGATCAAAAATGCCCCGTACACACCGTTTTGCCCATTTATCGACCCAAATGGACACAAAACATTAAACGCCCACACGGGGACTATTCCCAACCTTCCTGGCACACCCCGATCGATTTTTGGCCCACAGCTGATGTTAGGCGTATTTACACGCCTAAAGCGCCTTAATTTACCCATATTTTAGCTAAGTTTGGAGGACAAAATATATAATTCCTGCACTTTTAGTCCTTTTTCCTGTAAGTGAGCTAACCAACGTGATTAGCAAGTTTTCAGGTATAAATGATGAAGATTTCAGCATTTTATGGATAACTTGACGCCAAAGGAAACTTCACGAAAGAAGGAAAGCAGCGTTTGGACGCTTATGGACTGAAAGAGACGCATGGAAAACTTGTCCCGGGCAAAAACAGCATTTCCAAAGACTTAGGGATCAGCAGTAACTTAGTAGGATTAGGATAAGGATTCAGTAACCTAGTAGGATTAGGATAAGTATGCAGTAGCTTAGTAGGAATAGGATATGGGTGTTATAAAAACCCTATTTTGCTGAACTTTTCAGCATTCATTCTCTTTCAATTAATTCTTATTTCTGACAATTTTCTTTCATCTATTCGACCTTTTAATTTTCATAACAAGAGAAATGCTATTTTGCAAGGAATTCACGCCACAAGCCCTACCAAAACATACTTCACGTGAGATTTTTATCTTGGTATGCTGATAATGTCTATTGTGATTTTCGTCGCACTCATGAATAGCTAAATTTCTCTGTTAGGGTTATGGAAGCCTTATGAGATACTATCTATTGCTATGAGTTTGTGAATTTGTGACACGTATACTGCTTATATCATTCTTCTCTTCATCTTAATTTAAATTCTTGTGGTTGCAAACATATAGAATACGCCAGTATAGCATTAACTTGTTCGAAAGAAAAGTTACATGTCTGGAAAAAAGAGAATGTCAAGGAAATAGGGCACCAACCCCTGTTTAAAAGTTAGTACCGTAAATGGATTAACCTCTTGGAGAATTTGTACCATTAGATACACTTTAAGCTCGAAAGAGTTAAAGTGAAATAGTCCTTGATGGTCGAAAGACGCCTGGATTTACCATAAAATATGATTCTCTATAAGCACATGCATGTCTGAATTCCGCATAACTCATAGTCATTAGATACGTATAACTCATAAGGTGGACATAACCCTAACTCTCAATTCTCATTGATTAAAACCTACCAAGTACTCTATTTTACTCTTCTATTTTCCGTTTTTACTCTACTATTTTGTTTACATCATTTGCACGCATAAAATCCCCCCTTTATTCGCAGAACTTTCATCAAAAGTCAAATAATCGTTGCTTACTTAGTGACCAAGTATTCCCTGTGGGATTCGACACCCAACCCAGTTGGGTTCTATATTTGACAACGACCGCTTACACTCTTACGAGAGCGGTAGTTTGAGCGTTATCAAATTTTGGCGCCGTTGCCGGGGAATACGGTTGTCTGCTAAGTTTGTGATAATTACTAGACCCTTTGGTCAAAGATTCTCGTACTTTACTTTTAGTTGTTGTTTTTGTTTTCTGCAGTTTTTTTTTGTTCAGTGCATGCCCCATACTCAAAGTTTGGGACAACCATTATTACCCATAAATCCTGAACCGCAACTTATTGGAAGGATAGATGCACAACGTGACATTGAGAGAAGGGCTGATCAATGATGATAGGCGAATTTACACGCCTATAGCACTAGATTTTGCCCATATTTTAGCCAAGTTTTGAGAACAAATTATATATTTCATGCACTTTTAGTCCTTTTTCCTGTAAGTGAGCTAACAAACATGATTAGAAAGTTTTCAGGTATAAATGATGCAAAATTCAGCATTTTATGGATAACTTGATGCCAAATAAAGCTTCACGAAAGGAGGAGAGCAAAGCTTGGACGCCAAGGACCAAAAGTGGCGCATGGAAAATCTGTCCCGGGCAAAAACAGCAATTCAGAAGACTTTGGGGACTAGCAGTAACTTAGTAGGATTAGGATAATGATACATTAACCTAGTAGGATTGGGTTAAGTAATTCATTAGCTTAGTAGGAATAGGATATGGGTATTATAATACCCTATTTTGCTAGAGATTTTTATTCATTCCTCATTAATTCTATAACTCTTCTTCTAACCCTTCCATTAATTCTACTTTTTATTCTTCTTCTATTCATCTATTCAATTCTTAATTTCCACAACAAGAGAAACGTTACTACTGCAAAGGAAATTCACGCCTAACGCCTACCACACTATTACTACACGAAATCTTTATTGTGGTATAATAACAATGTCTATTGTGATTTCCTTCGCACTCATGGGTAACTAAACTTCTCTGTTGGGGTTATGGAAGCCTTATGAGATACTATCTAAGGCTATGAGTTTGTGAATTCGTGACACGTGTGTTGCTTATATCATTATTCTCTTCATCTTAATGCAAATTCTTGTGGCTGCAGACGCATAGAATAACGCCAGTATAGCATTAACTTGTTTGAAAGAAAAGTTATATGTCTGGAAAAGAGATAATGTCAAGGTAATAGGGTCCCATCCCCTATTAAAAAGTTATTGCCGTAACTGGATTAACCTCTTGGAGAATTTGTACCGTTAGATACGCTTTAAGCTCGAAAGAGTTAAAGTGAAATAGTCCTTATTGAGGTCGAAAGACGCTTGGATTTACCATCGAATACAATTCTCTATAAGCACATGCATGTCTGAATTCCGCACAACTCATAGCCAATTGAGACGTACATCTCATAAGGTGGACATAACCCCAACTCCTCAATTCTCATTGGTTTACATCTTACTAAACATTCTTACTTTTTACTTTGCTATTTTCTATTTTACTCTACTATTTTGTTCACATCAATTGCACGTTACAATCCCCCCTCTTTTACGAGACTTGCACCACAAGTCTAGTAATCTTTGCTTACTTAGTGACCGACTATTCTTTGTGGGATCGATACCAACCCAGTTGGGTTATATATTTGACAACGACCGCTTTACACTCTTACGAGAGCTGTAGATTGAGCGTTATCACTCAACAGGAGCAGGCTAGACTAGCTGCGTTGGCCGCTGCCCAAGTACATCAACAGAATATCGATAACCCTGGGTGAGCAGTAGATCCTGATGATGAGGACTTAGGTGATGATGATCTACTAAACACCAGGCGTGATGCTGAGGTGGTGACACCGGCAAACAGAAGAGATCGTCAAGCAAGATTTTGGCCTGAACGCCGAGCTATGCAGATTCCCTTTGATGATGATGATGACAATCTAGATGGAGCTGGAGCCACAGAAGCTATTATTCCTCCACCCTTGGCACCCGGAGCAAAGTTCAACATTACTAGCACCATGATTCAGTTATTGCAACTCAAGGGATTATTCGGTGGACTTGCAGGTGATGATCCGAATATGCATCTGGTCAACTTTATCTCTACATGCAAGTCATTCGACAACCCAGGCGTTGGACAGAATGCAATTTGGCTGCGCTTATATCCATTGTCTCTATCTGGGGAGGCAACTCTATGGTTAAATGGGCTAACTCCTGATTCTATTACTAATTGGAGCCAATTGAAAGACGCTTTCCTAGAAAGATTCTTTCCGCCATCCAAGAGAGAACAGTTGAGAGATGAGATCAGTAATTTTCGACAGCTTCCAACTGAAGCTCTTCACAAAACATGGGAGAGGTTCAAGATGAAGCTTATGAGGTGCCCAAATCATCATATGACCAATGTCCACTTGATGGAGATATTATACAAATCTTTGAATTCGTTGACTAAGCCAGTGGTTGATAATGCTCCAGGAGGGTCATTCATGGACCTTACTTTTATTCAGTCAAGTTATATGCTAGATCGTATGACAAAGCAAAGTAGAGCTTGGCATACTAGGGATTCTGAGGTAGCAAGCTCTACTATATCTATTGGCATGACTGCAGAACAGAGGCGTAGGCAAGAGAAACGTGACCAAGATATGGCTCACATGAAAACACAGATGGATCTTCTCACCAAGCACTTATTATTAGGGAAGACCGAAAAAGTCAAGGCTGTTGTATCGCAAGGAAGAGATGAATCTGGTTCTGAGGAAGAAGCTAACTACTTGAATAATCAGGAGGGTTTCCGAGGCAATGCCCAAGGAAACCAAGGTCGGAACTATTATGATAGATCTGGAAACAAGGACCGTGATCAAGGTAGTTGGAAGGATAAGACTGACAGGAGTGGTTTGTATGTTCCTCCTAGAAGACGTGACACCGCTACATCTGGTTCTGGAAATATGTCCATAAAAGCTATGATGGCTAAGCTGTTTAAAGAAGTGGAAGCAACCAACACGGGAGTAACTAAGGTAGTAAATGATTTGTCCTCAATGAAGCAATTGGTTGACTCGCATTCCACTGCAATAAAATAGTTGGAACAACAATTGAGTCAACTATCAGCGACATTCAACCAAAGAAAGGCTGGAACGCTACCTAGCAACACAGTACAAAATCTAAGAAATGATGGATCGTGTATGGCTATTACTACCCGAAGTGGTAAAGTGTTAGACAATCCGTCTAAAGGCAAGCAGGTATTTGATGATATAGAGGAGATTGTTATTGACACAGATTGTGATGATCATGTAGAAGCTGAAAATCAGAAGGAGCGCGTTCATGAGAAAACTATTACTCTTCCACCCCCACCTTTTCCGCAGAGACTGAAGAAGAAGGCGGATGATACAAGGTTCAGTAAATTCATGATGATGTTGAAGCAGCTGACTATTAATGTTCCTTTGGTGGAGGCGCTGGAACAGATGCCTGGGTACACTAAATTCATGAAGGACCTTTTTGATAACGCTCAATCTACAGCTCTCGTAGGAGTGTAAAGCGGTCGTTAGCAAATATAGAACCCAACCTGGGTTGGGTATCGATCCCACAGGGAATAGCTTGGTCAACAAGTAAGCAAAATTACTAAACTTTTGGTGCAAGTCTCGTAAGAAGGGGGGATTGTAATGTGTAACCAAAACAATAAAGTAAAAGCTGAAAATAGCAAAGTAAAAAGAGAAAGATTGTTATGTAAGTTGTAAACAATGAGAATTGAAGCGTTGGGGGTATGTCCACCTCCTGAGTTATACGTCTCTATTGACTATGAGTGTGTAGAATTCCGACATGCATGTGCTTATAGAGAATTGTATTCGATGGTAAATCCAGGCGTCTTTCGACCTATTCGAGGATTATTTCACTTTAACTCTTTTGAGCTTAAAGCGTGTCTAACGGTACGAATTCTCCAAGAGGTTAGTCCAGTTACGACACTAGCTTTTTAATAGGAAAGGGTGTCCTACTACCTTGACACTATCTCTTTTCCAGACAAATAACCTTTCTTTCGAACAAGTTAAATGTTATACTGGCGTATTCTTGCGTTTGCAACCACAAAGAATGTAGATTAAGATGAAGAGAATAATGATATAAGCAGTATACGTGTCGTGCACTCACAAACTCACAGCAATAGATAGTAACTCATTCGGCTTCCATAACCCCAATAGAGAGGTTTAGTTACCCATGAATGCGAAGGAGATCAAGATTGACATTGTTATTATATCACAATATTGGTTAATTGCGTGTAGCTCAAGTGATAGGCGTGAGGCATGATTTCCTTAGCAAAGTAACGTTTCTCTTGTTGCGGAAATTAAGAATAGATGAATGGAAGAAGAAAAATAGAATTAATGGAAAGATTAGAAGAGTTGTAGAATTGTTGTGGTGGAAGAAGAGAGGGATGGAAGAAGATTAATTGTTGAATAGAAGATAAATAAAAATCTCTAGCATGATGGGGTATTTATAATACCCATATCCTAATCCTACTAGGTAAATAAATATCTAACCAAATCCTACTAGCTTAATGAAATACTTAACCCAAATGTACTAGGTTAATGTAACATTATCATAATCCAAATAAACTAATGAAATACATAACCCAATTGTACTAGGTTAATGTATCATTGTCCAAATCCAACTAAGTTACTGCAAGTCCTCAAAGTCTTCAGAAATGCTGTTTTAGCCCGGAACAGATTTCCCATGCATCACTTTTGGTCCTTTAGGCGTCCAAACTCCCTTTCCTTCCTTTGTGAGCTTTCTTTAGCGTCAAGTAAGCCATAAAATGCTGATTTCTGCATCATTTATACCTGAAACTTTGCTAATCATGTTTGTTGGCTCACTTATAGGAAAAAGGACTAAAAGTGCATGAAATATATAATTTGTTTTCAAAACTAGGCTAAAATATGGGCAAAATATATTGATATAGGCGTGTAAATTCGCCTATCATCAACACCCCACACTTGAAGCTTTGTTCGTCCTCGAACAAAATATCATTTCCTTCTACACATCAACTTAGGGTTTTACAGCAACAACACAAAACATTCTTCAAGACAAGCACAACAATATCAACAAAGAGTAGCTTTCCGATTATTAGTAGAAACAGTTTAACCTCTAGCATAGACTCGTGATGGTGGTCAACTCGCATGCAAAAGTTAAGGTACAATGAACCATATACAACTACCCAAAACTCATCAACCATGTGTGTCTCACAATATAGTACCCATAATCACTCACAAGTATAGTATATTTTTCAAACATGGGTATCAAAATATCCTTGCTCTCGCTCTCACAAAGAGTTCGAATGTAGCAACTGATGACCATAGGCTTGCCCTTAGTGTAATACTCCACTAAATATCAGAATGTTAAGATTAGGATCAAGTAGGTCTTTTGATGGTTGTAATGTAGGCTAAGGGACGGGTAGGATCAACTATTTTTGCCAGAAATAGTGACTAAGTTCCTAAGCACTTTAATACATCACATTGTATCATTGACATTTTTTTTCTTTCAACCTTTCTTTTATTCTACCACCCTTGTTCTCCTCTTTTTTTTTTTCAATTTTAAGCACAACTCACTTTTCATCTTTCTTTTTCCTTTTTCTTTTTATAACATACCTCTTATGATAGCACTTTCTTTTTCATAACACATTCAAGCACCATTACAATTTAAAGCATCATACTCACCCAATTTCCTCTTATGTTGTCACATGACGTTTTCACTTTAAAGCACTTAGGAATTTGGATCAAATTATGGTCTTGAAAAAATGTGGATTAGGCTTACATTTGCGGTTGTCAAAGAAACAGGCTAAAGGCTCAAAAAGGTTTAACTAGGATGATGTCCATGGGTAGGTAAGACAAAGGTAAACATGTATAGGTTGCCAAAGAAATGCCTAAATCATCTTCTAAACTCACACTCATAGAATATACTATTATCTCACACACACAAGGCACATGGTCGACTTGATTGGAAGTAATATAGACTCTCGACCCAACAAGTGAAGGAATTGAACCACACAATATCACATAATGAGTCACAACTAGAGCCTAAACATCTCAATAGTCATGATGTTGGCACAAACTCTTGTTATAATCTCATGCTGCCTATTAGAATAATTTCATGCGAAGCTAAAAAAAAAATTTACGTAAAAAAAATTTACTACTAAAAAAACTTAACTTAACTAAAAAAATCGAAACACACAAAAAACGAAACAAACAAAGTAAACAATGTAAACAAACATAGACAACAAACATAGATGTGATAGAGAAGTATAGCATGCGATACCACCCCACACTTATACGGGACACTGCCCTCAGTGGAAAATAAATGCGAAGAACCTGGTCAGTCGGACTCTTCCTCAATGTCGGGGGTCATACCCCCTTCGTCGGAATTAGCATAAGAGTCATCGTCAGAGTTCTCCTCCTCATCGGAGTCTGGCAAGCGTCGATCGTCATCGGTTGGCACATCATCATCTAGAGGTTCCTCAAAGTATACACCCACTCCACACATCTCCCGGGCATGCATGTTCATTGGATAATCATGGTCCAGTTGTTGGAGCTCTTCAGCAGTAGGAACTCGGCCTCCACTCATCATTGTGAAGCGTGTCATGCCATAAAGATGACGGAAGAAACTCTCATCACGAGCATGTCTCTCCGCAGTAGTAAGGTTGACACCATGAGTTGTTTCAGCATCTTTGACCTTGGTGAGGTCAACCTTATTTGGGTTATATGGGAGTTTGTGGTCAGCTGGTTCCTCTTCGATATCCTCCTTCTGCAAGAGTGCTGTCAACAGATTACCAAAAGTGAAGTGGGATCTTTTGTGGAGTCTGGCCTTCCTCATGGTAGAGCGAATGATTGCCCCAAAGTTGATAGGGACATGTGTCATCAAAGCATAAACCAAACACACTCTATCTCTTGATATCTTGGTGTATTGAGTCCCAAGAATTAGGCATGAGTTGACAATACGCATCCAGATTCTTGCTTCCCTATTCAGTGGAGCATAGGGGAAGGTGTTGTGTCGGCCGGTGTCTTTATGTCTTCCCCACCTTGCCATCGATCTACTTCCACAAAGTGTGTGTCGTATTGCTCTATAAGGAGGCCTGCTGTACAGCTCTTTGAATGGTGCTGTGTCGACCGAAGGTAAGCCAAGAAAAGAGTTGATCCAGTCCGCATTGAGCTGTAACACTTGGCCCCGAATTTTGACTTCATTGCCCGTTGTGTTCGGCGACCAGTTGGCATAAAATTCTCTTGTTAAATCAAGGTTGCATTCTCCCATGTCGCGGAAGATGAAATCCAGCTTTAACGCCATTATTTTTGCCAACATCCGCGGCTCCTTCTTTGCTAAGGTGTCCTTGTTGATTAAGTCGACGTGAACATATTTTCTTTCTTTGTTGTTCCGGTACCATTCTTTGTCTTCCTCCTCAAGAACCCATTTTATTCCAAACATTCTTCGGGGTAGTTGTGTTGAGGATGATTCTCCTTGGTCCTTTCGACCTCTTTTCTTGCCCTTTTGTGAAGTGGTAGCCTTCTCCTTGCCTTGTCTCGCTTTAGGTGCCATTGTACCTGAGACTAGAAATAGTGTTAATGGTGGCACAATCTCAATTGATACAATCTATCAACAAGCAGTCGGGGTACCACCCCACACTTAGTTTTGTTAACACAAATCAGTGAGGTTAAAGTGGTCGATTACTCAGATTTCATCGCCATACGTTTTAGGATTATATTCCGACAAGAAAATCAGCATTTCATCGGTTACTTGCAGCCATTGCACTACTTTCATGTTAGATAAAACAACGCTACGACATAGGGGGTGTGTCACGGTATGGACATTGTCAACAATTGCAACCTCCAAAGTCGGTGGGCAACTATAAGGCTCATCCCGATGAACGGGATGGTCTAACATGTAAGCATCCAAGTAACAAGATCATAACATGATAATCGATGTTCATAACCCTAGCAATTCCGCAAATAGTATAACAACACTATTAAGACCAAATTCAAGTCGGAAACAAGTTAAGATAATTCTAACGTATATATTCCCTCACATGGTTTTGCATCAACAATCCAAACACATGAACATCACCAACAATCTTTCAAGATGTAGCAATTCATAATAGGCGTAGTACTTACGAGAAATAAATGAAGAATCAGAGAGTACTTACTTGCTTGAGGCTTTTGGAGATGGTTTTGTGAATTGGAAGAGCAAAAGAAGAAAATTTTGAGAGGATTTGGATGTATATGCGGCGCCCTTAGGTCAATTTCTAGTGTGGTTATGTTTCAAGACTAAGTCCCCTTTATATAGGAAGAGAATGGGTCGGGTTTTGACCCATTTACAATCGGTTTTGGAGACAAAAATGCTACATATGCGGCGCATAATGCTTGGCATAGTCATGACATATGCGGCGCATAGTCTATGGCATTTAGGGACATATGCGCCGCATAGTCTATGGCATTTTGAGACATATGCGCCACATAGTCTATGGCATTTTGAGACATATGCGCCGCATAGTCTATGGCATATGAGATCCTGAGACCTAATGCCATAGCATAGGCGGCGCATAGTCAAAAGCACACTTAGGCATGGGCGGCGCATAGTGTATAGCACACTAGATTCCGAGACCTTAGGCTATAGGATAGGTTTGGCAATGTTCGTGGCCTATTTTTACCTAGGCCTAGCCTTCCTCGATGCCTATCTTGGCATGAGAAATGCTTAATCCATAGCCTTATGCATTACCATTCCTAACTTACCACCTTTACCATGTAGCACATCCAAATTGTCAATTGAAATCAATTTCCTCGTTGAATACCTTTTGCACCTATATTTGCTCAAAACCAAATGAAAACGATTAGTACGATGGGTTGCCTCCCACCAAGCGCCTTAGTTTTGGTCGTGGCACGACTCTTATTTTTGGATTTTTCAGTTATCAAAACAAAACAAGTACTAGAATGAAAGGAAAAACGATAAACGATAAAACGATAAAACGATGGGTTGCCTCCCATCTTGCGCCTTATTTATTGTCGTGGCTCAACGTAGTAATATCGAGTACTTAGACTTCGTCGAGATAAGTGATGGCCATGTCATTCATCGAGTCAAAAGGACCGATATAAGGCTTAACACGTTGGCCATTCACTTTGAAGACAACACCATTATTGTCATGACAACACCTTTATTGTCTTCCAATTCGACTACTCCAGACGAGTAGACTTGGATAAATTTAAATGGACCAGACCACTTAGATTTTAACTTACCTAGGAAGAGCTTCAATCTGGAGTTGAAGAGAAGTACCATATCACCCCTCTGGAAGTTTCGTCGAACAATCCGCTGATCATGATACTTTTTCATCCGCTCCTTGTATAGGTCTGATCTTTCATATGCATGGAGACGGAACTCATCTAAGTCGTTCAGCTTCTCTAACCTCAGATTCTTAGCATCATCCCAATTCAAATTCAATTGCTTCAATGCCCACAATGCCTTATGTTCGAGCTCGATGGGTAAGTGACAAGCCTTCCCATAGACTAGTTGATAAGGAGATATGCCAATGGGTGTTTTGAACACAGTCCTATACGCCCAAAGTGCATCATCAAGCTTCCTAGACCAATCCTTCCTATTCGCATTAACCGTCTTCGCAAGGATTTGCTTGATCTCGCGAGTGGAAACTTCCACTTGTCCACTAGTTTGGGGATGATAAGGCGTAGCTACCTTATGTTGCTTGACACATACTTGGCCAAAACTGATTTGAATAGCTTGTTGCAAAAGTGAGATCCTCCATCACTTATGACAGTACGAGGTACTCCAAAGCGAGAGAAGATATTCTTCTTTAAGAACACTACAACACGCTTCCCTTCGTTGTCGGCCAATGCTACAGCTTCAACCCATTTCGACACGTAATCCACAGCAACCAAGATGTACTTCATTCCAAACAAATTCACGAATGGACCCATGAAATCTATACCTCATACGTCAGAGAGTTCTACCTCAAGAATTTTGGACATGGGCATCTCATGGTGTTTTGAAATAGCACCTTGACGCTGGCATTGGTCACACCTTCTAACATAGTCGTAGGCATCTCGAAATATCGAAGGCCAATAATAACCACTTTGCAAAACTTTTCTTGCCGTCCGATTGCCTGCATGATGTCCTCCAACTTGGGATGTATGGCATGCTTCCAATATGGTGGGCACTTCTTCATGGGATATACATCGTCGAATGATACCATCAACGCATCTTCGAAACAAATAAGGCTCATCCCAATAGTAGTGCTGGACATCATGCATAAACTTCCTCCTTTGATGGTAAGATAATTTGGCAGGTATCACATTGCTCACCACGAAATTTGCAAAGTCGGCATACCATGGTAGTTCCTCCATTGTTGTTGCTAATATCTCTTCGTCCGGGAATGCATCATCAATCTGAATTTTAGGTTGCGCCATATGTTCATTCTCAAGTCGAGATAGGTGATCAGCCACTTGGTTCTCGCAACCTCTTCTATCTTTGACCTCAAAATCGAACTCTTGCAGCAGCAAAACCCATCAAATTAACCTTGGTTTTGCATCCTTCTTTGTCATGAGATACCTAAGAGCTGCATGGTCTATATGAATGATCACCTTAGTACCTAATAGATAGGCACAAAACTTTTCAAACGCGTACACCACTGCTAGGAGCTCTTGTTCAGTAACAGTGTAGCTCCTTTGGGCTTCATTTAGGACCTTAATCGCATAGTAGATGGGATGAAATAATTTCCCCTTTCTTTGTCCAAGTACAGCTCCAATGGCTACACCGCTCTCATCACACATGACTTTGAACGAGAGAGTCCAATCTGGTGCTACCATGATAGGGGCTTCAATGAGTTTTCCTTTGAGCCATTCGAATGGCTTTAAGCAATCGTCATTGAAGCCAAACTTCGAATCTTTCTCCAATAGTTTGCACAATGGACTAGCAATTTTGGAGAAGTCTTTGATGAACCTACGATAGAAACCAGCATGGCCAAGAAAACTACGAACTTCCTTCACCGAAATTGGAGGCGGTAGCTTCTCAATAACCTCAATTTTTGCTCGATCAACCTCTATTCCTCTTTTGGAGATCTTGTGCCCAAGAACGATTCCTTCTTTTACCATGAAGTGGCATTTCTTCCAATTCAGCACAAGGTTGAACTCTACACATCTTTGTAGTGCCATGCTCAAGTTTGCCAAGCACGTTTCAAAAGACTCACCAACAACTGAAAAATCATCCATCAATACCTCCAAAGTGTCTTCAACCATATCAGAGAAAATGGACATCATACAACGTTGAAAGGTGGCTGGTGCGTTACATAACCCGAATGGCATACGTTTGAAAGCAAACGTACCATATGGGCATGTAAATGTTGTCTTCTCTTGGTCTTCGGGAGCAATACAAATCTGATTGTAGCCTGAATAACCATCAAGGAAACAAAACCATCCTTTCCCCGCTAATCGATCTAGCATTTGGTCCATGAAGGGCATTGGGAAGTGATTTTTGAGAGTCCAAGAATTTAGCTTTCGGTAGTCCATGCATACTCTCCATCCAGTGACGGGTCTGAGTCGAATAAGCTCATTCTTTGCATTCACGACCACCGTCATGCCTCCTTTCTTGGGAACACATTGTACCAGGCTTACCCATGTACTATCAGAGATAGGATACACAACCCCTGCGTCTAACCACTTGATAATTTCTTTCTTCACCACTTCTTGCATAGGTGGGTTTAGACGTCTTTGATGCTCAATGATGGGCATGTAATTTTCTTGAAGCTGAATTTTATGTGTGCAAATCCCAGGTGGAATACCAATAATATCCGCAATGGTCCATCCAATGGCTCTAATATACTTGCGTAGAGTAGCAATAAGAGCTGCAACTTGTTGTTCACCCAAATCGTCTGCTACAATAACTGGAAGAGTGTTTCCGCTTCCTAAGAATGCGTACTTCAAATGACTTGGCAGCTCCTTCAATTCTAACGTGGGTGGCTCTTCAATAGATGGCTTAGCTGGTGGTGTGGGCCGATTCTTAAGATCAAGATCCAGCTTCTTGGGAGTATAGCGATATGCCCCTAATCCCGATAGAGCACAAATAGCTTCCTCAGAATTTTCAGCATCCTCATTCTCTCAATTCATGAGCACAATTGCCAAAGGGTTATCAATAATCTGCTCATCTTCAAGCACTTCTTTCTCGTCATCAAAGAAAATATCAGCCACAGAGAATACACTTAGATCTTTGGGTTGCTTCATTGACTTGCAAACATCAAAGAACACTACTTCATCATTTATTCGGAATGAGAGTTCATTGGCTCTCAAGTCAATGAGCACACTTACTGTAGCTAGGAAAGGGCGCCCCAAGATTATGGGGACTTCTGAGTCTGCCTCACAATCCAAAATAACAAAGTCTGCCGGAAAGATGAATGAAGAAACCTTTACCAAGACATCACATAGAATACCAACAGGTCATTTTACCGACCTATCCGCCATGACGAGCTTCATATTAATTGGAGTAGGATCACCCAATCCCAACTTCTTGTAGATCGATAATGGCATCAAATTGATGCTTGCTCCTAAGTCACATAATGCTTTGACAAAATTCAAAGATCCAACGGTGCAAGGAATCGTGAAAGCTCCGGGGTCGGCCTTCTTCTGAACTATTGATCGGGTAGCAATTGCACTACAATGATGCACATCATCCTTCAGCTCATAACTTGCTGCCCTCTTCTTTGTCAAAAGATCTTTCATAAACTTCGCATACCCAGGCATTTGTTCAAGTGCCTCCACCAATGGAACATTAATGGTCAGC
This sequence comes from Capsicum baccatum var. pendulum, assembly GCA_030864225.1. Taxonomy (NCBI): domain Eukaryota; kingdom Viridiplantae; phylum Streptophyta; class Magnoliopsida; order Solanales; family Solanaceae; genus Capsicum; species Capsicum baccatum. The sequence goes on from CM061551.1 coordinate 189,010,383, forward strand.
TGCTTCAACATAGTCATAAATTTTCTGAACTTAGTATCATCCGCCACCTTCTTCAATCTATGGGGAAAAGGTGGTGGTGGGTATGGAAGTGTCCTCTCTGTCGCTTTCTTCTCCTCTTGCTTCCGTTTTTCCACTTTTTTAGGTTGTACGTCATTGGGAGTGACGTCCTTGATGTCTGGAGTAGTTGCTGCGACATCTTCTCCTTGTTCATTGTCGTCCATGTTCGTAACTTTGTCAACCACTTGCTTGCCTTTTGCTAAAGTTTCTAGCACCTTACCACTTCTGGTAGTGATGGCCATGCATGACCCATCATTCCTTGGGTTTTGCACAGTATCGCTAGGTAAGGTGCCAGCCTTTCTTTGATTGAGTACTGCTGAAAGTTGGCTCAATTGCTGCTCTATTTGCTTGATAGAAGTGGAGTAAGAATCAACTAATTGCTTCATGGAGGACAAATCATTAATTACCTCCATAACTCCCGCGCTTGTTGCTTCCACTCCTTTCAATAACTTAGCCATCATGTCTTACATACTTCCAGAATTAGATGTGGTGGTGTCACGTCTACCAGGGGGAACGTACAAACCACTCTTTTCATTGTTTTTCTTCCAACTACCTTGGTATTTGTTTCCAGATTTATCATAATAGTTCCGACCTTGGTTTCCTTGGGCATTCCCACGGAAACCCCCCTGATTGTTCAAGTAGTTGGCCTCCTTTTCAGAATCAGATTCGTCTCTTCCTTTTGACGCAATTGCTTTCACTTTTTCGGTCTTCCCTGATAATAAGTTCTTTGTAAGAAGATCCACTTGTGTTTTCATGTGCGCCATGTCTTGATCACGTTCTTCTTCTCTTCTTCTTTGGTCTGCAGTCATGCCAATAGATAAAGTGGGGCTTGCTACCTCAGAATCCCTGGTATGCCAAGCTCTACTTTGTTTTGTCATACGATCTAGCATATTTCTTGCTTGACCAAAGGTGAGGTCCATGAAAGATCCTCCAGCTGCATTATCCACCACTGGTTTAGTTATTGAATTCAAGGCTCTATACAAGATCTCCATTAGGTGAACATTGGTCATGTGATGGTTTGGGCACCTCGCTAGCTTTGTCTTGAACCTCTCCCATGTTTCATGAAGAGCTTCAGTGGGAAGCTGACGAAAGTTGCTGATTTCATCTCTCAATTGCGCCCTCTTGGATGGCGAAAAGAATCTTTCTAGGAAAGCGTCTCTCAATTGCCTCCAATTTGTAATAGAATCAGGAGTCAGCCCATTCAACCATAGTGTTGCCTCCCCAGACAGAGACAATGGAAATAGATGTAATCGAATTGCATTCTGACCGACACCAGGATTGTCAAAGGTCTTGCATGTAGAAATAAAGTTGATGAGATGCATATTCGGATCATCGCCTGCTAGTCCACCAAATAATCCCTTGAGTTGCAATAACTGAATCATGGTGCTTGTGATGTTGAACTTAGCTCCGGGCACTAATGGTGGTGGAATTATAGCTCCAGTGGCTTTGGCACCATCAAGATCATCATCATCATCGTCGAAAGCTGGCTGCATAGGTTGGCGATCATATCTATACCGAGCTTGTCGATCTCTTCTGTTGGCAGGTGTTGTAGTTTCAGTAACATGCCTTGGGTTTATCAACTTGTCATCACCTAAATCTTCATCGTCAGGATTAGTTTCTCGCCCAGGATTATCAATGTTTTGCTGGTGTACTTGGGCGGCAGCAAGAGCGGCTAATCTCGCCTGCTCGTGTTGAGCAGCCATCCTGTCGATTTTTGCTTGTGCTTTCATTCTTCTAATTCATTGTGGTTCAGGATTGATTGGTAATAATGGTTGACCAGAACTTCTAGTATGGGGCATGCACTAAAAGAAAAACCTGCAATAAACAAAAACAAAAACTAAACGTAAAAGTACGAGAATCTTTGACCAAAGGGTCTAGTAATTATCACGAACTTGATTGACACTCGTATTCCCCGGCAACGGCGCCAATATTTGATAACACTCAATCTACAGCTCTCGTAGGAGTGTAAAGCGGTCGTTAGCAAATATTGAACCCAACCTAGGTTGGGTATCGATCCCACAGGGAATAGCTTGGTCAACAAGTAAGCAAAATTACTAAACTTTTGGTGCAAGTCTCGTAAGAAGGGGGGATTGTAATGTGTAACCAAAACAATAAAGTAAAAGCTGAAAATAGCAAAGTAAAAAGAGAAAGATTGTTACGTAAGTTGTAAACAATGAGAATTGAAGCGTTGGGGGTATGTCCACCTCCTGAGTTATACGTCTCTATTGACTATGAGTGTGTAGAATTCCGACATGCATGTGCTTATAGAGAATTGTATTCGATGGTAAATCCAGGCGTCTTTCGACCTATTCGAGGATTATTTCACTTTAACTCTTTCGAGCTTAAAGCGTGTCTAACGGTACGAATTCTCCAAGAGGTTAGTCCAGTTACGGCACTAGCTTTTTAATAGGAAAGGGTGTCCTGCTACCTTGACACTATCTCTTTTCCAGACAAATAACCTTTCTTTCGAACAAGTTAAATGTTATACTGGCGTATTCTTGCGTTTGCAACCACAAAGAATGTAGATTAAGATAAAGAGAATAATGATATAAGCAGTATACGTGTCGTGCACTCACAAACTCACAGCAATAGATAGTAACTCATTCGCCTTCCATAACCCCAACAGAGAGGTTTAGTTACCCATGAATGCGAAGAAGATCAAGATTGACATTGTTATTATATCACAATATTGGTTAATTGCGTGTAGCTCAAGAGATAGGCGTGAGGCGTGATTTCCTTAGCAAAGTAACGTTTGTCTTGTTGCGGAAATTAAGAATAGATGAATGGAAGAAGAAAAATAGAATTAATGGAAAGATTAGAAGAGTTGTAGAATTGTTGTGGTGGAAGAAGAGAGGGATGGAAGAAGATTAATTGTTGAATAGAAGATAAATAAAAATCTCTAGCATGATGGGGTATTTATAATACCCATATCCTAATCCTACTAGGTAAATAAATATCTAACCAAATCCTACTAGCTTAATGAAATACTTAACCCAAATGTACTAGGTTAATGTAACATTATCATAATCCAAATAAACTAATGAAATACATAACCCAATTGTACTAGGTTAATGTATCATTGTCCAAATCCAACTAAGTTACTGCAAGTCCCCAAAGTCTTCAGAAATGCTGTTTTAGCCCGGGACAGATTTCCCATGCATCACTTTTGGTCCTTTAGGCGTCCAAACTCCCTTTCCTTCCTTCGTGTGCTTTCTTTAGCGTCAAGTAAGCCATAAAATGCTGATTTCTGCATCATTTATACCTGAAACTTTGCTAATCATGTTTGTTAGCTCACTTATAGGAAAAAAGACTAAAAGTGCATGAAATATATAATTTGTTCTCAAAACTAGGTTAAAATATGGGCAAAATATATTGATATAGGCGTGTAAATTCGCCTATCATCAACCTTTTAACAAAGAAGCGGGCAGTAATCTATGAGCCGGTAGATAATATTCATCATTGCAGTGCAATTGCCACAAGGTCCTTAGTACAGAAGAAGGCAGACCCTGGTGCTTTCACTATTCCTTGCACGGTTGGATCTATGATTTTTGCTAAGGCATTGTGCGATTTGGGAGCAAGCATCAATTTGATGCCACTATCCATCTACAGAAAGTTGTGGTTGGGCGACCCTACACCAACCAATATGCGGCTCGTGATGGCAGATAGGTCGGTAAAACGACCTATTGGTATCTTAAATGATGTGTTAGTGAAGGTTTCCACCTTCATCTTTCCTGAAGACTTTGTTATTTTGGATTGCGAGGTGGATTCTGAAGTTCCCATAATCTTGGGACGCCCTTTCCTCGCAACTGGAAGTGTGCTTATTGACATGAGAGCTAATGAGCTTTTATTTCAGTTGAATGACGAAGTGGTCCATTTTGATGTATGCAAAGCAATGAAGCAACCCGAAGATATGGATGTGTTCTCTGTAGCTGAAGTTAATTATAAGGATGACAAAAAATTATTGATAGAAAAGCAGCTTACTGATGAGTTACTATCTGATGAGCTGCTGAATTTTGAGCGTGAGGGAGGCTCAAGAACATGAAGAAACTATGTGTGCTCTAACAGAAATAGGGTCCTATTCTCATACTCCTAAGCAGCCGGACCTTGATATTAAGAATCAACCGTCACCAACAGCAAAGACTTCCATTGAAGAGCCCCCAGTGCTAGAATTGAAAGAGCTCCCCAATTATCTAAGGTATGCGTTCTTGGGAAGTGGAAATACACTTCCTGTGAGTGTGGCGGATGATTTAAGTGAACAACATGTAGAGGCTCTCATCTCTGCTCTAAAGAGGTACAAGAGAGCCATGGGTTGGACTATTGATGATATAATTGGTATCCCTCCTGGGATATGTATGCACAAGGGTCATCTCGAAGAAGATTGCATGCCTACAAGTAAGCCTCATTGTCATCTAAATCCATTCAGAAAATGATCCACCATCTATCTCGATGAAGTCTAAGTAATCGAGATAGCTATGTCGTACCGCGACAATAAATCAAGCGCTTGATGGGAGGCAACCCATCATTTTTAATTGTTTTTATTGTTTTTATTTTCCTAGGATTTTGTCGAGCCACGACCAAAACTAAGGCGCTTGATGGGAGGCAACCCATCGTTCTAATCGTTTTTGTTGTTTTTGAGTAAGTGTAGGTACAAGAGGTGTAAAGGAGGAGATTGGTTTCAAATTTTCATTTGGAAACGGTTCATGTTGAAGGTGGTAAGTTAGGAATGAAGAAGAAAAGGCTATGGGTTAGGCATTGCCTATAAGAATCTAGGCAACGAACAAGGCAAGGCCTATGTAAATCTAGGCAACGAACAAGGCATGGCCTATGCTATGGCCTAAGCTCTCAGAATCTAGAATGCCATAGCATAGACACCGCCTATGCCCAACAATGCTATAGCATAGGCGCCGCCTATGCAAAAGCCTTTGGTCTCGAATTCTACAATGCCATGTAATAAGCGCCGCCTATGCCCAACAATGCCATAGCATAGACGCCGCCTATGCCAAAGCCTATGTCCAATTAGGCTTTGCAAAATGCGCCGCCTATGCTCACTTTTTGGTCTCCTAACCCAATTCCAAACAGGTCAAAACCCGACCCAAGCTTGTCCTATAAATAGAACCTTAGTCTTAGAACAAAAATGCATTGCAAACTCAACCTAAGCGCCGCCTACCTCTCCAAATTCTCTCAAAAATTTTCCTTTTGCTCTTTTACTTTGCAAGAACATCTTCCGAGGCCATCAACCAAGTAAGTACTTCTTTGCTCTTCTTTTATATTCCGTAAGTACTACACTACTACGCCTATAATAAATTGTTAAATCTTGAAGTAGTGTTGGTGATTTGAATGTGGTTGATTTGTTGTGATACAACTAAGTGAGTGAAAGGATATGTAAGGATGGTGTTGACTTGTTTCCAACTTGAATTTAATTTTGATACACTGTCATAGTTTTGCGGAATTGACCTGGTCAAGAAATTGCATAATCTTGTAACTTGAAAGCTTTCATGTTCGAATGACTTGTTCATTGAGATGAAAAATCATGGTTAAGTACAAATATGAGATGTTGATTATTTCTATGCCATAACTTGATACAATCTCTATGTAGTAGTCTTGTTCAAAAGGGTACATCAATCCAAACATAAAAGTATTGTCAAGATTACTTGAGATAGAATCAAAAAGGATAGTTAAGATAACAAGAAAAGTATGACTGCACTGATTATATTGTTGGAACATAACACCTAAACGTATATCGATGAAGTCTGAGTAATCGACATCGTTCACTTAAGTAGTTTGTGCCAACAAATTAAGTGTGGGGTGGTGCCACTACTGCTTGTTTGTTGATTGTATCCACCGAGATGAAGCTAACATAACTATTATTTTAATCTCAGGTACAATGGCACCAAAAGCAAAACAAGGAAAAGAAAAAACGACCACTTCACAAAAAGGACAGAAAAGGGGACGTAAAGGGCAAGGTGAATCCTCCTCGCAGCAAATACCTCGCCGCATGTTCGGAATCAAATGGGTCCTCGAGGAGGAAGGAAAGAAGTGGTATAGGAACAATAAAGAGAAAAAATATGTTCATGTGGAGTTGATACAAAAGGAGAGCCTAGCAAAGAAAGAACCCCGCATATTGGCCAAAATACTGGCGTTACATCTTGATTTCATCTTCCAAGATATGGGAGAATGTAATATCGATCTAACACAAGAATTCTATGCCAACTGGTCACCGAAAACTATAGGGAGTGAAGTAAAGATTTGGGGCCAAGTCCTACAACTAAATGCGGAGTTCTTCAACTCTTTTCTGGGGATGCCATCTGTTGATCCATCACCACTCAAGGAGCTGTATAATAGACCTCCGTACAGGGCAATCAGACACACACTGTGCGAAACACGATCTATGGCACAATGGAGTAGACACAAGTACAGCGGTCGGCACAACACCTTCCCATATGCTTCCTTGAATAGAGAGGCTCGAATATGGTTGCGAATAGTCAACTCTTGCCTGATTCCAGGGATGCAGTACACGGAGATTACACGAGACAGAGTGTGTTTGGTGTACGCATTGATGACGAACGTCCCCATCAATATTGGGGCGATCATTCGATCTTCAATGCGTAAGGCCAGGCTACACAAGAGGTCCCACTTCAGCTTTGGCAATCTGTTGACTGCAATATTGAGGAAGGAGGACATCGAAGAGGAGCCGGCTGATCATAAGCTTCCACACAACCCGAAAAAGGTTGACCTCACAAAGGTTAAAGATGCTGAAACCATGCATGGCGTTAACCTTACCACTGCAGAACGTCATGCTCGGGATAAAAGTTTCTTTCGCCATTTTTATGGCATGACTCAGTTTACCATGATGAGCGGAGGTCGTGTTCCAACTGCTGCAGAGCTCCAACAGTTGGATTATGATTATCCAATGAACGATCATGCAAGGGCTATGTGTGGAGTAGGCGTGTACTTTGAGGAATCTGACGATGTGCCAACCGATGATGATCGCCGAATGCCAGACTCCAACGTGGAGTCGAATTTGGATGACGACGACTCCTATGATAATTCCGATGAAGGGGGTATGACCCCAGACATAGAGGAGGAGTCCGCCTAATCTAGGTTCTTCTTATTTATTTTCCACTGAGGACAGTGTGTCCCGTCTAAGTATGGGGTGCTGGTATTTGTATGCTATACTTCTTTCTCTGCATTTGCTTATTTATGTTTATTTGCTTATTTGTTTTATTTGTTTAGTAGTCAATTTTTTTTAATTTTGTTGTTGTTAAAAACTTTGCATAAAATTGTTCTGATAGGCAGCATGGTATTGTGACAAGAGTCTGTGATACAATCATTACTATTGAGATGTTTAGGCTCTAAATGTGACTCATTGTGTGATAATTGTGTGGTTTAATTCCTTCATCTGTTGGGTCAAGAGTCTATATTGCTCCCAATAAAGTTGACCATGTGCCTTGTGTGTGTAAGGCAATAGTATATTCTGTGTTGTGACTGATGCTAGAACTTGCCTGGTGTGTGTGTAAAGCAAAATAAAGAGTATAAGTTTAGGAGATGATTTAGGTATTTCTTTGACAACCTGTGATTGTTTACCTTCGTTTTACCTATCCGTGGACATTATCCTAGTTAACCCCCTTTGAGCCTTTAAGCTATTTTCTTTTACAGCCTCATATGTAAGCCTAATCCATTTTTTCAAGACCATAATTTGATCCAAATTCCTAAGTGCTTTAAATTGTAAAGTCATGTGATGAAATAAGAGGAAATTGGGTGAGAGTGATGCCTTAGAGTGTATTGGTACTTGAAATTGTTATGAAAAGAGTGGCTATCATAGAGGTGTGTTATAAAAAAAAAGAGAAGAGAGAAAAATGAAAAGAAAAATAAAAAGTTAATTTTGTTCAAAATCGAATAACAAAAGAGGTGAGAAGGGGTGGTAGATAAAAGGAAAGTAGAGAAGTTGTTTAAAAGAAAGTGTTAATGGAATAATGTGATGTATTAAAGCGCTTAGGAACATAGTCACTATTTCTGGCCAAAATAGTCCTACCCGTCCCTTAGCCTACATTACAACCTGTAAAAGACATATTTGATCCTAAGCTTAGCATTCTGATATTTAGTGGAGCATTACACTAAGGGCAAGCCTATGGTCATCAGTTGCAACATATGAATTCTTTGTGAGAGTGAGAGCAAGGATAATCTTATACCCATGTTTCGAAAAATGAAATACTTGTGAGTGATTATGGGTGATATATTGTGAGACACACATGGTTGATGAGTTCTGGGTGGTTTTGTATGATTCTCTGTGCCTTAACTTTTGAATACGAATTAACCATCATCACAAGTCTAAATTGGAGGTTGAATTGTTTCTAGTAATGGTCAGAAAACTACTCTTTGTTAATAATTGTCGTGCCTGTCTTGATGAATATTTTATGCTATTACTGTGAAATCCTAAGTAGATATTTACATGGACATAATATTTTGTTCGAGGACGAACAAAGCTTTAAGTGTGGGGTGTTGATGTTAGGTGTATTTACACGCCTAAAGCGCCTTAATTTACCCATATTTTAGCTAAGTTTGGAGGACAAAATATATAATTCCTGCACTTTTAGTCCTTTTTCCTGTAAGTGAGCTAACCAACGTGATTAGCAAGTTTTCAGGTATAAATGATGAATATTTCAGCATTTTATGGATAACTTGACGCCAAAGGAAGCTTCACGAAAGAAGGAAAGAAGCGTTTGGACGCCTATGGACTGAAAGTGACACATGGAAAACTTGTCCCGGGCAACAACAGCATTTCCAAAGACTTAGGGATCAGCAGTAACTTAGTAGGATTAGGATAAGGATTCAGTAACCTAGTAGGATTAGGATAAGTATGCGGTAGCTTAGTAGGAATAGGATATGGGTGTTATAAAAACCCTATTTTGCTGAACTTTTCAGCATTCATTCTCTTTCAATTAATTCTTATTTCTGACAATTTTCTTTCATCTATTCGACCTTTTAATTTTCATAACAAGAGAAACGCTATTTTGCAAGGAATTCACGCCACAAGCCCTACCAAAACATACTTCACGTGAGATTTTTACTTAGTATGTTGATAATGTCTATTGTGATTTTCGTCGCACTCATGAATAGCTAAACTTCTCTGTTAGGGTTATGGAAGCCTTATGAGATACTATCTATTTCTATGAGTTTGTGAATTCGTGACACGTATACTGCTTATATCATTCTTCTCTTCATCTTAATTTAAATTCTTGTGGTTGCAAACATATAGAATATGCCAGTATAGCATTAACTTGTTCGAAAGAAAAGTTACATGTCTGGAAAAGAGAGAATGTCAAGGAAATAGGGCACCAACCCCTGTTTAAAAGTTAGTGCCGTAAATGGATTAACCTCTTGGAGAATTTGTACCATTAGATACGCTTTAAGCTCGAAAGAGTTAAAGTGAAATAGTCCTTGATGGTCGAAAGACGCCTGGATTTACCATAGAATACGATTCTCTATAAGCACATGCATGTCTGAATTCCGCATAACTCATAGTCATTAGATACGTATAACTCATAAGGTGGTCATAACCCTAACTCTCAATTCTTATTGATTAAAACCTACCAAGTACTCCATTTTACTCTTCTATTTTCCATTTTTACTCTACTATTTTGTTTACATCATTTGCACACACAAAATCCCCCCTTTATTCGCAGAACTTTCATCAAAAGTCTAATAATCGTTGCTTACTTAGTGACCAAGTATTCCCTATGTGATTCGACACCCAACCCAGTTGGGTTCTATATTTGACAACGACCACTTACACTCTTACAAGATCTATAGTTTGAGCATTATCAACAGCACACCCGAACGCTAGTCCCACAGCACGCCCAAAAAATTGGTCATAGCACACCGATTATGTAATACCCCGTACTTAATTACATACATTAGCCATGGTTATATGTCATGGAGTATATGTATTGATCATAAGTTAGGTATATATGAGTTTAAGTATGAGTATTGATTATTTTGAGATGGTTTCAAGTGTATAGTTGGATTATATGTGTATAGGAATCGACTTTATTTATACCGGAATCTGCCCGTCGATGGTTCCATACGAAGGTTATTGAATAAGCTTTCCAATGATATAAAGATTTCCAAAAACGGATAAGTTTCGAATACAATCGAGCACGTTCGAAACTATAAAACGGTGGCCGGGATATGTGAACAGTAAATGTGCAGGAAACTTCCCTGCACACAAACTACTGAGGCCTGCCAGTTTTTTGGGTCGACTTTGAACGATCATAACTCCCTCAATATAATGAACTGGGAGATCTGAGACCAATCAAAATAAAGATCTTTGACTCTTCTTTCCAATGCAATTGGTTTCATCCAAATCCAACATCTGAGTAAGGAGTTATACTCGTTTTACTTCAGCCTCTCAAAACAGATTTTTAGGGTCAACTTCAAACGATCATAACTCCTTGTACAGGACTAAATGGGTGGCCTAATTTATATGAAATGAAATCCCTTTGAATTATCTATCCAACAATACCAGTTTCACCCAAATCAGATATCGGAGCAAAGAGTTATGGCCGATTTACTTTAGCCTGTCAAAACAGTCCACCATGGACATATTCGGATTTACTTAAATTTTTAAGGGCAATATGGTCGTTTTCCATCACCTCATGGACGAAAATTGGTCATTATATACATAAACGCAGCCTCATATCCATCATTCATCATCCAATTATTTAAAATAAGAAACCCTAGCCTAATTTCAACTCCAATTATCTTGTGATTCAATCGTAGAAAGTCCAAATTGATTCTGTAGTTGTGTTCACCGTCTCAAGGGCTTCGAGAAGCACCCCTTATTTGTGCCAACAGGACTTCGAAATCAAAAGGGCCATTTTATGGTAAGGATGTAAATTATGTTGGTGTTATTTATATGGATATGTATATATATGCATGTGAGCATAAGAAGTATGTTATTTGATTGTTGTTGAAAGATGATTGGAAATGATGTTGGATTATTCTTGTGCATGGTTGGATTATGTTGAATTGTGAAGGGATTTGGTGTGATGATGTGGTATTGAAATGATGATTATATATATATATATACACATAAACCTATTGTTCAAGTTGGTTTTTGGAATGTTTTGCAAATATTGGTTGTATGGAATGATGGAAGAGAATTGTGGTGTTGGGTTGCTAATCCTAGATGCCAAACATTTCATTGTAGATAAGTGATTTGTAAAGGCAAGAAGTTGTGTTAAATTGGTATCCGAATCTACAACGAGGTATGTAAAGCATACTCTAACGATGTTCTTTGGCATGAAAACACCAATGTTCCATCAAGTAAGATTCCGAGGTTGTCCAAAAACATGTATTGTTCTACATTACCAACAAAGTTGTTTCCATGCTATAAAGTGTCAAAATGTTTCATTGATATACCAAAAGGCTCCTATTTCATTATTGTGATATTGATGATTCTGAAACACATTGTTGATGTACCAATGAGTCTTTATGACATTGTTATTGTATAGAAGGTCTATTACTTGATTCCTATTGATGTATCATTGTTCCAAAGGTACTATATTGGCATGAAAACTAATGTAATAATCTCAAAAGCTTTTGAACTAAGTTATTGGAAAGATCTCTTATGTGTGTTACTTGATATACGTGTAGGTGGTATCCCAGGGGCATAAGCCTAGCATGGGTCGATCCCTATTTATGTGTTTATGGGTGGTATCCCAGGGGCATAAGCCTAGCATGGGTCGATCCCAGTTGATATGTACTGGGGCAGCCTAATTGTCACAGTACGATACATTATTGATTATTGTTAGGTGGTTGGAGGTTCGGGAGGAGGAGGTAATGGCGATTGATAATTGTAAAGAATGAAATGAAAGAATGTATATCGTTCCACAAATGTGTTTGAATTCAAGAACTCAATTCAAATTAATGATAATGCGCATGATCCTAAAAGTGTTTATGAAGTGTGGTTCACTTCTACTATGATTTATTCACTTGCGTCTGATTTTCTTGATTCCCCATATCACATATGATTATTTACAGCTTTACATACTCAGTATATATTTCGTACTGACGTCCCTCACGGGGGACCTGCATTTCATGCTGCAGGCACAGGTGCTTCAGCTCACTCACAGCATAGATAGGAGCCAGGTCATACAACTATTGTTGGTGAGCTCCAGTTTGCTTCGGAGCTTTCCGAGTTGGTTCCTTATGTTTTGTCATTGTACAGGAGTCGTGTGTGGGCGGGGGTTTGTCCCAACCCTAGTTATGTCATGTATATCCTAGAGGCTTTGTAGACATAAGCAAGGGTAAAGTCATGGGAGTTTATATAGTGATGTTATATTTGTATATGTGGTGTCCCCGACGGCCAAGTATTCTATATATATATATATATTTGTGTGTGTTGTGCTGATACAGGGAATTAGACCCTTCTATATGTAACGAAGTGCTGCCCAAATTTTTGGTGACATGTAAGTGAAAGTACAGGTATTTGAATGGGTTCTCCCGGGCCTTCTCGGCTTCGGGTGCCAGTCCGGCCCGATGGGATTTTGGGGCGTGACAGATTAGACCCAAAAATGCCCTGTGCGCGCCGTTTCATCCCTTTGTCCAACTAAATGGCCATAAAATATTAACAAACCACGCTGGGATGATCCCCAACCTCCCTGGCACACCCCGATCAATTTTCAACCCATAGCACGCCTGGACCCCGGGCCTACCCCCAAAATCATGGGCTATAGCAAACTAAACCATGGGCTATAGCACACTAATTTGGCCAGAAAATGCCCCGTTCGTGCCATTTTACCCGTTTGTCCACCCAAATGGCTCCGAAAAATTAAACGGACCATATTTGGATGATCCCCAACCTCCCTTACACGCCCCGGTTGATTTTTAGCCAACAGCACGCCCAGACCCCGGGCCCACCACCAAAGCCATGGGCTATAGGACATCGATTTGGCTCGAAAATGTCCCATTTGTGCCGTTTCGCCTATTTGTCAACCAAAATATCCAGGAAAAATTAAAAGGACTACACTGGGATGATCCCTAACCTCCTTGGCACATCCCGATCAATTTTGAGGCCCACAGCAAGCGTAAACCTCGGGACCAACCCCAAAACTGTGGGCTATAGCACACCAATTTATCCCGAAAATGCCCGTTTGCGCCATTTCGCCCATTTGTCCGCCCTAATGGCCGAAAAAAATTAAACAAACCACACTGGGATGATTCCCAACTTCCCTGGTATACCCCGGTGGATGTTCGTCCCACGGCACGCTCGTACCCCTGGCCCACCCTAAAATCGTGGGCTATAGCACAACGATTTGGCCTGAAAATGCCCCGTTCATGCCGTTTCACCCATTTGTCCACCAGAATGGCCATAAAAAAATTGAACGAACTACACTGGGATGGTCTCTAACCTCCCTGGCATGCCCCGGTAGATTTTTGGCCAACAGTACGCTCTGACCTCTGGCCCACCCCCAAAACCTTGAACTATAGAATACCGGTTTATCCTAAAAATGCCCCGTTCGCATCGTTTCGCTCATTTGTCCACCCAAATAGCCACAAATTTATTAAATGTACCATACTGGGATGATCGCCATCCTCCCTGGCATACCCCGATCGATTTTCAACCCACAGCATGCTCGGACCCCTGGCCCAAAAATGCCCCGTTTGTGTTGTTTCGCCCGTTCCACCCAAATAGCCACAAAAAATTAAACGGACCACACTGAGACGATCCCTAACCTCCTTTCCACGCCCCGACTGATTTTTGGCCTACAGCACGCTCGGACCCCAAATGGCCACAAAAAATTAAACTAACCACACTGGGACTGTCCCCAACCTCCGTAGAATGCCCCGATCAATTTTTGGCCCATAGCACGCCCGGACCCTTGACCCACCCTCGAAACCGTGGGTTGTAGCTCATCGATTTGGCCTGAAAATGCCCCATTCGCACCGTTTCTCCTATTTGTCCACCCAAATGGCTATGAAAAATTAAACAGACCACACTGAGATGATCCCCAACCTTCCTGGCATGGCCCAATCAATTTTTGGCCCACAGCATGCTCGAACCCTGGGCCCACCATCATAACCGTTGGCTATAGCACACAAATTTAACTCGAAAATGCCCCGTTCGCACCATTTCGCCCGTTTGACCAACTAAATGGCCACAAAATATTAAACAAACTATACTGGGATGATCCCTAATGTTGGGCGTATTTACACGCCTAAACACCATAATTTACCCAGGTTATAGCTAAGTTTTGAGGATAAAATATATAATTCCTGCACTTTTAGTCCATCTTCCTGTAAGTGAGCTAACCAACGTGATTAGCATGTTTTCAGGTATTAATGATGAAGATTTCAGCACTTTGTGGACCCTTGGGCAGCAAAGGAAAACTTCACGTAAGAAGGAAGGCAGCTTTTGGAAGCTTGTGGACTGAATGTGATGCATGGAGAAATTGTCCCGGGCAGAATCAGCATTTCTTAATACTTAGGGGTGCAGCAGTAACCTAGTAGGACTAGGAAAAGGATGCAGTAACCTAGTAGGACTAGGACAAGGATGTTATAAAAACCCTATTTGCTGAATTTTTCAGCATTCATTCTATTTTTCTATTCAATTCTTATTGTCATTATTTTTCCTTTCATTCAACACTTGGGATTATTCAACTTATAGATTCTGTAAGTTAAGACAGAGAAAGTACGGTTTTCTTGAGAAAACGGCCAAGAAGAAAAACGTCACCTCCTTCTTGACGTTAAAGTTATTCCATCGCGAAGATTATTTGAGTCGTGGTATGATGATTATGTCTATTGTGATATCCGTTGCACTCATGAGTAGCTAAACTTCTCTGTTAGGGTTATGGAAGCCTTGTGATATACGATCTATTACTACGAGTTTGTGAATTCTTGATGCGTATGCTACTTATATCATTACTCTCTTCGTTTTAATTAAATTCTTATGGTTGCAAACATGTAGAATACGCCATTATAGCATTAACTTGTTCGAGAGAAAAGTTACATGTTTGGAAAAGAGAGTGTGACAAGGAAATAGGGCTACCAACCCCTGTTTACACGTTAATGCCTTAACCGGATTAACCTCTTGGAGAGTTTGTACCGTTAGTTATACACTTTAAGCTCGAGAGAATTAAAGTGAAATAATCCTGGATGGTCGAGAGAAACTAGGATTTACCATTAGAATACGAATCTCTATAAGTGCATGCATGTCTGAATTTCGCATAACTCATAGTTAATAGATACGTAGAAATCATAAGGTGGACATAACCCTAACTTATTACTCTCTGTGATTAAATTTTACTAAACAAAGCATTCAGTCGTTACTTTGATACTCTTAATTCACGCCACAAGTAAATCTCCGCTTTCCATAGAATTTTAGACCAACAGTCTGCTAACGATTACAACACTTAGTGACTAAGTATTCCCTGTGGGATTCGACACCCAACCCAGTTGGGTTCTATATTTGACAGCGACCGCTTGCACTCTTACGAGAGCTGTAGTTTGGGCGTTATCAAATTTTGGCGCTGTTGCCGGGGAATACGGTTGTCAACTAAGTTTGTGATAGTTACTAGACCCTTTGGTCAAAGATTCTCAAATTTTACTTTTCGTCTGTTGTTTTTGTTTTATTCAGATTTTGTTCAGTGCATGCCAAATACTCGAAGTTCGGGTCAACCATTATTACCCATAAACCTTGAACCGCAACTTATTGGCAGAATGGATGCACAATGTGACATTAAAAGAAGGGCTACTCAACAGGAGCAGGCTAGATTAGCTGCATTGGCCGCTGCACAAGTGCATCAATAGAATATTGATAACCCAGGGCGGGCAAAAAATCCTGATGATGAGGACCTGGGTGATGATGAGCTACTAAACCCAAGGCATGCTGAAGAGGTGGCGGCACGTGTGAACATAAGAGATCGTCAAGCTAGATTGAGGCCGGAACGCCGAGCCGTGAAGATTCCTTTTGATGATGATGATGACGATTTGGATGGGGCTGGTGCCACAGGGGCTATTATTCCTCCACCCTTGGCACCTGGAGCCAAGTTCAATATCACTATCACCATGATTCAACTATTGCAGCTCAAGGGGTTATTTGGTGGACTTCCAGGTGACGATCCGAATATGCATCTGATCAATTTTATCTCTACATGCAAGTCATTCGACAATCCAGGCGTTGGACGGAATGCAATTTGGTTGCGCTTATTTCCATTGTCTCTATCTGGGGAGGCAACTCTATGGTTGAACGGGCTAACTCCTGATTCTATCACTAATTGGAGGCAATTGAAAGACGCTTTCCTAGAAAGATTCTTTCCACCATCCAAGAGAGCACAGTTGAGAGATGAGATCAGCAACAGCTTCCAACTGAAGCTCTCCACGAAACATGGGAGAGGTTCAAAATGAAACTTATGCGGTGCCCAAATCATCATATGACCAATGTCCACTTGATGGAGATATTATACAGGTCTTTGAATTTAGTGACTAAGCCAGTGGTTGATAATGCTGTAGGAGGGTCATTCATGGACGTTACTTTTATTCAGGCAAGTGATATTCTAGATCGTATGACAAAGTAGAGTAGAGCTTGGCATACCAGGGATTCTGAGGTAGCAAGCTCTACCATATCTATTGGTATGATTGCAAAACAAAGGCGAAGAGAAGAGGAACGTGATCAAGATATGGCGCACATGAAAACACAGATGGATCTTCTTACCAAGCATTTATTATCAGGGAAGACCCAAAAAGTCAAAGCTGTTGTGTCACAAGGAAGAGATGAATCCGATTCTGAGGAAGAAGCTAACTACTTGAATAATCAGGGGGGTTTCCGAGGCAATGCCCAAGGAAACCAAGGTCGGAACTATTATGATAAATCTGGACACAAGGACTGTGATCAAGGGAGTTGGAAGAATAAGACTGACAGGAGTGGTTTGTATGTTCCTCCTGGAACTCGTGAGGCTGCGGCGTCTGGCTCTGGGAAGATGTCCATGGAAGATATGATGGCTAAGCTGTTGAAAGGAGTGGAGGTAACCAATACAGGAGTAAATGAGGTAAAGAAGGATTTGTCATCAATAAATCAATTGGTTGACTCACATTCCACTTCAATAAAACAGCTGGAACAACAATTGAGTCAACTTTCAGCAGCATTTAATCAAAGAAAGACTGGCACTTTACCTAGTGACACTGTGCAAAATCCAAGGAATGATGGATCATGTATGGATATTACTATCCGGAGTGGTAAAGTGTTAGACAATCCGTCTAAAGGCAAGCAGGTGTTTGATAATATAGAGGAGAATGTGATTGAAGGAGATTGTGATGAGTCTGTAGAAGCTGAAAATCAGAATGAAAACATTTATGACACTACTCCTAGACGTCACCAGCCTGAAAAGATTGATAATCGAAAGAAAGATAAAAAGGAAGTGGTGGAGAAAACTATTTCCCTTCCACCACCACTTTTTCCTCAGAGACTAAAGAAGAAAGCTGATGATGCAAGGTTCAGTAAATTCATGACTATGTTGAAGTAGCTGACTATTAATGTTCCTTTGGTGGAGGCGCTGGAACAGATATCTGGGTATGCCAAATTCATGAAGGATCTTTTGACAAAGAAAAGGGCAGCAAGCTATGAACTGGCAGATGATATTCATCATTGCAGTGCGATTGCCATGAGATCTTTAGTACAGAAAAAGGCAGATCCTAGTGCTTTCACTATTCCTTGCACGGTTGGATCTTTGGATTTTGCTAAGGTGTTGTGTGATTTAGGAGCTAGCATCAATTTGATGCCGCTATTCGTTTACAGAAAGTTGGGTTTGGGTGATCCTACACCAACCAATATGTGGCTCGTGATGGCAGATAGGTCGGTAAAACGACCTGTTGGTATCTTATATGATGTACTGGTGAAGGTTTCTACCTTTATTTTTCCCGCAGACTTTGTGATTTTGGACTGCGAGGTGGATTTTGAAGCTCCCATAATCTTGGGTCATCCTTTCCTCGCAATTGGAAGTGTACTTATTGATTTAAGAGCTAATGAGCTTTTATTTCGGCTGTATGACGAAGTGGTCCGTTTTGATTTATGCAAATCGATAAAGCAGCCTAGAGATATGGATGTGTTCTCTGTAGTTGATGTTTATTATGAGGATGAGAAAGAATTATCTGTAGAGAAGCAGCTTACTGTTGAGCCATTGTCTGCTGTGCTGTTGAATTTTGAGCGTGAGGAGGTTGAAGAATATGAAGAAATTGTTTGTGCTCTAACAGGAATAAGGTCCTATTCTCATGCTCCTAAGAAGCTGGACCTTGATCTTAAGAATCGACTTTCACTACCAGCAAAACCGTCCATTGAAGAGTCACCAGTACTAGAATTGAAAGAACTCCCCAATCACCTGAAGTATGCATTTTTGGGAAGTGGTGATACACTTCCAGTTATTATTGCGGCTGATTTAGGTGAACAACATGTAGAGGCTCCCATCTCTATTCTGAAAAGGTATAAGAGTGACATTGATTGAACTATTGATGATATAATTGGTATCCCTCATGGGATTTGTATGCACAAGATTCATCTCGAAGAAGAGTGTGTGCCCACAATGAAGCATCAGTGTCGTCTAAACCCATTCAGAAACTGATCCACCATCTATCTCAATGAAGTCAAAGTAATCGAGGTAACTATGTCGTGCCGTGACAATAAATCAAGCGCTACATGGGAGGCAACCCATTGTTTTTACTCGTTTTATTTTCCTAAGAGTTTGTTTTGTTAAATAAAAATCCAAAAAAAAGAGTCGAGCCACGACCAAAACTAAGGCGCTTGGTGGGAGGCAACCCATTGTTCTAATCGTTTTTGTTGTTTTTGAGTAAGTGTAGGTGCAAGACGTATAAAGGAGGAGATCTAGCCCAAATTTTGATTTGGAAGTGTGTCATGTTGAAGGTGGTAAGTTAGGAATGAAGGAGCAAAGGTTATTGGTTAGGCATTGCCTATGCAAATCTAGGCAACGAACAAGGTAAGGCCTATGTAAATCTAGGCAACAAACAAGGCAAGGCCTATGCTATGGCCTAAGCTCGCTGAATCTACAATGCCATAGCATAGGTGCTGCCTATGCTCAACTAGGCAAAGCTAAAGGCGCCGCCTATGCCATTGCCTTTGCTCTCTGAATCTACAATGCCATAGCATAGGCACAACCTATGCCCAACTAGGCCATAGCATAGGCGCCGCCTATGCTCAACTAGGCTTTGCTAAAGGCGCCGCCTATGCTAAGCATAGGCAAAGCATTAGGTGCCGCCTACTTATACTTTTTGGTCTCCTAACCCGATTTTACATGGGTCAAACCCGATCCATAGCTTGTTCTATAAATAGATCTTCAACATTAGAACAAAACACACTTATTTGCTCAACCTAGGCGCCGCCTTTACTCTCCAAATCTCTCAAAACTTTTCTTTTTACTCATCTAACCTTGCAAGATCATCTTCCAAGTCCATCACCAAGTAAGTTCTTCTTTTATATTCCGTAAGTGTTACAATACTACGCTTATAATGATTTGTAGATCTTGAAGTGGTGTTGGTGATTTGAATGTGGTTGGTTTGTTATGATACATCTAGTTGAGTGAAAGAATACGTGTGGGTGTTCTTGACTTGGTTCTGACTTGTATTTGATTTTGATACACTGTCATACTTTTGCAAAATCGACATTGTGAAGTTAATTGCATAACCTTCAAAATTGAATGCTTGAATGTGTGAATGACTCATTCATCAAGATAAAGATCATGATTGAATACAAGTATGAGATGTTGTGATTATTTCTATGCCATAACTTGATACGATCTCTATGTAGTAGTCTTGTTCAAAAAGTGCATCAATCCAAACATGAAAGTATAGCCAAGATTACATGAAATAGAGTTGGAAAGGATAGTTAAGATGACATGAAAGTATGACTGTGCTGAACGTGTTGTTGGAACGTATCGCCTATATGTATGTCGATGAAGTCTAAGTAATTGACATCACTCACTTAATTAGTTTGTACCAACAAATTAAGTGTGGGGTGGTGCCACTATTGCTTGTTTGTCGATTAAATCTTTTGAGATGAGCTAACATGAATCTATTTTAATCTCAGGAAGAATGGCACCAAAAGGACGACAAGGAAAAGAAAAAGCGTCCACCTCACAGAAAGGTAAGAAAAGAGGGAGAAAAGAGCAAGCTGAATCCTCCTCGCTGCAAATACCGCGACGTATTTTCGGGATAAAGTGGGTCCTAGAGGAGGAAGAAAAGGAATGGTACAAGAACAACAAAGTGACAAAATATGTTCACGTGGAGTTGATACAAAAGGAGAGTCTAGCGAAGAGAGAACCTCACATTTTGGCTAAAATCATGGCGCTGAATCTTGATTTCATTTTCTGAGATATGGGAGAATGCAATCTTGATCTAACGCGAGAATTTTATGCAAATTGGTCCCCAAAGACTATCGGAAGTGAAGTAAAATTCGGGGCCAAGTCTTGCAACTGAATGCGGAGTTTTTCAACACTTTTCTGGGTCTTCCATCTGTCGATCCATCACCACTCAAGGATCTTCAACAAAGACCTCCGTACAGGGCAATCAGACACACACTGTGCGGAACTAGATCAATGGCACGTTGGAATCACCACAAGGATACTGGTCGACACAATACCTTCCCGTATGCTTCCCTAAACAGAGAAGCGCGTATATGGTTGAGGATAGTCAACTCTTGCCTCATTCCTGGGACACAGTACACAAAGATCACACATAATAAAGTATGCTTGGTGTACGCTCTGATGACTAATATTCCCATCAACATTGGTGCGGTTATACGATCATCAATGCGTAAGTCTAGGCTACATAAGAGGTCCCACTTCAGCTTTGGCAATCTGTTGACTGCGATATTAAGGAAGGAAGACATTGAAGAGGAACCTGCAGATCATAAACTTCCACACAACCCGAAGAAGGTTGACCTGACAAAGGTTAAAGATGCTGAAACTATGCATGGCGTCAACCTGACCACTGTAGAAAGACATGCTCGCGACGAAAGCTTCTTCTGCCATTTATATGGCATGACGAGATTTACCATGATGATTGGGGGTTATGCTCCAACTGATGCAGAGCTCCAGCAGTTGGATTATGACTACCCGATGAATGAGCATGCTCGGGCTATGTGCGGAGTAGGGTGCATTTTGAGGAACCTCTCGATGATGACGTGTCGACCGATGATGACCGTCGAATGCCAGACTCAGACGTGGATGAGAACTCTGATGACGATGACTCTGATGATGATTCCGATGCAGGGGGTATGACCCCAGACATAGAGGAGGAGTCCGACTAATCAGGTTTTCCTTATGTATTTTCCACTGAGGGCAGTGTGTCCCGTCTAAGTGTGGGGTGCTGGTATTTGTATGTTGTACTTCCTTGCCTACATTTATTTATGTTTGTTTGTTTTAATTAGTCGTAATTAGTTACTTAAATTTTTTTTTAGAGTTTGCATGAAATTGTTCTGATAGAAGGCATGGTAGTATAACAAGAGTTTGTGCTAAAATCATGACTATTGAGACATTTAGGCTCCAAGTGTGACTCACTGTGTGATAATTGTGTGGTTTAATTCATTCATTTGTTGGGTCAAGAATCTATACTGCTCCCAATACATTTGACCATGTGCCTTGTGTGTGTGAGGTTATAGTATATTCTGTGTTGTGACTGCTGCTAGAACTTGCCTGGTGTGTGTGTAAAGCGAAATAAAGAGCGTGAGTTTAGGAGATGATTTAGGCATTTCTTTGACAGCCTGTAATTGTTCACCTTCTTTTTACCTACCTATGTACATTATCCTAGTTAACCCCCTTTGAGCCTTTAGCTATTTTCCTTGACAGCCTCATATGTAGCCTAATCCATTTTTTTTCAAGACCATAATTTGATCCAAATTCCTAAGCACTTTAAATGGTAGAGTCATGTGACAAAATAAGAGGAAATTGGGCGAGAGTGATGCCTCAGAGCATATTGGTACTTGAAATTGTTGTGAAAAAGAGTGGTTATCATAGAAGTGCTATCATAGAGGTGCGTTATAATATGAAAAAAAAAAGAGAAGGAAAAGAAAAAGAAATAGAAAACTAAAAAGATAATTGTGTTTATGTTGAATAACAAAATAGGTGAAAAGGGGTGGTAGATGAAAGGAAAGTAGAGGGGTTGTTTAAAAGAGAGTGTTAATGACATAACGTAGTGTATTAAAGCGCTTAGGGAACATAGTCACTACTTCTGGCCAAAATAGTCCTACTTGTCCCTTAGCCTACATTACAACCTGTAAAAGACCTAGTTGATCCTAAGCTTAACATTCTGATATTAGTAGAGCATTACACTAAGGGCAAGCCTATGGTCATCAGTTGCAACATATGAATTCTTTGTGAGAGAGAGAGCAAGGAGAGTTTTATACCCATGTTTCGAAAAATGCAAAACTTGTGAGTGATTATGGGTGATATATTATGTGAGACACACATGGTTGATGATTGTTGGGTAGTTTTGTATGACTCTTTGTGCCTTAACTTGTGGATACGAATTAACCATCATCACGAGTCTAGGTTGGAGGTTGAATTGTTTCTATTAGTGATCAAGAAAACTACTCTTTGTTAATGATTGTTGTGCATGTGTTATTGAACATTTTGTGCTGTTACTGTGAAATCCTAAGTAGATATTTGCATGGAAGTAATATTTTGTTCGAGGACTAACAAAGCTTTAAGTGTGGGGTGTTGCTGTTGGGCGTATTTACACGCCTAAACACCATAATTTACCCATGTTATAGCTAAGTTTTGAGGATAAAATATATAATTCCTGCACTTTTAGTCCATCTTCCTATAAGTGAGCTAACCAACGTGATTAGCATGTTTTCAGGTATTAATGATGAAGATTTCAGCACTTTGTGGACCCTTGGGCAGCAAAGGAAAACTTCACGTAAGAAGGAAGGCAGCTTTTGGAAGCTTGTTGTCACGCCCCAAATCCTATTAAGGCGGACTGGCACCCGTTGCCGGTAAGGCTCGGGAGAACCAACCTGTAGCAATACATTACCTATGAACATTATAAGTTACTTTTATACTAAACATGCCCTCAAAAGATAAATGGAACTAGCAAGCCAAAAGATGTTGTATGACTAGGCCGTTGGAGCCACAATGTCTACGATACGATACATGACCATACTATACTTTACATAGTCTACAAAGCCTCTAGACAAGAAACATTATCTTATAAGGGTCGGGACAGGCCCCGCCTCATGATAAGATACTATACAATGCAAAAAGATATGATAAGACTCAAAGCCCCGAAGCAACCTGGAGCTCAGTGACTGCAGTTGATATCCTGTACTCTTACTGGGGAGGTTTATTAGCTTCTGCACCTGCAGCATGGAATGCAGGTCCCCCAGCAGGGACGTCAGTACGAAATGATGTACTGAATATGTAAGGCAACATGTACTATATATGAGATAAAAGCTCAAATGAAACCATACACTGCTGTAAGGTAAAAGACCACCTTTATGAATATTGTGGAGTCATGCATCTTATAACAATTATGTTACTTTACTCTTATCACTTGTATAATCTGTGCACATCATGTAATACAAATGACCAGCTGATCAGTGGTAAATCTATATCAGGATCGACCCATGCTAGGCTTTCCTTTCACCCCTGGGATACCCCCTGTAATACTGGGATTGACCCATGCTAGGTGATTCTTTCACCCCTGGGATACCACCCAACAGAAGCAACTGTATACATATATCTTCTTATTACTTTTGATATGAATCTTTGGTGATCGTAACATTTGAGCTATAAGACTATAAGCATGACAAATGACAGGTATGTGACCATGTAACATCATATCACAATGAAAAGAGTGGGTTATACAATTAGTGAAACATGTAGGACATAAACAACGTATGAACTTTATTTAGCTAAAAAGAAGACTCATATGTCATGGTATCCAATGTATGTATGCAGAAGTGACAATGCTCGAATCTGGACACACAAATACATGTGAAAGAGTGGAGTGGTTATATCGAAGTTTGTAAAGATCTCTATGTGCCAATAAAGACTTTGGATTCCATGCCAAATAATAAGAGATCGAATAGCCTTACATACCTCGACATATCAACTTGTTTTTACCTCGAAATGACTTCTTTTCTTCCAACTATTTATCTACAATATCATGTTTTAAAGCTAGTATTAGCAGCTAATCAATGCATCTGGACAGCCCAATCTCACAAAACACAACACTTTGGCAACAAACGTATAACCATCGACTCAATGGTGTTATTCCGACTTTCTCAATTCTAACTGTCTTCAACCAGTACACATTATCATATACATGATGTACACAGCCTATATCAGCTCTACAACATTCTGGCAACAGTCCATAACTAAAACACAGAACCATTTTACAAAACGCTCAACTAAGAAGCACAACATCTCGTCGTCTCCCTACATTTCGTCGTTAACAATTCATACTTGTCCCAACTTTGAACCAGATGCTCCCAACATATATATACATCAAATAAACCTTAACACAATCACAAAATAGCTCAAAACACAGGGGGGGAAACGTGAAACATCAGCCCCCTCATCAAAACAGTCCAATACCATTTTGGAAGCACATAAGATCATATAAGGATACTTGTTTCCAAAGAACTAGCAAAACAGTCCAGCAACCTTGGCAACCATATACACACTATAACATATTAATAACCTCAACTTTATATCATATCAAAGTCAAAAATCAGGGTAAGAATCGTTCCAAAGCCAAGAAAATCAAACAACAACTTTCAGGACACAAGCTGTCCAGAAATTCCTGCACAGTACACCAGCCAACTTATCTTGTTTTCCATGGAAAATTCATATCAAGTATATGGTTATTTTTACATACCTTAACTCCCAAGGTGTAAGTATAATTCAAGAACTCAAAAAGTAGCCTTTGGTTGCCTTCCAAGGTGAAGAAATGCCAAGAGAAACTTAGAGAGAAAAGCTGAAATTGTTTTGGTCTCCTACTAGTTAACCTAAGGAGCTCGGTTTTGGTCCCTTTTTAAAGGGGCCTTAGACCGACTTTCTCCTAATATTTGCAACTGATTAACTCAAGTTGGTCAATGACCAATTTTTCCCTTTCACTTGGGCCTTTTGGATCTCTAAATCAATGGGCTTTAGTGGCCCATTTTCCTTAATCTTGCTTGCACTTTGTTTGGGCCCAATTTTCTTAGTAGTGAATGAATGTAGTTGGGCCTATTATATAAAAATCTTGGGCTGAACATCTTGGCCCAATATAATGCTAAACCATTGGCTTTAATAGCCTCCCTAACTTGGGCTTCGTTTGTCGCAAGACTTGGAAAGTTTCGGCGTTAAGCCTTGTCTTCGTTCCCCTTTCTTTTTACTAACGTCTAGACTTCAAGTGAGTTCACTTATGAATGAATTATTCTCCCTCATGTATATATACATTTTTTTTTAAGCCAACCACACAGGTGACTCACCTGCTAGCTTCCTAAGTTCCATAAGCACGTCAATGATTTTCTCCGTTTAAGGCCACAGTCTCTAAATAGACTTCCATATAGTGCCCCAATCTAACACTTGAACACTTGAAAAAAAAAAGTTTTGGTAGTAATTAAATCAAGTCGTATGTCATTTTATGTGAACATTACTTGTACATGCAAAATGTGGGGTGTTACATCCTCCCCCCCTTAGGAACATTCGTCCCGAATGTTAACATAACTGTATAGTCTAGGCAGGTTTGAATTTCTGGTCACACAACTGTTAATAACATAACTAGTATTCAAACACATACCTATTAATGTTCCTCCTCTGTATCTTTTAGTCCCTCCTTGTCTTCAAATAGATGAGGGTATTTGGATATCATTACTTCCTCCGGTTCCCACGTTATTTCTTCTACTTGGTTGTTTCTCCAGAGTACCTTTACTGATGCAATTTCTTTGTTCCTTAACTTTTTAATTTGGCGATCTAGAATAGCAACCGGTACCTCTTCATAAGTAAGATCCTCTGTGACCTGTACATCTTCTATAGGAGTGATACGAGAGGGGTCACCTATGCATTTTCGAAGCATTGACACATGAAACACTGGATGAACCATTGAAAGTTCCTGGGGTAGCTCTAATTCATATGCAACTTGTCCGACCCTCTTAGTAATCTTATATGGCCCTATGTAACGTGGGCTTAGTTTCCCTTTCTTACCAAATCTCATAACCCCTTTCATCGGTGATACCTTTAAAAATACCCAATCTCCAATAGAGAATTCCAGCCCTCTTCTCCGCATATCTGCATATGATTTATGACGACTTTGGGCTGTTTTTAGCCGTTGTTGTATCACCTTAACTTTTTCCATGGCTTGTTGGACTAAATCTGGCCCGAGCAAGGTGGTTTCACCCACTTCGAACCAACCAATTGGTGACCTACATTTCCTCCCATACAAAGCTTCGTAAGGCGCCATCTTGATGCTCGAATGGTAGCTGTTATTATAGGCAAATTCAATAAGGGGCAAGTGTTCTACCCAGCTACCTTTAAAATCTAATGCACAGGTTCGCAACATATCCTCAAGTGTTTGAATAGTACGCTCTGCCTGGCCGTCTGTTTGGGGATGGAAGGCTGTACTCAAATTCACTTGCGTCCCTAAACTCCTTTGAAAGGACTTCCAAAATTTTGCCGTGAATTGAGCTCCTCGATCAGATATAATAGAGAGTGGGACCCCATGTAGCCTAACTATCTATTTGAGGTATAATTTGGCATATTCTTCAGCTGTATAATCACTTCTAACTGGCAGGAAGTGCGCTGACTTCGTGAGTCTATCAACTATCACCCATATGGAGTCAAACTTATTAACTGAACGAGGCAAACCAGTTACAAAATCCATATTAATCATATCCCACTTCCAAGTTGGAATCTCTATACATTGCATGTAACCACCTGGCTTTTGGTGCTCTACTTTGACTTGTTGACAAGTAGGACATTGAGCCACAAACTCTGCAAGGTCCTTTTTCATGCCTCCCCACCAAAACACTCCCTTTAGGTCATGATACATCTTAGTAGATCCTGGGTGGATGGAATATCTTGAATGATGGGCTTCTTCCATTATTCTCTTTCTGAGTCTGTTAACATCAGGAACACACAATCTATTTTGGCAATAAAGTACTCCATCTTGTGTAAGCCTAAACTCCTTCATTATACCTTGACTTACTTTCTCCTTAAGGCATTGTAGAATAGGATCATAATACTGTTTTTCTTTCACTTCCCTTATCAATGAAGAATCGGCAGCATTATGTACAATAATGTCCTTTCTTGGAGTTTCGAGTAGACGAACACCCAGATTGGCTAGTTGACGCAGATCCTTAGCCATGCCTTGCTTTACCCCTTTCTGATCACTGGTACCCATGAGTGTCTTACGACTTAGAGCATCAGCCACCACATTTGCTTTCCCTGGATGGTATAATATATCAATATCATAATCCTTTATTAACTCTAGCCACCTCCGCTGCCTCAAATTTAGATCTTTCTGCTTGAAAATATACTGTAAACTCTTATGATCTGTATATATGTCCACGTGCACCCCATACAAATAGTGGCGCCATATCTTTAAAGCAAATACAACCGCTGCTAGCTCAAGATCATGTGTTGGGTAGTTTTTCTCGTGTGGTCTCAATTGTCTCGAGGCATAAGCAATCACCTTACCATGTTGTGTTAGTACACACCCCAAACCAACTCCGGAAGCATCACAATACACTGCATATCCCTCTGAGCCTTCTGGAAGCACTAGCACAGGTGCTGAGGTTAGCCTGCTTTTCAACTCTTGAAAGCTCCTTTCACATGCATCATTCCATTGGAATTTGGTTTCCTTGTGAGTTAGCTTAGTAAGAGGTGCAGACATAGAAGAAAAACCTTCAACAAACCTTCTGTAATAACCTGCCAATCCAAGGAAGCTTCGAACTTCTGTAGGTGTCGTTGGCCTTGGCCAATCTTTCACAGCCTCTATCTTTTGTGAATCCACCCTTATTCCTTCATCCGATACAATATGGCCCAAAAATGCCACTGATTTTAACCAAAATTCACATTTGGAAAACTTAGCATACAACCGGCGATCACGGAGAACTTGTAGTACTAGTCGTAAATGATTTGCGTGGTCCTTTTCTGACCTTGAATACACCAGAATATCATCTATAAATACTATCACGAACACATCCAGGAAAGGCTTGAATACCCTATTCATCAAATCCATAAAAACTGCTGGTGCATTCGTTAGCCCAAACGACATAACAAGAAATTCAAAGTGACCATATCTGGTTCGGAAAGCTGTCTTAGGTATATCTTTTTCCTGCACTCTCACCTGATGATAACCTGATCTCAAATCGATCTTTGAAAAGTATTTGGCACCCTGTAACTGATCAAACAAGTCATCAATTCTGGGGAGGGGATATTTATTCTTAATTGTCACCCTATTCAGTTGTCGGTAGTCAATACACATCCTCAATGTGCCATCCTTTTTACGCACAAATAAAACCGGTGCACCCCAAGGGGACACACTAGGTCTTATAAAACCCTTTTCTAACAAGTCTTTCAGTTGCTCCTTTAATTCACGTAATTCTGCCGGGGCCATTCTATATGGAGGAATAGAGATAGGCTCGGTGCCTGGTAATAAGTCAATACCAAAATCTATTTCTCGTTCTGGAGGCAAACCAGGGAGTTCCTCAGGAAAGACATCAATAAATTCATTCACTATTGGAACAGACTGGATAGTTGGTGATTCTGCCTCCATGTCTCTCACTCTAACGAGATGACATATATATCCCTTTGATATCATTTTTCTGGCTTTAAAATAAGAGATAAACCTCCCTTTTGGTGCCCCAATATTGCCTTCCCATTCAAGGACTGCTTCATTTGGAAAGTGAAAGTACATCCTCTTGGTTCGGCAGTCAACGGTGGCATAGCAAGAAGCCAACCAATCCATACCCATTATAACATCAAATTCTACCATTTCTAACTCGATAAGATCAGCTAATGTATCTCGGTCGCAGACAGTCACTATGCAGTCACAATAGACTCTTCTAACTATAATTGACTCCCCAGTTGGTGTAGACACCGCAAGTGGTTTATTCAATAATTTAGGTGTTCTACCAAGCTTCCCAGCAACTAATGGAGTAATATATGACAATGTAGAACCAGGGTCAATTAATGCATACACTTTATGTGAGAAGATGGACAATGTACCTATAACCACATCGGGTGAAGCTTCCAGGTTCTGTCGAGTCCCTAGAGCATATGTGCGATTTTGGGCCACGCTGGAACTAGCTGCCCCTCTAATACCTCTGCCGCGACCTATGGGAAATTGCTCACCTCTACCTGATGGAGGCACTGATGATGATGATACAACAGCTGATCTAGTAGGTTGTGCCATATCACCCCTGCGTCTTCTTGGGCAATCTTTTATTACATGCCCTGGCATACCACACCAATAACAAACATCCGTTCCCCTGCGACACGCACCTATATGATATCTCCCACATTGTCTGCAAGGCTGCCTAGGAGACATTTGCTGGCCTCCCGAATATACTGTTGTCCGTGTACCTTGGCCCTCACTTCTCTGCCCACATTGATCATTTCTAGACCTTTGAAGTGGTGGTGGAGCACTAGATGTAGAGTAAGAGGATGATGGCCTGGGTGGCCTATGAGAAAATCGTGGCCTAAACTCACCCTGCGGTGGTGTAAACTGTCCTGTAGATCTGGCCCTCTTGAATTGCCCCCTTTCTATTTCTTGTGCCCTCCTTCTTTGTCTCTGATCCTCCAGTTTCTGTGCAAAAGCTTGCATCCTCGCTATATCCATGTCTTTATTTAAAGAGGCAATGGTACAATCTCTAACCAAATATGAATCCAACCTATCGACATACCGATGGACTCTATCTGCCATAGTAGGAACAACATTAGGAGCGTACCTGGCCAGAGAATTAAATTTAAGACTATATTCCCTCACGCTCATATTCCCCTGATGGAGGTTCAGGAACTGATCTGCACGGGCCTCTCGGATCTCTAATGGCAAGTAATGATCAAGAAAGGCCATTTTGAACTCCTCCCAAGTAGTTGGAGATGTATCTATGCCTTTGGAATGCTTCCAGGCTTCGTACCACAGTATAGCCACACCCTTCAATCTATATATTGCCAACTCAGCAGCTTCCGAACCACTTACATGCATAACATCTAAGGTGCGTTGGATCTGATCAATAAAATCTTGTGGATCTTCATTTGGATCTGTCCCAGTGAATGATGGGGGGTCTAAGTTGAGGAAATCACGTATTCTCGTACTGGCTGCCCTACCTGCACCAACTGCACCTGCAACTGGGCCTTCTTGTCTTTGACCTTGGCCAGCAACTATACAAGTCAACAGTTGAACTGCATTTCTCAAATCCTGCACAGAAGCATCAACAGGTGGTTCTCGGGGGTTTTCACTACTTCCTGGTGCATCAACAGATGGAGGGGTTGGAGATGTCTGTGATAGAGACTCATCTAGAGCCTCACTCTGTCGTCTCGCCCGATTGGGTATACCAACTACCACTTCTACTTCCTTTCCTTTACCTTTACTCTTCCTTGTCTCTGGCATACTTACTGTACAAAATAATTCAGGGATTAGACATGGTACACTTATAATATTTGGCTCTATGGCACGATCTAAAGAATGAAAAGAAGTGATAACTCCTAAATGCCACGTAGCCTCTTGTTTATAAATGTGGTGCACAACACATCGATAAACATGATTCTACATAGACACGGCTTTGTAGACTCCCTAGGACAAACCGCTCTGATACCACTTCTGTCACGCCCCAAATCCTATTAAGGCGGACTGGCACCCGTTGCCGGTAAGGCTCGGGAGAACCAACCTGTAGCAATACATTACCTATGAACATTATAAGTTACTTTTATACTAAACATGCCCTCAAAAGATAAATGGAACTAGCAAGCCAAAAGATGTTGTATGACTAGGCCGTTGGAGCCACAATGTCTACGATACGATACATGACCATACTATACTTTACATAGTCTACAAAGCCTCTAGACAAGAAACATTATCTTATAAGGGTCGGGACAGGCCCCGCCTCATGATAAGATACTATACAATGCAAAAAGATATGATAAGACTCAAAGCCCCGAAGCAACCTGGAGCTCAGTGACTGCAGTTGATATCCTGTACTCTTACTGGGGAGGTTTATTAGCTTCTGCACCTGCAGCATGGAATGCAGGTCCCCCAGCAGGGACGTCAGTACGAAATGATGTACTGAATATGTAAGGCAACATGTACTATATATGAGATAAAAGCTCAAATGAAACCATACACTGCTGTAAGGTAAAAGACCACCTTTATGAATATTGTGGAGTCATGCATCTTATAACAATTATGTTACTTTACTCTTATCACTTGTATAATCTGTGCACATCATGTAATACAAATGACCAGCTGATCAGTGGTAAATCTATATCAGGATCGACCCATGCTAGGCTTTCCTTTCACCCCTGGGATACCCCCTGTAATACTGGGATTGACCCATGCTAGGTGATTCTTTCACCCCTGGGATACCACCCAACAGAAGCAACTGTATACATATATCTTCTTATTACTTTTGATATGAATCTTTGGTGATCGTAACATTTGAGCTATAAGACTATAAGCATGACAAATGACAGGTATGTGACCATGTAACATCATATCACAATGAAAAGAGTGGGTTATACAATTAGTGAAACATGTAGGACATAAACAACGTATGAACTTTATTTAGCTAAAAAGAAGACTCATATGTCATGGTATCCAATGTATGTATGCAGAAGTGACAATGCTCGAATCTGGACACACAAATACATGTGAAAGAGTGGAGTGGTTATATCGAAGTTTGTAAAGATCTCTATGTGCCAATAAAGACTTTGGATTCCATGCCAAATAATAAGAGATCGAATAGCCTTACATACCTCGACATATCAACTTGTTTTTACCTCGAAATGACTTCTTTTCTTCCAACTATTTATCTACAATATCATGTTTTAAAGCTAGTATTAGCAGCTAATCAATGCATCTGGACAGCCCAATCTCACAAAACACAACACTTTGGCAACAAACGTATAACCATCGACTCAATGGTGTTATTCCGACTTTCTCAATTCTAACTGTCTTCAACCAGTACACATTATCATATACATGATGTACACAGCCTATATCAGCTCTACAACATTCTGGCAACAGTCCATAACTAAAACACAGAACCATTTTACAAAACGCTCAACTAAGAAGCACAACATCTCGTCGTCTCCCTACATTTCGTCGTTAACAATTCATACTTGTCCCAACTTTGAACCAGATGCTCCCAACATATATATACATCAAATAAACCTTAACACAATCACAAAATAGCTCAAAACACAGGGGGGGAAACGTGAAACATCAGCCCCCTCATCAAAACAGTCCAATACCATTTTGGAAGCACATAAGATCATATAAGGATACTTGTTTCCAAAGAACTAGCAAAACAGTCCAGCAACCTTGGCAACCATACACACACTATAACATATTAATAACCTCAACTTTATATCATATCAAAGTCAAAAATCAGGGTAAGAATCGTTCCAAAGCCAAGAAAATCAAACAACAACTTTCAGGACACAAGCTGTCCAGAAATTCCTGCACAGTACACCAGCCAACTTATCTTGTTTTCCATGGAAAATTCATATCAAGTATATGGTTATTTTTACATACCTTAACTCCCAAGGTGTAAGTATAATTCAAGAACTCAAAAAGTAGCCTTTGGTTGCCTTCCAAGGTGAAGAAATGCCAAGAGAAACTTAGAGAGAAAAGCTGAAATTGTTTTGGTCTCCTACTAGTTAACCTAAGGAGCTCGGTTTTGGTCCCTTTTTAAAGGGGCCTTAGACCGACTTTCTCCTAATATTTGCAACTGATTAACTCAAGTTGGTCAATGACCAATTTTTCCCTTTCACTTGGGCCTTTTGGATCTCTAAATCAATGGGCTTTAGTGGCCCATTTTCCTTAATCTTGCTTGCACTTTGTTTGGGCCCAATTTTCTTAGTAGTGAATGAATGTAGTTGGGCCTATTATATAAAAATCTTGGGCTGAACATCTTGGCCCAATATAATGCTAAACCATTGGCTTTAATAGCCTCCCTAACTTGGGCTTCGTTTGTCGCAAGACTTGGAAAGTTTCGGCGTTAAGCCTTGTCTTCGTTCCCCTTTCTTTTTACTAACGTCTAGACTTCAAGTGAGTTCACTTATGAATGAATTATTCTCCCTCATGTATATATACATTTTTTTTTTTAAGCCAACCACACAGGTGACTCACCTGCTAGCTTCCTAAGTTCCATAAGCACGTCAATGATTTTCTCAGTTTAAGGCCACAGTCTCTAAATAGACTTCCATATAGTGCCCCAATCTAACACTTGAACACTTGAAAAAAAAAAGTTTTGGTAGTAATTAAATCAAGTCGTATGTCATTTTATGTGAACATTACTTGTACATGCAAAATGTGGGGTGTTACACTTGTGGACTGAATGTGATGCATGGAGAAATTGTCCCGGGCAGAATTAGTATTTCTTAATACTTAGGGGTGCAGCAGTAACCTAGTAGGACTAGGAAAAGGATGCAGTAACCTAGTAGGACTAGGACAAGGATGTTATAAAAAACCTATTTGCTGAATTTTTCAGCATTCATTCTATTTTTCTATCCAATTCTTATTGTCATTATTTTTCCTTTCATTCGACACTTAGGATTATTCAAGTTACAGATTCTGTAAGTTAAGACAGAGAAAGTACGACTTTCTTGAGAAAACGGCCAAGAAGAAAAATGTCACCTCCTTCTTGATATTAAAGTCATTCCATCGCGAAGATTATTTGAGTCGTGGTATGATGATTATGTCTATTGTGATTTCTGTTGCACTCATGAGTAGGTAAACTTCTCTGTTAGGGTTATGAAAGCCTTGTGATATACTATCTATTACTATGAGTTTGTGAATTCTTGATGCGTATGCTACTTATATCATTACTCTCTTCGTTTTAATTAAATTCTTGTGGTTACAAACATATAGAATACGCCATTATAGCATTAACTTGGTCGAGAGAAAAGTTACATGTTTGGAAAAGAGAGTGAGACAAGGAAATAGGGCTACCAACCCCTGTTTACACGTTAATGCCTTAACCGGATTAACCTCTTGGAGAGTTTGTACCGTTAGTTATACACTTTAAGCTCGAGAGAGTTAAAGTGAAATAATCCTGGATGGTCGAGAGACACTAGGATTTACCATTAGAATACGAATCTCTATAAGTGCATGCATGTCTGAGTTCCTCATAACTCATAGTTAATAGATACGTAGAAATCATAAGGTGGACATAACCCTAACTTATTACTCTCTGTGATTAAATTTTACTAAACAAAGCATTCAGTCATTACTTTGATACTCTTAATTCACGCCACAAGTAAATCCCCTCTTTTCGTAGAATTTTAGACCAACAGTCTGCTAACGATTACAACACTTAGTGACTAAGTATTCCCTGTGGGATTCGACACCCAACCCAGTTGGGTTCTATATTTGACAGCGACCGCTTACACTCTTACGAGAGCTGTAGTTTGGGCGTTATCAATCCCCAACCTCCCTGGCATGCCCCGATCAATTTTCAACCCATAGAAAGCCCGGAACCCAAGCCCACCCCCAAAACCGTGAGCTATAGCACACTAATTTGGCCCAAAAATTTGCACCGTTTTGCCCGTTTGTCCACCCAAATGGCCACAAAATATTAAATGGACCACATTGGGATTATCTTTAACCTCCCTTGCATGCCCTGGTTGATTTTCAGCTAACAGCACGCACGTACCCCGAGCCCACCCCTAAAAACGTAGGCTATAGCACATCGATTTGGCTCGAAAATTCCCCATTCGCACCGTTTTGTCCATTTGTCCACCAAAATGGACACAAAAAATTAAACGGACCATACTGAGATGATCCCCAACCTCCAAGGCATGCCTCGGTCGATTTTGGGCCCACAACACGCCTAGACCCTGGGCCCACCCCTAAAACCATGATCTATAGCACACCAATTTAGACCAAAAATGCCCCGTACACACCGTTTTGCCCGTTTGTCGACCCAAATGGCGACAAAACATTAAACGCCCACACTGGGACTATTCCCAACCTCCCTGGAACACCCCGATCGATTTTCGGCGCACAGCACGCCCAAGCCCTGGTCCCACAGCACGCCCAAACAATTGGTCATAGCACACCGATTAGACCCAAAATGCCCAGTGCGCGCCGTTTCATCCCTTTATCCAACTAAATAGCCATAAAATACTAACAAACCACACTGGGATGATCCCCAACCTCCCTGGAACACCCCGATTGATTTTCAGCCCATAGCACGCCTGGACCCCGGGCCTACCCCCAAAACCATGGGCTATAGCACACTAATTTTGCCCAAAAATGCCTCGTTCGTGCCATTTTACCCGTTTGTCCACCCAAATGGCTCCGAAAAATTAAATGGACCATATTGGGATGATCCCCAACCTCCCTTACACACCCCAATCGATTTTCAGCCAATAGGACGCCCGAACCCTGGGCCCACCACCAAAACCTTGGGCTATAGGACATGGATTTGGCTCGAAAATTTCTAATTCGTGTCGTTTCGCCTATTTGACAATCAAAATATCCAGGAAAAATTAAAAGTTACACACTGGGACGATCCCCAACCTCCTTGGCACATCCCGATCAATTTCAGGCCCACAACACGCCCAAACCTTGGGCCCACCCCAAATCTGTGGGCTATAGCACACCGATTTGTCCCGAAAATGCCCCGTTTGCACCATTTCGCCCGTTTGTCCACCCTAATGTCCAAAAAAAAATTAAACAGACCACACTGGGATAATCCCCAACTTCCCTGGCATGCCTCGGTGGATTTTCAACCCACGGCTCACTCGTACCCCTGGCCCACCCCCGAAATCGTGGGCTATAGCACAACTATTTGGCCTGGAAATGCCCCGTTCATGCCGTTTCACCCATTTGTCCACTAGAATGGCCATAAAAAATTAAACGGACTACACTGGGATGGTCTCCAACCTCCCTGGCATGCCCCGGTAGATGTTCGGCCAACAGTACGCCCGGACCTCTGGCCCACCCCCAAAATCGTGAACTATAGAACACCAGTTTCACCCATTTGTCCACCCAAGTAGCCACAAAATATTATATGGACCATACTGGGATGATTGTCATCCTCCCTGGCATGCCCCGGTCAATTTTCAGCCCACAGCACGCTCGGACCCCTGGCCCGAAAATGCCCCGTTTGTGTCGTTTCACCCGTTTGTCCACCCAAATAGCCACAAAAAATTAAACAGACCACAATGGGGCAATCCTCAACCTCCCTTACACGCCCCAATTGATTTTTGGCCTACAGCACGCTCGAACCCCAAATGGCCACAAAAAATTAAACTAACCACACTGGGACTGTCCCAACCACCCTGGAATGCCCCGATCAATTTTTGACCCACAGCTTGCCCAGACCACGGGCCCACCCCTGAAAAAGTTAGCTATAGCACACCGATTTGGCCCGAAAATGCCCCATTCGCGCTATTTCGCCCGTTTGTCCACCCAAATGGCCACAAAAAATTAAACGAACCATACTGGGATAATACACAGCCTTCCTGGCAAGCCCCGATCAATTTTCAATCGACAGCACGCTCAGACCCCGAGCCTACCCCAAAATCGTGGGATATAGCACACTGATTTGGCCCGAAAATGCCCCATTCACGCCATTTCACCCAGTTGTCCTTCCAAATGGCCAAAAAAATTAAATGGACCACACTGGAATGATCCCCAACCGCCCTGGCATGCCCCGATCAATTTTCAGACCACAGCATGCTCGAACCCCTGGCCTACCCCCAAAACCGTAGGCTATAACTCATCGATTTGGCCTGAAAATGTCCCGTTCACGTCGTTTTGCCCATTTGTCCACCGAAATGGCAACGAAGAATTAAACGGACCACACTAGGATGATCCCCGACCACCTTGGCACGCTCTGATTGATTTTTGGCCCACAAAACTCTAGTATATTAGGCCCACCCCTAAAATCGTGGGCTATAGCTCACTGATTTAAGCACAAAAAATACCCCGTTCTCGCCGTTTTGCCCTTTTTCAACCCAAATGGTCAGGTGATCATAGGCGAATTTACACTCCTATAGCACTAGATTTTGCCCATATTTTAGCCAAGTTTTGAGAACAAATTATATATTTCATGCACTTTTAGTCCTTTTTCCTGTAAGTGAGCTAACAAACATGATTAGCAAGTTTTCAGGTATAAATGATGCAGAATTCAACATTTTATGGATAACTTAACGCCAAAGAAAGCTTCATGAAAGGAGGAAAACAAAGCTTGGACGCCAAGGACCTAAAGTAACGCATGGAAAACTTGTCCCGGGCAAAAACAATAATTCTAAAGACTTTGGGGACTAGCAGTAATTTATTAGGATTAGGATAATGATACCTTAACCTAGTAAGATTGGGTTAAGTAATTCATTATCTTAGTAGGAATAGGATATGGGTGTTATAAATACCCTATTTCGCTAGAGATTTTAATTCATTCCTCACAATTCCCCTATTCCATCAATTCCCATCCATCCACCATCCATCCATCCATCAAAACAATTCTCTTTATTAATTCATTGTTGACATTATTTTTCATCTATTCAATTCTTAATTTTCGCAACAAGAGAAATGTTACTTTGCAAGGAATTCAAGCCTAACGCCTACCATACTTTGCTACACGAAATCTTTATTGTGGTATAATAACAATGTCGATTGTGATTTCCTTTGCACTCATGCGTAACTAAACTTCTCTGTTGGGGTTATGGAAGCCTTATGAGATACTATCTAAGGCTATGAATTTGTGAATTCGTGACACGTGTGTTGCTTATATCATTATTCTCTTCATCTTAATGCAAATTCTTGTGGTTGCAGATGCATAGAATAACGCCAGTATAGCATTAACTTGTTCGAAAGAAAAGTTATATGTCTGGAAAAGAGATAATGTCAAGGTAATAGGGTCCCATCCCCTATTAAAAAGTTAGTGCCGTAACTGGATTAACCTCTTGGAGAATTTGTACCGTTAGATACGCTTTAAGCTCGAAAGAGTTAAAGTGAAATAGTCCTTGTTGAGGTCGAAAGACGCTTGGATTTACCATCGAATACAATTCTCTATAAGCACATGCATGTCTGAATTCCGCATAACTCATAGCCAATAAAGACGTACGACTCATAAGGTGGACATAACCCCAACTCCTGAATTCTCATTTTTTTACAACATACTAAACATTCTTTCTTTTTACTTTGCTATTTTCAGTTTTTACTTTAATATTTTGGTTACACATTACAATTCCTCCTTTTTTATGAGACTTGCACTAAAAGTCTAGTAATCGTTGCTTACTTGTTGACCAAGCTATTCCCTGAGGGATCGATACCCAACCTAGTTGGGTTCTATATTTGACAGCGACCGCTTTACACTCCTACGAGAGCTGTAGATTGAGCGTTATAAAAAATTGGCGCCATTGCCGGGGAATACGAGTGTCAATTAAGTTTGTGATAATTACTAGACCCTTTGGTCAAAGATTCTCGTACTTTTACTTTTAGTTTTTGTTTTTGTTCTTTGCAGGTTTTTATTCAGTGCATGCCCCATACTCGAAGTTTTGGTCAACCGTTATTACCTATCAATCCTGAACCACAACATATTGGCAGAATGGAGGCACAACACGAAATTGAAATGATGGCTTCTCAACAGGAACAGGCGAGACTAGCTGCTCTTGCCGCCGCTCAAGTGCATCAACAAAATATTGACAACCCTGGGCGAGCAACAAATCCTGATAATGAGGACCTGGGCGATGAGGAGCTACTAAACCCACGGCATACTGCTGAGATGGCGGCACCCATTCAAAGGAGAGATCGTCAAGCGCGATTGAGACCTGATCGCCGAGCTGTGCAGATTCCTTTTGATGACGATGATGACGATTTGGATGATGCGGGTGCCACAGGAGCCATTATTCTGCCACCCTTGGCACCTGGAGCAAAGTTCAATATCACTAGCACCATGATTCAACTTTTGCAACTCAAGGGATTATTTGGTAGACTAGCAGGTGATGATCCGAATATGCATCTGATAAACTTTATTTCTACATGCAAGTCATTCGACAATCCTGGCGTTGGATAGAATGCAATTCGACTGCGCTTATTTCTATTGTCTCTGTCTGGGGAGGAAACTCTATGGTTGAATGGGCTGACTCCTGATTCTATTACAAATTGGAGGCAATTGAGAGACACTTTCCTAGAAAGATTCTTTCCGCCATCCAAAAGAGCTCAATTGAGAGATGAAATCAGCAACTTTCGTCAGCTTCCAACTGAAGCCCTTCATGAAACATGGGAGAGGTTCAAGACAAAGCTAATGCGGTGCCCGAACCATCATATGACTAATGTTCACCTAAT
Source organism: Capsicum baccatum var. pendulum (assembly GCA_030864225.1). Classification (NCBI taxonomy): domain Eukaryota; kingdom Viridiplantae; phylum Streptophyta; class Magnoliopsida; order Solanales; family Solanaceae; genus Capsicum; species Capsicum baccatum. Next base: position 189,049,950 of record CM061551.1, read on the forward strand.
GGAGATACTATATAGAGCCTTGAATTCAATAACTAAACCAGGGGTGGATAATGCAGCTGGAGGATCTTTTATGGACCTCACCTTTGGGCAGGCAAGCAATATGCTTGATTGGATAACGAAGCAAAGTAGAGCTTGGCATACCAGGGATTCTGAGGTAGCAAGCCCTACTATATCTATTGGCATGACTGCTAAACAAAGGAGAAGAGAAGAAGAACGTGATCAAGATATGGCGCACATGAAAACACAAGTGGATCTTCTTACAAAGCATCTATTATCAGGGAAGACCGAAAAAGTCAAAGCTGTTGCATTAAAAGGAAGAGACGAATCTGATTCGAAAGAAGAGGCCAACTACTTGAACAATCAGGGGGGTTTCCGAGGTAATACCCAAGGAAACCAAGGTCGGAACTATTATGATAAATCTGGAAACAAGGACCAAGGTAGTTGGAAGAACAAGAATGAAATGAGTGGTTTATACGTTCCCCCAGGAAGACGTGACACCACCACATCTAGTTCTGAAAGTATGGAAGACATGATGGCTAAAATATTGAAAGGAGTGGAAGCAACGAGTGCGGGAGTAACGGAGGTAATAAATGATTTATCCTCTATGAAGCAATTAGTTGATTCTCATTCCACTTCAATCAAGCAAATAGAGCAGCAATTAAACCAACTTTCAACAGCACTCAATCAAAGAAAGGCTGGCACTTTACCTAGCGACACTGTGCAAAACCCAAGGAATGATGGGTCATGCATGGCCATTACTACCCGAAGTGGTAAGGTTCTGGAAACTTCAACAAAAAGTAAGCAAGTGGTTGACGAAGCAGCGGATATTGATGATAAAGAGAAAGGACAAGCATCCACAGAACAAGGCCACGACGTCCATGACGTCAACCCCAATGATTTGCAACCTGAAAAAGCTGAAAAACGGAAGCAAGAGGAGAAGAAAGCCATGGAGAGAACAATTCCATACCCACCACCACATTTCCCTCAAAGATTGAAGAAGGTGGCGGATGACACGAAGTTCAGCAAATTCATGACTATGTTAAAACAGCTGACCATTAATGTTCCATTGGTGGAGGCACTTGAACAAATGCCTGGGTATGCGAAATTTATGAAGGATCTTTTGACAAAGAAGCGAGCAGCAAGCTATGAGTTGAAAGATACTGTTCATCACTGCAGCGCAATCGCTACCCGATCACTAGTTCAGAAGAAGGCTAACCCCGGTGCTTTTACTATTCCTTGCACTGTTGGATTTATGAATTTTGCGAAGGCGTTGTGCGATCTGGGTGCTAGCATCAATTTGATGCCACTATACGTCTATAGGAAGTTGGGGTTAGGCGATCCGACACCAACCAATATGATGCACGTGATGGCTGATAGGTCGGTAAAACGACCTGTGGGTATCTTGAATGATGTGTTGGTGAAGGTTTCTTCATTCATCTTTCCTGCAGACTTCGTTATTCTGGATTGTGAGGTGGATTATGAAGTTCCCATAATCTTGGGACGTCCTTTCCTTGCAACAGGAAGTGTGCTTATTGACATGAGATCTAATGAGCTTTTATTTCGGTTGAATGACGAAGTGGTCCGCTTTGATATATGCAAAGCAATGAAACAGCCCAACGATATTAATGTGTTCTCTGTAGCTGATGGTCATCATGAGGATAAGAAAGCATTATCTGTAGAGAAACAGCTTACTGTTGAGCCTTTGTCTGCTGCGCCATTGAATTTTGAGCGTGAGGAGGCTGAAGAAAATAAAGAAACTATGTGTGCTCTAACAGAATTAAGGTCCTATTCTCATACTCCTAAAAAGTTGGACCTTGATCTTACAAATCAACCTTCACAAACAGCGAAGACTTCCATTGTAGAGCCACCAATGCTAGAATCAAAAGAGCTCCCCAATTACCTAAGGTATACGTTCTGGGGATATGGAAATACACTTCCGGAGAGTGTTGAGGATGATTTAAGTGAACAGCATGTAGAGGCTCTCATCTCTGCTCTGATGAGGTACAAGAGAGCTATGGGTAGGAAGATTGATGATATAATTGGTATCTCCCCTGAGGTATGTATGCACAAGAGTCATATAGGAGAAGATTGCATGCCTACAAGTAAGTATCAGCGTCGTCTGAATCCATTCAGAAAATGATCCACCATCTATCTCGATGAAGTCTAAGTAATCGAGATAGCTATGTCGTGCCGCGACAATAAATCAAGCGCTTGGTGGGAGGCAACCCATCGTTTTTAATTGTTTTTGTTTTCATAGGATTTTGTCGAGCCACGACCAAAACTAAGGCGCTTGATGGGAGGAAACCCATCGTTCTAATCATTTTTGTTGTTTTTGAGTGAATGTAGGTACAAGAGGTGTAAAACGAGGAGGTCGGTTTCAAATTTTGATTTGGAAGGATTGCATGTTGAAGGTGGTAAGTTAGGAATAAAGATGCAAAAGGCTATGGATTGAGCATTGCTCATGAAAATATAGGCATCGAACAAGGCTAGGCCTAGGTAAAACTAGGCCACGAACAAGGCAAGGCCGATACTATGGCCTAAGGTCTCGGAATCTAGTGTGCCATAACATAGGCGCCGCCCATGCTCAAGTATGCCATAGCATAGGAGCCACCTATGCTAAAGCCTTTTGTCTCTGAATCTCATATGCCATGCTAAAGGCGCCGCCTATGGTCACTAAAGGCTTTGCAATAGGCGCCTCCTATGGTCGCTAAAGGCTTTGCAATAGGCGCCTCCTATGGTCGCTAAAGGCTTTGCAATATGCTCAACCTATGCCAAGCTTAGGCAAAGCTAAAGGCGCCGCCTATAGCCACTTTTTGTCTCCAAAACCGATTTTAAATGGGTCAAAACCCGACCCAACCTTTTTCTATAAATAGGAGACTTAGTCTTGAATCAAGAATACATTGAAAACCTACCTTAGGCGCCGCCCTTAGTCTCCAAATCCTCTCAAAAATTTTCCTTTTGCTCTTTTACCTTGCTAGAACATCATCCAAGGTCATCAACCAAGTAAGTACTTCTTTGTTCTTCATTTATATTCCGTAAGTACTACACTACTACGCATATTATGAATTGCTAAATCTTGAAGTAGTATTGGTGATTTGAATGTGGTTGATGTGTTGTGATACAACTAAGTGAGTGAAAGAATACGTAAGAATAATCTTAACATGTTTCCAACTTGTATTTGATTTTGATGCACTGTCATACTTTTGCGGAATTGACATGGTCACGAAAATTGCATACTCTTGTCAATAGAAAGCTTACATGTTGGAATGACTTGTTCATCGAGATGAGAATTAAGGTTGACTACCAACATATGAGGTTGCGATTATTTCTAGATGCTATACCTTGATTCAATCTCTATGTAGTAGTCTTGATATATCATACATGAAAGTATTGCCAAGATTACAAGAAGTATGACTGCACTGATTATATTGTTGGAACATATCACCTAAATGTATGTCGATGAAGTCTGAGTAATCGACATCATTCACTTAATTAGTTTGTGTCAACAAATTAAGTGTGGGGTAGTGTCACTATTGTCTGTTTGTTGATTGAATCTTCCGAGATGAAGCTAACATGACTCTATTGAGATCTCAGGTACAATGGCACCAAAAGACAAGAAAAGCAACCACTTCACAAAAAGGCCAGGAAAAAGGAAGAAAAGAGCAAGTTGAATCCTCCGTACTGCAAATACCTCAACGTACTCTTGGAATCAAGTGGGGTACTTATGAGGAACTTCTGAGGATGAAGACTCCAATGATGATTTCGACGAAGGGGGTATGACCCCAGACATAGAGAAGGAGTCCGACTGACCAGGTTCTTCGTATTTATTTTCCACTGAGGGCAGTGTGTCCCGTCTAAGTGTGGGGTGGTGGTATTTGCATGCTATACTTCTCTATCTGCATTTGCATTTATGTTTGTTTTGTTTTTCTTTTTTTAGTAGTAAATTTTTTTTAACTTCGCATGAAATTATTCTAATAGGCAGCATGAGATTATGACAAGAGTTGTGCTAAAATCATGACTATTGAGACGTTTAGGCTCTAATTGTGACTCAGTATGTGATACTGTGTGGTTCAATTCCTTCATCTGTTGGGGCAAAAGTCTATACTACTCCCAATAAAGTCGACCATGTGCCTTGTATGAGTGAGATAATAGTATATTCTATGTTTGTGGCTGATGCTAGAACTTGCCTGGTATGTATGTAAAGCGAAAATAAGGAGTGCAAGTCTAGGAGATGATTTAGGCATTTCTTTGGCAACCTAGACTTGTTTACCTTCTTTTTACCTACCCATGGAAATTATCCTAGATAACCTCTTTGAGCCTTTAGCCTATTTTCTTTGACAGCGTCATATGTAAGCCTAATCCATTTTTTCAAGACCATAATTTGATCCAAATTCCTAAGTGCTTTAAAAGTGTAAAGTCATGTGACAAAATAAGAGGAAATTGGGTGAGTATGATGCTTTAGAATGTAATGGTGCTTGAATTTGTTATGAAAAAGAAGTGCTATCATAAGAGGTATGTTATGAAAAGAAAATGGAAAGAAAAAAATAAAACTGAAAAGTTAGTTATGTTCAAAATTCAAAAAAACAAAAGAAGAGAAAAGGGGTGGTAGAATAAAAGAAAGTAGAAAGGTTGTTTGAAAGAAACGTGTTAATGATACAAGGTGATGTATTAAAGCGCTTAGGAACATAGTCACTATTTCTGGCCAAAATAGTCCTACCCGTCCCTTAGCCTACATTACAACCATCAAAAGACCTATTTGATCCTAAGCTTAGCATTCTGACATTTATTGGAGCATTACACTAAGGGCAATCCTATGGACATCAGTTGCAGCATATGAATTCTTTGTGAGAGCGAGAGCAAGGATACTTTTATACCCACGTTTGAAAAATATGCTATACTTATGAGTGATTATGGGTAATATATTGTGAGACACACATGGTTGATGAGTTTTGGGTAGTTGTGTATGATTCTTTGTGCCTTAACTTTTGAATATGAGTTGGCCACCATCACGAGTGTATGCTAGAGGTTGAATCGTTTCTACTAATGATCGGAAAACTACTCTTTGTTGATAATTGTTGTGCTTGTCTTGACGAATATTTTGTGTTGTTACTGTGAAACCCTAAGTTGATGATTTAGATGGACATGATAGTTTGTTCGAGGACGAACAAAGCCTTAAGTGTGGGGTGTTGATGATAGGCGAATTTACACGCCTATAGCACTAGATTTTGCCCATATTTTAGCCAAGTTTTGAGAACAAATTATATATTTCATGCACTTTTAGTCCTTTTTCCTGTAAGTGAGCTAACGAACATGATTAGCAAGTTTTCAGGTATAAATGATGCAGAATTCTGCATTTTATGGATAACTTGACGCCAACGAAAGCTTCACGAAAGGAGGAAAACAAAGCTTGGACGCCAAGGACCTAAAGTAACGCATGGAAAACTTGTCCCGGGCAAAAACAATAATTCTAAAGACTTTGGGGACTAGCAGTAATTTATTAGGATTAGGATAATGATACCTTAACCTAGTAGGATTGGGTTAAGTAATTCATTAGCTTAGTAGGAATAGGATATGGGTGTTATAAATACCCTATTTTCCTAGAGATTTTAATTCATTCCTCACAATTCCCCCATTCCATCAATTCCCATCCATCCACCATCCATCCATGCATCAAAACAATTCTCTTTATTAATTCATTGTTGACATTATTTTTCATCTATTCAATTCTTAATTTCCGCAACAAGAGAAACGTTACTTTGCAAGGAATTCAAGCCTAACGCCTACCACACTTTGCTACACGAAATCTTTATTGTGGTATAATAACAATGTCGGTTGTGATTTCCTTCGCACTCATGCGTAACTAAACTTCTCTGTTGGGGTTATGGAAGCCTTATGAGATACTATCTAAGGCTATGAGTTTGTGAATTCGTGACACGTGTGTTGCTTATATCATTATTCTCTTCATCTTAATGCAAATTCTTGTGGCTGCAGACGCATAGAATAACACCAGTATAGCATGAACTTGTTCGAAAGAAAAGTTATATGTCTAGAAAAGAGATAATGTCAAGGTAATAGGGTCCCATCCCCTATTAAAAAGTTAGTGCCGTAACTGGATTAACCTCTTGGAGAATTTGTACCGTTAGATACGCTTTAAGCTCGAAAGAGTTAAAGTGAAATAGTCCTTGTTGAGGTCAAAAGACGCTTGGATTTACCATCGAATACAATTCTCTATAAGCACATGCATGTCTGAATTCCGCATAACTCATAGCCAATAGAGACGTACAACTCATAAGGTGGACATAACCCCAACTCCTGAATTCTCATTGTTTTACAACATACTAAACATTCTTTCTTTTTACTTTGCTATTTTCAGTTTTTACTTTAATATTTTGGTTACACATTACAATTCCCCCTTTTTTACGAGACTTGCACTAAAAGTCTAGTAATCGTTGCTTACTTGTTGACCAAGCTATTCCCTGAGGGATCGATACCCAACCCAGCTGGGTTCTATATTTGACAGCGACCGTTTTACACTCCTACGAGAGCTGTAGATTGAGCGTTATCACCAGAAATATTAAACGAACAACACTGGGACGATCCCCAACATCCTTGGTATGCCCAGATTAATTTTGGGCCCACAGCACGCTCGAACCTCCGGTCCACCCCTAAATCCGTGGGCTTAGCACACCGATTTGGAACAAAAATGCCAAGTTCGAGTTGTTTTGCCTGTTTGTCCGCCCAAATGGCCATGAAAAATTAAACGAAAAATACTGAAAGGATCCCCAAACTCCCTGGCATGCCCTTCTCAATTTTTGTCCCATCGCACGCTCGAACCCCAGGTCCACCCCAAAAATTGTGGGCTATAGCACACTGATTTGGCCTAAAAATGCCCCATTCGTGCCCTTTTTCCCGTTTGTCCACCCAAATGGCAATGAAAAATTAAACGGACCACACTGAGATGATCCCCAACTCCCTGGAATTCCCTGTCGAGTTTCGTCCCACAGCACGCTCGGACCCCGGCCCACCCCCGAAACTGAGGGCTATAGCACACCGATTTGGCTCGAAAATGCCCCGTTCGAGCCATTTCGCCGATTTGTCCACTCAAATGGCCACAAAAAATTAAACGGACCATAGTGGGACAATTCCCAACCTCCATTGCATGCCTCGGTTGATTTTTGACCCACAACATGCCTGGACCTCCGACCCACCCCCAAAAGTATTGGCTATAGCACACCGATTTGGCAAAAAAAACCCACATCCGTGCTGGTTTGCCTGTTTGTCTGCCCAAATGGCCATGAAAAATTAAACGAACAACATTGGGATGATCCCCAACCTCACTGGAATTCCGCAATCAATTTTTGGCCCACAACACACCCAAAACCCGGGCCCACCCCCAAAACTGTGGGCTATAGCACACCTATTTGGCCCATAAATGCCCCATTCGCGCCATTTTACCCATTTATCCACCTAAATGTCTTTGAAAAATTAAACGAACCACACTGGGACTATCCTCAAACCCCCTGGCATGCCCTGATCAATTTGTGGCCCATATCACGCTCGGACCCTTAGCCCACCCCCAAAACCATGGGTTGTAGCTCACCGATTTGGCCCGAAAATGTCCTATTCGCACCGTTTCTCCCGTTTGTCCACCCGAATGGCTACAAAAAATTAAACGGACCACACTGGAATGATCCCCAACCTCCCTGGCATGCCCCAGTCAATTTGTGGCCCATAGTATGCCCAAACCCTGGGCCCACCATCATAACCGTTGGCTATAGCACATAGATTTGATCCGAAAATGCCCCGTTCGCTCCATTTCGCCAGTTTGTCCACCTAAATGGCAACAAAATATTAAACAGACTATACTGGGATGATCCCCAACGTCCCTGGAATGCCCCTATCAATTTTCAACCCGTAGAAAGCCCGGACCCCAAGCCCACCCCCAAACAGTGGGCTATAGCACACCAATTTGGCCCAAAAATGCCCTGTTTGCTCCGTTTTGCCCGTTTGTCCACCCAAATGGCCACGAAATATTAAACGGACCACATTGGGATGATCTTCAACCTCCCTTGCACGCCCCAGTTGATTTTCAGCCAACAGCACGCATGGACCCCGAGCCCACCCCCAAAACCGTAGGCTATAGCATATCGATTTGGCTCTAAAATGCCTCATTCACGCCATTTTGTCCATTTGTCCACCCAAATGGCCACAAAAAAATTAAATGGACCACACTGAGATAATCCCCAACCTCTCTGGACCCTGGGCCCACCCCTAAAACCATGATCTATAGCTCACCAATTTAGACCAAAAATGCCCCATACACGCCGTTTTGCTCGTTTGTCGACCCAAATGGAGATAACACATTAAACGCCGACATTGGGACTATTCCCAACCTCCATAGCACACCCCGATCAATTTTCAGCCCACAGCACGCCTGAACCCTGGTCCCACAGCACGCCCGAACAATTGGTTATAGCACACCGATTAGACCCAAAAATGTCCTGTGCACGCCGTTTTATCCCTTTGTCCAACTAAATGGCCATAAAATATTAACAAACCACACTGGGATATCTCCAACCGACCTAGCACACCCCGATCGATTTTCAGCCCATAGCACGCCTGGACCTCGGGCCTACCCCCGAAACCATGGGTTATAGCACACTAAACCATGGGCTATAGCACACTAATTTGGCCTGAAAATTCCCCGTTCATGCCATTGTACCCGTTTGTCCACCCAAATGGCTACAAAAAATTAAACGGACCACATTGGGATGATCTCCAACCTCCCTTACACGCCTCGGTCATTTTCAGCCAACAGCACGCCCGGACCCCGAGCCCACCACCAAAACCCTGGGCTATAGGACATCGATTTGTCTCGAAAATGTCCCATTCGTGTTGTTTCGCCTATTTGTCAACCCAAATATCCAGGAAAAATTAAAAGGACCAGACTGGGATGATACCCAACATCCTTGGCACATCCCGATCAATTTAAAGCCCATAGCACGCCCAAACCTCGGGCCCACCCCCAAAACTATGGGCTATAGCACACCGATTTGTCCCGAAAATGCTCCGTTCGCGCCATTTCGCCGGTTTGTCCACTATAATGGCGAAAAAAATTAAACGGACCACACTGGGATGATCCCCAACTTTCTTGGCATGCCCCGATGGATTTTTGGCCCACGGCACACTCGTACCCCTGTCTCACCCTTAAAACCGTGGGCTATAGCACAACGATTTGGCCTAAAAATGCCCCGTTCGTGCCGTTTTACCCATTTGTCCACAAGAATGGCCATAAAAAATTAAACGAACTACACTGGGATGGTCTCCAACCTCGCTGGCATGCCTCGGTAGATTTTTGGCCATCAGTACGCCCGGACCTTGAGCCCACCCCCAAAACCGTGAGCTATAAAAGACCGATATACCCTAAAAATGCCCCATTCGCATCATTTCGTCCATTTGTCCACCCAAATAGCCACAAAATATTACATGGACTATACAGGGATGATCGTCATTCTCCCTGGCATGCCCCGATCGATTTTCAGCCCACAGCACGCTCGGACCCCTGGCCCACCCCCAAAACTGTGGGCTATAGCACATAGATTTAGCCCAAAAATGTCCCGTTCGAGCCGTTTTGCCTATTTCTCCACCCAAGTGGCTAGGAAAAATTAAACGGACAATACTAGAATGATCCCCAACCTCCCTGGCATACCCCGGCCAAGTTTTGGCCCATAGCATGCTCGAACCTTGGGCCCACCCCCAAAAATGTGGGCTATAGCACACCGATTTATCTCGAAAATACCCCATTCGCACCGTTTCGCCTACTTGTCCACCCAAGTGGCTACAAAAAATTAAACGGACCACACTGGGAAGATCCCCAACCTCCCTGGCATACCTCGGTCGATTTTTGGCCCACAGTACGCTCAGACCTAGGCCCACCCCCAAAACTGTGGGCTATAACACACCAATTTGGCACGAAAAGACCCCGTTTGCATCGTTTTGCTCATTTATCCACCCAAAAGGCCACAAAAAATTAAACGGACCACACTGGGATGATACCCAACATACCTTGCATGACCCGGTTGATTTTTGGACAACAGCACGCTCAACCCCGAGCCCACCCATGAAACCGTGGACTATAACACTCTGATTAGGCTTAAAAATGCGTCGATCGCGCTGTTTTACTCGTTTGTCGACCCAAATGGCCACGAAAAATTAAACAGACCATACTTGGACGTTCCCCAATCTCCCTGTCATGGCCCGGTTGATTTTTGGCCAATAACACACCCGAACCTCAGTCCCACCCCTAAAACTGTGGGCTATAGCACACCGATTTGGCACAAAAATGCCCTGTTCGCGCCGTTTTGCCAGTTTGTCTACCCAAATGGCCACGAAATATTAATCGGACCACACTGGGATGATCCCTAACCTCCCCGGCATGCCCCGATTAATTTTAGCCCACAACATGCCTCGACCTCCGGCCTACCCCTAAAACCATGGGCTATAGCACACCGATTTGGCACAAAAATGCCACGTTCTCATTGTTTTGCATGCTTGTGTGCCCAAATGGCCACGAAAAAATTAACGAACAATAATGGGATGATCCCCAACCTCCCTGCCATACCCCGATTAATTTTTGGCCCACAGCACGCCCAAACCCCTGGCCCACCACCAAAAGTGTGGGCTATAGCACACTGATTTGGCCCCAAAATGCCCCATTTGCATCGTTTTGCCCGCTTGTCCACCGAAATGGCAACGAAAAATTAAACGGACCACACTGGGATGATCCCCAACCTTCTTGGCATGCCTCAGTCAATATTTATCCCACAGAACTCTCGGACCCCGGCCAACCACTGAAACGGTTGGCTATAGCACATCGATTTGGCCCGAAAATGCCCCATTCAAACCGTTTAACCCATTTGTCCACCCAAATAGCCACGAAAAATTAAATGGACCATACTGGGATGATCACTAAGCTCCCTTGCATGACCCAGTCGATTGTCGGCCATCAGCATGCTCGGACCTCGGGCCCACCCCTAAAACCGTGGGCTATAACGCATCGATTTGGATCTAAAATGCCTCGTTCACGCCGTTTCACCCGATTATCTACCCAAATGGTCACGAAAAATTAAACAGACCATACAGGATGATCCCCAACCTTCCTGGCATGCCCCGATCTATTTTCAATCCACAACATGCTCGGACCCCAGCCCACACCCAAAACCGTGGGATATAGCTCACCGATTTGGCTAGAAAATTCATAGTTTATGCCATGTCACCCTTTTTGTCCTCCCAAATTACACGACAAATTAAACAGACTATACTGACACGATCTCCAACCTCTCTAGCATGCCCCCATCGATTTTCAGCCCACTGCACGCTCGAACCCCGGCCCACCCCCAAAATCATGGGCTATATAGCACACCGATTTGGTCCAAAAATGCCCTATAAAAGTTGTTTCGCCCGTTTGTCCACCCAAATGGCCACAAAAAATTAAATAGACCACACTGGGACGCTCTCCAACCTATATGGCATGCCATGGTCGATTTTCGGCCTACAGCACACCCGAACACTGGGGCCACCCCTGTAACCGTGGGCTATAGCATACTAATTTGCCCCGAAAACTCCCCGTTCACGCCGTTTCACCTATTTGTCCACCCAAATATCCACAAAAAATAAAACGAACCACACTGGGATGATCCCCAACCTCCCTGGTACGTCTTGATCAATTTTTGGCCCACAACATGCCCGGACCTCGGGCCTACCCCCATAACCGTGGGTCATAGCACACCGATTTGGCTCGAAAATGCTTCATTCGCGCTGTTTCGCCTGGCTAACAACCCAAATATCCACAAAAAATTAAATAGACCATACTGGAATGAACCCCAATCTCCCTGGTATGCTTCGGTCGATTTTTAGGGGACAGCACGCCTGAACCTCAAACCCACCCCCAAACCCGTAGGCTATAGCACACCGATTTGGCCCAAAAATGCCCTATTCGCGCCGTTTTTCCCATTTGTCCACCCAAATGGCCATAAAAACTAAACAGACCACACTGGGATGATTCCCAACCTTCCTAGCTTGCCTCGGTCAATTTTTGGCCCACAGCATGCCCGAAACCTGGGCCGACCCCCAAAATCATGGGCTATAGCTCTCCGATTTAGCCTAAAAATGCCTCGATCGCACCGTTTCCCCCGTTTGTCTACCCAAATGGCCACAAAAAATTAAACGGACCACACTAGGATGATCTCTAACCTCCCTTGCATGCCCCAGTCAATTTTTGGGTCACAACACACTTGGACCCCGATCCCACCCCTGAAATCGTAGGCTATATAGCACACCGATGTGGATTGAAAATGCCTCATTCGCGCCGTTTTGCCCATTTGTCTACCCAAATGGCCACGAAAAATTAAACGGACGATTCCCAACCTCCCTGGCATGCCCTGGTCTATTTTTAGGGAACAGCATGACCGGACCTCTGGCCCACCCCCAAAACCGTGGGCTATAGCACACTAATTTGGCCCAAAAATGCCCAGTTAGCGCCATTTTGCCCGTTTGTCCACCCAAATGGCCACAAAAATTTAAACGGACCATATTAGGATGATCCCAAACATCCCTTGCATTCCCTGATCGATTTTCAGCCAACAGCATGCCCGTACCCCGAGCCCACCCCCGAAACCATTAGCTATAGCACATCGATTTGGCGTGAAACTGCCTCATTCGTGCCGTTTCACTGTTTAGTCCACCCTAATGGCCACGAAAATTTAAGCGGACCACACTAGGACGATCCCAACCTCCCTAGCATGTCCCGATTGATTTTAGGCCGATGGCACGCCCGAACCTCGGGCCCACACCCAAAACAGTGGGCTATAGCACACCGATTTATTTCAAAAATGCCCCGTTTGCACTGTCTCGCCCGTTTGTCAACCCAAATAGCCACAAAAAAATAAATAGACCATACTAGGATGATCCCCAACCTCCCTGGCATACCCCGGTCGATTTTTTGCCCAAAGAACGCTCGAACCTTGGGCCCACCCCTAAAACTGTGGGATATAGCACACCGATTCACCCCGAAAATTACCCGTTTGCGTAGTTACGCTTGTTTGTCCATCGAAATAGCCACAAAAAATTAAAGTGACTGTACTGGGATAATCCCCAATCTCTCTTGCCCACCTCGATTGATTTTTTGCCCACAGCACACTTGGATACCAATCCCACCTCTGAAATTGTGGGATATAGGACACCGATTTTGCCCAAAAATGCCTCGTTCTAGCCGTTTCGCCCATTTGTCCCCCCAAATGGCCAGAAAAATTAAACGGACCATATTAGGATGATACCGAACATCCCTTGCATGCCCTGATCGATTTTCAGCCAAAAGCATGCCCGTACCCCGATCCCACCCCCGAAACCACGAGCTGTAGCACATCGATTTGGCCTAAAACTACCTCATTTGCGCCGTTTCACCATTTAATCCACCCAAATGGCCACAAAAATTTAAACGGACCACACTGGGATGATCCCCAACCTCCCTAGCATGTCCCGATCGATTTTAGGCCAATGGCACGCCCGAACCTCAGGCCCACACTCAAAACCGTGGGCTATAGCACACCGATTTGTTCCAAAAATGCCTCGTTTGCACCATCTTGCCCGTTTGTCAACCCAAATGGCCACAAAAAATTAAATGGACCATATTGGGATGATCCCCAATCTCCCTGGCATACCCCGGTCGATTTTTGTTATAAAGAACGCTCGAACCCAGGGCCCATCCCCAAAACTGTGGGCTATAGCACACCGATTTAGCCCAAAAATGCCCCGTTTGCGCCGTTAAGCCCATTTGTCCATCTAAATAGCCACAAAAAATTAAATGGACTACACTGGGATGATCCCCAATCTATCTTGATCGCCTCAGTTGATTTTTGGCCCACAGCACGCTCAGATCCCGATCCCACCTCCAAAATTGTGGGATATAACACACCGATTTGGCCCAAAAATGCCCCGTTCTAGCCATTTCGCCCATTTTTCCACCCAAATATCCACGAAAAATTAAACGAACTAAACTGCGATGACCTCCAACCTCTCTGGTACGCTTCGGTCAATTTTTGGCACATAGCACGCCCATACCTCAGGCCCACCCCCAAAATCGTGGGTTATAACACACCGATTTGGCTCGAAAATTCCCCTTTCGTGCCGTTTCGCCCAATTGTCCACCCAAATAGCTACAAAATATTAAACAGACCATACTGGGACGATCCCCAACCTCCATAGCGCGCCCTGATCTATTTTTAGCCCACAGCACACCCGTACCCCGGGCCCACCCCCAAAACCGTGGGCTAAAGCACACCGATTTTGCCAAAAAATTCCAAATTGCTAGCATTTTGTCCGTTTATCCACCCAAATGGCCACAAAAAATTAAATGGAGCACACTGGGATGATCCCCAAACTCCCTCGCATGCCCCGATCAATTTTCGGCCGACATAAAGCCCGAACCCTAGGTCCACCCTCAAAATCATAGGCTGTAGCACACCAATTTGGCCCGAAAATGGCCCATTCATGCCGTTTTGCCCATTTGTCCACCCAAATGGACACGAAAAGTTAAACGGACCACACTGGGATGGTCCCTAACCTCTCTGGCATGCCTCGGTCAATTTTTAGCCCACAGCATACTCGAACCCCAGGCCCACCCCCATTTGTCCACTCAAATGGCAACAAAAATTTAAACGGACCACATAGAGCGATTCCCAACCTCCCTGGCATACCCCGATCAATTTTTAACCCACAGTACGCCCGAACCCCGGGCCCACCCACAAAACTGTGGGCTATAGCACATCAATATCGCCCGATAATGCCTCGTTCGTGATGTTTTGCCCGTTTGTCCACCCAAATAGCCATAAAAAATTAAAAGAATGGTCCCCAACCTCCCTGGCATGCCTCGGTCTATTTTCAGCCCACATCATGACCGTACCCCTGGCCCACCCCCGAAACCGTGGACTATAGCACACTAATTTGGCTCGAAAATGTGTAGTTAGTGTCGTTTTGCCCGTTTGTCCACCCAAATGGCCACAAAAAATTAAAGGAACCACATTGGGATGATCTCGAAGATCCTTTGCATGCCCCGGTTGATTTTTAGCCAACATCACGCCAAAACCCCAAGCCCACCCCCGAAACCATGGGTTATAGCACATCGATTTGGCCTGAAATGCCCTATTCACGCCGTTTCATCGTTTTCTGGGTTATAGCACACCGATTTGGCTCACAAATGCCCCATTCACGTCGTTTCCCTCATTTGTCCAGTTAAATGGCCACGAAAAATTAAACGGACCACATAGTGATGATCCCCAATCTCCCTGACACGTCCCGGTCGATTTTCAACCCACAATACGCCCGAACCCCAAGACCACCCCCAAATCGTGGGATATAGCACACCAATTTGGCCCACAAACTCCCGATTCACATAATTTTGCCCGTTTGTCAACCCAAATAGCCACGAAAAATTAAATGGACCATACTGGGATAATTTGCAACCTCTCTGGAATGCCCCGATCGATTTTCAGCCCACAGCACGCCTGGGCCCTCCCCCAAAACCGTGGGATAATGCACACTGATTTGGCCTAAAAATGTCTCGTTCGCGCTGTTTCACTCATTTGCCCACCCAAATGGCCATGAAAAATTAAACGGACCACACTGAGATGATCCCCAAACTCCCTGGTATGGCCTGGTCGATATTCGGCCCACAGCATGCCCGAACCCCTGGCCCACTCCTAAAACCATGGGTTATAGCACACCGATTTGGCCTGAAAATACACCGTTCGCGCTGTTATGCCCATTTGTCCACCCAAACGGCCACATAAAATTAAAAGGACCACACCGGGATGATCCACAACCTCCCTGGCACACCCCGATTAGGCTTTGGCCTACAGCATGCCCAGACACCAGGCCCACCCCCGAAACTGTGGGCTACACCACACTGATTTGGCCCAAAAAAGCACCGTTTGTGCCATTTTGCCAGTTTGTCCTCCAAAATGGCCACAAAAAAATAAATGGATCACACTGGGATGATCCCCAAACTCCCTGACACGCCCCGTCAATTTTTGGCCCACAGCACGCCTGAACCCACCCCCGAAACCTTGGGCTATAGCACACCGATTTGGCCTAAAAATGCCCCGTTCATGCCGTTTCGCCCGTTTGTCTACCCAAATGGCCATGAATAATTAAATGAACCACACTGGGATGATCCACAACCTCCCTGGCATGCCTCGGTTGATTTTTGGCTGAAAGAATGCCCGGACCCCGAGCCCACCCCTAATACAGTGGGCTATAGAACACCAATTTGGCCAAAAATGCCCTATTCCTGCCGTTTTGCATGTTTTTCCACCCAAATGGCCACAGAAAATCAAACAGACCATACTGGGATAATCTGCAACCTCCCTGGCATGCCCCGGTCGATTTTTGGCCCACAGCATGTTCGGACATCAGGCCCAGCCCCAAAACCTTGGGCTATAGCACACCTATTTTACTCGAACCTCCCTGGCACGCCCCAATCAATTTTCATCCCATAACATGCCTGGTCCTCATGCCCACACCCGAAACCACTGGCTATAGCACACCGATTTGGTCCAAAAATGCTCTGTTCGCATTGTTTCGCTAGTTTGTCCACCCAAATGGACACTAAAAATTAAACGGACCATACTAGGACAATCCCAACCTCGTTGGCATGCCTCGCTCAATTTTCGGCCCATAGAACGCCCAGATCCCAGGCCCACCCTGATAACGCTCAATCTACAGCTCTCGTAGGAGTGTAAAGCGGTCGTTAGCAAATATAAAACCCAACAGGGTTGGGTATCGATCCCACATGGAATAGCTTGGTCAACAAGTAGGCGACTATTACTAGACTTTTAGTGGAAGTCTCGTAAGTAGGGGGGATTGTAATGTGTAACCAAAGTATTAAAGTAAAAACTGAAAATAGCAATGTAAAACGAAAGAATGTTTAGTATGTTGTAAAACAATGAGAGTTGAAGCGTTGGGGGTATGTCCACCTTATGAGTTATACGTCTCTATTGGCTATGAGTTATGCGGAATTCAGACATGTATGTGCTTATAGAGAATTGTATTCGATGGTAAATCCAGGCATCTTTCGACCTATTCGAGGATTATTTCACTTTAACTCTTTCAAGCTTAAAGCGTATCTAACGGTACGAATTCTCCAAGAGGTTAATCCAGTTACGACACTAACTTTTTAATAGGGGATGGGACCGTACTACCTTGACATTATCTCTTTTCCAGACAAATAACCTTTCTTTCGAACAAGTTAAATGTTATACTGGCGTTATTCTATGCGTCTGCAGCCACAAGAATTTGCATTAAGATGAAGAGAATAATGATATAAGCAGCATACGTGTCACGAACTCACAAACTCACAGCAATAGATAGTATCTCATTCGGCTTCCATAACCCCAACAGAGAGGTTTAGTTACCCATGAGTGCGAAGGAAGTCACAATAAACATGATCATTGTACCCCAATAAAGATTTGCACGTTAGGTGTAAGGGTGAGGATGGCGTGAAGTCCTTTGCAAAGTAACGTCTCTCTTGTTGTGGAATTTAATAGAAGAATAGCAGAAGAATAAAAATAGAATTAATGGAAGAATTAGAATTGTTGGAATAGTAAGTGAATGAATAAAAATCTCTAGCAAAATAGGGTATTTATAATACCCATATCCTATTCCTACTAAGCTAATGAAATACTTAACCCAATTGTACTAGGTTAATGTATCATTATCCTAATCCTACTAAGCTAATGAAATACTTAACCCAATTGTACTAGGTTAATGTATCATTATCCTAATCCTACTAAGTTACTGCTAGTCCCCAAAGTGTTCAGAATTATTGTTTTTGCCCGGGACATATTTTTCATGCGTCACTTTTGGTCCTTAGGCGTCCAAGCTTCCTTTTCTCCTTTCGTGAAGCTTTCTTTGGCGTCAAGTAATCCATAAAATGCTGAATTCTGTATCATTTATACCTGAAACTTTGCTAATCATGTTCGTTAGCTCACTTACAGGAAAAAGGACTAAAAGTGCATGAAATATATAATTTGTTCTCAAAACTAGGCTAAAATATGGGTAAAATATAGCACTATAGGCGTGTAAATTCGCCTATCATCAACACCCCACACTTAAAGCTTTGTTCGTTCTCGAACAACATATTATGTCCGTCTAAACATCAACTTAGGGTTTCACAGTAACAACACAAAATATTCATCAAGACAAGCATAGCAATCATTAACAAAGAGTAGTTTTCTTCTCATTAGTAGAAACAATTCAACCTCCAACATAGACTCGTGATGATGGCTAATTCGTATTCAAAAGTTAAGGCACAGAGAATCATACACAACTACCCAAAACTCATCAACCATGTGTGTCTCACAATATATTACCCATAGTCACTCACAAGTATAGCATATTTTTCAAACATGGGTATCAAAATATCCTTGCTCTCGCTCTCACAAAGAATTCGTATGCAGCAACTGATGACCATAGGCTTGCCCTTAGTGTAATACTCCACTAAATGTCAGAATGCTAAGATTAAGATCAAATAGGTCTTTTGATGGTTGTAATGTAGGCTAAGGGAAGGGTAGGACTATTTTGGCCAGAAATAGTGGCTAAGTTCCTAAGCACTTTAATACATCACATTGTATCATTGACATTTTTTTCTTTCAACCTTTCTTCTTTCTTTTATTCTACCACCCTTGTTCTCCTCTTTTGTTTTTCAATTTTAAGCATAACTCACTTTTCAGCTTTCTTTTTCCTTTTTCTTTTCATAACATACCTCTTATGATAGCACCTTCTTTTTCATAACTCATTCAAGCACCACTACAATTTAGAGCATCATACTCACCCAATTTCCTCTTATTTCATCACATGACTTTTTCACTTTAAAGCACTTAGGATTTTGGATCAAATTACGGTCTTGAAAAAAATGGATTAGGCTTACATATGAGGTTGTCAAAGAAATAGGCTAAAGGCTCAAAAGGGTTTAACTAGGATGATGTCCATGGGTAGGTAAAACGAAGGTAAACATGTATAGGTTGCCAAAGAAATGCCTAAATCATCTCCTAAACTTACACTCCTTATTTTTGCTTTGCATACATACCAGGCAAGTTCTAGCATCAGCCACAAACATAGAATATACTATTATCTCACACACACAAGGCACATTGTCGACTTTATTGGAAGTAGTATAGACTCTCGACGCAACAAGTGAAGGAATTGAACCACACAATATCACATAATGAGTCACAATTAGAGCCTAAACGTCTCAATAGTCATGATTTTAGCACATAATCTCATGCTGCCTATTAGAATAATTTCATGCGAAGCTACGTTAAAAAATTTACTACTAAAAAAAACAAAACGAGAAAACTAAGCAAACAAACATGAATAAATACAAATGCGGATAGAGAAGTATAGCATGCAAATACCATCACCCCACACTTAGACGGGACACACTATCCTCATTGGAAAATAAATAAGAAGAACCTGGTTAGTCGGACTCATTCTCTATGTCTGGGGTCATACCCCTTTGCATCGGAATCATCATCAGAGTCGTCATCCTTAGAAGTTCCTCATAAGTATCCCACTTAATTCCAAGAGTGAGTCGAGGTGTTTGCAGCGAGGAGGGTTCTCCTTGCTCTTTTTGGCCTCTTTTCTTGCCTTTTTGTGACGTGGTAGCCTTATCTTTGCCTTGTCTTTTGGTGCCATTGTACCTGAGATCTCAATAGAGTCATGTTAGCATCATCTCAATGGATACAATCTATGAACAAGCAGTAAGGGTACCACCCCACACTTAAGTTGTTGGCACAAACTAGTGAAGTGAAAGTGGTCGATTACTTAGACTTCATCGACATACGTTTTAGGGGCTAAATTCCGACAAGAAAATCAGAGATGTATCACTTCTTGGAACCTTTGCAATACTTTCATGTTTGGTGTAACAAGACTACTACATAGGGATTACATCATGGTATAGTTTCTATCAATAATCTCAACCTCCTATGTCGGTAGGCACTTATAAGTCTTATTCCGATGAACGGGATCTTCTAACATGCAAGTATTCAAGTGACAAGATTATGAAATGTTCATGACTATAGCAATTTCAAAAGTAGTATAACAATGCATTAAAATCAGATTCAAGTCGGAAGTAAGTGAGATCATCCTTATGTATTCATTCACTCACTTAGTTGTATCACATTAATTCAAGCACATTCACATCACCAATACTTTTTCAAGATTTAGCAATTCATAATAGGTGTAGTAACGTAGTACTTACAAAATATAAATGAAGAACAAAGTAGTACTTACTTGGTTGAAGCCTTTGGATGATGTTCTTGTGATGAAAAAGAGCAAAAGGAAACTTTTTGATAGGTTTTGGAGACTATAGGTGGTGCATAAGCTAGGTTTCCAATGTGTTTTTGGTTCAAGACTAAGTCTCATATTTATAATAAAAGGTTGGGTCGAGTTTTGACTCATTAAAATCGGATTTGGAGACCAAAAGTGACCATAGGCGGTGCCTAATGCTTTGCCTAGTTGAGCAGAATGCCATAGCATATGCCATGCATTTTGAAAAGCATTTAGTGACCATAGGCGGCGCCTTTAGCTTAGCATTTGGTGACCATATGCGGCGCATTTCACTTTGCATATGTGATTCAGAGACCAAATGCTTTAGCATAGGCGGCGCCTATGCTATAGCATACTTGAGCATGGGCGGCGCCTATGCCTTTGCACACTAGATTCCGAGACCTTAGGCTATAGTGTAGGCTTTGCCTTGTTCGTGGCCTAGTTTTACCTAGGCCTAACCTTGCTCGATGCCTATTTTTTCACGAGCAATGCTCAATCCATAGCCTTATGCATCTTTATTCCTAACTTACCACCTTTACCATGCAATACGTCCAAATCGTTATTTGAAACCAATCTTCTCGTTTTACACCTCTTTGCACCTAAATTTACTCAAAAACAATAAAGACGATTAGAACGATGGGTTGCCTCCCATCAAGCGCCTTAGTTTTGGTCGTGGCTCGACAAAATCCTAGAAAAACAAAAACAATTAAAAACGATGGGTTGCCTCCCACCAAGCGCTTGATTTATTGTCGCGGCACGACATAGCTATCTCGATTACTTAGAATTCATCGAGATAGATGGGGCATCGTTTTCTAAATGGATTCAGACGACGCTGATACTTACTTGAAGGCATGCAATCTTCTTCGAGATGACTCTTGTGCATACATATCCCAAGAGGGATACCAATTATATCATCAATCTTTCTACCCACAGCTATCTTGTACCTCATCAGAGCAGAGATCAGAGCCTCCACGTGCTGTTCACTTAAATCATCCGCCACACTTACCGGAAGTATACTTCCACTTTCCAAGAACACATACCTTAGATAATCGGGGAGCTCTTTCGATTCTAGCATTGGTGGCTCTTCGATGGAAGTCTTTGCTGTTGGTGACGGTTGATTCATAAGATCAAGGTTCGGCTGTTTAGGAGTATGAGAATAGGACCCTATTCCTGTTAGAGCACACATAGTTTCTTCATGATCTTCATCATCCTCATGTTCAACATTCAGCAGTGCAGCAGACAATGGCTCAACAGTAAGCTGTTTTGCTACAGATAATGTTTTCTTATCCACATAATGAACATCAGCTACAGAGAACACATTCATATCGCTGGGCTGCTTCATTGCTTTGCATATATCAAAATGGACCACTTCGTCATTCAACCGAAATAAAAGCTCATTAGCTCTCATGTCAATAAGCACACTTCCAGTTGCGAGGAAAGGACGTCCCAAGATTATGGGGACTTCAGAATCCGCCTCACAATCCAGAATGACAAAGTCTGCAGGAAAGATGAATGAAGAAACCTTCACCAACACATCATTCAAGATACTTACAGGTCGTTTTACCGACCTATCAGCCATCACGAGCCTCATATTGGTTGGTGTCGGATCGCCTAACCCCAACTTCCTGTAGACGGAGAGTGGCATCAAATTGATGCTAGCACCCAGATCGCACAATGCCTTGGCAAAGTTCAAAGATCCAACAGTGCAAGGAATAGTGAAAGCACCAGGGTCGGCCTTTTTCTGAACTAGTGATCGGGTAGCAATAGTGCTGCAATGATGAACAGTATCTTTCAACTCATAGCTTGCTGCCTGCTTCTTTGTCAAAAGGTCTTTCATAAATTTTGCATACCCAGGCATTTGTTCAAGTGCCTCCACCAACGGAACATTAATGGTCAGCTGCTTTAACATCGTCATGAATTTGCTGAACTTTGTATCATCCGCAATCTTCTTTAATCTTTGAGAAAAAGGTGGTGGTGGATATGGAATTATTTTCTCCACGGCTTTCTTCTCCTCTTGCTTTCGAATTTCGGTCTTTTCAGGCTACAAACCACTAGGGGTGACATCATGGACGTCTTGGTCATTATCTATGGCGTCCTCATCTTCTTTATTTTTGGCCACTTGCTTGCTTTGGGATGAATTTTCCAGCACCTTACCACTCTTGGTAGTAATAGCCATGCATGATCCATCGTTCCTTGGATTTTGCACAGTGTTGCTAGGTAAAGTGTCATCCTTTCTTTGATTGAATGCCGCAGATAATTGACTCAATTGTTGCTCCAGCTATTTTATTGAAGTGGAATGTGAGTCAACCAATTGCTTCATTGAGGACAAGTCGTTCTTCACCTCATTCACTCCCGTATTAGTTGCCTCTACTCCTTTCAATAGTTTAGACATCATATCTTCCATTGACATATTTCCAGAACCAGATGCAGCGGCGTCACGTCTTCCAGTAGGAACATACAAACCACTCCTGTCAGTCTTATCCTTCCAACTACCTTGATCACGGTCCTTATATCCTGAATTATCATAATAGTTCTGACCTTGGTTTCCTTGGGTATTGCCTCAAAAAACCCCCTGATTATTCAAGTAGTTGGTCTCTTCTTCCGAATCAGATTCATCTCTTCCTTTTAACGCAACAGCTTTGACTTTTTCGGTCTTCCCTGATAGTAGATGCTTTGTAAGAAGATCCACTTGTGTTTTCATGTGCGCCATATCTTGATCACGTTCTTCTTCTCTTCGCCTTTGTTCTGCTGTCATGTCAATAGATACAGTAGAGCTTGCTACCTCAGAATCCCAGGTATACCAAGCTCTACTTTGCTTTGTCATCCGATCTAGCATATTGCTTGCCTGCACAAAGGTGAGGTCCATAAATGATCCACCTGCTGCATTATGTACCACTGGCTTAGTCACCGAATTCAAAGATCTGTATAATATCTCCATCAAGTGGACATTGGTCATATGGTGATTTGGGCACCGCATAAGTTTCGTCTTGAACCTCTCCCATGTTTCGTGGAGGGCTTCAGTTGGAAGCTGCCGAAAATTTGTGATCTCATCTCTCAACTGTGCTCTTTTGGATGGCGGAAAGAATCTTTTTAGGAAAGCGTCTTTCAATTGCCTCCAATTAGTAATAGAATCAGGAGTCAGCCCATTCAACCATAGAGTTGCCTCCCCAGACAGAGACAATGGAAATAAGCGCAGTCGAATTGCATTCTGTCCAACGCCAGGATTGTCGAACGACTTGCATGTAGAAATAAAGTTGACTAGATGCATATTCGGATCATCACCACAAGTCCACCGAATAATCCCTTAAGCTGCAATAGTTGAATCATTGTGCTAGTGATATTGAACTTTGCTCCAGGTGCCAAGGGTGGCAGAATAATCGCTCCTGTGGCACCAGCTTCATCCAAATCGTCCTCATCGTCATCAAAAGGATTCTGCACAACTCGGCGATCAGGCCTCAATTGCGCTTGACGATCTCTCCTCTGCATGGGTGCCGCCATCTGAGCAGTATGCCGTGGATTTAGTAGCTCCTCATCGCCCAGGTCCTCCTTATCAGGATTTGTTGCACGCCCTGGGTTATCAATATTTTGTTGCTGCACTTAAACAGCCATCCTTCCAATTTCACGTTGTGCATCCATTGATGCACTGAACAAACCTGAATAAAACAAAAACAACAACTAAAAGTAAAAGTACGAGAATCTTTGACCAAAGGGTCTAGTAATTATCACAAACTCAATTGACACTCGTATTCCCTGGAAACGGTGCCAATTTTTGATAACGCTCAATCTACAGCTCTCGTAGGAGTGTAAAGCGGTCGTTAGCAAATATATAACCCAACAGGGTTGGGTATCGATCCTACAGGGAATAGCTTGGTCAACAAGTAGGCGACTATTACTAGACTTTTAGTGCAAGTCTCGTAAGTAGGGGGGATTGTAATGTGTAACCAAAGTATTAAAGTAAAAACTGAAAATAGCAACGTAAAAAGAAAGAATATTTAGTATGTTGTAAAACAATGAGAGTTGAAGCGTTGGGGGTATGTCTAACTTATGAGTTATACGTCTCTATTGGCTATGAGTTATGCGGAATTCAGACATGTATGTGCTTATAGAGAATTGTATTCGATGGTAAATCCAGGCGTCTTTCGACCTATTCGAGGATTATTTCACTTTAACTCTTTCGAGCTTAAAGCGTATCTAACGGTACGAATTCTCCAAGAGGTTAATCCAGTTATGGCACTAACTTTTTAATAGGGGATGGGACCCTACTACCTTGACATTATCTCTTTTCCAGACAGATAACCTTTCTTTCGAACAAGTTAAATGTTATACTGGCGTTATTCTATGCGTCTGCAGCCACAAGAATTTGCATTAAGATGAAGAGAATAATGATATAAGCAGCATACGTGTCACGAACTCACAAACTCACAGCAATAGATAGTATCTCATTCGGCTTCCATAACCCCAACAGAGAGGTTTAGTTACCCATGAGTGCGAAGGAAGTCACAATAAACATGATCATTGTACCCCAATAAAGATTTACACGTTAGGTGTAAGGGTGAGGATGGCGTGAAGTCCTTTGCAAAGTAACGTCTCTCTTGTTGTGGAATTTAATAGAAGAATAGCAGAAGAATAAAAATAGAATTAATGGAAGAATTAGAATTGTTGGGATAGTAAGTGAATGAATAAAAATCTCTAGCAAAATAGGGTATTTATAATACCCATATCCTATTCCTACTAAGCTAATGAAATACTTAACCCAATTGTACTAGGTTAATGTATCATTATCCTAATCCTACTAAGCTAATGAAATACTTAACCCAATTGTACTAGGTTAATGTATCATTATCCTAATCCTACTAAGTTACTGCTAGTCCCCAAAGTGTTCAGAATTATTGTTTTTGCCCGGGACATATTTTCCATGCGTCACATTTGGTCCTTAGGCGTCCAAGCTTCCTTTTTTCCTTTCGTGAAGCTTTCTTTGGCGTCAAGTAATCCATAAAATGCTGAATTCTGTATCATTTATACCTGAAACTTTGCTAATCATGTTCGTTAGCTCACTTACAGGAAAAAGGACTAAAAGTGCATGAAATATATAATTTGTTCTCAAAACTAGGCTAAAATATGGGTAAAATATAGCACTATAGGCGTGTAAATTCGCCTATCATCACACCCCCAAAAACGTGGGCTATAGCTGACCGATTTAGCCCGAAAATGCTTTGTTCGTGCCGTTTTGCCCGTTTGTCCATACAAATGGCAACGAAAAATTAAATGGACCATACTGGGATGATCCCCAACCTCTCTGGCATGCCCCAATCGATTTTTTGCCCACAATACGCCCGGATCCTGGGCCTACCCCCGGAACCATGGGCTATAGTATATCTATTTGGGCTGAAAATAGCCCGTTAACATCGTTTAACATATTTTTCAACCCAAATAGCCACGAAAAATTAAATGGACCATACTGGGATGGTCCCCAATCTCCCTGGCATGCCCCAGTTGATTTTGGGCTGACAACACGCCCGAATCCTGAGCCCACCCCCAAAACCGTGGGCCATAGCACACCGATTTGGCCTAAAAATTCTCCATCAGCACTGTTTCGCTCGTTTGTCCACTCAAATAGGCACAAAAAATTAAACAAACCACACTGGGACGATCCCTAACCTCCCCGGCATACCTCGGTCTATTTTCAACCCGCAGCATACCCGATCCCTGGGCCCACCCCTGAAACCGTGGGCTATAAAACACCGATTTGGCCTAAAAATGCCTTGTTTGCATCGTTTGGCCCATTTGTCCATCCAATGGCCACGAAAAATTAAACGGACCATACTGGGATGATTTCTAACCTCCCTAGAATGCCCCAATTGATTTTTAGCCCACAGTACGCCTAGACCCCGGGCCCACCCATAAAACCGTGGGCTATAGCACACTGATATGGCCCAAAAATACCCCGTTCGCACCGATTTGCACGTTTGTCCACCCAAATGGCCACGAAAAATGAAATGGACCACACTGAGATGATCCCCAACCTCCCTAGCATGCCCTGGTTGATTTTCGGCCCATATAATGCCCGAGCCTCGGGCCCACCCCCAAATACATAGGCTATAGCACACTGATTTAGCCTAAAAATCCCAATTCGCACCATTTTGCCTCTCTGTCCACCCAAATGGCCACGAAAAATTAATCAGACCACACTAGGATGATCCACAACCTCCCTGGCATGCTCCGATTGATTTTCGGCCCACAGCACACCCGGACCCCGTGCCCACCCCTAAAACGTGGGCTATAGCACACTGATTTAGTTCAAAAATGCCCCATTCACGCCGTTTTGCCCGTTTGTCCATCCAAATAGCCATGAAAAATTATACGGACCACACTGGGATGATCCCAACTTTTCTAGTACGGATCGGTCGATTTTCTGCCAACAACAAGTCTGGACCCTGGGCTTATCCCCAAAACTGTAGGTTATAGCACACTGATTTAGCTCGAAAATGCCCCGTTCGCGCTATTTCACCCGTTTGTCCACCCAAATGGGCACGAAAAATTAAATAGACAATACTGGGATGATCCCCTACCTCCTTGGCACGCCCTGATTAATTTTTGGCCCATAGCACGCCCGAACCCCGGGCCTAGCCCTGGAATCCTGGGCTATAGCACAACGATTTGGGCCAAAAATACCCAATTCGCACCATTTCGCTCGTTTTTCCACGCTAATGGCCAAGAAAAATTAAACGGACCACACTGGGATAATCTCCAACCTCCCTGGCACGCCACAATCTATTTTTGACCCACAGCACGCCCGGGCCCTGGGCTCACCCCCAAAACCATGGGCTATAGCATACCAATTTAGCTCAAAAATGCCTTATTTGCGTCGTTTTGCCCATTTGTCCACCCAAATAGCCACGAAAAATTAAATGGACTACACTGGGATGATCCCTAACCTCCCTGGCACACCCCGGTCCATTTTCAACCCACAGCACACTCGGACCCTGGGCCACCCACAAAACTGTGGGTTATAGCACATCGATATGGCTTGAAAATGCCCCATTCGTGCCGTTTTACCCGTTTGTCCACCTAAATGGCCACGAAAAATTAAACGGACCACATCGGGATGATCCCCAACCTCTCCAGCATGCCTCGGTTGATTTTTGGCCCACATAATACCCGAGCCTCGGGCCCACCCTAAGGTATGGACGGGTGCGTTCTAAGGTATGAAGTGAGAGAGAAGGGATGTCATAATTAGGGTTTTGAATAAAATGACCTTTTGATTTTTCTTTTTTTTTCATTTTCATATTGAATAACAATGAGAGGTGTTAAGATTTTTATCATCCTGGCATCGAGCTATTTTTCCGTAGGACCTCCCCTACAGTATCGTCACTGCATTAGAGTTTAACCACCAAGTTCGGGATGGATTGGTGTAGTTCCTCTACGCCTAGGACACCAGAATCTTGAACCATGAACGAAGAAAGGCATGAGAGAAAAGCATATTGGCTAGTGATTGTGAGGCCCCGATTCTTGACTGGAGGGGACACCAAAGGCCTCTGCCCTTCCATACCTTGGATAGATAGAAAAGAGGGTCAGAGCTTTTGGTTTTTTCATGTTGTCAAAGATTTGAACAAAGAAAATAGATGGCGAGTGCCTGATTGAATTGATCAGGTCATATAGGAACAAGGTTCAAGTCTACCGGTCTATTAGGATGCCTTAGTTGCATGCATCACTGCACTTCCACTTGACACCTATCGTAATGATAAATGGCTCATCTCGCCGTGACATTCTCTTAAATTCTCAAAAAAACTTATGTCGTTCCATCCCCGCAGGGGCAGAGAACCTGTCGCCTGGTGATAACGCTCAATCTACAGCTCTCGTAGGAGTGTAAAACGGTCGTTAGCAAATATAGAACCCAACCTGGGTTGGGTGTCGATCCCACAGGGAATAGCTTGGCCAACAAGTAAGCAAGGATTACTAGACTTTTAGTGCAAGTCTCGTAAAAAGGGGGGATTGTAATGTGTAACCAAAATATTAAAGTAAAAACTGAAAATAGCAAAGTAAAAAGAAAGAATATTTCGTAGGTTGTGAATCAATGAGAATTGAGGAGTTGGGGTTATGTCCACCTTCTAAGTTATACGTCTCTATTGGCTATGAGTGTGTTGAATCCAGACATGCATGTGCTTATAGAGAATTGTATTCGATGGTAAATCCAGGCGTCTTTTGACCTATTCGAGGATTATTTCACTTTAACTCTTTCGAGCTTAAAGCGTGTCTAACGGTACGAATTCTCCAAGAGGTTAATCCAGTTACGGCGCTAACTTTTTAATAGGGGATGGGACCCTACTACCTTGACATTATCTCTTTTCCAGACATATAACTTTTCTTTCGAACAAGTTAAATGTTATACTGGCGTTATTCTATGCGCTGCAGCCCACAAGAATTTGTATTAAGATAAAGAGAATAATGATATAAGCAGCATACGTGTCACGAACTCACAAACTCACAGCAATAGATAGTATCTCATTCGGCTTCCATAACCCTAACAGAGAGGTTTAGTTACCCATGAGTGCGAAGGAAGTCATAATAAACATGATCATTGTACCCCAATAAAGATTTGCACGTTAGGTGTAAGGGTGAGGATGGCATGAAGTCCTTTGCAAAGTAACGTATCTCTTGTTGTGGAATTTAATAGAAGAATAGAAGAAAAATAGAATTAATGGAAGAATTAGAATTGTTGGAATAGTAAGTGAATGAATCTCTCCACTAAGGGAGGAATGCCTCCAAATCTCTAGCAATCGAGGGTATTTATAATACCCATATCCTATTCCTACTAAGCTAATGAAATACTTAACCAAATCCTACTAAACTAATGAAATACTTAACCCAATTGTACTAGGTTAATGTAACATTATCCAAATCCAAATAAACTAATGAAATACTTAACCCAATTGTACTAGGTTAATGTATTATTATCCTAATCCAAATAATTTACTGCAAGTCCCCAAAGTCTTCAGAAATGCTGTTTTATCCCGGGACAGAAAACTAGGCACAAAAATAACTAGAAAACTAGGCACAAATGTCGGCCAAAACAACAAGAAGACAAAATTTCGGCCAAGACAACAAGAATGGACAGATTTGCTTCTTTTTGGAATATTCAGCTTTTCAACACCTCTTTTTTTTCGACTTAGAGAGCCCAAGATTGGTAGTGTAGGAACACAACCAGCCTTATATTTGATACCAAATGATAATGAAATCAACCCACAACACGGAAACAAGACACAAAACACAAGACAAACCGAGGACCAAATGGGGAACGAGTCTCGGCCAACAATAATACCACAAGAACGAGATGATACAAAGTGTATTTTACACCAAAAACATCCAAAATCAAGATGAACATGAGATGATAAGACAACAACAACAAGATAACAACAATACAAGGATTTACTAGAACAAGAACACAAACACAATTATAAGAAGTGTAAGGATAGGAAATGAGACATCAACTCTAACAAGAACTAAGAACCTAAGTGTATGTCACACACTAAGACCCTTAATACTTGTAATAAGCAACACCAACACTCTTACAATGACACAAGAGGGCGTGAACCACTCAAGCACCAAGGTTTCTAATAATATTTGCAATACTAGTGATTCCACAGTAGCATCACCCTCATTTCAGTTTTAATGGCTTTTCCAAGCCCTACAACTAAGTTGATACACTCTCCATGAGAGAAGAATGATGTTACAAGTTATGTCTTAAAATCTCATTTAACAACTAAAGAAATAAAGACCTAATACTAGCCTATTTATAGACTTATTACAACATAAGTGAAATGTCCAAAAAGCCCTTAATGAAGGGAAGACAAAAGGCTCATATGGATTGTAGTCCAAGTGTAGTGTATGGATGGTTTTTGGTGCGTAATTAGGTCCTCTTTGTCTCTTCAATTGCACACACCAAGTCTCGGGTCCAACGTGCACTCTTATAAGCCCATATCCGTGATTATTCTTGTATCACTTGCTGGTTTTTCCATCATCCAATCCACAACAAATCAAATGAAACCTGGCAAAAAAAAAGTAAACACTTTGCTGAGAAATGAAGTAGCTCACCTAAAAAGAGAGGAACAAAGCTTCGTGCTTGTTTTCCTTCAAACCCTCAATCCTATCTCGCTCGCCGCTACTAACGGGGTCTCAGTTGATTTCCCTACCTTTAGCTACTAAGATGTTTCAGTTTGCTAAGATTGAAAAGTCCAAAGAGCGCAGACTAGCCACGGAGCTTGGATATGGTTTACCGATCGGACATCCATGGATCATAGACGGTATCTCCCCATGGCCTTTCGCCTTTGAAAGCGTCTTTTCTTCTCAATGCCCGAGTGCAAGCCCATAATAGACGACTATGGGCAGTTCAGGTACTTTTAAAGTCAACGATAACTAAAAGGTATACCGATCTTGCCACCCCTTTGACTGTGAAAAACTTCAAATAGGCACACAGTAGTTTAGAGTAGAAGGAACGTAAAGCCACTTGACTGGTTGGAAAGGAGCTCTGACATTGGAATTTAATAGTGACAGAAATGGTCATCTATGCTCCACAGCTGCAAAGTGGTGGAACCAACCAAGACTGAACACTAGCCCTATTGTGTAGATGGGTTGGGACAGGTTTTCTATCTCGGTGAACAATGTTCCACTGATTAGGCGGGGATAGGATTCGAACCTGCAATCTTCAGGTCATGAGCCTGATGAGTTGACAAATTCCTCTACCCCGCTTCTTCCCCTTCACTTTAGAACTCCGGAAACCAAGGTTCGACTTGCATGTGTTAAGCATATAGTCTGAGTAGCATGATGTTCACTCCTTAGCGCTTAGGCCACTACTAAAAAGTAAGTTTTTCACTCTTTTCCTCTTACATAACAACGATGGAGGAGATAGTAAGCATGACTTTCTACGCAACGATTTCTTCTTCTCTTATAATTTATCAAGTTACAGGGGGGAGACCAAGAGAGTAGATTGGCTGGTTTTTCCAGTCAAGTATAGTTGATAATCCCATTTTCAAATATGAATTTGAATAGATTCTCTTTATTATTATAAATATATCTTTTTATCTTCCACCTTATCTCCATAGCTTTGGGCGACCCCTTCCTCTTTTTTTTTTGTTTCAAGCATGGACTTTAACTTACCGAACTGGCTTAGTAAAGTCAAAATCATTAGCTGACAACTAGTCATAGTCAGCAATGGAAAAGGGCGTAGCTTTGATTGCTCAAGTTGCCCTCTTATGGTTGAATGTGAAAAAAGAATTTCTTTTGTTTAGAAACAGTCTTATAAGGATGATGCTTCCCCTGTGCCTGATCAATAATTAATAAGGAAGGCCGGGCTAAATGTAACTACTTTTTGCTTACCCGGTGAAAGGCATAGTAGGTAAAAAGGCTATTAGTTGCTTCACTTCCTTACCTTGGGTAGGTTGAAAGAGCTGCTGACGAATAATATTTTTCTTTTCTCTTGCGACCTTCCACGCCAAGGAGGGTTGAAGGAATCGATCCCAATAGCCTTTCACGAGGTACGTAGCATTCTTTATAGCCATTACAAAAGCTCCCGAAGAGAAAGAAGTCTTTGCTGCCTGACTGTGTGAACCAGGTCCAGGACTTGCTTTTGGCATTCCCGCTGTTGACGTCCCATAGAGTTATAGCACACCGATTTGGCCCAAAAATACCCCATTCGAGCCGTTTCGCCTATTTGTCCATCCAAATGGCCATGAAAAATTAAACAAACCACACTGGGTCTATTTTCAACCCACAACACGACCGGACCCCAAGCCAACCCCAAAACCATGGGCTATAGCACACCAATTTGGTCTGAAAACTCCCTGTTCATGCTGTTTCGCCCGATTGTCCACCCAAATGGCCACAAAAAAATAAATAGACCACACTAGGACGATCCCCAACCTCCCTCGCATGCCCCGGATATTTTCAACTCATAGCACGCCTGGACCCTGGGCCCACCCCATAAATCGTGGTCTATAGCACACCGATTTGGCCCAAAAATGCCCCGTTCGTGCCGTTTTGACATTTTGTCCACCCAAATGGCCACGAAAAATTAAACGGACCACACTAGGACGATCCTCAACCCTCTTGGAATAACCCAATCGATTTTTGGCCTACATCACGCCCGGACCTTGGGTCTACCCCTGAAACCGTTACTATAGCACACTGATTTTGCCTAAAAATACCCCGTTCGCGTCGTTTCACCTGTTTGTCAACCCAAATGGCCACGAAAAACTAAACGGACCATACTAGGACAATACCCAACCTCCCTGGCATGCCTCGATCGATTTTCAACCTACATCATACCCGGACCCCGGGCCCACCCCTAAAATTGTGGCCTATAGCACACCGATTTTGCTCGAAAATACCCCGTTCGCGTCGTTTCGCCTGTTTGTCCACTCAAATGGCCACGAAAAATTAAACACTAGGATGATCCCTAAACTTCCTGCCACGCCTTGGTTGATTTTTGGCCCACAGCACACTCGGACCCCGGGCCCACCCCTAAAATCGTGGGCTATAGCATACCAATTTGGCATAAAAATTCCCCGTTCTTGCTGTTTCGCTCGTTTGTCTGCCCAAATGGCCAAGAAAAATTAAACAGACCAAAATGGGATGATCGCCAACCTCCCTGGCACGCTCCGATTGATTTTCAACCCACAGCACGCCCGGACCCCAAGCCCACCCCCAAAACCGTGGTGTATACCACACCAATTTGGCCCAAAAACACCATATTCGAGCTATTTTGCCCGTTTGTCCACCCAAATGGCCACGAAAATTTAAATGAACCACACTGTGATGATCCTCGACCTCCCTAGCATTCCGCGATCACTTTTTGGCTGATAGCAGTCCTGGACCCCGAGGCCACCCTTGTAATTATGGGTTATAGCACACTGATTTTGCCCAAAAATACCTCGTTCACGCCGTTTCGCCCATTTGTCCAACAAAATGGCCAAGAAAACAATAAACGGACCACACTGGAATGATCCTCAACCTCCCTGGCATGCCTCAATCGATTTTCAGCGCACAGCATGCCCGTACCCCGTGCCCACCCCCGAAACTGTGGGCTATAAAACACCGATTTGGCCCGAAAATACCCCATTCATGCCGTTTTTCCCATTGTCCACCCAAATGGCCACGAAAAATTAAATAGACTACACTGGGATGAATCCCAACCTCGCTGGTACACCTAGGTCAATTTTTTGCCTATTTCACGCCCGGATCCAGGGTCCACCCCCGAAATCGTGGGCTATAGCACATCGATTTGGCCCAAAAATGCCCCATTCGCGCTGTTTCGCTTGTTTGTCCACCCAAATGGCCACAAAAATTAAAAGGACCACTCTGGGAAGATCCCCAACCACCTTGGCATGCCCCGGTAGATTTTCGGCACACATCACGCCCGTACCCCGAGCCCACCCCAGAGCCGTGGGCTATAGCACACAGATTCTTCACGCTGTTTCGCCCGTTTGTCCACCCAAATGGCAACGAAAAATTAAACTGACCACATTGGGACCATCCCCAACCACCCTGGCATGCCCCGGTTGATTTTTGACCCACAGAATGCCTGAACCTCGATCCCACTACCAAAAATTGGGGGCTATTGCACACCAATTTGGCCTAAAAATACACCATTCGCACCGTTTTGCCCGTTTGTCAATCCAAATAGCCATAAAAAATTAAACGAACCATATTGGGATGATCCCGAACCTCCCTGGCACGCCCCAATTGATTTTTAGACAACATAACGCCCAGGCCCAGTCCCACCCCCAAAAACATGGGCTATAGCACATATATTTGGGCAGGAAACACCCCATTCGCGCCGTTTTGCCCATTTGTCCAGTTAAATAGAAACAAAAAATTAAACGGACCACACTGGGATGATCCCCAACCTCCCTGGCAAGCCCCGGCTAATTTTCGACACACAACAAGCCTGAACCCCAAGACCACCCCCAAAATCGTGGGCTATAGCACACTGATTTAGCCCACAAACTCCCTATTCGTGTTGTTTTGCCCGTTTGTCCACCCAAATGGCCACTAAAAATTAAATGGACCATATAGAGATAATCCCCAACCTCCCTGGAATGCCCCGGTCAATTTTTAGCCCACAGCACGCCCGAGCCTACCCCCGAGAACGGGGGCTATTGCACCCCGATTTGGCCCATAAATGCCCCGTTCGCTCCGTTTCACTCGTTTGCCCGCCCAAATGGCAACGAAAAATTAAAAGAAACATACTGGGATGAACCCCAACTTCCCTGGCATGCCCCAGTCGATTTGGCCTGAAAATGCCCCGTTCGTGCTGTTTTGTCCTTTTGTGCACCCAAATGGTCACGTAAAATTAAACGAACCACACTGGGATGATCTGCAACATCTCTGGCATGCCATGATTGATTTTTGACCCATAGCACTCTCGGACACTGGGCCCAACCCCAAAACCGTAGGCTATAGCACACCTATTTTTCCCGAAAATGCCTTGTTCACGTCGTTTTGCCTGTTTATCCCCTAAATGGCCATGAAAAATTAAACGGACCACACTGGGCGATCCCCAACCTTCCTGGCATGCCCCGATCAATTTTCTACCCACAACACGCCTGGACCCCATACCCACCCGTAAAACCATGGGCTATAGCACACCAATTTGGTCCAAAAATGCCCCGTTCGCGCCGTTTTGCCCGTTTGTCCGCCCAAATGGCCACTAAAAATTAACCAGACCCCACTGGGATGATCCCAATCTCGTTGGCATGCCTCAGTTGATTTTTGACCCACATCATGCCCAGACCCCGGGCCCACCCCCAAAACCGTGGGCTATAACATACCAATTTGGCACGAAAATGCCCTGTTTGGGCCGTTTCGCCCGTTTGTCCACCTAAATAGCCATAAAAATTAAATGGACCAAACTGGGATGATGCCCAACCTCCCTGGCACGCTCCGGTTGATATTGGGCCCAAATCATACACGGGCCCACCCCTAAAATTGTGGCCCATTACACATTGATTTTTGCTGAAAATGCCCCGTTCGTGCCGTTTTGCCTGTTTGTCCACCCAAATTGCCACGAAAGGACCACATTAGGATGATCCTCAACCTCCCTGGCATGCCCCGGTCGATTTTTGGCCCACAGCACTCCCGTACCCCCGGCTCACCCCCAAAACCGTAGGCTATAGCACATCGATTTGACCCAAAAATGCCCCGTTCGCGCCATTTTGCCCGTTTGTCCACCTAAATGGCCACAAAAAATTAAGTGAACCACACTGGGATGATCCCAAACCTCCCTGGCATGCCCCAGTCGATTTTTGACCCACAGCACGCCCGGACCCTGGACCCATCCCCAATATCATGGGCTATAACACACCGATTCTACCCAAAATACCCCATTCATGTTGTTTCGCCCGTTTGTCCACCTAAATGGCCACAAAAAATTAAACGGACTATACTGGGACGATCCCCAACCTCCCAGGCACGCCCCAATTAATTTTTGGCCCACAGCATGCCCAGACCCCAGGCCCACCCATAAAACTGTGGGCTATAGCACATTGATATGGCACAAAAATACCCCGATCGCGCCGTTTCGCCTTTTTGTCCACCCAAATAGCCATGAAAAATTAAACGGACCATACTGGGACTATCACCAACCTCCCTAGCATGCCCCAATTGATTTTTGACCGACATAATGCCCGGGCCCCAGGACCACCCCTAAAAACATGGGCTATAGCACACCGATTTGGCTCAAATATGCCCCGTTCGCGTTGTTTCACCCGTTTGTCCATCCAAATGGCCACGAGAAATTAAAAAGACCACACTGGGATGATCCACAACCTCCCAGGCATGGCCCAATTGATTTTCAGCCCATAGAACGCCCGGACCTCGATCCCACCCCCGAAACCGTGGGCTATAGAACACCGATTTGGCCTAAAAATGCCCCGTTCGTGTCGTTCTACATGTTTGTCTACTCAAATGGCCACGAAAAAGTAAAAATTCCATACTGGGATGATCCACAACATCCCTAGCATGACCCTGTTGATTTTTGGCCCACAACACATCCGAACCCCAGGCCCACCCTTGAAACCGTGGGCTATAGTAACCTATTTGGCCC
The DNA here is from genome assembly GCA_030864225.1 of Capsicum baccatum var. pendulum. NCBI lineage: Eukaryota > Viridiplantae > Streptophyta > Magnoliopsida > Solanales > Solanaceae > Capsicum > Capsicum baccatum. Next base: position 189,086,431 of record CM061551.1, read on the forward strand.
AAAAATGCCCCATTCGCGCCGTTTCACCCGTTTGTCCCTCTAAATGGACACGAAAAATTAAACGGACCACACTGGGATGATCCTCAACCTCCCTGGCACGCCCCAGTCAATTTTTGACACACAATAAGCTCGGACATCGGGCCCAACCCTAAAAATGTGGGCTATAGTACACCAAATTGGCCCAAAAACTCCCCGTTTATGTCGTTTCCACACTGGGATGATCCCTAAACTCCCTGGCACGCCCCGGTCAATTTTCGGCCCACAAAAAGCTCGGACCCAGTGCCCACCTGCAAAACCATAGGCTATAGCACACTGATTTTATCCAAAAATGCCCCGTTTGCGCCGTTTCACCCGTTTTTCACCCCAAATGGTCACGAAAAATTCAAAAAATCATACTAGGACGATCCCCAAACTCCCCGTTCGCACCGCTTTTATGCTGGGATGATCCCCAAACTCCTTGGCATGCCCCGATTGATTTTCAACCTATAGCACGCCCGAACCCCAAGCCTACCCCCAAAACCGTGGGCTATAGCACATCGATTTGGCCCACAAACTCGTTGTTCACACCGTTTTGCTCGTTTATACACCCAAATGGCCACAAAAAATTAAACGAACCATACTGGGATAATCTCCAACCTCCCTAAAATGCCCCGGTCAATTTTTGGCCCACAGCATGTCTGGGCCAACCCCCAAAACCGTGGGCTATTGCACACCAATTTGGTCCAAAAATGCCCTGTTTGCACCGTTGCGCCCATTTGCCCACCTAAATGGCCACGAAAAATTAAACGGACCACACTGGAATGATCCCCAACTTCCCTGGCATACCCTGATCGATTATTGGCCCACAACATGCCTGGAACCCTGGCCCACTCCCGAAACCATGGGCTATAGCACACCAATTTGGCCTAAACATACCCCATTCGCGTCGTTACGGTCGTTGTCCTCCCAAATGGCCACATAAAATTAAACGAACCACACTAGGACGATTCACAACCTCCCTGGCACGCCCCGATCGATTTTTGTCCCACAGCACACTCGGACACCGGGCCGACCCCCGAAACTATGGGCTATAGCATACCTATTTTGCCCGAAAATGCCCTGTTCGTGCCGTTTTGCCCGTTAGTCTCCCGAAATAGCCATAAAAAATTAAACGAACAACACTGGGGTGATCCCCAACCTCTTTGGCTTGTTTCGATTGATTTTCATCCTACAACACGCCCTGACCCCGTGCCCACCCACAAAATCGTGGGCTATAGCTCACCGATTTGGTCCAAAAATGCCCCGTTCGTGCTGTTTCGCCCGTTTGTCCACCCAAATAGCCACTAAAAATTAAATAGACTACACTGGGACGATCCCAACCTTGCTGGCACGCCTCGATCGATTTTCGGCCCACAACACACCCAGACCCCTGGCTCACCCCTAAAATCGTGTGCTATAGCTGACTGAATTTGCCTGGAAATGCTTCGTTCGCGCCGTTTTGCCTATTTATCCATACAAATGGCCATAAAGTATTAAATGGACCATACTAGGATAGACCCCAACCTCCTTGGCACGCCCCAATTAATTTTTGGCCCACAACACGCATGGACCCTTGGCCTACCCCCAGGACCATGGGCTATAGCATATCGATTTAGGCTGAATATGGACCGTTCGCGTCATTTCACAGGGGTTTCAAGCCAAATGGCCACGAAAAATTAAACAGACCACACTGGGATGATCGCCAATCTCCCTAGCATGCCCCGGTCGATTTTTGGCCGACAACAAACCCGAATACTAGGCCTACCCCTGAAACCGTGGACTATAGCACACACTAATTTGGCCTGAAAATGCCCCGTTCGTGCGGTTTCATCCATTTATCCCCTCAAATGGCCATGAAAAATTAAACGGACCACACTGAGATGATCCCCAACTTCCCTGGTACGCGTCAGTCTATTTTTGACCCACGACATGACCGGGCCCTGGGCCCAACCCTAAAATCATGGGTTATAGGATACTGATTTTGCCCGAAAATGCCCCATTTGCGTCGTTTCACCTGTTTGTCCACCCGAATGGCCTAAAAAAATAAACGGACCACACTAGGATGATCCTAACCTCCTTGGCATTCCCCAATCAATTTTTAGCCTAAAGTATGCCTGGACCCTAGGTCCGCCCATAAAACTATGGGCTATTATAGCACACCGATATGGCCCGAAAATGCCCCTTTCGCATCGTTTTACCCGTTTGTCCACCCCAAATGCCCATAAAAAAAGAAACGGACCATACTGGGACGATTCCCAACCTCCCTAGCATGCCTCGGTTGATTTTTGGCCCACATAATGCCTGGGACCTGGGTCCTCCCCTAAATACGTGGGCTATAGCACACCGATTTAGCCAAAAAATGCCCCGTTCGCGCCACTTTTCTCGTTTATCCACCCAAATGGCCATGAAAATTAATCGGACCATACTGGGATGATCAACAACCTCCATGGAATGCCTCGGTTGATTTTCCTCCCATAGCATGCCCAGACCCCGTGTTCACCCCCGAAACTGTGGGCTATAGCACACCAATTTGATTCAAAAATGCCACGTTCACGCTGTTTTGCCTGTTTGTCCACCCAAATGGCCACAAAAAATTATACGGACTATACTGGGATGATCCCAACCTCGCTGGCACAGTTCAATTGATTTTTTGCCGACACCTCACCCGAACCCAGGCCCACCCCCAAAATCGTGGGCTATAGTACACCGATTTAGCCCGAAAATGCCCTGTTCGCTTTGTTTCGCCCATTTGTCCGCTCAAATAACCACAAAAAAATTAAGCAGACCATACTGGGATGATCCCCAACCTCCTTGAAAAACTTCGATTGATTTTTGACCCATAGCACGCCCGGACCTCGAGCCTACCCCCGGAACCGTGGGCTATAGAACATCGATTTAGGTCGAAAATGCCCCATTCTTATCATTTTGTCCGTTTTTACACCCAATTGGCCACAAAAAATTAAACAGACCACACTGGGATATTCCTCAACCTCCCTGGCATGTCCCGGTCGATTCTTGGATGACAACACACCTAAATCCTAGGTTCACCCCCGAAACCGTGGGCTATAGCACACCAATTTGGCCCCAAAATGCCTCGTACATGCCGTTTCACCCGTTTGTCCACTCAAATATCCATCAAAAATTAAATGAACTACACTGGGATGTTACCCAACCTCTCTGGAATGCCTCGGTCTTTTTTCAACCCACAGCATACCCGAGCCTTGGGCTAACCCCCAATACCGTAGGCTATAGCACACCGATTTAGCCGAAAAATGCCCCGTTTATGCCATTTCGCCCATTTGTCCACCCAAATGGCCACAAAAAATTAAACGGACTACACTGGGATGATCCCCAACCTCCCTGGCATGCCCCAGTCGATTTTTAACCCACAGCATGCTCGGACCCCGGGCCACCTACGAAACTGTGGGCTATAGCACACCTATATGGGACAAAAAATGCCCCATTCATGCTGTTTCGCCCATTTGTTAACCTAAATATCCACGAAAATTTAAACGAACCACATTTGGATGATCCTCAACCTCCCTTGCATGCCTCAGTCAATTTTCAGCCCATAAAATGCTCAGGCCCTAGGCCCATCCCTAAAAACGTGGGCTATAAGAAGGGTGTGTTCCGAAGTGTGAAGTGGGAAGAAGGGATATCATAATTAGGGTTTTGAATAAAATGACCTTTTGATTTTTCATTTTTTTTTTCGTTTTCATATTGAATAAGAATGAGAGGTGTTAAGCTTTTTATCATCCTGGCGTCGAGCTCTTTTTCGTAGGACCTCCCCTACAGGATCATCACTGCAGTAGAGTTTAACCACCAAGTTAAGGATGGATTGGCATGGTTCTTCTATGCCTAGGACACCAGAATATCGAACCATGAACGAAGAAAGGCATGAGAGAAAAGCATATTGGCTAGTGATTGTGAGGCCCTAATTCTTGACTGGAGAGGACACCAAAGGCCTCTGCCTTTCCATCCCTTGGATAGAAAGCGAGGGGGGCAGAGCTTTTGGTTTTTTCATGTTGTCAAAGATTTGAACAATGAAAATAGATGGCGAGTGCCTGAACGAATTGATCAGGTCATGTAGGAACAAGGTTCAAGTCTACCGGTCTGTTAGGATGCCTCAGCTGCATACATCACTGTACTTCCACTTGACACCTATTGTAATGATAAACGGCTCATCTCGTCGTGACCTTCTCTTGAATTCTCAAAAAAACTTATGTTGCTCGATCCCCGCAGGGGCAGAGAACCCGTCGCTCGAAGTTCTGTCCCTGGCCCTTTCACCTTCCATGAAACCAAAAGCATGAAAGATGGGATGATGGATTTTAGAAGAAAGTCTTTCTCTTTATTAATGTCGAACTTCATCTGCCTTATAGAGATAAAAAGATATTCCCTTTGTTTTTGCCCAGCTCTTCTTTCAGGAAAGTAGTATTTGATAGCGCTCTTGCCCGAATTTTCGTGATTTGTGGCCTTAAGAGAATCAGGAGATATTTAATAGTCTGGGTCGGGAATCTAATCTTATTAAGAGTTGTCCTTTCAGACCTTATTCTCCGAATAGACAAGGAGCAGGAGGTAAAGCACCCACCTTTAGGAGAGAACTTCAGGGGTTAGAGTGTGCCTGATTCATATGCAGTTTTCTCTCTAAAAGATGCCCAATAAAGAAGGATGTGCCACCATGCCTGATGGGCAAGAAGCTAGGGCAGTTAAGGAGGTTATATTGGGTGATTGTTTCCGAACTTAAAAGACTTTTCGTGGAATCAGAATCAGATTGGATTGAAGGTAAGGACGGTGAACTTAGAATGTTTTCTATGGTTTCAATTCTTCCTAAGTGGTTAGGTCACTCAGCTTCTCTCCAATTTGGGAAGTCTCCAATTCCCTTACTTCGATTTCTAATGACTTAGTATAATGCTCCTTTGACTGTCGCGTAGGTAAAGTATTTATTGGTCCGTCGGGTGAGTGATGATAGGTGAATTTACACGCCTATAGCACTAGATTTTGCCCATATTTTAGCCAAGTTTTGAGAACAAATTATATATTTCATGCACTTTTAGTCCTTTTTCCTGTAAGTGAGCTAACGAACATGATTAGCAAGTTTTCAGGTATAAATGATGCAAAATTCAGCATTTTATGGATAACTTGATGCCAAAGAAAGCTTCACGAAAGAAGGAGAGCAGCATTTGGGCGCCTATGGACTGAAAGTGATGCATGGAAAACCTGTCCCGGGCAAAAACAACATTTCTAAAGACTTTGGGGACTAGCAGTAATTTATTAGGATTAGGATAATGATACATTAACCTAGTAGGATTGGGTTAAGTAATTCATTAGCTTAGTAGGAATAGGATATGGGTGTTATAAATACCCTATTTTGCTAGAGATTTTAATTCATTCACCCATTCATTCCCCCATTCCATCAATTCCCATCCATCCACCATCCATCCATCCATCAAAACAATTTTCTTTATCAGTTCATTGTTGACAATATTTTTCATCTATTCAATTCTTAATTTCCGCAACAAGAGAAACGTTACTTAGCAAAGAAGTCACGCCTAACGCCTACCACCCTATACCTAACGAGATCTTTATTGTGGTATAATAACAATGTCGATTGTGATTTCCTTCGCAATCATGAGTAGCTAGACTTCTCTGTTGGGGTTATGGAAGCCTTATGAGATACTATCTATTGCTATAAGTTTGTAAATTCGTGACACGTATGCTGCTTATATCATTATTCTCTTCATATTAATGCAAATTCTTGTGGCTGCAGACGCATAGAATAACGCCAGTATAGCATTAACTTGTTCGAAAGAAAAGTTATATGTCTGGAAAAGAGATAATGTCAAGGTAATAGGGTCCCATCCCCTATTAAAAAGTTAGTGCCGTAACTGGATTAACCTCTTGGAGAATTCATACCGTTAGGCACACTTTAAGCTCGAAAGAGTTAAAGTGAAATAATCCTCGAATAGGTCGAAAGACGCCTGGATTTACCATCGAATACAATTCTCTATAAGCACATGCATGTCGGAATTCAACACACTCATAGCCAATAGAGACGTATAACTCAGAAGGTGGACATAACCCCAACTCCTCAATTCTCATTGTTTTACATCCTACCAAACATTCTTACTTTTTACTTTGCTATTTTCCGTTTATACTTTATTTCTTTGGTTACATCAATTGCACGTTACAATTCCCCCTTTTTACGAGACTTGCACTAAAAGTCTAGTAATCTTTGCTTACTTGTTGACCAAGCTATTCCCTGTGGGATCGATACACAACCCAGTTGGGTTCTATATTTGCTAACGACCGCTTTACACTCCTACGAGAGCTGTAGATTGAGCATTATCAAAAATTAGCGCCGTTGCCGGGGAATACGAGTGTCAACTAAGTTTGTGATAATTACTAGACCCTTTGGTCAAAGATTCTCGTACTTTTACTTTTATTTGTTGTTTTTGTTTTATTCAGGTTTGTTCAGTGCATCAATGGATGCACAACGTGAAATTGAAAGGATGGCTGCTCAAGTGCACCAACAAAATATTGATAACCCAGGTCGTGCAACAAATCCTGATGATGAGGACCTGGGCGATGAGGAGCTACTAAACCCACGACATACTGCTGAGATGGCGGCACCCATGCAGAGGAGAGATCATCAAGCGCGATTGAGGCCTGATCGCCGAGCTGTGCAGATTTCTTTTGATGATGATGATGACGATTTGGATGAAGCTGGTGCCACAGGAGCCATTATTCTGCCACCCTTGGCACCTGGAGCAAAGTTTAATATCACTAGCACTATGATTCAGCTTTTACAACTCAAGGGATTATTTGGTGGACTAGCAGGCGATGATCCGAATATGCATCTGATCAACTTTATTTCTACATGCAAGTCATTCGACAATCCTGGCGTTGGACAGAATATAATTCGACTGCGCTTATTTCCATTGTCTCTATCTGGGGAGGCAACTCTATGGTTGAATGGGATGACTCCTGATTCTATTACTAATTAGAGGCAATTGAAAGATGCTTTCCTAGAAAGATTCTTTCCGCTATCCAAGAAAGCACAGTTGAGAGATAAGATCAGCAATTTTCGATGGCTTCCAACCGAAGCTCTTCATGAAATATGGGTGAGGTTCAAGACGAAGCTTATGAGGTGCCCAAACCATCACATGACCAATGTCCACCTAATGGAGATACTATACAGAGCCTTGAATTCAATAACTAAACCAGTGGTGGATAATGTGGCTGGAGGATCATTCATGGACCTCACCTTTGGTCAAGCAAGCAATATGCTAGATCGGATGACGAAGCAAAGTAGAGCTTGTCATAACAGGGATTCTGAGGTAGCAAGCCCAACTTTATCTATTGGCATGACTGCAGACCAAAGGAGAAGAGAAGAAGAACGCGACCAAGATATGGCGCACATGAAAACACAAGTGGATCTTCTTACAAAGCATTTATTATCAGGGAAGACCGAAAAGGTCAAAGCTGTTGCGTCAAAAGGAAGAAACAAATCTGATTCGGAAGAAGAAGCCAACTACTTGACCAATCAGGGGGGTTTCCGAGGTAATACCCAAGGAAACCAAGGTCGGAACTACTATGATAAATCTGGAATCAAGGACCAAGGTAGTTGGAAGAACAAGAATGAAAATAGTGGTTTGTATGTTCCCCCTGGAAGACGTGACGCCACTGCATCTGGTTCTGGAAATATGGAAGATATGGTGGCCAAACTATTGAAAGGAGTGGAGGCAACCAGCGCAGGAGTAACGGAGGTAATACATGATTTGTCCGCGATGAAGCAATTGGTTGACTCACATTCCACTTCAATAAAACAAATAGAGCAGCAATTGAGCCAACTTTCAGCAGCAATCAATCAAAGAAAGGCAGGCACTTTACCTAGCGACACTGTGCAAAACCCAAGGAATGATGGGTCATGCATGGCCATTACTACCCGAAGTGGTAAGGTGCTGGAAACTTCAGCAAAAGGCAAGCAAGTGGTTGACGAAGTAGTGGACATTGATGATAAGGCAAAAGGGGAAGATGCCGCAGCAGCTGATCCTGCATAACGTCACCCCTCACGATTTGCAACCTGAAAAAGCTGAAAAATGGAAGTAAGAAGAGAAGAAAACCGTGGAGAGAACAATTCCATACCCACCACCACCTTTTTCTCAAAGATTGAAGAAGATTGCGGATGATACAAAGTTCAGCAAATTCATGAATATGTTAAAGCAGCTGACCATTAATGTTCCGTTGGTAGAGGCACTAGAACAAATGCCTGGGTATGCGAAATTTATGAAGGATATTTTGACAAAGATGCGAGCAGCAAGCTATGAGTTGAAGGATACTGTTCATCACTGCAGCGCAATCGCTACCCGATCACTAGTTCAGAAGAAGGCCGACCCTGGTGCCTTCACTATTCCTTGCACTATTGGATCTTTGAACGTTGCTAAGGCATTGCGATTTGGGAGCAAGAATCAATTTGATGCCACTATCCATCTATAAGAAGTTGGGGTTAGGCGATCCGACACCAACCAATATGAGGCTCGTGATGGCTGATAGGTCGGTAAAACGACCTGTGGGTATCTTGAATGATGTGTTGGTGAAGTTTTCTTCATTCATCTTTCCTGCAGACTTCGTTATTCTGGATTGTGAGGTGGATTCTGAAGTTTCCATAATCTTGGGACGTCCTTTCCTTGCAACTGGAAGTGTGCTTATTGACATGAGAGCTAATGAGCTTTTGTTTCGTGTTGAATGACGAAGTGGTCTGCTTTGATATATCCAAAGCAATGAAGCAGCCTAGCGATATGGATGTGTTCTCCGTAGTTTATGAGGATAAGAAAGCATTATCTGTAGAAAAGCCGCTTACTGTTGAGCCATTGTCTGTTGTGCTACTGAATGTTGAACATAAGGATGATGAAGATTATGAAGAAACTACGTGTGCTCTAACAGAAATAGGGTCCTATTCTCATACTCCTAAACAGCCGAACCTTGATCTTAAGAATCAACCGTCACCAACAGCGAAGACTTCCATTGAAGAGCCACCAATGCTAGAATCGAAAGAGCTCCCCGATTATCTAAGGTATGTGTTCTTGGGATATGGAAATACACTTCCGAAAAGTGTTGCGGATGATTTAAGTGAACAGCACGTAGAGGCTCTCATCTCTGCTCTGATGATTTACAAGAGAGCTGTGGGTAGAAAGATTGATGATATAATTGGTATCCCTCTTGGGATATGTATGCACAAGAGTCATCTCGAAGAAGATTGCATGCCTTCAAGTAAGTATCAGCGTCGTCTGAATCCATTCAGAAAATGATGCCCCATCTATCTCGATGAAGACTAAGTAATCGAGATAGCTATGTCATGCCGCGACAATAAATCAAGCGCTTGGTGGGAGGCAACCCATCATTTTTAAATGTTCTTGTTGTTTTTGTTTTCTTAGGATTTTGTCGAGCCACGACCAAAACTAAGGCGCTTGATGGGAGGCAACCCATCGTTCTAATCGTTTTTGTTGTTTTTGAGTGAATGTAGGTATAAGAGGTGTCAAAGAGGAGATTGGTTTCAAATTTTGATTTGGACGTATTGCATGTTAAAGGTGGTAAGTTAGGAATGAAGAAGCAAAAGGCTATGGATTGAGCATTGCTCATGAAAATATAGGCATCAAAAAAGGCTAGGCATAAGTAAAACTAGGCCACGAACAAGGCAAGGCCCATACTATGGCCTAAGGTCTCGGAATCTAGTGTGCCATAGCATAGGCGCCGCCTATGCTCAAGTATGCCATAGCATAGGCGCCGCCTATGCTAAAGCCTTTTGTCTCTGAATCTTATATGCAAAGTGAAAGGCGCCGCCTATGGTCACCAAATGCTAAGCTAAAGGCGCCGCCTATGCTAAACAAGGCTTTGCAAAAGGCGCCGCCTATGGTCACTTTTGGTCTCCAAATCCAATTTGAAATGGGTCAAAACCCGACCCAAGCTTGTCCTATAAGTAAGAGACTTAGTCTTGAACCATAAACACATTGGAAACCTAGCTTATGCGTCGCCCTTAGTCTCCAAATCCTCTCAAAAATTTTCCTTTTGCTCTTTTACCTTGCTAGAACATCATCCAAGGTCATCAACCAAGTAAGTACTTATTTGTTCTTCATTTATATTCCGTAAGTACTACACTACTACGCATATTATGAATTGCTAAATCTTGAAATAGTATTGGTGATTTGAATGTGGTTGATGTGTTGTGATACAACTAAGTGAGTGAAAGAATACGTAAGAATAATCTTAACATGTTTCCAACTTGAATTTGATTTTGATGCACTGTCATACTTTTGCGGAATTGACATGGTCACAAAAATTGCATAATCTTGTCACTTGCATACTTACATGTTGGAATGACTTGTTCATCGGAATAAGACTTATAGTTGCCTACCAATATAGGAGGTTGTGATTATTTCTAGATGCTATACCTTGATTCAATCCCTATGTAGTAGTCTTGATATATCAAACATGAAAGTATTTCTAAGAATACAAGAAGCATGACTGCACTGATTTTATTGTTGGAATAGAGCACCTAAAACGTATATCGATGAAGTCTGAGTAATCGACCACTTTCACTTCACTAGTCTGTACCAACAAACTAAGTGTGGGGTGGTGCCCCTACTGCTTGTTTATAGATTGTATCCATCGAGATGATGCTAACATGAACATTGTTTTAGTCTCAGGTACAATGGCACCCAAAGCAAGACAAGGCAAAGATAAGGCAACCACTTCCCAAAAAGGCAAGAAAAGAGGACAAAAAGAGCAAACTGAATCCTCCTTGCTACAAATACCTCAAACGTACTTTTGGATCAAGTGGGGTACAATTTGAGGAAACTCTAAGGATGACGACTCCTATGATGATTCCAACGAAGGGGGTATGACCCCCGACGTAGAGGAGGAGTCCGACTGACCAGGTTCTTCTTATTTATTTTCCACTGAGGGCAGTGTGTCCCGTCTAAGTGTTGGGTGCGGGTATTTGCATGCTATACTTCTCTATCCGCATTTGCATCTATCTATGTTTGTTTGTTTGTTTTAGTAGTTAAATTTTTTTTTACTTAGCTTTGCATGATATTATTCTAATAGGAAGCATGAGATTATGACAGGAGTTTGTGCTAAAAACATGACTATTGAGACATTTAGGCTCTAATTATGACTCACTATGTGATACTGTGTGCTTCAATTCCTTCATCTGTTGGGACAAGAGTCTATACTACTCCCAATAAAGTCGACCATGTGCCTTGTGTGTGTGAGATAATAGTAAATTCTATGTTTGTGGCTGATGCTAGAACTTGCCTGGTGTGTGTGTGAAGCGAATATAAAGAGTGCAAGTCTAGGAGATGATTTAGGCATTTTTTTGGCAACCTAAACTTGTTTACCTTCTTTTTACCTACCCATGGACATTATCCTAGATAACCCTTTTGAGCCTTGAGCCTATTTTCTTTGACAACCTCATATGTAAGCCTAATCCATTTTTTCAAGACCATAATTCGATCAAAATTTCTAAGGGCTTTAAAGTGTAAAGTCATGTGACAAAATAAGAGGAAATTGGGTGAGTATGATGCTTTAGAATGTATTGGTGCTTGAATTTGTTATGAAAAAGAAAGTGCTATCATAAGAGGTATGTTATGAAAAGAAAAAGGAAAGGAAAACTAAAAAGTTAGTTATGTTCAAAATTGAAAAAAAAACAAAAGAGGAGAAAAAGGGTGGTAGAATAAAAGAACGTAGAAAGGTTGTTTGAAAGAAAAAGTGTTAATGATATAATGTGATGTATTAAAGCGCTTAGGAACATAGTCACTATTTCTGGCCAAAATTGTCCTACCCGTCCCTTAGCCTACATTACAACCATCAAAAGACCTACTTGATCCTAAGCCTAGCATTCTGACATTTAGTGGAGAATTACACTAAGGGCAAGCCTATGGTCATCAGTTTCTACTTATGAATTCTTTGTGAGAGCGAGAGCAAGGATATTTCTATACCAATGTTTGATAAGTATACTATGCTTGAGAGTGATTATGGGTAATATATTGTGAGACACACATGGTTGATGTGTTTTGGGTAGTGGTGTATGATTCTTTGTACCTTAACTTTTGGATACGAATTAACTACCATCACGAGTCTGTGTTAGAGGTTGAATCGTTTCTACTAATGATCAGAAAACTACTCTTTGTTGATTGTTGTGCTTGTCTTGACGAATATTTTGTGTTGATACTGTGAAACCCTAAGTTGATGTTTAGAAGGACATGATATTTTATTCGAGGACGAACAAAGCTTCAAGTGTGGGGTGTTGATGATAGGCGAATTTACACGCCTATAGCACTAGATTTTGCCCATATTTTAGCCAAGTTTTGAGAACAAATTATATATTTCATGCACTTTTAGTCCTTTTTCCTGTAAGTGAGTTAACGAACATGATTAGCAAGTTTTCAGGTATAAATGATGCAAAATTCAGCATTTTATGGATAACTTAATGCCAAAGAAAGCTTCACGACAGAAGGAGAGCAGCATTTGGGCGCCTATGGACTGAAAGTGATGCATGGAAAACCTGTCCCGGGCAAAAACAACATTTCTAAAGACTTTGGGGACTAGCAGTAATTTATTAGGATTAGGATAATGATACATTAACCTAGTAGGATTGGGTTAAGTAATTCATTAGCTTAGTAGGAATAGGATATGGGTGTTATAAATACCTTATTTTGCTAGAGATTTTAATTCATTCACCCATTCATTCCCCCATTCCATCAATTCCCATCCATCCACCATCCATCCATCCATCAAAACAATTTTCTTTATTAGTTCATTATTGACATTATTTTTCATCTATTCAATTCTTAATTTTCGCAACAAGAGAAACGTTACTTAGTAAAGAAGTCACGCCTAACGCCTACCACCCTATACCTAACGAGATCTTTATTGTGGTATAATAACAATGTCGATTGTGATTTCCTTCGCAATCATGAGTAGCTAAACTTCTCTGTTGGGGTTATGGAAGCCTTATGAGATACTATCTATTGCTATGAGTTTGTAAATTCGTGACATGTATGCTGCTTATATCATTATTCTCTTCATCTTAATGCAAATTCTTATGGCTACAGACGCATAGAATAACGCTAGTATAGCATTAACTTGTTCGCAAGAAACGATATATGTCTGGAAAAGAGATAATGTCAAGGCAATAGGGTCCCATGACCTATTAAAAAGTTAGTGCCGTAACTGGATTAACCTCTTGGAGAATTCGTACCGTTAGACACGCTTTAAGCTCAAAAGATTAAAGTGAAATAATCCTCGAATAGGTCGAAAGACGCCTGGATTTACCATCGAATACAATTCTCTATAAGCACATGCATGTCGGAATTCAACACACTCATAGCCAATAGAGACGTATAACTCAGAAGGTGGACATAACCCCAACTCCTCAATTCTCATTATTTTACATCCTACCAAACATTCTTACTTTTTACTTTGCTATTTTCCATTTTTACTTTATTACTTTGGTTACATCAATTGCACGTTACAATCCCCCCTTTTTACGAGACTTGCACTAAAAGTCTAGTAATCTTTGCATACTTGTTGACCAAGCTATTCCCTGTGGGATCGATACCCAACCCAGTTGGGTTCTATATTTGCTAACGACCGCTTTACACTCCTACGAGAGCTATAGATTGAGCGTTATCAAAAATTAGCGACGTTGCCGGGGAATACTGATGATAGGCGAATTTACACGCCTATATCAATATATTTTGCCCATATTTTAGCCTAGTTTTGAGAACAAACTATATATTTCATGCACTTTTAGTCCTTTTTCCTATAAATGAGCTAACGAACATGATTAGGAAAGTTTCAGGTATAAATGATGCAAAATACAGCATTTTATGGCTTACTTGACGCAAAAGAAAGCTCACAAACGAAGTAGAAAGGAGCTGGACGCCTAAAGGACCAAATCTGCTGCATGGAAAATCTGTCCCGGGCTAAAACAGCATTTCTGAATACTTTGGGGACTGCATGGAAAATCTGTCCAGGACTAAAACAGCATTTCTGAAGACTTTGTGGACTTACAGACACAAAGCTGGATTTTGACAATGATACATTAACCTAGTACAATTGGGTTATGTATTTCATTAGTTTATTTGGATTAGGAGAATGTTACATTAACCTAGTACAAATGGGTTAAGTATTTCCTTAGTTTAGTAGGATTTGGTTATTTATTTCATTAGCATAGTAGGAGTAGGATAGGAGTATTATAAATACCCTATCATGCTAGAGATTTTAATCAAGTCCTCCCTTAGTGGAGAGGCAAGTCCTCCCTTAGTGGAGGCAACTCCTCCCTTAATTCAAGAAATTCATTCTTAAACTATTAATTTTCTTCCATCTCTCTCATCTTCCACCACAAACATTCAACTCTTAAATTCCACAACAAGAGAATCGTTACTTGCTACGGAATCACCAAAATCACACGCCAAACACCTAATATTCACGCCATCCACCATGCAAAACGTGATATCCTTCGCATTCATGGGTAACTAAACCTCTTAGTTGGGGTTATGGAAGCCGAATGAGTTACTATCTATTGCTATGAGCTTGTGAGTTCAAGACACGTATATTGCTTATATCATTATTCTCTTCATCTTAAATCTACATCCTTTGCGGTTCAAACACAAGAACACGCCATTCTAACATCTAACCTGTTCGAGAGAAAGGTTATTTGTCTAGAAAAGAAGACGCATAGACCAACGCCAGTCTAACATTTAACTTGTTCGAGAGAAAGGTTATTTGTCTGGAAAAGAGATAATGTCAAGGTAGTAGGACACCCTTTCCTATTAAAAAGCTAGTGCCGTAACTGGACTAACCTCTTGGAGAATTTGTACCGCTAGACACACTTTAAGCTCGAGAGAGTTAAAGTGAAATAGTCCTTGTTTAGGTCGAGAGACGCTTGGATTTACCATCGACTACAATTCTCTATAAGCAATTGCATGTCAAGACTCTACACACTCATAGCCAATAGAGACGTATACCTCTGAAGGTGGACATAACCCCAACGCCTCAATTCTCATTGTTTCACAACCTACGAAATACTCTCTTTTTACTTTGTTATTTTCAGCTTTTATTTCATTACTTTTGTTACTTATTACAATCCCCCCTTCTTACGAGACTTGCACCAAAAGTCTATTAATTTTGCTTACTTGTTGGCCAAGCTATTCCCTGTGGGATCGACACCCAACCCAGGTTGGGTTCTATATTTGCTAACGACCGCTTTACACTCCTACGAGAGCTGTAGATTGAGCGTTATCAAAAATTGGCGCCGTTGCCGGGGAATAAGAGTGTCAATCAAGTTTGTGATAATTACTAGACCCTTTGGTCAAAGATTCTCGTACTTTTACTTTTAGTTGTTGTTTTTGTTTTTATTTAGGTTTATTCAGTGCATCAATGGAGGCACAACGTGAAATTGAAAGGATGGCTGCTCAAGAGAATATTGATAACCGTAGGCGAGCAACAAATCATGACGATGAGGACGATCTGGACGAACCTGGTGCCACCGGAGCTATTATTCTTCCGCCATTGGCACCCGGAGCAAAGTTTAATATCACTAGCGCCATGATTTAGCTTTTGCAACTCAAGGGATTATTTGGTGGACTCGTAGGCGATGATCCGAACATGCATCTGATCAACTTTATTTCTACATGCAAGTCATTCGACAATCCTGGAGTTGGACAGAATGCAATTCGATTACGTCTATTTCCATTGTCTCTGTCTGGGGAGGCAACTCTATGGTTGAATGGGCTGACTCCTGATTCTATTACTAATTGGAGGCAATTGAAAGACGCTTTCCTAGAAAGATTCTTTCCGCCATCCAAAAGAGCACAGTTGAGGGATGAGATCATAAATTTTCGACAGCTTCCAACTGAAGCTCTCCACGAAACATGGGAGAGGTTCAAGACAAAGCTCATGCGGTGCCCAAATCACCATATGACCAATGACCACTTGATGGAGATATTATACAGAGCTTTGAATTCGGTGACTAAGCCAGTGGTTGATAATGCGGCTGGAGGATCATTTATGGACCTCACCTTTGTGCAGGCAAGCCATATGCTAGATCGGATGACAAAGCAAAGTAGAGCTTGGCATACCAGGGATTCTGAGGTAACAAGCCCCACTTTATCTTTTGGCATGACTGCAGAGCAGAGGCGAAGACAAGAGGATCGTGACCAAGACATGGCTCACATGAAAATGCAGATGGATCTTCTTACCAAGAACTTATTATCAGGGAAGACCGAAAAAGTGAAAGCTGTAGCGCTAAAAGGAAGAGACGAGTCTGATTCTAAAGAGGAGGCCAACTACTTGAACAATCAGAGGGGTTTCCGTGGGAATTCCCAAGGAAACCAAGGTCGGAACCATTATGATAAATCTGGAAACAAAGACCAAGGTAGTTGGAAGAACAAAAATGAAAAGAGTGGTTTGTACGTTCCCCCTGGTAGACGTGATACCACCACATCTAATTCTGGGAGTATGGAAGACATGATGGCTAAGTTATTGAAAGGAGTGGAAGCAACGAGCGCAGGAGTTAAGGAGGTGATCGATGATTTGTCCTCCATGAAGAAACTAGTTGATTCTCATTCCACTTCTATCAAGCAAATAGAGCAGCAATTGAGCCAACTTTCAGCAGCATTCAATCAAAGAAAGGCTGGCACTTTACCTAGCGATACTGTGCAAAACCCAAGGAATGACGGGTCATGCATGGCCATAACTACCAGAAGTGGTAAGGTGCTGGAAACTTCAGCAAAAGGCAAGCAAGTGGTTGACGAAGTGGTACGGTTTGATATATGCAAAACAATGAAGCAGCCCAGCGATATGAATGAGTCATCTGTAGCTGATGTTCATTATGAGGATATGAAAGCATTATCTATAGAGAAACAACCTACTGTTGAGCCATTGTCTGCTATGCCACTGAAAGTTGAGCATGAAGATAATAAAGGTTATGAAGAACTTATGAGTGCTCTAACAAAAATAGAGTCTTATACTCCTAAGAAACCGGATTGTGAACTCAAGAATCGACCAGCAGCGAATACTTCCTTTGACGAGCCACCAATGCTAGAATCGCAAGAGCTTCCTGATTATCTAAAGTATGTGTTCTTGGAAAGTAGAAATATACTTCCTGAGAGAGCAGATGATTTAAGTGAACAGCACGTAGAATCTCTCATCTCTGCTCTGAGGAGATACAAGAGAGCTATGGGTTGGACTATTGATGATATAATTGGTGACTCTCCGGAGAAACGTATGAGCCAGCTCGAAAAAGAGCGCATGACCACAGGTAAGCCTCATTGTCGTCTAAATCCTTTTAGAAAACGATCCATCACTTATCTCGACGAAGTCTAAGTACTCGAGGTAACTACGTCGAGCCACGACAATAAATAAGGCGCTAGATGGGAGGCAACCCATCGTTTTATCATTTTTTCGTTTTCTTTCATTCTAGTACTTGTTTTTGCTTTTGATAAATGAAAATCCAAAAATAAGAGTCGTGCCACGACCAAAACTAAGGCGCTTGGTGGGAGGCAACCCATCGTACTAATCGTTTTCATTTGGTTTTGAGCAAAAATAGGTGCAAGAAGTATGCAACGAGGAGATTGATTTCAATTGACGATTTGGTCGCATTGTATGGTAAAGTCGGTAAGTTAGGAATGGTGATGCATAAGGCTATGAATTGAGCCTTTCTCACGTCATAATAGGCTTCGAGGAAGGCTAGGCCTTGGTATAAATAGGCCACGAACGATGCACAACCTATTCTATAGCCTAAAGACTCGGAATCTAGTGTGCTATACACAATGCGCCGCCTATTCCTAGGTGTGCTTTTGACTATGCGCCGCCTATGCTATGGCATTTGAGATACTGAGACCAAATGCCATAGGATATGCGCCGCATATGTCTAGAAATGCCATAGGATATGCGGCGCATATGTCCCATTATGCCATGGACAATGCGCCGCATATGTCATTGATATGCCAAGAGATATGCGCCGCATATGTGGTGATTTTGCCCCCAAATCCGATTTTAAATGGGTCATAACCCGACCCATACTCTTCTTATATAAAGGGGACATAGTTTTACAACACAACCACATTAGAAAACACCCTAAAGGCGCCACATAACCTTCCAAATCTTCTCAAAATTTTCTTCTTTTGCTCTTCCAATTCACAACACCGTCTCCACAAGCTTCAAGCAAGTAAGTACTCTCATATTCTTCATTTATTTATCATAAGCACTACGTTGCTATGCTTATTATAAATTGCTAAATCATATAAGATTTTTGGAGATGTTCATGTGTTTGAATTGTTGTTGCATAATCATGTGAGTGAACATATACGTAGGGAATTCTTGACTTATTTCCGACTTGAATTTGGTTTCAATAGCATTGTTATGATATTTGCTGAATAGATATGGCTATGAATATTGCTTAAGAGTGTTGTTTGGATGCTTACATATTAGACTATCCCGGCCATCGGGATAAGATTATAGTGCCTATCGACTTAGGAGGTTGTGCTTGTTGTAAGAATAACGATTCCATGTGGTAACCCCTATGTCGTAGTATTGCTATATCTACCATGAAAGTAGTCCAATGGCTGCAAATAAGTGATACAATGCTGATTTTCTTGTTGGAATATAATCCTAAAACGTATGTCGACGAAATCTGAGTAAACCGACTACGTTCACCTCGCTGATTTGTGCAACAAAACTAAGTGTGGGGTGGTACCCCTAGTACTTGCTTATAGATTGTATCAAGTGAGATTGTGCTGCAACTAACACTATTTCTAGTCTCAGGTACAATGGCACCTAAAGCGAGACAAGGCAAGAAGAAGGCTACCACCTCCCAAAAGGGCAAAAAGAGAAGTTGCAAGGACCAAGGAGAACCCTCCTCGCAGCAAATACCCCGACTCACGCTTGGAATTAAGTGGGATACTTATGAGGAACTTCTAAGGATGACGACTCTGATGATGATCCCAACGCAAGGGGTATGACCCCAGACATAGAGGAGGAGTCCGACTGACCAGGTTCCTCGTACTTATTTTCCACCGAGGACAGTGTCCCGTCTAAGTGTGGGGGTGGCATTGCATGCTATACTTCTCTGTTTGCACCTATGTTTGTTTGTTTACTTTGTTTATTTGAGTTCGTTCGTTTTTTTTTAGTTTTTTTTAGGAGTAAAATCTTTCTAGCTTCGCATGAAATTATTTTGATAGGCAGCATGAGATTATAACAAGAGTATGTGCTACAATTGTGACTATTGAGACGTTTAGGCTCTAGTTGTGACTCATTATGTGATATTGTGTGATTCAATTCCTTCACTTGTTAGGTTGAGAGTCTATATTACTTCCAATCAAGTCGACCATGTGCCTTGTGTGTGTGAGATAATAGTATATTCTATGTTTGTGGCTGATGCTAGAACTTGCCCGGTATGTATGCAAAGCGAAAATAAGGAGTGTGAGTTTAGGAGATGATTTAGGCATTTCTTTGGCAACCTATACATGTTTACCTTCAGTTTTTCCTACCCATGTACATTATCCTAGTTAAACCCTTTTGAGCCTTTAGCCTATTTCTTTGACAACCTTGTATGTAAGCCTAATCCATTTTTTCAAGACCATAATTTGATCCAAATTCCTAAGTGCTTTAAAGTGAAAAATTCATGTGACAACATAAGAGGAAATTGGTTGAGTATGATGCTTTAAATTGTAATGGTGCTTGAATGTGTTATGAAAAAGAAAGTGCTATCATAAGAGGTATGTTGTGAAAAGAAAAAGGAAAAGAAAGCTGAAAAGTGAGTTGTGCTTAAAATTGAAAAACAAAAAGAGGAGAACAAGGGTGGTAGAATAAAAGAAAAAAAAAGGGTTGAAAGAAAAAAAGTGTCAATAATACAATGTGATGTATTAAAGTGCTTAGGAACTTAGTCACTATTTCTGGCCAAAACAGTTGATCCTACCCGTCCCTTAGCCTACATTACAACCATCAAAAGACCTACTTGATCCTAACCTTAACATTCCGACATTTAGTGGAGTACTACATTAAGGGCAAGCCTATGGTCATTAGTTGCTACATATGAATTTTTTGTGAGAGCGAGAGCAAGGACATTTTGATACCCATGTTTGAAAAATATGCTATACTTGTGAGTGATTATGGGTACTATATTGTGAGACACACATGGTTGATGAGTCTTGGATAGTTGTACATGATTCTATGCACCTTAACGTTTGCATGCGAGTTGATCACCATCACGAGTCTATGCTTGAGGTTAAATTGTTTCTACTTATAATCAGAAAGCTACTCTTCGTTGATAATTGTTGTGCTTGTCTTGAAGAATATTTTATGTTGCTGTTGTAAAACCCTAAGTTGATGTTTAGAAGGACATGATATTTTGTTCGAGGACGAACAAAGCTGCAAGTGTGGGGTGTTGATGATAGGCGAATTTACACGCCTATATCAATATATTTTGCCCATATTTTAGCCTAGTTTTGAGAACAAACTATATATTTCATGCACTTTTAGTCCTTTTTCCTATAAATGAGCTAACGAACATGATTAGGAAAGTTTCAGGTATAAATGATGCAAAATACAGCATTTTATGGCTTACTTGACGCAAAAGAAAGCTCACAAACGAAGTAGAAAGGAGCTGGACGCCTAAAGGACCAAATCTGCTGCATGGAAAATCTGTCCCGGGCTAAAACAACATTTCTGAATACTTTGGGGACTGCATGGAAAATCTGTCCAGGACTAAAACAGCATTTCTGAAGACTTTGTGGACTTACAGACACAAAGCTGGATTTTGACAATGATACATTAACCTAGTACAATTGGGTTATGTATTTCATTAGTTTATTTGGATTAGGAGAATGTTACATTAACCTAGTACAAATGGGTTAAGTATTTCCTTAGTTTAGTAGGATTTGGTTATTTATTTCATTAGCATAGTAGGAGTAGGATAGGATTATTATAAATACCCTATCATGCTAAAGATTTTAATCAAGTCCTCCCTTAGTGGAGAGGCAAGTCCTCCCTTAGTGGAGGCAACTCCTCCCTTAATTCAAGAAATTCATTCTTAAACTATTAATTTTCTTCCATCTCTCTCATCTTCCACCACAAACATTCAACTCTTAAATTCCAC
Organism: Capsicum baccatum var. pendulum; assembly: GCA_030864225.1. Taxonomy (NCBI): domain Eukaryota; kingdom Viridiplantae; phylum Streptophyta; class Magnoliopsida; order Solanales; family Solanaceae; genus Capsicum; species Capsicum baccatum. The sequence continues at coordinate 189,107,609 of CM061551.1, forward strand.
AACAAGAGAATCGTTACTTGCTACGGAATCACCAAAATCACACGCCAAACACCTAATATTCACGCCATCCACCATGCAAAACGTGATATCCTTCGCATTCATGGGTAACTAAACCTCTTAGTTGGGGTTATGGAAGCCGAATGAGTTACTATCTATTGCTATGAGCTTGTGAGTTCAAGACACGTATATTGCTTATATCATTATTCTCTTCATCTTAAATCTACATCCTTTGCGGTTCAAACACAAGAACACGCCATTCTAACATCTAACCTGTTCGAGAGAAAGGTTATTTGTCTAGAAAAGAAGACGCATAGACCAACGCCAGTCTAACATTTAACTTGTTCGAGAGAAAGGTTATTTGTCTGGAAAAGAGATAATGTCAAGGTAGTAGGACACCCTTTCCTATTAAAAAGCTAGTGCCGTAACTGGACTAACCTCTTGGAGAATTTGTACCGCTAGACACACTTTAAGCTCGAGAGAGTTAAAGTGAAATAGTCCTTGATTAGGTCGAGAGACGCTTGGATTTACCATCGACTACAATTCTCTATAAGCAATTGCATGTCAAGACTCTACACACTCATAGCCAATAGAGACGTATACCTCTGAAGGTGGACATAACCCCAACGCCTCAATTCTCATTGTTTCACAACCTACGAAATACTCTCTTTTTACTTTGTTATTTTCAGCTTTTATTTCATTACTTTTGTTACTTATTACAATCCCCCCTTCTTACGAGACTTGCACCAAAAGTCTATTAATTTTGCTTACTTGTTGGCCAAGCTATTCCCTGTGGGATCGACACCCAACCCAGGTTGGGTTCTATATTTGCTAACGACCGCTTTACACTCCTACGAGAGCTGTAGATTGAGCGTTATCAAATACGAGTGTCAACTAAGTTTGTGATAATTACTAGACCCTTTGGTCAAAGATTCTCGTACTTTTACTTTTAGTTGTTGTTTTTGTTTTATTCAGGTTTGTTCAATGCATCAATGGATGCACAACGTGAAATTGAAAGGATGGCTGCTCAAGTGCACCAACAAAATATTGATAACCCAGGTCGTGCAACAAATCCTGATGATGAGGACCTGGGCGATGAGGAGCTACTAAACCCACGACATACTGCTGAGATGGCGGCACCATGCAGAGGAGAGATCGTCAAGCGCGATTGAGGCCTGATCGCCGAGCTGTGCAGATTCCTTTTGATGATGATGATGACGATTTGGATGAAGCTGGTGCCACAGGAGCCATTATTCTGCCACCCTTGGCACCTGGAGCAAAGTTCAATATCACTAGTTGGGGATCAGTCTATCGACAAGTGCTTAAACTAAGATTATTTCAAAAGAGAAAGGGAATGATTCTAAAAAGACAGGTCGAGAAGGGTTGCGAGCTCAAACGAATAGAGTTCAAGCCAAAAGTGTTTCAAAATAGAAAGAGAAAGGCTGGAATGAAGTAGCTCGCCTAAAAAGAGAGAAAGGAAGAACTCAGCTGAGATTGTCGGAAAAGAGAGGCAGGGTCCAAGCCACTTGCTAACGAGCAGGCGGGACAAGACTGACTTGAAAAGACGCTCTACTTGAAAGGCAATGGCTTTGAGGGTACTAAATGTGATATATGGGTAAGAAGAATAAAATAGTAGCTCACGCTCTTGAGGCATACTAGCAGGGCTTGACTAGAATCGTAAAAAGAAGCTGGGGAGAATAATAAGATAGTTCTTGTCTCCTTCTTCTACCTACTTTCCGTTATAGCACTTCTAGCCTTAAAAAGATAATATTTCTTAGTTGTCCACTACCTCACTCTTTATTTTTCCTATCTCAAGGGAGTTCTGTTCCCCTTGGACTATTAAAGGAAAGTAAGGACACCTGCGAACTCGGATAACCTTGTGGCATACTGTCAAATCTACTCTACCCTATGCTATCGGTACTTGTGCGCTATAAAATGCTGATTTCTGCATCATTTATACCTGAAACTTTGCTAATCATGTTCGTTAGCTCACTTATAGGAAAAAGGACTAAAAGTGCATGAAATATATAATTTGTTCTCAAAACGTGGCACAAATATGGGCAAAATATATTGATATGGGCAGAAATCAACTATTTTGGCCAGAAATAGTGACTAAGTTCCTAAGCACTTTAATACATCACATTGTATCATTGACACTTTTCTCTTTCAACCCTTACTTTATTTTATTCTTCCACCCTTGTTATCCTCTTTTGTTTTTCAATTTTTTTAAGCATAACTCACTTTTCAGCTTTCTTTTCTTTTTCTTTTCACAACATACCTCTTATGCTAGCACTTTTCTTTTTCATAACACATTCAAGCACCATTACATTTTAAAGCATCATACTTACCCAATTTCCTCTTATATTATCACATGACTTTATACTTTAAAGCACTTAGGAATTTGGATCAAATCACGGTCTTGAAAAAATGGATTAGGCTTACATACAAGGTTGTCAAAGAAATAGGCTAAAGGCTCAAAAGGGTTTAACTAGGATGATGTCCAAGGGTAGGTAAAACGATGGTAAACATATATAGGTTGCCAAAGAAATGCCTAAATCATCTCCTAAACTTACACTCCTTATTTTCGCTTTGCATACATACCAGGAAAGTTCTAGCATCATCCACAAACATAGAATATACTATTATCTCACACACACAAGGCACATGGTCGACTTGATTGGAAGTAATATAGACTCTCGACCCAACAAGTGAAAGAATTGAACCACAAAATATCACATAATGAGTCACAACTATAGCCTAAACGTCTCAATAGTCATAATTGTAGCACATACTCTTGTTATAATCTCATGCTGCCTATTGGAATTATTTCATGCGAGGCTCAAAAAAAAATTTAAAAACTTAAAAAAACATAGATGCAAATAGAGAAGTACAGCATGCGATACCGCCACCCCACACTTAAACGGGACACTGCCCTCAATGGAAAATAAATACGAAGAACCTGGTCAGTCGGACTTTTCCTCAATGTCGGGGGTCATACCCCCTTCGTTGGAATCATCATAAGAGTCGTCGTCAGAGTTCTCCTCCTCGTCGGAGTCTGGCAAGCGTCGATCGTCATCGGTCGGCACATCATCGTCTAGAGGTTCCTCAAAGTAAACACCCACTCCACACATCTCCCGTGCGTGCATGTTCATTGGATAATCATGGTCCAGCTATTGGAGCTCTTCAGCAGTTGGAACACGACCTCCACTCATCATTGTGAAGCGTGTCATGCCATAAAGATGACGGAAGAAACTCTCATCACGAGCATGTCTCTCCGCAGTAGTAAGGTTGACACCATGAGTTGTTTCAGCATCTTTGACCTTTGTGAGGTCAACCTTCTTCGGGTTATGTGGGAGTTTGTGATCAGCTGGTTCTTCTTCGATATCCTCCTTCCGCAAGAGTGCTGTCAACAGATTACCAAAACTGAAGTGGGATCTTTTGTGGAGTCTGGCCTTCCGCATTGTAGAGCGAATGATTGCCCCAAAATTGATAGGGACATTCGTCATCAAAGCATAGACCAAACACACTCTATCTCTTGATATCTTGGTGTATTGAGTCCTAGGAATAAGGCATGAGTTGACAATACGCAACCAGATTCTTGCTTCCCTATTCAATGGAGCATAGGGGAAGGTGTTGTGTCATCCGGTGTCTCGGTGTCTGCCCCACCTTGCCATCGATCTACTTCCACAAAGTATGTGTCGTATTTCTCTATAAGGAGGCCTGCTGTACAGCTCTTTGAATGGTGCTGGGTCAACCGAAGGTAAACCAAGAAAGGAGTTGAGCAAATCCGCGTTGAGCTGTAACACTTGGCCCCGAATCTTGACTTCGTTGCCTGTGGTTTTCGGAGACCAGTTGGCGTAGAACTCCCTTGTCAAATCAATATTACATTCTCCCATGTCGCGGAAGATGAAATCCAGTTTCAACGCCATTATTTTCGCCAATATACACGGCTCCTTCTTCGCTATGGTGTCCTTGTTGATCAAGTCGATGTGAACATATTTCCGTTCCTTGTTGTTCTTGTACCATTCTTTGGCTTCCTCCTCAAGAACCCATTTTATTCCAAACATTCGGCGGGGTAGTTGCATTGAGGATGATTCTCCTTGTTCCTTGCGACCTCTCTTCTTGCCCTTTTGGGAAGTGGTAGCCTTATCTTGTCGCGCTTTAGGTGCCATTGTTCCTGAGATTTAAACAGTATTCATGTTAGCATCAACTCAAAGGAAACAATCTATACACAAGCCATCGGGGTACCACCCCACACTTCGGTTTGTTAATACAAAACAGTGAAGTGATTTCATACGTTTTAGGAACTATTTTCCAACAAGAAAATCAGCGATGTATCACTACTTGCAGCCATTGCACTAATTTCATGTTAGTTATAACAACACTACTACATAGGGGTTACATCATGGTATTGTTATTTTCAACAATCACAACCTCCTAAGTCGGTAGGCAACTATAAGTCTTATCCCGATGAACGGGATAGTCTAACATGTAAGTATCCAAGTATCAAACTTAAGCAATTTTCATAACCCTAGCAATTCCGCAAATAGTAAATCAATGCTATTAAAACCAAATTCAAGTCGGAAACAAGTCAAGATTATCCTACGTATATGTTCACGCACATGGTTTTGTGTCAACAATCCAAACACATTAACATCACCAATAATCTTTCAAGATGTAGCAATTCATAATAGGCATAGCAACGTAGTACTTACGAGAAATAGATGAAGAATACAAGATTACTTACGTGATTGAAGCCTTTGGAGATGTTCTTGTGAATTGGAAGAGCAAAAAGAAAAAGTTTGAGATGATTTGGAGAGAGTATGCGGCGCCTTTAGGTCAATTTCTAATGTGGTTATGTTTCAAGACTAAGTCCCCTTTATATAGGAAGAGAATGGGTCGGGTTTTGACCCATTTACAAACGGTTTTGGAGACAAAAATGCCCTATATGCGGCGCATAATGCTTGGCATAGTCACAGTATAGGCGGCGCATAGTGTATGGCATTTAGGCACATATGCGACGCATAGGTCATGGCATTTAGGGACATATGCGCCGCATAGTGTATAGCATTTGAGATACTGAGACCTAATGCTATAGCATAGGCGGCGCATAGTGTATAGCACACTTAAGAATGGGCGGCGCATAGTGTATAGCACACTAGATTCCGCGACCTTAGGCTATAGTATAGGTTTTGCATTGTTCGTGGCCTAGTTTTACCTAGGCCTAGCCTTCCTCGATGCCTATTTTGGCATGAGCAATGCTCAATCCATAGCCTTATGCATCCTTATTCCTAACTTACCACCTTTACCATACAATACGTCCAAATCATCATTTGAAACCAATCTCCTTGTTGAATACTTCTCGCAGCTATATTTGCTCAAAACCAATGAAAACGATTAGAAAGATGGGTTGCCTCCCATCTAGCGCCTTATTTATTGTTGTGGCTCAACATAGTTACCTCGAGTACTTAGACTTCGTGGAGATAAGTGATAGCCATATAATTCATCGAGTCAAGAGGACCGATATAAGGTTTAACACGTTGGCCATTCACTTTGAAGACAACACCATTATTGCCTTCCAATTCGACTACTCCAGATGAGTAGACTTGGATAACTTTGTATGGACCAGACCACTTAGACTTTAACTTACCTGGGAAGAGCTTCAATCTGGAGTTGAAGAGAAGTACCATATCACCCCTTTGGAAGTTTCGTCGAACAATCTGCTGATCATGATACTTTTTCATCCGCTCCTTGTATAGATCTGATCTTTCATATGCATGGAGATGGAACTCATCTAATTCGTTCAGCTGCTCCAACCTCAGATTCTTAGCATCATCCCAATTCAAATTCAATTGCTTCAATGCCCACAATGCCTTATGCTCGAGCTCGATAGGTAAATGACAAGCCTTCCCATCAACTAGTTGATAAGGAGACATGCCAATGGGTGTTTTGAATGCAGTCCTGTACGCCCATAGTGCATCATCAAGCTTCCTAGACCAATCCTTCCTATCGCATTAACCGTCTTCGCAAGGATTTGCTTAATCTCGCGATTGGAAACTTCTACTTGTCCACTAGTTTGGGGATGATAAGGCGTAGCTACCTTATGTTGCTTGACACCATATTTGGCCAGAACTAATTTGAATAGCTTGTTGCAAAAGTGAGATCCTCCATCACTTATGATAGTACGTGGTACTCCAAAGCAAGAGAAGATATTCTTCTTTAAGAACGCTACAACACGCTTCCCTTCATTGTCGGCCAAAGCTACAGCTTCCACCCATTTTGAAACATAATCTACAGCAACCAAGATGTACTTCATTCCAAACGAATTCACGAATGGACCCATGAAATCAATACCCCACACATCAAAGAGTTCTACCTCAAGAATTTTGGACATGGGCATTTCATGGTGTTTCGAAATAGCACCTTGACGTTGGCATTGGTCGCACCTTCTAACATAGTCATAGGCATCTCTAAATATCGAAGGCCAATAATAATCACTTTGCAACACCTTTCTTTCTGTCCGATTACCTGCATGATGTCCTCCAACTTGGGAAGTGTGGCATGCTTCCAAGATATTAGGCACCTCTACATGGGATATACATCGTCGAATAATACCATCCGCGCATTGTCGAAACAAATATGGCTCATCCCAATAGTAGTGTTGTACGTCATGCATAAACTTCCTTCTTTGGTGGTAAGATAAATTGGCAGGTATCACGTTACTCACCATAAAATTTGCAAAGTCGGCATACCATGGTAGTTCCTCCATTGTTGTCGCTAATATCTCTTCGTCTGGGAATGCATCATCAATCTGATTTTCAGGTTGCGCCATATGTTCATTCTCAAGTCGAGATAGGTGATCGGCCACTTGGTTCTCGCAACCTCTTCTATCTTTGACCTCAAAATCGAACTCTTGTAGCAGCAACACCCATCAAATTAACCTTGGTTTTGCATCCTTCTTTGTCATGAGATACCTAAGAGCTGCATGGTCTGTATGAATGATCACCTTAGTACCTAATAGATAGGCATGAAACTTCTCAAATGCGTACACAACTGCTAGGAGCTCTTGTTCAGTAACAGTGTAGTTCCTTTGGGCTTCATTTAGGACCTTACTCGCATAGTAGATAGGATGAAATAATTTCTCCTTTATCTGTCCAAGTACAGCTCCAATGGCTACACCACTAGCATCACACATGACTTCGAACGGGAGAGACCAGTCTGGTGCTACCATGATAGGGGCTTCAATGAGTTTTCCTTTAAGTCATTCGAATGCCTTTAAGCAATCTTCATTAAAGTCAAACTTCGCATCCTTCTCCAATAGTTTGCACAATGGACTAGCAATTTTGGAGAAATCTTTGATGAACCGACGATAGAAACCTGCATGGCCAAGAAAACTACGAACTCCCTTCACCGAAATTAGAGGTGGTAGCTTCTCAATAACCTCTATTTTTGCTCGATTAACCTCTATTCCTCTTGCGGAGATCTTGTGCCCAAGAACGATTCCTTCTTTTACCATGAAGTGGCACTTTTCCCAATTCAGCACAAGGTTGAATTCTACACATCTTTGCAATGCCATGCTCAAGTTTTCCAAGCACGACTCAAAAGATTCACCAACAACTGAAAAAACATCCATAAATACCTCCAAAGTGTCCTCAACCATATCAGAGAAAATGGACATCATACAGCGTTGAAAGGTGGCTGGTGCATTACATAACCCAAATGGCATATGTTTGAAGGCAAACGTACCATATGGGCATGTAAATGTTGTCTTCTCTTGGTCTTTGGGGGCAATACAAATCTGATTGTAGCATGAATAACCGTCCAAGAAGCAAAACCATCCTTTCCCCGCTAATCGATCTAGCATTTGGTCCATGAATGGCATTGGGAAGTGATCTTTGAGGGTCAAAGAATTCAGCTTTCGGTAGTCCATGCATACTCTCCATCCAGTGACAGGTCTGAGTGGAATAAGCTTGTTCTTCGTATTCACGACCACCGTCATGCCTCCTTTCTTGGGAACACATTGTACCGGGCTTACCCATGTACTATCCGAGATAGGATACACAACCCCCGCGTCTAACCACTTGATAATTTCTTTATTCACCACTTCTTGCATAGGTGGGTTTAGACGTCATTGATGCTCAATAATGGGTGTGCAATTTTCTTGAAGCTGAATTTTATGTGTGCAAATCCCAGGTGGAATACCAATAATATCCGCAATGGTCCATCCAATGACTCTAATATACTTGTGTAAGATAGCAATAAGAGCTGCAACTTGTTGCTCACCCAAATCGGCTGCCACAATGACTGGAAGAGTATTTCCGCTTCCTAAGAAGGCGTACTTTAAATGACTTGGTAGCTCTTTCAATTCTAACGTGGGTGGCTCTTCAATAAATGGCTTAGCTGGTGGTGTAGGTCGATTTTTGAGATCAAGATCCAGCTTCTTGGGAGCATATCGATATGTCCCTAATCCCGATAGAACACAAGTAGCTTCTTCACCATTTTTAGCATCCTCATTCTCTCCATTCATAAGCACAACCTCCAAAGGGTCATCAATAATTTGCTCTTCTTCAAGTAATTCTTTCTCATCATCAAAGAAAACATTAGCCACCAAAAATACACTGAGATCTTTGGGTTGCTTCATTGATTTGCACACATCAAAGCGAACCACTTCGTCATTTATTCGGAATGAAAGCTCATTGGCTCTCAAATCAATGAGCATACTTCCTGTAGCAAGGAAAGGGCGCCCCAAGATTATGGGAACTTCTGAGTCTGCCTCACAATCCAAAATAACAAAGTCTGTCGGAAAGATGAATGAAGAAACCTTTACCAATACGTCACATAGAATACCAACAGGTCATTTTACCGACCTATCCGCCATGACGAGCCTCATGTTGGTTGGAGTAGGATTACCCAACCCCAACTTCTTGTAGATCGATAATGGCATCAAATTGATGCTGGCTCCTAAGTCACATAATGCTTTGGCAAAATTCAAAGATCCTACGGTGCAAGGAATAGTGAAAGCTCCGGGGTCGGCCTTCTTCTGAACTATCGATTAGGTAGCGATCGCGCTGCAATGATGAACATCTTCTTTCAACTCATAACTTGCTGCCCGCTTCTTAGTCAAAAGATCCTTCATAAATTTCGCATACCCAGGCATTTGTTCAAGTGCCTCCACCAATGGAACATTAATGGTCAGCTGCTTTAACATAGTCATGAATTTGCTGAACTTTGTGTCATCCGCCACCTTCTTCAATTTTTGGGGAAAAGGTGGTGGTGGGTATGGAAGTGTTATCTCCACGGTTTTCTTCTCCTCTTGCTTCCATTTTTCAGATTTTTCAGGTTGCACAGCACTGGGTGAGGCATCCTTGACATCAGGAGTAGGTGCTGCGGCATCTTCTCCTTTTGCGTTGTCATCCATGCCCGCAACTTCGTCAACCACTTGCTTGCCTTTTGCTGAAGTTTCCGGCACCTTACCACTTCTGGTAGTGATGGCCATGCATGACCCATCATTCCTTGGGTTTTGCACAGTATCGCTAGGTAAGGTGCCAGCCTTTCTTTGATTGAGTGCTGCTGAAAGTTGGCTCAATTGCTGCTCTATTTGCTTGATTGAAGTGGAATGAGAATCAACTAATTGTTTCATGGAGGACAAATCATTAATTACCTCCTTAACTCCCGCGCTCGTTGCTTCCACTCCTTTCAATAATTTAGCCATCATGTCTTCCATACTTCCAGAATTAGATGTGGTGGTGTCACGTCTACCAGGGGGAACGTACAAACCACCCTTTTCATTCTTGTTCTTCCAACTACCTTGGTCCTTGTTTCCAGATTTATCATAATAGTTCCGACCTTGGTTTCCTTGGGTATTACCTCGGAAACCCCCCTAATTGTTCAAGTAGTTGGCTTCTTCTTCCGAATCAGATTCGTCTCTTCCTTTTGACGCAATAGCTTTCACTTTTTCGGTCTTCCCTGATAATAGATGCTTTGTAAGAAGATCCATTTGAGTTTTCATGTGCGCCATATCCTGATCACGTTCTTCTTCTCTACGCCTTTGTTCTTCTCAATGCTCGGTTATTCATCCAATGCATTCTTTTCGATCTTGTACCCTATGTAGGCTTGCAATGCATAGGCGTCACAAGCGGTACACTGAACATCAACCTAATCTCTACGAAAAAAAGGAAAAGAAAGTACATCCTAAACGACCTTTATTCCTGACGTGAACGACCGCTTTCTTGGAACTAATTCATAGGCACTTTCCATTAGTTAGACTTCACACACTATATAAACAAATAGTTGAAGCGTGCGATAGAAAGCGGAAAAATAAATTGATTGACTATTGAGTGCAAGCCCATAAATAGACGACTATGGGCAGTTTAGGTGTGCTTAAAGTCAACTACAACTAGAAGGTATGCCGATCTTTCCACCCCTTTGACTGTGAAAAGCTCCAAATAGGCACACAGTAGTTTAGAGTAGAAGGAGCGAAAAGCCACTTGACTGGTTGGAAAGGAGCTCTGACGTTGGAATTTAATAGTGACAGAAATGGTCATCTGTTCTCCATAGCTACTGGTGTCATCGCCCTGCAAAGAGGTGGAACCAACTAAGACTGAACACTAGCCCTATTTTGTAGATGGGTTGGGACAGGTTTTCTATCTTGGTGAATAATGTTCCACTGATTAGGCGAGGACAGGATTCAAACCTGCAATCTTCAGGTCATGAGCCTGATGAGGTAACAAATTCCTCTACCCCGCTTCTTCCTCTTCACTTTAGAACTCCGAAAACCAAGGTTCGACTTGCATGTGTTAAGCATATATCTGGTATCATGATGTTCACTTCTTAGCGCTTAGGCCACTACCTAAAAGTAAGCTTTTCGTTCTTTTTCTCTTAAATAACAATGATGGAGGAGATAGTAAGCACGACTTTCTACGCAATGATTTCTTCTTCTCTTATGATTTATCAAGTTATAGGGGGGAGACCAAGAGAGTAGATTGGTTGGTTTTTCCAGTCAAGTATAGTTGATAATCCCATTTTCGAATATGAATTTGAATAGATTCTCTTTATTATTATAAATATAGCTTTTTTATCTTCCACCTTATCTCCACAGCTTTGGGTGACCCCTTCCCCTTTCTTTTTTTTTCATTTCAAGCATGGACCTTAACTTACTGACCTGGCTTAGTAATGTCGAAATTATTAGCTGTCAATTGTTCATAGTCAGCAGTTGATAACGCTCAATCTACAGCTCTCGTAGGAGTGTAAAGCGGTCGCTAGCAAATATAGAACCCAACCTGGGTTGGGTATCGATCCCACAGGGAATAGCTTGGCCAACAAATAAGCAACGATTACTAGACTTTTAGTGCAAGTCTCGTAAGAAGGGGGGATTGTAATGTGTAACCAAATATTAAAGTAAAAGCTTAAAATAGCAAAGTAAAAAGAAAAGGATTGTTACGTAAGTTGTAAACAATGAGAATTGAAGCGTTGGGGTTATGTCCACCTCCTGAGTTATACCTCTCTATTGACTATGAGTGTGTAGAATTCCGACATGCATGTGCTTATAGAGAATTGTATTCGATGGTAAATCCAGGCGTCTTTCGACCTATTCGACGATTAACTTTAACTCTTTCGAGCTTAAAGCGTGTCTAACGGTACGAATTCTCCAAGAGGTTAATCTAGTTAAGACACTAACTGTTTAGTAGGGAATTTAGGGGGTGACCCTACTACCTTGACATTATCTCTTTTCCAGACAAATAACCTTTCTTTCGAACAAGTTAAATGTTATACTGGCGTTTTCTTGCGTTTGCAACCACAAAGAATGTAGATTAAGATGAAGAGAATAATGATATAAGCATCATACGTGTCACAAACTCACAAACTCATAGCAATAGATAGTATTTCAGTTGGCTTCCATAACCCCAACATAGAAGTTTAGTTACCCATGAGTGCGAAGGAGATCACGATTGACATTGTTGTTATACCAAAATAAGGATGAATTTCGTGTGGCTCAAGAGGTAGGCGTTAGGAGTGAATTTCCTAGGCAACGTAACGTTTCTCTTGTTGCGGAAATTAAGAATAAATGAATAGAATAAGAAAAATAGAATTAAAGGAAAGATTAGAAGAGTTGTAGAATTGTTTGTAGCGTAGAATATAGGAAGATGTATAATGGTTGAATGTTGAAGTCCCTAAAATCTCTAGCATGATAGGGTATTTATAATACCCATATCCTAATCCTACTAAGCTAATGAAATATCTAACCAAATCCTACTAAGCTAATGAAATACTTAACCCAATTGTACTAGGTTAATGTAATATTCTCCTAATCCAAATAAACAAATGAAATACTTAACCCAATTGTACTAGGTTAATGTATCATTATCCAAATCCAACTAAGTTACTGCAGTCCCCAAAGTCTTCAGAAATGTTGTTTTAGCCCGGGACAGATTTTCCATGCATCACTTTTGGTCCTTTAGGCGTTCAAGCTCCCTTTCCTTCATTCGTGAGCTTTCTTTGGTGTCAAGTAAGCGATAAAATGCTGAATTCTGCATCATTTATACCTGAAACTTTGCTAATCATGTTCGTTAGCTCACTTATAGGAAAAAGGACTAAAAGTGCATGAAATATATAATTTGTTCTCAAAACGTGGCACAAATATGGGCAAAATATATTGATATAGGCGTGTAAATTCGCCTATCATCAGCAGTGAAAAATGGCATTGCTTTGATTGCTCAAGTTTCCCTCTCATGGTCGAATGTGAAAAAGAATTTCTTTTGTTTAGAAACAGTCTTATAAGGATGATGCTTCCCCTGTGCCTTCACAATAATTAATAAGGAAGACCGGGCTAAAGGTAACTACTTTTTGCTAACCCGGTGAAAGACATAGTAGGTAAGAAGGCTATTAGTTGCTTCACTTCCTTACCTTGGGTAGGTTGACAAAGCCGCTAACGAAGAATAGTTCTCTATTCTCTTGCGACCTTCCGCGCCTAGGAGGGTTGAAGGGATCCATCCCAATAGCTATTCACGAGGAGCGTAGCATTCTTTATAGTTGTTACAAAATCTCCTGAAGAGCAAATAATTTATGCTGCTTGACTGCATGAACTAGGTCTAGGTCTTGCTTTTTTCATTCCCACTATTGACGTCTCATCGAGTTATAGCACACCAATTTGGCCAGAAAATACCCCGTTCGCGCTGTTTCGCCCATTTGTCCACCCAAATGGCCACAAAAAATTAAATGGACCACACTAGGATGATCCCCAACCTCCTGGCAGGCCTCGGTTGATTTTTGGCCCATAGCACGGCCGGAACCCGAGCCCACCCCCAAAACTGTGGGCTATAGCATACCGATTTCATCTAAAAACTTCCCGTTTGTGCCGTTTCGCCCGTTTGTCCACCCAAATGGCCACGAAAAATAAAACGGACCACACTGGGACAATCCCCAACCTCACTGGCATGCCCCAGAAAATTTCAGACCATAGCACACCCGGACCCCGGGCCCACCCTAGAAACCGTGATGTATAGCACACCGATTTGACCCGAAAATGCCCCGTTCGTGTCGTTTAACAATTTTGTCCACTCAAATGGACACGAAAATTAAACGGACCACACTAGGATGATCCCTAACCTCCCTAGATGCCCCGGTCTATTTTCAGCCGATAGCACGCCCGAACCTCAGGTCTACCCCTGAAACCGTGGACATAGCATACTGATTTGGCCCGAAAATGCCCCATTCGCGTCGTTTCACCCGATTGTCCACCCAAATGGCCACAAAAAATTAAACAGACCATACTGGGATGATTCCCAACCTCCCTGGCATGCCTCGGTCGATTTTCAGCGAAAAGGATGCCCGAACCTCGGGCCCACCCCCAAATCGTGGGCTATAGCACAATGATTTGGCCCAAAAATGCCCCATTCATGCCGTTTCGCCCGTTTGTCCACCCAAATGGCCACAAAAAATTAAACGAACCATACTGACACAATCCGAATCCTCCCTGGCAAGCCCCTGTCACTTCTTGGCCCACAACACACTAAGGCACACCCGATATTGTGGGATATTGCACACCGATTTGGCTTGAAAATGCCCAGTTCGCACTGTTTCGCCCGTTTGTTAACCTAAATGGCCACAAAAATTTAAACGAACCATATTGGGATGATCCCCAAACTCCCAAGCATGCCTCGATCAATTTTCAGCCTATAGCACGCCCGAAACCTGGGCCCACCCCCAAAACCGTGGGCTATAGCACACCGATTTGGCCCTAAAATACCTCATTCGTGTCGTTTCGCCCATTTGTCCACTCAAATGGCCATGAAAAATTAAACGGACCACACTGTGCGATCCCCATCCTCCCTGTCACGCCTCGGTCGATTTTTGGCCCACAGGAAGCCCGAACCCCTGGCCCACCCCAAAAATCGTGGGCTAGAGAACATCGATTTAGCCCGAAAATGCCTCGTTCGTGCCGTTTCACCTATTTGTCCACCCAAATGGCCGCGAAAAATTAAACAGACCATACTGGGATAATTCCCAACCTCCCTGGCATGCCCCGGTCAATTTTCAACACACAACACTACCGGACCCTAGGCCCACCCCTAAAATCGCGGGCTATAGCAAACCGATTCTGCCTAAAAATGCCCCATCCACGCTGTTTCACCCGTTTGTCCACCCAAATGGCAATAAAAATTTAAACGGACCACACTGTGATGATCCCCAACCTTCCTGGCATGCGGCAATCAATTTTTAGCCCACAGCACACCCGGACCCCCGCCCACTCCCAAATGGCCACAACAAATTAAACGAACTACACTAGGTCGATCCCTAACCTCCCTGACACGATCCGATCAATTTTTGGCCCACAGCACGCCCGGACCCCCGCCCACTCCCAAAACCGTAGGCTATAGCACACCAATTTGGCCTGAAAATACCCCGTTCGTGCCATTGCGCCCGTTTGTCCACCCAAATGGCCACGTAAAATTAAACGAACCACACTGGGATGATCTGCAACATCCCTGGCATACCCCGATCAATTTTTGGCACACAACATACTTGGAAACCGGGCCCAACCCCGAAACCGTAGGCTTTAGCACACCTATTTTGCCCAAAAATGCCTCATTCGTGCCATTTTGCCTGTTTAACCCCCAAATGGCCACGAAAAATTAAATGGACCACACTGGGGAGATTCTCAACCTCCCTGGCATGCCCCAATCAATTTTCATCCCACAACACACTCGGAACCCATACCCACCCACAAAACCATGGGCTATAGCACATCGATTCGGTCCAAAAATGTCCCGTTCGCGCCGTTTCGCCCGTTTGTCCGCCCAAATGGCCACTAAAAATTAAACGGACCACACTAGGACGATCCCAACCTCAATGGCATGCCTAGGTCAATTTTCGGCCCACAGCACGCCAGGCCCCGAGCCCACCCCCAAAACCGTGGGCTATAATATACCGATTTGGCACGAAAATGCCCTATTTGGGCGATTTCGCCCGTTTGTCCACCTAAATAGCTGCAAAAATTAAACGAAGCACACTGGGACGATCCCCAATCCCCCGGCACACCCCGATCGATATTGGTTCCAAATCATACACGGGCCCACCCCCACAATTATGGGATATTACACATTGATTTTGGCTGAAAAAGCCCCGTTTGTGCCGTTTGGCCTGTTTGTCCACCCAAATTGCCATGAACGGACAACACTGGGATGATCCCCAACCTTCCTGGCATGCCCTGGTCGATTTTTGTCCTACAGCACACCCGGACCCCTGGCCCACCCCCAAAACCATAGGCTATAGCACATCGATTTGACCCGAAAATGCCCCGTTCGCGCCGTTTTGACCGTTTATCCACCCAAATGGCCGCAAAAAATTAAATGAACCATACTAGGATAATACCTTACCTCCCTGACACCCCTCGGTCAATTTTTGAACCACAGCACGCCCGGACCCTGGGCCCATCCCAAAAACCATGGGCTATAGCACACCGATTCTACCCAAAAATACCCCATTCGTGCTGTTTCGCCTGTTTGTCCACCCAAATGGCCACAAAAAATTAAACGGACCATACTGGATCGATCTCTAACTTCCTTGGCATACCCTAATCGATTTTTGGCCCATAGCACGCCCAGACCCCGGGCCTACCTATAAAACCATGGGCTATAGCACATCGATATGGCACAAAAATGCCCCGATCACGCCGTTTTCCCTGTTTGTCCACCCAAATAGCAATGAAAAATTAAACGGACCATACTGGGACTATCCTCGAACTCCCTAGCATTCCACAATCGATTTTTGACCCACATAATGCCCGGGCCCTAGGCCCACTCCTAAAAACGTGGCCTATAGCACATCGATTTGGCCCGAATATGCCCTGTTCGCGCCGTTTCACCCGTTTGTCCACCCAAATGGTCATGAGAAATTAAACGGACCACACTTGGATGATCCAAAACCTCCCTGGCATGTGATGATTGATTTTCAGCCCATAGCATGTCCGAACCTCGGGCCCACCCCCGAAACCGTGGGCTATAGAACACCAATTTGGCCTAAAAATGCCTCGTTCATGCCGTTCTGCACGTTTATCCACTCAAATGGCCATGAAAAATTACAAATACCATACTGGGATGATCCACAACATCCCTGGCACGACCCTATCGATTTTTGGCCAAAAGCACATCCGAACCCCAGGTCCACCCCCGAAACTGTGGGCTATAGTAGACCAGTTTGGCTCGAAAATACCCTGTTCATGCTGTTTCACCCGTTTGCCCCTCAAATGGCCACGAAAAATTAAACGGACCACACTGGGATGATCCTCAACTCCCTGGCATGCCTCGGTTAATTTTTGAGAAATAGCAAGCCCGAACACCTGGCCCACCCTCAAAACGTGGACTATAGCACATCGAATTGGCCCAAAAACTCCCCATTCACGTCATTTCCACACTGGGATGATCCCTAAACTCCCTGGCATGCCCCAGTCGATTTTCAACCCACAATTCACCCGGACTCTCTGCCCACCAGCGAAACCATAGGCTATAGCACACCGATTTTACCCCAAAATAACCCGTTCGCATCATTTCGTCTGTTTGTTCACCCCAAATGGCCACAAAAAATTCAACATATCATACTCGGACGATCCCCAAACTCTCTTGACGATACCCAAACTCCCCGTTCGTGCCTTTTCCATGTTGGGATGATCCCCAAACTCCCTGGTATGCCTCAATTGATTTTTGACCCACAGCAGGCCCGAACCCCAAACCCAACCCCAAAATCGTGGGCTATAGCACACCGATTTGGCCTACAAACTCGTTGTTCGCACCATTTTGCCCGTTTATCCACCTAAATAACCACAAAAAATTAAACAGACCATAGTGGGATAATCTACAACCTCCTTGGAATGTCCCGATCAATTTTTGGCCCACAGCACACCCGGGCCAACCCCCAAAACCATGGGCTATTGCACACCGATTTGATCAAAAAATGCCCCGTTCGCACCATTGCACCAGTTTGCCCACACAAATGGCCATGAAAAATTAAACGGACCACATTGGGACTATCCTTAACCTCCCTAGCATGCCCCAATCGATTTTTGACCCACATAATGCCCGGGCCCCAGGCCCACTCCTAAAAACGTGGCCTATAGCATATCAATTTTGCTCGAATATGCCCCGTTCCCGCTGTTTCACCCATTTGTCCACCCAAATGGCCACGAAAAATTAAACGAACCACACTGGGATGATCCACAACCTCCCTGGCATGTCCCGATCGATTTTCAGCCCATAGCACGCCCGGACCCGGGCCCACCCCTGAAATCGTGGGCTATAGAACACTGATTTGGCCTAAAAATGCCCTTTCATGCCGTTCTACACGTTTATCCACCCAAATGGCCACAAAAAATTAAAAATACCATACTAGGATGATCCACAACATCCCTGGCACGACCCTGTCGATTTTTGGCCAATAGCACATCCGAACCCCAGGCCCACCCCCACAACCGTCAGCTATAGTAGACCTATTTGGCTAAAAAATGCCCCGTTCACGCCGTTTCACCCGTTTGCCCCTCAAACGGCCACAAAAAATTAAACGGACCATACTGGAATGATCCTCAACCTCCCTAGCTTGCCTCAATTAATTTTCAACAGACAATAAGCTCGAACACCGGGCCCACCCCAAAAAACGTGGACTATAGCACATCGAATTGGCCCAAAAACTCCCCATTCGCGTTATTTCCACACTGAGATGATCCCTAAACTCCCTGGCATGCCCCGGTCGATTTTTGACCCACAATTCGCTCGTACCCTGTGCCCGCCCGCAAAACCATAGGCTATAGAACACCGATTTTACCCGAAAATAAGTTTTGCCTGTTTGTTCACCCCAAATGGCCACAGAAAATTCAACAGATCATACTGGGACGATCCCCAAACTCTCTTGACGATCCCCAAACTCCCCGTTCGTGCTATTTCCATGCTGGGATGATCCCCAAACTCCCTGATATGCCCCAATTGATTTTTGACCCATAGCACGCCCGAACCCCAAACCCACCCCCAAAACCATGGGCTATAGCACACCGATTTGGCCCATAAACTTGTTGTTCGCACCGTTTTGCCCGTTTATCCACCCAAATAGCCACAAAAAATTAAATGGACCATACTGGGATAATCCCTAACCTCCCTGGAATGTCTCAATCAATTTTTGGCCCACAGCACACCCGGGCCAACCCCCAAAACAATGGGCTATTGCACACCAATTTGATCCAAAAATGCCCCGTTCCCACCATTGCGCCCGTTTATCTACCCAAATAGCCATGAAAAATTAAACGGACCACACTGGGACAATTTCTAACCTCCCTAGCATGCCCCGATCGATTTTTGGAAATAGCACGCCTGGACACCTGGCCCACTCCCAAAACCGTGGCTATAGCACACCGATTTGGCCTAAAAATACTTTGTTTGCACCGTTATGCTCGTTTGTTCTCCCAAATGGCCACATAAAATTAAACGAACCATACTAGGACTATCCGCAACCTCCCTGGCTCGCCTCGATCAATTTTCTCCCCACAGAACACTCGGACACTGGGCCGATCCCCGAAACTGTGGGCTATAGCATACCTATTTTGCTCGAAAATGCCCCGTTCGTGCTGTTTTGCCTGTTTGTCTCCCCAAATGGCCATGAAAACTTAAATAGACCACACTGGGGAGATCCCCAACCACTTTGGTATGCCTCGATAAATTTTCATCCCACAACAAGCCCGGACCCCGTGCCCACCCTCAAAATCGTGGGCTATAGCACACCAATTTGGGACAAAAATGCCCCGTTGGCACCGTTTCGCCCGTTTGTCCACACAAATAGCCAATAAGAATTAAACAGACTGCACTGGGACGATCCCAGCCTTGCTGGCATGCCTCGGTTGATTTTTAACCCACAACACACCCAAACCCCTGGCCCACCCCAAAAATCATGCGCTATAGCTGACCGAATTTGTCCAAAAATGCTTCGTTCATGCCATTTCGCCTGGTTGTCCATACAAATGGCCATAAAATATTAAACGAACCATACTGGGATGATCCCCAACCTCCCTGGCATGCCCCAATCAATTTTTGGCCCACAATACGCTTGGACCTGGGACTACCCACAGAACCGTGGGCTATTACACATCAATTTGGGATGAATATGGCCCGTTCGCGCCGTTTTGCATGATTTTCAACCCAAATAGCCACGAAAAATTAAGCAGACCATACTGGGATGATCGCCAATCTCCCTGGAATACCCAGGTCAATTTTTGGCCGACAACACACTCGAATACTGGGCCTACCCCTGAAATTGTGGACAATAGCACACACTGATTTGTCCAGAAAATGCCCTATTCGCGCGGTTTCGCCCGTTTGTCCCCTCAAATTGCCATGAAAAAATAAACGGACCATACTAGGACTATCCCCAACCTCCCTGGCACGCCTCAGTCTATTTTTGACCCACAGTATGACCGGGCCCTGGGACAACCCCCAAAATCATGGGTTATAGAACACCGATTTGGCCCGAAAATGCCCCGTTTGCATTGTTTCGCCCGTTTGTCCACCCAAATGGCCTAAAAAAATAGACAGACCACACTAGGATGATCCCTAACCTCCTTGGTATTCTCTGATCAATTTTTAGCCAACAGTACGCCTGGACCCTGGGTCCGCCCATAAAATCATGGACTATAGCACACCGATATGGCCCAAAAATGCCCTGTTCGTGCTGTTTTGCCCATTTGTCCACCCAAATGGCCACGAAAAATAAAACGGACCATACTGGAATGATCCCCAACCTCCCTAGCATGCCTCGATTGATTTTTGGTCCACATAATACCCGAGCCCTGGGCCTACCCCAAATACGTGGGCTATAGCATAACAATTTAGCTCAAAAATGTCCTGTTCGCACCGTTACGCCCGTTTGTCCACCCAAATGGCTAGAAAAATTAATCGGACCATACTGGGATGATCCACAACCTTCCTGGCATGCCCCCATCGATTTTCGGCCAACAACACGCCCGGACCTAGGCCCACCCCCAAAATCGTGGGCTACAGTACACCGATTTAGCCTGAAAATGCCCTGTTCATGCTATTTCGCCCGTTTGTCCACCCAAATAACCACAAAAAATTAAACAGGCCATACTGGGATGATCCCCAACCTCCCTGGAATACCTCGATTGATTTTCGACCCATAGCACGCCCGTACCTCGAGCCTACCCCCGGAATCGTGGGCTATAGTACATCAATTTAGGTCGAAAATGCCCCATTCTCATCGTTTTGCCCTTTTTTACACCCAAATAGCCACGAAAAATTAAACGGACCACACTAGGATGATCCTCAACCTCCCTGGCATGTACTGATCAATTTTTGGCTAACAACACGCCCGAATTTGGGGTTCACCCCCAAAACCGTGGGCTATAGCACACCAATTAGGCCCAAAAATGCCCCGTACGCGCCGTTTCGCCCGTTTGTCCACTCAAATATCCACAAAAAATTAAACAAACCACACTGGGATGATCCCCAACCTCCTTGGCATGCCTCGGTCTATTTTTGCCCCACAGCACACCCGGGCCCCGATCCTACCCCTAAAACTATGGGATATAGCACACCGATTTGGCCCGAAAATGGCCTATTTATGCTACTTTACCTATTTGTCCACCCAAATGACCACGAAAAAGTAAACAGACTACACTGGGATGATCCCCAACCTCCCTGGCATGCCCTGATTGATTTTTAACCCACAGCAAACCTGGACCCTGGTCCACCCACAAAACTGTGGGCTATAGCACACCGATATGGCTCAAAAATACTCCATTCAAACTATTTCGCCCGTTTGTCTACCTAAATGTCCAAAAAAATTTAAACGAACTACATTGGGACAATCCCCAACCTCCCTTGCATGCCTCAGTCAATTTTTATCCCACAAAATGCTCAGGCCCCGCGCCCATCCCCAAAAACGTGGGCCATAAGAAGGGTGCATTCCAAGGTGTGAAATGGGAGAGAAGGGATGTCATAATTAGGGTTTTGAATGAAACAACCTTTTGATTTTTCTTTTGATTTTTCATTTTTTTTCGTTTTCATATTGAATAAGAATGAGAGGTGTTAAGCTTTTCATCATCCTGGCGTCGAGCTATTTTTCCGTAGGACCTCCCCTACAATATCATCACTGTAGTAGAGTTTAACCACCAAGTTCGGGATGGATTGGTGTGGTTCCTCTACGCCTAGGACACCAAAATTTCAAACCATGAACGAAGAAAGGCATGAGAGAAAAGCACATTGGCTAGTGATTGTGAGGCCCCAATTCTTGACTAGAGAGGACACCAAAGGCCTCTGCCCTTCCATCCCTTGGATAAAAAGAGAGAGGGGGGCAGAGCTTTTTGGCGAGTGCCTGATCGAATTAATCAGGTCATGTAGGAACAAGGTTCAAGTCTAACGGTCTGTTAGGATGCCTCAGCTACATACATCACTGCACTTCCACTTGACACCTATCATAATGATAAATGGCACGACTCGCCGTGACCTTTATTTGAATTCTTAAAAAAACTTATGTCGCTCTATCCCCGCAGGGGCAGAGAACCCGTCGCCCGGAGTTCTATCCCTGGCCCTTTCACCTTCTACGAAACCAGAAGCATGAAAAATGGGATGATGCATTTTAGAAGAAAGTCTTTCTCTTTATTGATGTCGAACTATATCTGCCTTATAGCGATAAAAAGATATTCCTTTAGTCTTTGCCCAGCTCTTCTTCCAGGAAAACAGTCTTTGATAGCGCTCTTGCCCAAATTTTCATGATTTGTGGCCTTAAGAGAATCAGGAGATATTTAATAGTTTGGGTCGGGAATCTAATCTTATTAAGAGTTGTCCTTTCATACCTTATTCTCCGAATAGACAAAGAGCAGGAGGTAAAGCACCCACTTTAGGAGGAAAGTTCAGGGGTTAGAGTGTGCCTGATTCATATGCAGTTTTCTCTTTGAAAGATGCCCAATCAAGAAGGATATGCCACCATGCCTGATGGGCAAGAAGCTAAGGCAGTTAAAGAGGTTATATTGGGTGATCGTATCCGAACTTAAAAGACTTTTCGTGGAATCAGAATCAGATTGGATTGAAGGTAAGGATGGTGAAGCTGGAACATTTTCTATGGTTTTGATTCTTCCCAAATGGTTAGGTCACTCTACTTATCTCCAATATGGGAAGTCTCCAATTCTCTTACTTTGATTTCTAATGACTCTGTATAATGCTCCTTTGACTGTCGCATAGGTAAAGTGTTTACTGGTCCGTCGGGTGAGACCTTTTGTATTCCTTCTTTCACTGACTATGAGCCGGATGAGAATTCTCTCAAATCCTTGAATGAGAACTTCCCTTAAGGAAGGAATGAATCTAGGGAAGAAGTAGCAAAGATAGTTCCATTTCTCCGCTAGTCGAGGACATGACTTCTAGCTGAAAAACCTGCTCTTTCTCCATTCATTGAATCTGGAGATTTATACTTGTTAGAAACTGCATTCTTACTCTTCTTTGTATTTCCAGGGGTCTTTCACAAACTAAGGCAAATAAAGAGTCTTATTCTCCCTTTTCGTCAGCCAGAAGTAATAAGATTATTGCTCTTGGGATGATTCAGGAAAAGCGGCTTCAGGAGCCGGAGAAGTAGTTTTTAGGACTTGTTCGGTTAGAATATTAAGTTCTATCTGATCAAGTCGGGTTTTGAGATTTTTTATCTCACTTTTCAAGGAAGAAATTTCTCCTCTGAGATCGGTAACGGTAGGTTCCGTAGGAGTATTGAACTTATCCATAACCCGTTTCATACTGAAGGGTTGGACTATGGGTTTTGGTTTAGATGAGCCTGCTTCAGAAGAAAGCATAAGTCTTTTGAGCTCTTGGAGATATTTACCCCGTAGCTCATCATCCGCAATATGCTCAATAATGTCGAAGAGGACTTCTTTAGGTTGTCCTGAAATGACATTAATAGTTTTGTTAGAGCATATGCAGAAAGTACCCTTGCAAGTGCAATCTTGCCCTGATTGAGAACTGTCAGACTCATAAGCGGCGTTGATAAATTCTTCGTCGCTATAGAAACATTACAGACAGGTTTACAAGAGAGAATGGGCAGAGAGAATTTCTTTGTGATGGAAATTTTTGAATGCCTTCTCTAAAGAAATGCAATGCCTTATATAGGCAAAATAAAAGGGGGAAGTACATCTTAAGTGTACAAGTGGAGGGATCAGATTCTGCCGACACTTCTAAGTGCTCAAAGCTATTCATGACTTGATAGGTGCTTCACTTTAATAAAGTAAAAGTAGATGCCTTCTGCTTTTAAAAAGCTGAGTTGATTGTTCTGTCATCTTTAGGAGACAGGATGGGTCCTGGATTCCAATCAGGAATAGTGAATTACCCTTTTACCGAGATAATTCCGGTTCTTTGAACCTCTATCTCTTGAAGGGTTATTTTCCTATTCATACCAGAAAGAGGATCGTGAGTATTAATGCGGAATTTAATAACAAGTTTAAATATTTGAAGAAAGCATAGATATAAAACTTACAAGTTTTATTGAGAACTTAAAAACATTACAGACAGGTTTACAAGAGAGAATGGGCAGAGAGAATTTCTTTGTGATGGAAATTTTCGAATGCCTTCTCTAAAGAAATGCAATGCCTTATATAGGCAAAATAAAAGGGGAAAGTACATCTTAAGTGTACAAGTGGAGGGATCAGATTCTGCCGACACTTCTAAGTGCTCAAAGCTATTCATGAATTGATAGGTGATTTACTTTAATAAAGTAAAAGTAGATGCCTTCTGCTTTTAAAAAGCTGAGTTGATTGTTCTGTTATCTTTAGGAGACAGGATGGGTCCTGGATTCCAATCAGGAATAGTGAATTACCCTTTTACCGAGATAATTCCGGTTCTTTGAACCTCTATCTCTCGAAGGGTTATTTTCCTATTCATAGTAGGAATCCATATAGGCCATAGCTAATCCTTTGGGATTTAGCATATCGTCATTATCATTGCTGCTTCCTGTAGATGAAGCCTCTGCGACAAGCTGAAGTAATTCTTCGGTATTGGTGGAGATTTCTTAACTGTCCAAATTAGCCAAGGCTTTCTTGAGCTTCTCTTTCAGAGCCTTCTTGCTATCGGAGGAGATGGAAGAGGATGCTGCGAACTTTCCCTTATCAGGAGTTGTGGGGGTTGTTGGTTTAGGAGTCCAACCTTTGACCTTTATCTCTTTGGACAAATATTTAGGTTGTCCTGAAATGACATTAATAGTTTTGTTAGAGCATATGCAGAAAGTACCCTTGCAAGTGCAATCTTGCCCTGATTGAGAACTGTCAGACTCATAAGCGGCGTTGATAAATTGTTCGTCGCTATAGTCTTCGTCAGAGGAAGAGGAGTCTGAAGCCGTGGAAGAATCATTTTCCATTATAGAAAATAATTTTTCTTTAGCTTCATCAGAAAGATCAAGTTGATTGATCTTTTTTTTCTTACTGGATTTGCAATCAGGGCAAGATTGCACTTGCAAGGGTACTTTCTGCATATGCTCTAACAAAACTATTAATGTCATTTCAGGACAACCTAAAGAAGTTCTCTTCGACATTATTGAGCATATTGCGGATGATGAGCTACGGGGTAAATATCTCCAAGAGCTCAAAAGACTTATGCTTTCTTATGAAGCAGGCTCATCTAAACCAAAACCCATAGTCCAACCCTTCAGTATGAAACGGGTTATGGGTAAGTTCAATACTCCTACGGAACCTACCATTACCGATCTCAGAGGAGAAATTTCTTCCTTGAAAAGTGAGATAAAAAATCTCAAAACCTGACTTGATCAGATAGAACTTAATATTCTAACCGAACAAGTCCTAAAAACTACTTCTCCGGCTCCTGAAGCCGCTTTTCCTGAATCATCCCAAGAGACCCATGGGGCTCCTATCATCGTGAACGAATCTGTTCATGAACCTATTTCTTTCCCTGGCGAGGAAATACCATCCTCCTCTGACAACATTGTCTCCGCCATCAAAACTTATAGTGAGCATATTGTTGTCAAAATTGTTATTGACAAAGACTTTGTTTTAAATAGAGTCGCTCTCTTTGACACTGGTGCGCACAACAATTGCATTGTCAAAGGCCTCATTCCCACTCGGTACCTTCAGAAGAGTACCTCTCGCCTCTATTCCGCCACTGGCGAAAGAATACGAATAAATTATCAGCTGTCCAAAGCTCATGTCTGCAATAATGGCATATGCCTTATTAATGACTTTGTCATAACTGAAGATATCACTGAAGATATCATTCTAGGTTTACCCTTCGTTAACCAAATTCGGCCGTTTTTAACGGATTATGATGGAATTCGCACCACTTTGCTGGGTAGTGAATTATTCTTTCCACTACTTCACCCTCTTTCTCCTGAAGAAGGACGCCGTATAAAAAAAGATACTGTGGTCAAAATTAAAGAAGACACAGTATTCAAAATCAATCGTCTTTCCTCTCATGTTTCCTTTCTTAAACATGAAGTTCAGCTCAAACGGATTGAGAAATCTTTAAAAACCCCGGAGATGGTCAACAAAATAACTCTTCTCCAAAGGAAGTTCGAAGATGAAATTTGCTCTGAATTGCCCAATGCATTTTGGGAACACAAAAAGCACCTCGTTGAGCTTCCATACATTCCTGGCTTTGAGGAACAAAATATTCCTACAAAAGCCAGACCTATCCAAATGAATCACGAAATGATGGAAATCTGCAAAACCGAGATTAACCATCTAACTCTCCTTGGAGTTGCGCTGCATTTTATGTAAATAATAGTGCAGAAAAAGAACGAGGAGCTCCTAGGCTTGTTATTAATTACAAGCCATTGAATGCTGTCCTAAAATGGATTCGACATCCGATTCCTAACAAAAGGGAACTTCTCAAAAGGACCTATAAGGCCAATCTTTACAGCAAATTCGATATGAAGTCAGGATTCTGGCAAATCCATATTGCTGAAAAGGATAAATATAAGACTGCCTTCAACGTCCCTTTTGGGCACTACGAATGAAACGTCTTACCCTTTGGACTTAAAAATGCTCCATCTGAATTCCAGAATATCATGAATAATATTTTCAAGGAGTATTCTTATATGTCAATTATTTACATTGATGATGTGTTAATTTTCTCTGAAAACCTCGATTCTCATTTCAAACATCTTAATACATTCTTTAAGATTGTAAAATTAAATGGCCTAGTCGTTAGTGCTAAAAAGATAAAGTTATTTCAAACTTCTATTCGTTTTCTAGGACATGATTTGCATCAGGGTAGTCACAAACCCATTTGTCAAGCCATAGATTTCTCTTCTAAATTCCCTAATGAAATTACCGATAAAACTCAACTTCAAAGGTTCTTAGGAAGCCTGAATTATGTTGCTGATTTTATCCCTCACATTAGGCAGGTCTGTGAACCTCTTTACAAAAGACTTAAGAAGAATCCAGTTCCATGGAGTTCTGAACAAACCAACGCTGTTATAAAGATTAAATCTTTAGTACAAAACCTTCCCTGTCTAGGTATCCCTAATCCTGAAGCTTTCATGATTGTGGAAACAGATGCTTCAGACATAGGATATGGTGGTATCCTGAAGCAAAGGGTAGTTGCCTCTCCAGAACAACTAGTTCGTTTTACCTCCGGCATATGGAATGCCGCTCAGAGAAATTATAGCACTGTTAAAAAAGAAGTTTTATCTATAGTGCTATGTATCACAAAATTTCAAGATGACCTTATTAATAAGGAATTTCTTCTTCGTGTTGATTGCAAATCAGCTAAAGAGATTTTACAAAAAGATGTTAAAAATGTCGTTTCAAAATAGATATTCGCTAGATGGCAAGCTCTCCTATCTAGCTTCGATTTTCAAATTGAATTTATCAAAGGAGAACATAACTCCCTTCCCGATTTTCTAACAAGAGAATTCCTACAGGGCCATGAGACCAAATCTGGGGAAGAACCCCAAGCAGTAACAAGCTAGAATGGCCAGACCATTCGACGCCCCTTCAGCAACCACAAACCCACTTCGGCCTTCAGTCTCTCAAAGGCCAGTTCTCAAAATGGAGACTCAATCTCCTATCCACAATAGATTCACTGCCCTAACAGAGCAGCAGATCCCAAAGCTACCTCCGCCAACACCTACAAAGTTGGTAGATCTTAAAACAAATTTGCCCATAATCCAGGGGCAAGCATCTAGCTCCTCGGTACAAACCAAGAAAAGTTACGCAATGAAGGCTCCAGAAACCTTCGCCGAAGCAGTTGATCGGCACTCGTCCTTTCGCCGATCGGTTTCCACTCGTGCCTCTACTTCCAAACCCCCGGAGGAGAGTGAGAACCACGATCATAATAATGACAACGGAAAAATCAGAGGAGTTGACTTCTCTGGTCCTGTCCCTAAAGTCTATTATCACCAAAATACTAGGGTCCCTGAACCCGAGAACCTTTATGAACCTGGAAGTCCTACGGCCTCTGACATGGCCCCCCCTCAAAGGATTAGGACTGATCCCAGTCTCCTTGTCCTCACCACAGATGAAGGAGAATATACCCTTGACCTTAAATCCCTCAAGGAAAGGTGGAATCTTCCTAAAGATGCTATCAAGCGAAAATGGTACGCTAGTACCTACTCTATTGAAAAGCAAAAGGAATTTGGTCGACTATGGATAGCCGACATGAAAAGATTCCACTGTGATATTGAGTTCTTTCGGTGGTTTGAATGCACTAGAAGGATGGGAAACCAAATGGAATCCCTCAATGTTATCATTAACAAATGGTATACCCAGAGTAACAAGGTTATTGAATCCGTTACTCCCCCTCTCGAAGGACTTAATATTCCTTACTCCAATGAAGTCATTAAGGCTTCACCCTTCAAAACCAAATCTGATAGAGGATCCATGACTCCTCAATGCAAAGATCTTGATAGAATAATTGAACAAAACAATTATACTAATCAAGTTCTCCACACCATCTCTCAGCAGATAGAGGAAACCAAAGGTCATACTCTGGCTGCTCCCTTACCGGTCAAGAGTATTCCTAGCTCTAAACCCCTATCGAATCCTATCTTCAAAATTCCGAAATTCCAAAAGGATAAGTTCCCTGACTTGAATGAGGATTTCAAACTCTCTGAGAAGATCTTAGAAAAGATCAACTCTAAACTTACCAAGTTTAAACTTGCTCAAGGAGAGTCCAGTTCCAGTTCCCAAAAGAACTCTCTTTCCAAACTTACCAATGAGCGTTTTTCTACCAAGAAAAACTATTACAAAAAACCTTCTCCCCCGGATGTCCAATTCGAAGAGAATCCCTACCTCTCTACATGCAATCATGATGGGAGAGGCATTACGGAATGGAATATTGATGGTCTGGCCGAACACCAGATATACAATAAACTCCATGAAATGGCAGTATCCGTTACTGCCTATAAGATTAAGGGCTCTTCTGACAAAGGAGCTGCCACCATGATTGTCTCAGGTTTCACTGGTATGATGAAGCATTGGTGGGATAACTACGTCACTGAAGACGATAAGAACCTTATTTATAATGCCACGGTCACCGAACAAGTAGTTCGAGTGGTAAATGGCCAAGAAACCATAGTAGAAGAGGCACAAGAGGATGCTTGCGCCACACTTCTCTATCACATAGCTAGACATTTTGTAGGAAAACCTAAACTCTTCCAAGATAGGAGTCTAGAAATTCTTAATAACCTTCGCTGCAAGAACCTAGCAGACTTTAGGTGGTACAAAGACACCTTCCTTGTTAAGGTTATGATCAGACCTGACTGCAATAATGATTTCTGGAAAGAAAGATTTATCAGCGGTCTTCCTCCTTTGTTCGCAGAAAAAGTGCGAACTAAGCTTAAGGATAGATTCGAGGGACAAATTCCCTACAATATCCTTACCTATGGCGACTTGGTAAGCTTCATTACCACTACAGGTATAGAACTCTGTACCGACCTCAAGCTTAAGCAACAACTTAAGCAAAATAGCAAATATGGTCTAGGAACCTTTTGTCACGATTACGGTTTCACTGACATTTCTTCCAGCAATAAGCGTAGAAAGAAAACCTTTAAGTCTTCCAAAAGGACTACCTCTGCCAAAAGGAATTACAAGAAGGATTCCTACAAACCTAGTCGGAAAACCAAGCGTAAGTCTTCTAAAAACGCCAAAGACACTTGCTGGACTTGTGGCAAAACTGGCCATAGGGCGAAGGATTGCAAATCCAGTAAGAAAAAGAAGATCAATCAACTTGATCTTTCTGATGAAGCTAAAGAAAAAATATTTTCTATAATGGAAAATGATTCTTCCACGGCTTCAGACTCCTCTTCCTCTGACGAAGACTATAGCGACGAAGAATTTATCAACGCCGCTTATGAGTCTGACAGTTCTCAATCAGGGCAAGATTGCACTTGCAAGGGTACTTTCTGCATATGCTCTAACAAAACTATTAATGTCATTTCAGGACAACCTAAATATTTGTCCAAAGAGATAAAGGTCAAAGGTTAGACTCCTAAACCAACAGCCCCCACAACTCCTGATAAGGGAAAGTTCGCAGCATCCTCTTCCAGCTCCTCCGATAGCAAGAAGGCTCTGAAAGAGAAGCTCAAGAAAGCCTTGGCTGATTTGGACAATCAAGAAATCTCCACCAATACCGAAGAATTACTTCAGCTTGTCGCAGAGGCTTCATCTACAGGAAGCAGCAATGATAATGGCGATATGCTAAATCCGAAAGGATTAGCTATGGCCTATATGGATTCCTACTATGAATAGGAAAATAACCCTTTGAGAGATAGAGGTTCAAAGAACCGGAATTATATCGGTAAAAGGGTAATTCACTATTCCTGATTGGAATCCAGGACCCATCTTGTCTCCTAAAGATGATAGAACAATCAACTCAGCTTTTTAAAAGCAGAAGGCATCTACTTTTACTTTATTAAAGTAAAGCACCTATCAAGTCATGAATAGCTTTGAGCACTTAGAAGTGTCGGCAGAATCTGATCCCTCCACTTGTACACTTAAGATGTACTTCCCCCTTTTATTTTGCCTATATAAGGCATTGCATTTCTTTAGAGAAGGCATTCGAAAATTTCCATCACAAAGAAATTCTCTCTGCCCATTCTCTCTTGTAAACCTGTCTGTAACATTTTTAAGTTCTCAATAAAACTTGTAAGTTTTATATCTCTTCTTTCTTCAAATATTTAAACTTGTTGTTAAATTCCGCATTAATACTCACGATCCTCTTTCTGGTATCAGAGCCATGACGGCAGATTGTGTGTTTAGCATGAGCAGCTAAACACATAATCTGTCTAGAGCATGAGCAAAACTATGTTCGTATAAGAACATATTACTTTAATCTGGTATGAATTAACTTAAGCTTTAATTATGTTATTATATCTCATCTTATAATGGGGTTTTAATCCAAGTATGGGGTATCTGTTCACTATTTAAGTGTTTGAAGGAACCGATTAATCTCCGGTTAGGACGTTGGTCAGCCTGAAAGTAGGTCGTGAGCTTAGGAGAAGCGTGTTAGACCTTGTTGGTGGTCCCGTCACTAAGATAACACTTAGCAGTCTATAGTATAAAGCCATTAAAACTTGTTAGATCCCATAAGCCGTAGATATTTTCACATAATTGGTTTTCGTTGCTTCATACCTGTTTATTGTGATATGCCTGCTTGCATGAACATATATGTATGCTCTGTTAGTCTCTAGACAACACGTGTTCAGTATGAGCCATCATATTAAGAATACTGTTAACTTGTCTTCTCAGGCAACTCCGATTGCCACCATTGAAAATGATCTTCAAAACTGGAGTATTCCAGAAGAATCTTTCAATACCATTTATCAAATTGGTAAATTTAGTTTTTTAAAAAAACATAATATCAAGACCTCTGAGTCTACTGTTGCTATTAATAATTCTTTAGAAATTATTCAACTGTTCAATGAATTAGATATAAACCGATTTAAAAATCAGTTTAATTATCTGCATGTTGGACTTGTTCAAGTAGCTATAAAGCCACTTTTCCAACAGGGACTTGATATACCAGTCTGTGCTATCCTAAGAGATGCTCGTCTGCTTAATTTTGACGATTAACTCTTAGGTGTAATTCAGAGTAACCTAGTCGATGGCCCGGTATACTTTAATTGCTACCCAAATTTCTCTGTTGATATAAATGATCCTAACATCATGGATGTTTTAACTCTGAATGTTAAAACAAAAACCATGAATAGTAAGGAGAACACCAGAGAAATAGCGATTATATACCGAGTATATTATCGCCTCATGGGAACAACTCTAGCACCTAAGGCTAGATTCACGAGCCCTAAAGGGGTTACCACCCTAATGGAAGCGAATAAAGACCGTAGTACAGTCTTTGTTCCCAAGGCTCTCGTGTGGGATGATATCCTCCATAGCAATGACTGGCACTTTGAGGCTATCACCCAACCTGTTCGGATTTACTCTGAAAAATCTCAGATCGAATGGGTGATTCAACACCCTGACAGCCTTTGACAATGCAATTGTTGTGCGCACCAGTGTCAAAGAGAGCGACTCTATTTAAAACAAAGTCTTTGTCAATAACAATTTTGACAACAATATGCTCACTATAAGTTTTGATGGCGGAGATAATGTTATCAGAGGAGGACGGTATTTCCTCGCCAGGGAAAGAAATAGGTCCATGAACAGATTCGTTCATGACGATAGGAGCCCCATGGGTCTCTTGGGATGATTCAGGAAAAGCGGCTTCAGGAGCCGGAGAAGTAGTTTTTAGGACTTGTTCGGTTAGAATATTAAGTTCTATCTGATCAAGTCGGGTTTTGAGATTTTTTATCTCACTTTTCAAGGAAGAAATTTCTCCTCTGAGATCGGTAACGGTAACGGTAGGTTCCGGAAATAAGTCAAGATTATCCTAACATATATGTTCACGCACATGGTTTTGTGTCAACAATCCAAACACATTAACATCACCAATAATCTTTCAAGATGTAGCAATTCATAATAGGCATAGCAACGTAGTACTTACGAGAAATAGATGAAGAATACAAGAGTACTTACGTGATTGAAGCCTTTGGAGATGTTCTTGTGAATTGGAAGAGCAAAAAGAAAAATTTTGAGATGATTTGGAGAGAGTATGCGGCGCCTTTAGGTCAATTTCTACTGTGGTTATGTTTCAATACTAAGTCCCCTTTATATAGGAAGAGAATGGGTCGATTTTTGACCCATTTACAAACGGTTTTGGAGACAAAAATGCCCTATATGCGGCGCATAATGCTTGGCATAGTCATAGTATAGGCGGCGCATAGTGTATGGCATTTAGGGACATATGCGGCGCATAGGTCATGGCATTTAGGGACATATGCGCCGCATAGTGTATAGCATTTGAGATACTGAGACCTAATGCTATAGCATAGGCGGCGCATAGTGTATAGCACACTTAAGAATCGGCGGCGCATAGTGTATAGCACACTAGATTCCGAGACCTTAGGCTATAGTATAGGTTTTGCATTGTTCGTGACCTAGTTTTACCTAGGCCTAGCCTTCCTTGATGCCTATTTTGGCATGAGAAATGCTCAATCCATAGCCTTATGCATCCTTATTCCTAACTTACCACCTTTACCGTACAATACGTCCAAATCATCATTTGAAACCAATCTCCTCGTGGAATACTTCTCGCACCTATATTTGCTCAAAAACCAATGAAAACGATTAGTACAATGGGTTGCCTCCCACCAAGCGCCTTAGTTTTGGTCGTGGCACGACTCTTATTTTTGGATTTTCATTAATTAAAAACAAGACAAGTACTAGAATGAAAGAAAACGATAAACGATAAATAAAAAACGATAAACAATGGGTTGCTTCCCATCTAGCGCCTTATTTATTGTCGTGGCACGACATGGTTACCTCGAGTACTCAGACTTCATCGAGGTAAATGGTGGATAATTTTCTAAAAGGATTTAGACGGCAATGAGGCTTACCTGTGGGCATGCGATCTTCTTCGAGATGGCTCATACATTTCCCCGGAGAGTCACCAATTATATCATCAATAGTCCAACCCATAGCTCTCTTGTATCTCTTCAGAGCAGAGATGAGAGCTTCTACGTGCTGTTCACTTAAATCATCTGCACTCTTCGGAAGTATATTTCTATTTTCCACGAACACATACCTTAGATAATCGGGGAGCTCTTGCGATTCTAGCATTGGTGGCTCGTCAATGGGAGTCTTTTCTGTTGGTTGATTCGTGAGGTCACAATCCAGTTGCTTAGGAGTATAAGACTCTATTTCTGTTAGATCACCCATATGTTCTTCATAATCTTCATTATTCTCATGCTCAACATTCAGTGGCGCAGCAGACAATGGCTCAACAGTAGTCTGTTTCTCTATAGATAATGTTTTCTTATCCTTATGATGCACATCAGCTAATAACACATTCATATCGCTGGGCTGCTTCATTGCTTTGCATATATCAAAGCGGACCACTTCGTCATTAATTCAGAACAAAAGCTCATTATCTTTCATGTCAATAAGCACACTTCCAGTTGCAAGGAAAGGACGTCCCAAGATTATGGGAACTTCAGAATCCTCCTTACAATCCAGAATAACGAAGTCTGCAGGAAAGATGAATGAAGAAACTTTCACCAACACATCATTCAAGATACCCACAGGTCATTTTACCGACCTATCAGTCATCACGAGCCTCATATTAGTTGGTGTCGGATCGCCTAGCCCCAACTTCTTGTAGATGGATAGTGGCATCAAATTGATGCTAGCAGCAAGATCGTACAATGCCTTGGCAAAATCCAACGATCCAATTGTGAAAGAAATAGTGAAAGCTCCAGGATCTGCCTTCTTTTGAACTAACGACCTTGTAGCGATTGCACTACAATGATGAACATTATCCGCTAACTCATAACTTGCTGCCCGCTTCTTTGTCAATAGGTCTTTCATAAATTTTGTATACCCAGGCATTTGTTCGAGTGCCTCCACCAATGGAGCATTAATGGTCAGCTGCTTTAACATGTTCATGAATTTGCTGAACTTTGTGTCATCCGCCACCTTCTTCAATCTTTGGGGAAAAGGTGGTGGTGGGTATGGAAGTGTTCTCTCCACGGTTTTCTTCTCCTCTTGCTTCCGTTTTCCCAATTTTTCAGGCTGCACAGTGCTGGATGTGGCGTTGTTGACGTCAGGAGTAGTAGCTACGGTATCTTCTCCTTTTGCGTTGTCATCCATGTTCGCAACTTCGTCAATCACTTGCTTGCCTTTTGCTGAAGTTTCCAGCACCTTACCACTTCTGGTAGTGATGGCCATGCATGACTTATCATTCCTTGGGCTTTGCACAGTATCGCTAGGTAAAGTGCCGGCCTTTCTTTGGTTGAGTGCTGCTGAAAGTTGACTGAATTGTTGCTCTAGTTGTCTTATTGCAATGGAATGTGAGTCAACCAACTGATTCATTGAAGACAAATCGTTTTTCACCTCTGTTACGCCCATATTGGTTGCCTCCACTCCTTTCAGCAGCTTGGCCATCATATCTTCCATAGACATCTTTTCAGAACCAGACGCCTCAGCCTCATGATTTCTAGGAGGAATATACAA
Organism: Capsicum baccatum var. pendulum; assembly: GCA_030864225.1. Taxonomy (NCBI): domain Eukaryota; kingdom Viridiplantae; phylum Streptophyta; class Magnoliopsida; order Solanales; family Solanaceae; genus Capsicum; species Capsicum baccatum. The sequence goes on from CM061551.1 coordinate 189,142,653, forward strand.
ACCACTCCTGTCTGAATTATTCTTCCAACCACCTTGATCCCGGTCCTTGTGTCCAAATTCATAATAATAGTTCCGACCTTGGTTTTCTTGGGCATTGCCTCGGGAACCCCCCTGATTATTCAAGTAGTTGGCTTCTTCTTCAGAGTCGGATTCCTCTCTTCCTTTTGACGCAACAGCTTTGACTTTTTCGGTCTTCCCTGATAATAGATGCTTTGTAAGAAGATCAATTTATGTTTTTATATGCGCCATATCTTGATCGTGTTCCTCTTCTCATCTCCTTTGTTCTGCAGTCATGCCAATAGATAAAGTGGGGCTTTCTACCATAGAATCCCCGGTATGCCAAGCTCTACTTTGTTTTGTCATCCGGTCTAGCATATTGCTTGCCTGAACAAAGGTGAGGTCCATAAATGATCCTCCAGCCGCATTATCCACCACTGGCTTAGTCACCGAATTCAAAGCTCTGTATAATATCTCCATCAAGTGGACATTGGTCATATGATGGTTTGGGCACCGCATTAGCTTCGTCTTGAACCTCTCCCATGTTTCGTGGAGAGCTTCAGTTGGAAGCTGTCGAAAATTTATGATCTCATCTCTCAACTATGCTCTTTTGGATGGCGGAAAGAATCTTTCTAGGAAAGCATCTTTCAATTGCCTCCAATTAGTAATAGAATCAGGAGTCAGCCCATTCAACCATAGAGTTGCCTCCCCAGACAGAGACAATGGAAATAGACGTAATTGAATTGCATTCTGTCCAACGCCCGGATTGTCGAATGACTTGCATGTGGAAATAAAGTTGATCAGATGCATATTCGGATCATCGCCTGCTAGTCCACCAAATAATCCCTTGAGTTGCAAAAGCTGAATTATGGTGCTAGTGATATTGAACTTTGCTCCAGGTGCTAAGGGTGGCAGAATAATGGCTCCTGTGGCACCAGCTTCATCCAAATCCTCATCATCGTCATCAAAAGGAATCTGCACAGCTCGGCGATCAGGTCTCAGTCGCGTTTGACGATCTCTCCTCTGCATGGGTGCCGCCATCTCAGCAGTATGCCGTGCGTTTAGTAGCTCTTCATCGCCCAGATCCTCATCATCAGGATTTGTTGCTCGCCTACGGTTATCAATATTCTGTTGATGCACTTGAGCAGCCATCCTTTCAATTTCACGTTGTGGCTCCATTGATGCACTGAATAAACCTAAATAAAACAAAAACAACAACTAAAAGTAAAAGTACGAGAATCTTTGACCAAAGGGTCTAGTAACTATCACAAACTTAATTGACACTCGTATTCCCCGGCAACTGCGCCAATTTTTGATAATGCTCAATCTACAGCTCTCGTAGGAGTGTAAAGCGGTCGTTAGTAAATATAGAACCCAACCTAGGTTGGGTATCGATCCCACAGGGAATAGCTTGGCCAACAAGTAAGCAAAATTACTAAACTTTTGGTGCAAGTCTAGTAAAAGGGGGGATTGTAATGTGTAACGAAAACAATAAAGTAAAAGCTGAAAATAGCAAAGTAAAAAGAGAAAGATTGTTACGTAAGTTGTAAACAATGAGAATTGAAGCGTTGGGGTTATGTCCACCTTCTGAGGTATACGTCTCTATTGGCTATGAGTGTGTAGAGTTTTGACATGCAACTGCTTATAAAGAATTGTATTCGATGGTAAATCCAAGCGTCTTTCGACCTCAACAAGGACTATTTCACTTTAACTCTTTCGAGCTTAAAGCGTGTCTAACGGTACGAATTCTCCAAGAGGTTAGTCCAGTTACGGCACTAGCTTTTTAATAGGAAAGGGTGTCCTACTACCTTGACACTATCTCTTTTCCAGACAAATAACCTTTCTTTCGAACAAGTTAAATGTTATACTGGCGTATTCTTGCGTTTGCAACCACAAAGAATGTAGATTAAGATGAAGAGAATAATGATATAAGCAGTATACGTGTCACGAACTCACAAACTCACAGCAATAGATAGTAACTCATTCGGCTTCCATAACCCCAACAGAGAAGTTTACTTACCCATGAATGCGAAGGAGATCACGATTGACATTGTTGTTATACCACAAGATTGAGTAATTTTCGTGTAGCTTGGGTGGTAGGCGTGTGGCGTGAATTCCAAGGCAAAAGTAACAATTCTGTTGTTGCGGTAAATAAGAATAGATGAATAGAAGAAGAAAAATAGAATTAATGGAAAGATTAAAAGAGTTGTAGAATTGTTGTGGTGGAAGAAGAGAGGGATGGAAGAAGATTAATTGTTGAATAGAAGATGAATAAAAATCTCTAGCATGATAGGGTATTTATAATACCCATATCCTAATCCTACTAGGTAAATAAATATCTAACCAAATCCTACTAGGCTAATGGAATACTTAACCCAAATGTACTAGGTTAATGTAACATTATCATAATCCAAATAAACTAATGAAATACATAACCCAATTGTACTAGGTTAATGTATCATTGTCCAAATCCAACTAAGTTACTGCAAGTCCCCAAAGTCTTCAAAAATGCTGTTTTAGCCCGGGACAGATTTTCCATGCAGCATTTTTTGTCCTTAGGCGTGTAAACTCCCTTTCCTTCCTTCGTGAGCTTTCTTTTGCGTCAAGTACGCCATAAAATGCTGAATTCTGCATCATTTATACCTGAAACTTTGCTAATCATGTTCGTTAGCTCACTTATAGGAAAAAGGACTAAAAGTGCATGAAATATATAATTTGTTCTCAAAACTAGGCTAAAATATGGGCAAAATATATTGATATAGGTGTGTAAATTCGCCTATCATCAAACCCCGGGCCCACCCCCGAAACCGTGGGCTATAGTAAACCTATTTTGCCCGAAAATGCCCAGTTCGCGCCGTTTCGGCCATTTGCCCCCCCAAATAGCCATGAAAAATTAAACGGACCACACTGGGATGATCCTCAACCTCCCTGGCACGCCTTGGTCGATTTTTGTCCCACAGTATGCTGGGACCTCGTGCCCACCCCCAAAACCGTGGGCTAATAGCACACCGATTTGGTCCAAAAATGCCTCGTTCGCGTTGTTTCGCCTGTTTGTCCATCCAAATGGCTACGAAAAATTATACGGACCACACTGGGATGATCCCAACCTCGCTGGAATGACTCGGTCGATTTTGAGCCGACAACACGCTCGGACCCCAGGCCCACCCCCAAAATCGTGGTCTATAGGACACCGATTTAGCCCGAAAATGCCCCATTCGCGCTATTTCGCCTGTTTTTCCTCCCAAATTGCCACATAAAATTAAACGGACCATACTGGGATGGTCCCCAACCTCCCTGGCATGCCCCGATAAATTTTTGGCCCACAGCACGCCCGGACCCTGGGCCTTCCCCCAGAACCGTGGGCTATAACCCATCGATTTGGGCCGAAAATGCCCCATTCGCTCCGTTACACCTGTTTTTCCACCCAAATGGCCACGAAAAATTAAATGAACCACACTGGGATGATCCCCAAACTCCCTGGCATGCCGCGATCAATTTTTGGCCGATAACATACTTAAATCCTGGGTCCACCCCTAAAACTGTGGGCTATAGCACACCGATTTGGCCCAAAATGCCTTGTTAGCGCTATTTCACCCATTTGTCCACTCAAATGGCCTTAAAAAATTAAAAAGACCCACATTGGGATGATCCCCAACCTCCCTGGCACATCTTGGTCTATTTTCGGTCCACAGAATGCCCGGGCCCCGTGTCCACCCCCGAAACCGTGGGCTAGAACACACCAATTTGGCCTGAAAATAACCGTTTATGTCGTTTCGCCAGTTTGTCCACCCAAATGGCCACAAAAAATTAAACGGACCACACTAGGATGATCCCCAACCTCCCTGGCATGCCCCGATTGATTCTCAACCCACGGTATGCCCGGACCCCGGGCCCAGTCACCAAACCATGGGTTATAGCACACCGATATGGCCCGAAAATGCCTCGTTCGCGCCGTTTAGCCCATTTGTCCACCTAAATGGCCATAAAAAATAAAATGGACCACACTGAGACGATCCACAACCTCCCTAGCATGCCTCTATTGATTTTTGGCCCACATAATGCCCGGGCACACCCCCAAAACGTGTGCTATAACACACTGATTTGGCCAAAAAATGTTCCGTTCACGCCGTTTCGCCCATTTGTCCACCCAAATAGCCATGAAAAATTAAACAGACTACACAGGGACGATCCCCAACTTCCCTGTCTACCCCAATCAATTTTTGGCCCACAGCACGCTCGGACCCCGAGCCTACCTCCGAAACCGTGGACTATAGCACACCGATTTTGTCCGAAAACACCCCGTTTGCGCCGTTTTGCCCGTTTGTCCACCTAAATGGCCACAAAAAATTAAACGAACTACACTGGGACGATCCCCAACCTCCCTGGCATGCCCTGGTCTATTTTTGGCCCACAGCACGCCCGGACCCCTGGCCCACCCCCAAAATCGTGGGCTATAGCACACCAATTTGGCCCGAAAATGCTTTGTTCGCACCATTTCGCCCATTTGTCCACCCAAATGGCCACGAAAAATTAAACAGACCACAATAGGATGCACTACTAGAAATGAGGGCTATAGGAAGGCTTATTTAGCGATGGTTCTTGAACCGTTACTATAAAAGACCTATAGCGACGGTTTTAACCATCACATAAAGTTAACTAGTCTATTAGGACAAAAAATAATTAAAACCGTCGCAATAAGCTTAAAACCATCGCTATAGGATATTCTGTTGTAACGGTTTTAAGAACTATCACTATAGTCAAGTTTTAGCCACGGTTGTTTTTTTGATGAAAAATAATATTTTCCGGGAGTTTTCCCTCCAACATTTTATTTACCCGCTAATTTTAATTATATATTAATATTAATAATTAAAAAATGTAAACAGTAATTCGGCTTTAGTTATTAGGGTTTAGAATGCCCCAAATTGATATTTACTTTGATTTACTTCATAGTTGACTCATCTTCATCTTCGTCAATTCTTCTATATCAGGCTTCGATAGTTGGATTGATTATCTTCTTCTTCGTCAATTCTTCATTATTAGAGACTTAGATAGTTGGTTACAACTTCTCTTCGTCAATTCTAAAGGAATCGGTTGTTCAATTGAAATATACTTCGGTTTGGTTTAAATCGGTTCAACCGCTCTTGCATGTTCTACTCATCTTCTTCTCCGTTCAATTCGGTTTGAATCGTTCCCTACAACAGCCTCTTTGTCAGGGTCAAAAAAATGTTCTAGCATTTCTTTTTTGCTTTGTTCTTATCACCTCATTTTCCGTTTGTTTTCCTTGATACGAATTTCGCTTAGTTCATTACTGTGTTTATAGTTGACGTGGGTAATTCCTTGAGCTGTTGGTTGCGTAGTTTCATAGAAGTGTTTGGATTGTGCTGGGATTAAGAGTTGAAAGTAACGAAAATGGGATTTAGGGTTCTCTTGGGATTGTTTGATTTTACAGTTGGTTGCGTAATTTTGGTAGAATTTTTGGCTTTTAGTTTAATTTAGATATAGTACGTGACCTGTTTTGTTTGAATTTCAATGTTAAACTATTATTATTGTCGTTGTAGGAGTGAAACTGAAAGAGCAGTAGAGAACCATGAAATGTCTTACATTCGTTCCGTGATGAGTGATTAAAGAAGTTGTCTTTACATCAGTTATTTCTTACAAATAAATCTCTGCTCTATAGAGAATAACACGTTCTTATTACAGATGACAAAATCATTGCACCTCAAGTAATTTTCTATCATCTTACACAAGATTATGTTCGACTTGAGTATCATCCATTTGCAACTTGTCAATGGCTGTAAGCATTTGTATCGAATTTACCATCTTTTTATGACCTTTTCCGATTTGATCCACAACCTGTGTGTCTGTTTTCTTTGCAGGTATTTCAGGTCATAGCCTTCTAGTTGTTGTTCAATGACATGCTAATGTTTCTGAAGATGTATCTTAGTGTTTAGGTAAGTTTGGTTTGTTAACTAGTTAAACATCATGGTATGTAATTAGAAATCTGGATTGATCTTCTCCGGGCTTATCGCGGAAAGTTGTTTTTGTAATTATACCACGGCCTTGATCTAGCTCAGTAGCCTCCTTTGTTCTTGTAAAATCTTGTTCAAACGCGTTGAATTAAGATGTACATGTCAGGCCTCTACAATGTACTGACACGGGGTAACTCAGGATATTGAGTTCGTCCCTCTATCCTTCTCCACTTAATTATCAGATTTTTGTCTTGATAAGTCTTAAGAGGTTGACATTAAGCTATTAAGATCTTCTTTGTACTCAAGGGGAACTCCTAAGTATTTCATTTTTACTAAATCCAAGCAGTTGCAAAATCTGGTTCATTGTATATTCTTTCACTCCACCAAAATAGATGGAGCTCTTATTAGTGTCTGTCTGAAATCCCGAGACTATAGAGAACTTCATATAGCAGTCATACAACATAATGACAGATTGAATCTTGCACACTTTAGGTGGAACTTAAACTTCTTCTGTGTTGCAAGACTTTGTAACAGTCAAGTAAGATACTTCATGTTGAGTATGAGGAGATTGGATCTCTTTTACCTTAAACCTCTCTTCGCATCAAAAGATTTAGAAGGTACTCTATTTATATTGATAGAATAAGAAATTGAATGGACGCATTGTATAATTCCTGTAACAAACATGTCAGGGAAATTCAAGGCTCTAAGAACTTGTTCCAGAAAAATCCACTCAACTGAATAATACGTCTTTTGGATGTCTATTTTTAGCATGCAGCTTGGTGACATTCTTTTTCTCCAATATTCTTTTACTATTTTATGGCTCAAAATAATATCGTTTGTCATTAGTCTATTAGTCATGAAGGTTGTTTGACTAGTATCATTAGTAGTATCCATAGCATGCTTCATCCTCTGTGTAAGAACCTTATGAATGAGTTTATACAGAGTGGTACAACATGGCACGAGTCTAAACTCCTTTACTGTTTCATGGTTATTCACTTTAGGAATTAGTCACACCAGTACAGTTAACTGTCTTATACATATTGCCATCAGTAAAATACTCTGGCACTGCATTTGTAACTTCTGATTCTATCACATTCCAAGCCTTCTGAAAGTAGCATGCATTCATGCCATTTTTTGCTGGTGCTTTATTTCCATTCATGCTCTTTAAAGCTAACTGAACCTCTTATCTTGTTACATGTTTGATAAGCTCTGACTGCTGATGCTTATTAAGTACATTTTCATTCTTCATAACAGTAGGATCAATAGTTGGAAGTGTCTCAGCTGTAGTGCCTAACAACTTGGTATAAAGACCAGTGGCGTCTTGTTGTACTTCCTCCTATTTAGTAATCATATTTATGCCAACTCTTCCCCGATAATGTCAACTTTTTGAGTAATCACATTAAACTCTTTTGTATTAGCTTTTTGAAGCATTGATTCACTACTTTAATTTTGTCCTGTACCATCTGCATAAGTCTGCTTGACATCTTGCTTTCTAAGCCCACTGCACAAGTGGAAGAAAATCTTCATTCTTAGCTAAAATGCTAATGAGTTTAAAGGCTTACTATGCTCTGTCTGTTTTAAGTCCAAAAGAACGATTATAGGAATGTGATTTGAACATCCAAGATCCCTGACTATTATTTCAATGTGAGAGTAATATATAGCTGACTATTATTCTATCACATTCCATGCTGGATAGTGAGTTGAAGACTTCTGTATTATATAGCTTTACTGGATGTAACTTCTTCACTCTTTCACTTCCTATTCTGAATTTATGAGATAGTGGTTGAGATGTTTTCTTTCTTTTCCAGGTTATTTCATATTTGACAACTTCTTATCTCTGTAATTCCGAGGGAGTCAGGAAAGTGACGTTAATAGAAGCCATTTGTATTGTGGGGAAAAAATTAAAGGAGGCAAAGATCAAAGATACAGGTATGCTTTGAGTGTGTTGTATTTTTATTTATGCACAGTTACCACCACTGGACATTTGAGCTCTGGTTCTTGGACATTTGCTGGACCACTTTCCAATGCTTATGTTAACATCTTCGGGAAGTTGTTTTCTTATGAAATGCTTGTTGTAGATAATGTTGATATGGTTTCTAACATGAACTTATATGCTGGAACAAATACTGTTTCTTTTTCCTCATGAACTTATAATGTTGATACTGTTTTTACGTTGATACTAACTATACTCATGTTTCTTTAACTCTCCATTCTGAATTATTGAGATAGTGCCTGAGATATTTTCTATCTTTTCCAGGTTCTTTCACATTTGACAACTTCTGATCTCTGTAATTTCGAGGGAGTTAGGAAAGTGACATTAATAGAAGCCATTTATCTTGTGGGGAAAAACTGAAGGAGGCAAAGATCAAAGATACGGGTATGGTTTGAGTGTCTTGTATTCTTATTTATGCGCAGTTAACCAAAATGGAGGTCACTTGATGATTCAATGCAAATAGTCATTAATAACTAAGAATAATTAACATCCTTCCCATAAATAAGCCTGTGGTTTGGTTCAATATTTATTTAAGGAATATTGTGGGTTGGCTGTGATGAATATTTAAAAGAACAATTCTGTCTTTGACTTTCAACCACATGAATGTAGAACTTTTCCGGTGCAAACATCTGAACTTTGTCTTTCTAGGTCTGAAATATGTTAGTGTTATTTCTTAATTTGTTAGCATTATATTCAAAATGATCAAACTTCAACATTCTGAAATTTAACTTATTCCATCTTAAATTTATACAAGTTTGTACAAAAATGAACCAACAACAGCCTACAAAAAATAACAAAAGAGCAAGGAACAGGACATTTAGTAAATCTGGATCATTATTAGCCATGGCAAGTAGAAAACGGCGTACGCTAACAACAAATGAAACTGTTAAAGCAATACATTTGGAGAAAGAAAATCTTCTAAAGTTAATTGAACCAGAGCAGAAACCAGGTTATGTCTGGATTTGATAAACCTGCAGAACCATCTATAGCTGATCTCATGGGTGAAATTTTCACCCTCAAAGGAGAAATCAGAGACTTAAAAATCAGACTTGATCGGGTAGAACTTAACATTCTTATGGAGCAAGTCCTAAAAAATGTGTCTCCTCCGGAAAATGTCTCCCCACAAGAGTCTCCAAAGGCCTCCCCAATCATCCATAATGATCATCTAAATGAGCCCAATTCCTTCCCCGGCTCCGATTCTCCCTCTATCTCCGGCACTGCTATTACTGCCATTAAAGCTTACAGCGAACACATCGCCGTAAAAATTGTCATAGACAAAGACTTCGTTCTTAACAGAGTCGCACTCTTTGATACCGGCGCAGACAACAATTGTATCGTCAAAGGACTAGTACCCACTAAGTACCTTCAAAAGAGCACCTCTCGTCTTTACTCTGCCACAGGAGAAAAAATGAAAATCCATCATCAGCTTTCTAAAGCTCATATTTGTAACAATGGCATTTGTCTTGTTAACGATTTTGTCATCACTAAAGGTATCACTGAGGATATCATTCTAGGAATACCTTTTGTCAATCAAATTCGACCTTTCATTAGTGATTTTGATGGAATTCGCACAACGATTTTAAATCAAAATATGTTCTTCCCCTTATTAAGGCCCCTCTCACAAGAAGAAGGCAACCTTATTAAAGAAAGAACCGCTTTTAAAAATCAACAGACTTTAAAAATCAACCTTATAGTACTATACAATAGACAAAACTTCCTTCTTAACAGTGTTGTAATTTCTTTGAGCTGGATTCCATATTCCGGATGTAAATCTGAACAATATAGACAAAACTTCCTTCTTAACAGTGCTGTAATTTCTTTGAGCTGGATTCCATATTCCGGACGTAAATCTGACTAATTGTTCAGAAGAATTATCACCAACCTGTTGTTTCAAGATACCTCCATACCCGATATCAGAAGCATCTGTTTCAACAATCATAAAGGCTTCAGGGTTAGGAATTCCTAAGCATGGAAGGTTTTTGACTAATTCCTTAATCTTAATGACAACATTAGTTTGATCAGAACTCCAAGGAACTGACGTCTTCTTAAGTCTTTTGTAAAGAGGTTCGCAGACCTGTCTAATGTTAGGGATGAAGTCCGCTACATAATTAAGGCTTCCTAAAAACCTTTGAAGCTGGGTTTTATCACTAATTTCGTTAGGAAATTTGGAGGAGAACTCTATGGCTCTACAAATTGGTTTATAACTACCTTGATAAAGATTATGTCCTAAGAATCTTATAGATGTCTGAAAGAGCTTCATTTTTTTAGCACTAATGACCAAACCATTAAATTTAACAATCTTGAAGAAGGTGTCTAGATGTTTAAAATGGGAATCAATATTTTCTGAGAAAATAAGCACATCATCAATATAAACAATCGACATATAACTATAAGGATTGAAAATATTATTCATGATGTTTTGAAACTCTGAAGGAGCATTTTTAAGACCAAATGGTAAGACATTCCATTCATAATGTCCAAAAGGGACGTTGAAGGCCGTCTTGTATTTATCCTTTTCAGCAATTTGAATTTGCCAGAATCCTGACTTCATATCAAATTTACTGTAAAGGTTGGCTTTGAAAGTTCTCTTTAAAAGATCCCTTTTGTTAGGAATCGGATGCCTGATCCATTTCAAAGCCGTATTCAAATGCTTGTAATTTATTACAAGCCTAGGAGTTCCTCGCTCTTTTTCTGCACTGTTATTGACGTAAAAGGCAGAGCAACTCCAGGGAGAATTTGAGGTTCTGGTAATCCCATTTTTTAGTAGATGGTTGATCTCCTTTTTGCATGAAATTCTCCATAGTAATGATTGGCACTTTGAGGCTATCACCCAACCCATTCGAATTTACCCGGAGATTAATCGGTTCCTTCAAACACTCAGACAGAAGACTATTACCCCATTTAATTCCCTCAAGAGGGGGAATCACAGATTCGACGACTGTGTTATTTTTCGTGTACCATTTGGTAATGATAACATTAAGAGACTCAGTCTGGTTGTTCATCCTTGTGAGTTCAAACCATTTGAAGAACTCGATGTCGCATCGGAGTCTTTTCATGTCAGCTATCCATAACCGACCAAACTCCTTTTGTTGCTCTTTGGAATAGGTACTAGCGTACCATTTTCATTTGATAGCATCCTTTGGAAGATTCCAGCGGACCTAGTACGAGAGAAACCGTTGATTCACACAATTGGTCATCGCGCTTGGTTGAAAAGCCAGTGGCGTGAAGCTACCGTGTGCTGGATTATGACTGAACGCCTCTAAGTCAGAATCCGGGCTAGAAGCGATGCATGCACCCGCCGTCCGCTTGCCGACCCGCAGTAGGGGCCTCGGCCCCAAGGGCACGTGTCGTTGGCTAAGCCGCCGCGGCGGAAGGGTCGCGGTGGCCGCCTTAAAGTACAATTTCCATCGAGCGGCGGGCATAATCCTTTGCAGATGACTTAAATACGCGACGGGGTATTGTAA